>JAZDUA010000594.1:0-600000 GCA_038098605.1 Gryllus longicercus | reverse complement strand
TATCACTGTTTTCTTAAAAGAAAATTTCTTTGTTGATCAGTATAGTATGTAATTGTATATAAACGGTTCTGCAACAGAAAAGATTTTACTTTCAACTAAAATTTGTGAACTGGGTACATGACGAACTCCTCAGAATAGTAGGTCATATCTCAGTCGGGAATGTACATTTGCAAAATACATGCAACGAGCAACATTGAAGTCTGACAAAATTTGAAAGAATTCTGAATACGTAACATAATGAACTTAATTTAGTGTTAAATTGTCTTATATGTACATTACATTTCAGGTTTGACTGAATTGAGAGACCTATAATTTTTATTACCTGAACGTCAGAAAATTGCGTATTCAATTTCTGTGGAGCATGCTATTGCTGATTTGAAATTAAAAAATGCATTGAAACTGTTTTTCCTTCCTTAACTATTAATTTGTTACTACAAAATCCATTTGAAACTTCTGAAATCGTACAATTGTTTCTTTTTTCAAAAAGAACATTCATTTCATCGGCAAACAGAAATGTTCTTCCGTTTTTAATAGACGAATGCGTATCGTTTACGTATAACAGAAAGAGGATAGAACCTAAGCTCGAACCTTGTGGGACCCAATATTCAATTGGTAAAGAATTGAATTGGAAAGATAAGTAAATAATGTCCTTTCGTGTCAGTACGGTATTTCTATTCTTTTTGGTTGATGTTTAAGGTACGAGGTTATCCAATCTACTGCAATTACATATGAAGGTTATTTTAACAGCAAGCTGTTTTGGCCAATAACGTCAAAATCTTTCGAAAGATCTATAAATATTCCAATTTGTGCTTAGTTTCGTCCATTGATGAAGCAATATTTTTATGAAAAGAAAAAAAATAGCAATTTCCGTAGATTTTGATTTTCTAAAACCGCGTTAAAACAATGTTAAACTTTGTTTAACATTGTTCTTTAATACATGTCAGATGATTAAAAAATGCGCTCTTCAGGAACCTTTGAAATATTTGATTCTGTACTCTGACTTAGTTAGCAAATTATTTTTTTTCAGTTCCATTTTGCTAAGTTTTGGGAAATTCCCCCATTTTAACTTGTTGTGCCACCTTTCAAAATGTACGTTTGTTGTCTGCCGCCAAATCGACTGTTTCGTCGCCCGAGTAATACAGTCTTTCTCTGCTAAATGGGAAAAGTAGCGTATCGAAATGAGCGAGATCAGGCGGAAGTGCAGGTCTGATAGCCCGCGACTCGCCACGTAAAATATGGCATCATTGATTGATTGAGTGTGCCTTAAAACTGCGTATTTTCCATGCCACTTTTGAAAGTACAAAATTCTATTGCATCGTCAATCTATCAAACAGCTTATACTCGCTTATGCATCGCATGTGTTTCTTTCCTCACGTGAATCTCTTTCCCGTTATAGGAAAGAACCGGCTGGAAACTATCAGCTGTTGACTTTTAAGTACGTCGAGGAGCTGGTCTCAACTTCATATACCGATCTCGAAGTTTGTACGGGCTGGAATACGTGACGTTGCACGAATTTCTTCCTCTTTACTCTACTTTTTTATGTGGACATAAATAGCTCTCTCTCACACACGTCTCTTGAAGTCTCTGCCAACACCATGCCAATCAGGAGGCTACGCCTTGATCTCCTTTCCTTCGCTAGACGTTGGAACATTTCGCTCACGTATCTCAAATGTATACCAACGACTTTTTCCTTATGCTAATTTCGTTCTTGAACGTGAATTATCAGCACGTAGTATAAAACCAATCGGTATAATACAGTCTCCGCTTTCTTGATTGACATTGGAACCACAGCAATTATCACAATCTTCTGTGAATAGATTGTGAGATATACGTAACTTCTGGTACTTAGCAATCTTAATCTACGAAAATAAAATTGGAGTGTCTGTCTATGATTTTATAATAACTGTTTTTTAATAATCCCATGTAATTATTTAAATATAAAACATTTCAATTATTTGTACGAAATTAGTTTGTACAGTCGCTTGAATGGCTGAACCGATTTCAATGCATTTTTCACTGAAAGGTAATGTGTTTTGTCTGTCATTACTTAGCCTACATTAAATGGTTGGTCTACGAGAGATTTGGTAAGAATTATTCCTATTCCGCTTTTCTATCTAAAACAAAATTGCAGTATACACACTTTGTTTTTCGCGAATATGTCGAAGGCGATGAATAAATTGACCGAAACGAATTTAACATTCTTGAAAATTTTCTTTCCTATTAGATGCATTTCGATGAACGTCATATCCCAATTAAGATTTCTGTAATTAAAATTCATTTTTGTACTTAAAGTTTGCCCGGAATATGCAACTATGTATCTGATTACAGCTGCCCGTAGCAACGATGCTGGTGGTATCAAGGGTAATGGTCGTGTTCCCCGTCTTGTCGGACGGCCACGTTCGCTAAACGAGTTGTAGTGGGCAGGGCGAAAAGGGACAGGGTGGGTGAGACGGAAGTGGTTGAGATCGGGGAGGAGGTGATTCGAGACTGAACAGGACTGGATAGGGAAAGTGAGAGTCAGATAGGGTAGGGCGGAGATCTAACGTAGATTAATTTGTTTATTTATTTTCCTCTAAAAGATGATTCTGATTAACTCCTTAACGAATGCCGGACAATGTAATGTAACTCAGCGCCTAGATCGTCCAAAACATCTGAGAAACGTAGAGAACATGGAGAGAAGAAAGAACGCCAAATATCCAGGAAATAGCAAAAGAAGAGATCCAAGGGATCTATAAATCGTGTATGTCAGAATTGATGCATATATAAAGAAATTTTAAAATGCTGTATTCTCATGTATCAGTTTTCAAGCGCTTTCTGGTAATTAAAAAGGTCATTGCAGAACAATTCTTATCATATTTGCCATGAAACTTTTAGAACTTGTTGTGACAAGTATGAAATGTACTAACGGTTGATTTTGTCAGTGTGTCTGCAGTTATGATCATTTGAACCAATCATAAAAAATTAGCTTTCTAGACATTTTAAAAGACCTTACATTAATTATACATGTAAATACAGAATTCATTGATACAGATTCTCAAAATATATGTGGGAGTGAATTTAAAATTTGTTTGCATGTAATTTTTTTTAATTGTTCTGCAATGAGCTTTTTTAATCCATACAACATTTAACAAAATTATTAATAAGAAAAAAGGATTAACCTATTTTGTTCTAACTTTGCGCAATGCATCCTATTAAGTTCTTGAATGCGTATAAAAAATTTTCGAAAGTTGAAAACGTCTAAGTAGAAAAAAATTGTTATTGATTTTGAGATAAACTGCATATTGATAATTAAATAGATGAGGCACTGGTAGTAGTATTACCAGGTCAATGAAGAGAGGCATGCAGAAAACACATGGATAGCATTTGCTTATTATATGCACATTTTTTCTGCAACCTAAAAGTGTCGGTGGTGTATTGTGTATTTCCCCAGAATATCATGCCCAATCTCAAGTTGGAAGGTACATTCATAAAACACTCGCAACGAGTTGCATGATGGGAGATTGCATTTGAAAGAATTTTGAATGCGTAACATATTGAACTTAATTTTGCCTTATTATCTCCATAGACCCTATAAAACAGTTCAAATCAAATCTGCCTAGGGTTATAACGTATTGGATGAACAGTCAGTGTTATTACTTTTGCCGAATCACTTCTCTGTCCTCTCATTTAAAACAGGCACTTCAAACTTGCTCCCGATTCTGTTCTCTTTACCGCTCTTAGTCCAGAGGTATAAAAATCCAAGGTAAGCGGCGGTAGACGGGCAATTGTTGTTTCTTGTGAAATTGTTTGCCAGCTTTGTTCTTGTAAACAACCGAGATTTTATTATTCTTTACTACGTATTACTATTTCGGGTTTATTTCCATTTTATAAACTGCGTTCTATGAACATTTTTGCCCAAGGAGAGTAATAGTTCGTATGTTTAAATGAGGATTTTGTTTCTTGTTCACGTTGTATGTTTGTATGTTTTATTGAATCATTCAGATTTGTGTTTCTTATAGAATGTGAAATAAATTAAGTAGTATCTATAAGTTAATAATTCCCGTTTTTGATAGAGAAGAATCTTTGTCCCAGATAACCAGTTTCTTTGTCAAAGATATCTAGTGATGTACCGCCATTCAGTAGCATTTGTGTAACCCTTACTTTTAAATATCGTGCCAGTTGCTCTAGGCGCATTGTCCACGAATTCGAGAAAACTAGTTACCTCGCACGCGACCTTCACATGCCTGCTTTAAAACAACCTGCTCCTCTTCGAGATGATATGGTCATATTTTTGATGATATACCAAATTGCTTTAGTTTTACTATTAGTATTTCAAATATCCTGATCGTTTTTCATAATTTTGCCTTTACTGTGAATTTCATTAAACTCGCTGGTATTTTCGGTCGTAGTCATGAAAATGTGTGATACTTTGTGTAAGAAATAAAATAAAGGTTGGGTTTGTATGACGTTGTGGTTCTTATTATCCAAGTACTGATTATCTGTAAAATGTTTACATTTCTCAGATAATAACATATTTTTATAGAGAATAACATATGTTAATGTGAAATTAAAGATTAAAAAACTACATTTGTCGCCTTTATCAACGTCCCATTATTTCTGCAGCATAAATTGTTCTATTTTACCGTAAGTAAATGACTTACACTTACGTGTATTATGGAATGGGTCAGTGTTTATGCTACTGGTAAAAGTATTTCTACATCATCGTCATTGTAATCTAACCCATTTGTAATCATTCATAACCTATTAGTTCCCGTTCATAAACTAGATTTTGCAAAAAATGCAATTTTGCGCTCATTGCTTTATTTGCTTGTGCCTAACTTATATGCGAGATGTCCTTTGTATGTTGCTGAGGTACATGATAGTGTGCAGTTCTCAAATCGTCTAAGAGCATGGTGATAGAGAAATTTCACAGTTATGTCATATACTTGTCACATTTACTCTGCATTCATTAATACGAATCCTTTTTAATTTATCGCAACTTGTACTTAGTGAATGCTCCTTTCAATGATATATCTACAGTTCGCCATCTGACTGAGCAAATACCAGGACAAGAAGCCACCCTCGACAGCACAGCGCAACACAAACAGCGGATGCCTATGGCAAAGCGCCGGGGCGGGCCGCGTGCCAATCAGCGCGCGCACAACGCAGCACAAATCGCTTATCATGGGCGGCGCGCGATCAATGCGGCGCTGCGCGTCGCCGGCTGACCGCCCGGCCTGTCGTCACCCCGACCACCCGCTCACCCGTCACCCGCTCATCCATTCAGCTGCTCGCACGCGCTCCCGTTCACGCGCTCCCGTTCACGCTCTCGCCTACTCACGTGCTGACGAATTCCTCCGCTCTCTCGCGCATCCGCTCAGTTGCACACCCGCTCATTTGCTCACCCGCTCAGTTGCACACACCATCACTTGCTCACGCGATCACTTGCTCACACGATCACTTGCTCACACGCTCAGTTCCTCACCCGCCCACTCGCTCTCTTGCTCACCCGCTCACTTGCTCACACGATCACTTGCTCACCCGCTCGCTTGCTCACCCGCTCACTTGCTCACACGTTCAGTTGCACACACCATCACTTGCTCGCGCGATCACTTGCTCACACGATCACTTGCTCACACGCTCAGTTGCTCACCCGCCCACTCGCTGTCTTGCTCACCCGCTCACTTGCTCACACGATCACTTGCTCACCCGCTCGCTTGCTCACCCGCTCGCTTGCTCACCCGCTCACTTGCTCACACGTTCAGTTGCACACACCATCACTTGCTAACGCGATCACTTGCTCACACGATCACTTGCTCACACGCTCAGTTGCTCACCTGCCCACTCGCTCTCTTGCTCACCCGCTCACTTGCTCAGTTCCTCACCCGCCCACTCGCTCTCTTGCTCACCCGCTCACTTGCTCACACGTTCAGTTGCACACACCATCACTTGCTCACGCGATCACTTGCTCACACGATCACTTGCTCACACGCTCAGTTGCTCACCCGCCCACTCGCTCTCTTGCTCACCCGCTCACTTGCTCACACGATCACTTGCTCACCCGCTCGTTTGCTCACCCGCTCACTTGCTTACACGCTCAGTTGCAGACGCGATCACATGCACACTCGATCACTTGCAAACACGATCACTTGCTCACACGCTCAGTTGCTCACTCGCCCACTCGCTCTCTTGCTCACCCGCTCACTTGCTCACACGTTCAGTTGCAGACGCGATCACATGCACACACGATCACTTGCAAACACGATCACTTGTTCCCCGCTCGCTTGCTCACCCGCTCGCTTGCTCACCCGCTCGCTTGCTCACCCGCTCACTTGCTCACTTGCTCACCCCCCACCCGTTCTCCCGCACACTTGCTCACCCGCTCACTCGTTCTCTTGCTCACCTCCTCACTTGCTCACCTCCTCACTTACTCACCCGCTCGCTTGCTCACCCGCTCACTTGCACACACGATCACTTGCACACACGATCACTTGCTCACCCGCTCGCTTGCTCACCCGCTCACCAGCTCACCCGCTCACTTGCTCACCCGCTCACCAGCTCACCCGCTCACTTGCTCACCCCCTCACTTGCTCACACGCACACTTGCTCTCCCGCCCACTCGTTCTCTTGCTCACCTCACTTGCTCACCCGCTCTCTTTCTCACCCGTTCTCTTGCTCACCCGCTCACTTGCTCGCCCGCTCGCTTGCTCACCCGCTCACTTGCTCACCCGCTCGCTTGCTCACCCGCTCACTTGCTCACCCGCTCACTTGCTCACACGCGCACTTGCTCACACGCGCACTTGCTCACACGCGCACTTGCTCACACGCGCACTTGCTCACACGCGCACTCACCTATTCTCGCACACTCGATCTAGTCCCTCCGCTCACTGCCTCACCCGCTGTTCCTCACCAATTCTTTCGCTCACTTTATTTGCTCTACTGCTCACTCGCCCATCCGCTCAACTTCTCTCTCGCTCACCTGTGCATCCGCTTACTCGCTCACCATATTTACTCATTTTTTCACCATCTTACCGCTTCCGCTCTTGCCGCTCACACGTTCACCGCTCATCAGCTGATCCGATCATCCACTAATTCCTTTCTTCACTTTCATTCTCTCGTCCCCGTAACAGCCGTCCAAACATTAATTGCTCACACCCAGCCAACCGTCACTCACACCAATGCACACATTGATGCACCAATTTGTCCACCCAATGAAGAACCCCAACTATCCAAACAGCCATCTACCAATACACTCACCCACCTGCCCACTGATATACCCTCCATTCTACCCACTCAATCACCTACTATTCTGTTTCACTCACACTTTCATTCGTCTGCCCATTCATTTATTCATTCATTCATTCACTCGTCCACCTTCATCCCGTCATTGAAAGATTTCCATACATTCACTCAATTACCTCCCCGCGCTATCTACACACTTGATCTCATTCACCAACCTTGTAATGTACCCGACCTGCAACTCATCTGCACACCCACCAAACTACCATTCCACCACAATGCATTCCCCCACAAACGCATTTGCACCTCCATACACAAACCCACCTACCCACTCACCCATCAAATCGGCTGGCCCGCCTACACACAGTTTCACCTGCCCGCCTACGCACCCAGCGCCGTTCTCGCCAAAACACACGCAAGCACACACACACACACGCGCGCGCGCGCGCGCTGGCGCGTCGATCTGTGCTCTCGTGTGGCGCGCACGAATTGGCGGGTCCTTTCGTTTGTTGGTGAGTCGCTGGGATGAAGCAGCTGCCAATTCCGCCCACCAGGCGGCCGGGCGCGCGGTGTCCCTTTGAACGCCGGCCGCCGCGGGCGCCGCGTTATTAGTCAAATTAATGACCCCGGGTCGACAATGGCCCCGCCCCCGCCGACGCCCGCGCCCGCGCCGCCCCCGCGCCGCCAACGAGCTCAAATACACCGCCGCGCCCGATGACGGTCTATTTGTCAGAAACAAACGCACGCATGCACCCATGGCCGCGGAAGCCGCGATGAACGTCGGCTGCGGCGGTGGCACTGCTCACTTACTTCCCTCGTCCACGCGGTGCGACCTCGCTTTTCTTGAGCGGTGGGTCGTAATGCCGGTATTTAAGATGTGCTCTTCTTCGTGTGTTGTGTCATAACTCGGATGTCGGTGTATCATAACTCGGATGTCGGTGTATCATAACTCGGATGTCGGTGACCCGCACGCGGAGGCCACGATGAACGTCGGCTGCGGCGGTGGCACCGCTCACTTACTTCCCTCTTCCACGCGGCCCGACCTCGCTTTTCTTGAGCGGTGGGTCGTAATGCCGGTATTTAAGACGTGCTCCTCTTCGTGTGTTGTATCATAACTCGGATGTCGGTGACCCACACGCGGAAGCCGCGATGAACGTCGGCTGCGGCGGTGGCACCCCTCACTTACTTCCGTCGTGCACGCTGTCCGACCTCGCTTTTCTCGTTTTTTTTTTTAATATATATGTTTCTCTCCCAACTTGGAATCGACATTCTCATACGCGTACGCGGACCTAAGATATGCAGTCCCTCGAGTGGTCACTTTAAGATACAACCAACGATAAGGAAAACACGAAACAAGTCAGCACTGTACAGGAGAATCTTCTGATCTCACTTCTAATTGCTACAGTATTGTCCTCAGTGTCCTTAAACGTATCGTATGTAGTATGATCAAGCATCCGATTAAAACATTAGAATAGCAGATGCCTTTCTTACATTTTCATGCATTTCATTAAATCTTATTAGATTATTGATGTTAAATATTTTGTGGTGCATTGGATTAGACGTGTTACTTGTGGTAACTAAGAAAGTAGTGGTGCTACAACACATCTTATCTAGGATTATTTGTAACTTTGGCCATTTTCAAAAAAAATAAAGAGTCAAACTGATGTATGCGCAATTTTTTAAGCATCATTTGCTCTAGCAGTAAAAAAATAAAGAAAAATTTGCAGCACTTTTTGAGATTTTGTAAAAATTGCATTAATTTCACGAAAATTACACGAAAACTAGACGTTTGTTTCAAAAACGTGTTCATGACCTTATTTAAAGACCTATTTTGTAACATATTTTATTTGAGAAAAAAGATCTAACATTAATACTGAAGTTTTTCTATGTTAATTTTCTGCAATTTTCGAAAGTTCAGAGAATTCGCCAAAAATTGCATTAGCACCATGTTGTTAACGGAGTTGTCTATATCCGAGAGAAAAATTTGAAGAAAAAATTTGGGCTCGATCCTGAGAAAATAAGTCTTTAAAAATTTCCTATATTTCACGCGAAATTGCGTGAAAACTCCCAATCTCAAACAACTGATTTCATTGAAGACAAAACCTCTATCTTCAAAATTGTATTTTCAGGAAGACGCCGAAAAAAATGAACTTTTGAAATTGCAGAAAATTCATTTATTTAAACGAAAATGACTCCTTAGCCATCTTTAAGCGTCCTTTAACTGGTTTTCAAAAATTGGAGCTATTTTTGGAATAGTTTAAAAATGTTGGAGAGGCTTCTTGTTAAGCATATAATTAAGTTACTAATAGTAATAGTAATAGTAATAGTAATAGTAATAATAATAATAATAATAATAATAATAATAATAATAATAATAATAATAAATTCGCAGATGTTTCTTTCATGCGAATCAATGGGGGGGGGTTATCAATTGTAGAGAAAATCGACTGCGACGAATTCTTGCTTAAACTATTCGCACAATTGACCACAAGAAGACATGCATATCGAAAGACGAAGAGACGTTTTGTATGTAATCAATGTTTCTGTATCATAGTTCCACGAAACGTTATTCTGAGAACACAACATGCTAGAGAAGTGACTTTCTACATATGGAAAGAAGATTTATTCACTTTTTTGTTACATGGGTGTGACAATACCATGTTCTTCTGTCGAAAAATAGCCCATACATATTTCAGATTTCCCATACATACTTTCGGAACATACAAAACTTTTTCTTTACTTCATAAATACGTACAATCAGGCAAGAAAGCGAAAAGTAGCATTATATTCAATAACAAATTTGCTGAAACTATCGAATGTTGTAGTATATTACACACTCTTTAGGAAATGTACTATTAAATTGTACATAATCATGGAATTACCAAGTCTATTTCGAAATCTCGTATTATCAAAAGTACTATTAGCCAAATTCGGCCAATTCTGGTATTCTACTTTTCTGTCACTACTCATATATACATCTCAGTTTCGTCTTTAATTTTTAAAAGTGTTGAAATTTTAATATTGTAAGATAATTTATATTTATCAATGTTGTTTTTAAGAAGAAAATCTAAGGGAAGTCTAAAAACAAAAATGTGTACGCCAAACGAATTTTTGTAATTTAATTCCAAGATTAAACAATACAACGTCAGGTAAATATTAAGTTCAATATCAAAAGGAAACTTGTGCAATAAGTGTTTCTGAAGCCTATTCAAATCCTAACAGCTTGTTATTTTTTCTTTGTCTCCAAAAACGTACATAGATGTAAACGTTCGTTTATTCGTCACAATATGTTCACAGACGTACCAACGAAGTCCAATGTTTAAACGAAGAAACCTGCCAGTGTGAAAAGAGTTGACTTCATTAGGACTGAACGCAGAGGCACCCACGAATAGCAAATTTTTCCGTGCAATGTGAGTAGTTTGATTACTTTTTTTGCTAAAACGTATTAGAGCGCTAACAAAACTGGTTCAATTCATTTAATTTTTGTACTTGATAAAAATTGTTTTTAATGAGTAATTTAAACTAGTACGTTGTGATAAGATTGCTAAGATTATTATTATTGTTATTATTATTATTAATAGTAATAATAATAATAATAATAATAATAATAATAATAATAATAATAATAATAATAATAATAATAATAATAATAATAATAATAATAATAATAATAATAATAATAATAATAATAATAATAATATTTTTCTGAGACGTGACAAAATATGTAATCTGAGATTTAGTCAAGTAAAGTTTTGTTGTACAGGTATTGTGGTGCGTTATCGTTGGCATTTCTAATGAAATAATTATATGCGTCGTCATTGCCAACAATATTATTTATTACAAGAGCAGCTTTCGATGGCTTAGCCATCATCAGTTGTCTGCTGTATGGAAGCCACAAAAACGACTACCAAGTCGTCAAAACGACTACAAAATCGTAGTCGTTTTTGTGGCTTCAATACAGCAGACAACTGATGATGATGGCTAAGCCATCGAAAGCTGCTCTTGTAATAAATAATATTGTTGGCAATGACGACGCATATAATTATTTCAAAGTTTTGTTGACCGGCGTGTTGTCGAATGACATAAGCGTGTGAGGAAGTGGAGCCTTTTCCTAATCGAGTCGCCGCTTGCATGACTGATTTTGATACATTTTGTTGGTAATTGTGCTATCCATTTATTTATTTCAATTAAAATTAATGCCCTAAAAACGTCGTGAATACTTCTGTGCTGTCGTCCACCACGTTGCCGCAGCGTAGGTGCCCACAGTCCGGCATCACGTTTTATAGAGTGCGAATTTCTAAGGCGAGTGTGGGTTCCTTTCAAAGAGGTTGTTAGAGTCGAACTTTATGCTGTAATTTTGATCGAATTCGCTTGATATGTAAACGTCAGCGCATCCTTCGAGCAAATGTGATGCCTAAATAAGTTTCCTTAGGCGCCCATGTCACTTTTTGTGTGCCAAGTGAAATTTGTTTTGGTGGTGTAAAACGTTTTGTGTTTGCGTGGGGTGTAACAGATTGCCTGCGATTTTGCCGCTGTGATAGTCAAGTGGTTTTGTTCCGCCCACTTCAGCGTCAGTTTTTGAAGCATTTTCAATTTGTGGTCTAGGTTTATTCCTCTTGCTTAGAGCGCTATCTCATCACCGTAAAGGAAAAGCCGTATTCGTGGCATATGTGGGATGTCATTGACATACAGCCAGAACAGTAGCGCAGAGAGGACGGAGCCCTGAGGGACTCGGCCGCAATCCTCCGCTTTGAGGATCTCGCTTTGCCCACATTGACCACGAATGCGCGGTTTGTGAGGAAAGACTTAACCACTTCGGTTACGTCTTGTGGAAGGCCGCGCCGAAGTTTTGAGATGAGTGTACTTTGTCAAAGGCTTGCACCATGTCGAGATATATGACAGGTACATACTGTGTAAGTAACAGATCAGCGCAAATCTGCTGAGCCATGTCGGTCTGAAGGCAAACTGTTTATTTAGGATGAGGTTTCGCGAGAGAGCAGTTGGCAGAATTCGCATGAGTAGAAGCTCCTCGTATACCTCTCCCACAACAGGATAACTGATTGGCCTGTGGCTCGCAGCGATCGTGAGATTCTTACCGAATTTCGGAAGCATGGAGATATTTAATAATTTCCAATTTTCCGGAAAGTACCGCTGTGTAATGCAGCTGTTGTAGGTTCGCGTTAGTTCCGTGTTTATGACCCTTAGGGCATACTTAAGAACGGGAGGACCTATCCGGTCAGGTCCCGGCGCCATGCGACTACGCAAGCATTTAATTGTAGTCGAAATTTCTTAGACTGTACAATGTGTGTGTTTATTAGCGCCGTATCCCGCACCGCTGGCAGGTGTGTAGTGTCCTACTTGTCTTTCTTATAACGTGGTGTAGATAAGTGCTGGCAACCGGGGTCTGATCTCCTAGCGGTTGTAAACGAGCTAGCTATTTCTGAGCTCTTCCGGTTATCTTTGATACTGCTGATGAATGAAAAATTGAATTGGATGAATCGAAGAAATTATTGTACTTATTCACTTGCACACCATTACATTATTAGGGCAATTATAATATGATAGTTTGAACATTGCTTTTGTCACAATCTACGAAGCATGGGGAACAGAAAGCACAGGAATAAACTTGTGATGTAATGTCGAACTTGCCTTCTCATTTTCTCCAGTTTTCTTCTTTTGATTATTCTATTGCGTCGTGTTGACTTTAACTGTGATGCAATATACCAGAAAGACATTAACAGCCATTTCCCGTCAAATCGCATAAAAAAGATCAAAATTTGAGCATCATATATTTAATTGTTTTCTATTTTTCTATTTATTTTATGAATGAAATATGATATTTTGTGTATTTTAATTTTTTCTATTATTTTTGGAAATGGCATGTTGAAATTTGGTAAAAATAACGCGCATCTCTAATTTAAAAGTATCACATACGTAAATACACTAATTATAGAAATTTCGCATTCCATTCTATCCGTAAAAATATTTATTTTTATAGATTTTGCAAAATATTTCTTTACCTGAATTTTTAATTTTTTAAATTGAATTTTGAATACTGAATATTTTTGTAAAGTCGAAGAGATACAAATTTTTAAACAGCAACTTTCTCAAAGATCTCAGTAAAGTTCAAAATGGATTTTACGAACAATGTGAAGTAGATTGCTGCAACAGATGCGTTTCTTGCATTACTGGCTGGGAGTTCTCTGGGATGATGCAGTAATTTAAGTACATCTTGAGGTGGTGCAACTTCACGATTATATTTGGTTATTCAATAAGAATTCTTGACTCACGTTTTGAAGATTTCCTGTCCCTTACAACCCACTTCAAATACACTCGCCTACCTTGTGTAGCAAAAGAAAATACATCTGGCCACGAAACATCGTGAAGTTAAGTTTGCATCAAGAAAAATATGAAACTTTCATTTTTTCAGTAATTATAAAATGAAGCTAAACTTTGTCATGAGACTGTTGAAATACCTCTTGTTATATTCAATTTTTAAACATAATTCAGTTTTCTCACCATACATCAATTGTCATTGCAAGTGATTTTACATTAAAGACAAATATATGAGCATTAGTCTTAAATTGTCGCAAACTATCCAATTTCTATTACATTTTTGAGAGGGTAAATCTCACACATTCATGTAATATCCGGTTTGTTTTATTAATTTTCTACCGAAACTCCGTTTTTAAATTATTGCTTCCTTTGCTAACATACATTGTCATGTGCCCACCTTACCGGTGACCCCAGAACAACCGTCAGTGCATCCTGCTGGCCTGCAGAACTCATGAAACTCGCACGACAAATAATAGATTTTTCTGGGGCTAATTGACTATCGACTATCTAATTGACTACCCTACACCACTTACCCGATTTTGGAAGATCAGGAACGTTTATTATGACGGACAGACGGACAGACGGACTGACGGACTGACGGACAGACGGACAGACGGACAGACGGACAGACGGACAGACGGACAGACGGACAGACGGACAGACGGACAGACGGACAGACGGACAGACGGACAGACGGACTGACGGACTGACGGACTGACGGACTGACGGACTGACGGACGGGCAGATGGACGGAAGAACAGACGGACAGACGGACAGACGGACAGATGGACGGACGAACAGACGAACAGACGGACAGATGGACAGATGGACAGGCGGACAGGCGGACAGGCGGACAGACGAACAGACGGACAGATGGACAGATGGACAGGCGGACAGGCGGACAGATGGACAGATGGACAGATGGACAGGTGGATAGGTGGACAGGCGGACAGGCGGACAGACGGACAGACGGACAGATGGACAGACGGACAGATGGACTATGGACAGATGGACAGACAGACGGGCGGACAGAAAAGAAAAAATCTCTCCAATAAAAAATGGAAGAGCATTCAAGTGGTTGACTTTAACCTCGCTTGGAGACGCCATCTCAATAATTAAAATTATTTTAAGAATGAGGTTTTGTAGTGAAGTCACTATTCGTCATAATTCCCGCTTCTTCGGTTCTCCACGTTGCAGGGATGTGCTAAATAACTTTGAGGGAAGAACGGTAGTCAAATTAGGGGAGCAAGTGTATAAATTTCGTATACTGTGATTAATAATGTTATTAACGAATAGTGCCAGAACAAAACCCTCTCTCTTAGCACACGCCAACCTGTTCGTGCTCTATTCATTCTGCACACTCACATGTCTCTCCTGTCGCCGTGTATGAAGACGTTTATTAACCGTCCTCACGAGCGAAGCCCCTGTGGCAGCGTCACGTTTCCACGGATCGTCTCGGAGTAATTGCGTCCCACCTGAATAGGCGCGTGGATACGAGCGTTGCAAAGGAGGATCGCGCTCGATAGAGGAGGATCGAGGCGGCGAGGACGGCTCGGAGGTTCGCCTAACGAGCGCCGAGGATGCGTTGGGATGCGTTGCCTTTACGGCTCCTTTGTCCCTCGGCGCCTCCCGGCCCGCCCTCCTCGCGGGCGCGCCTTGCGGCGTGCGAACATATTTATAGCTCGTTATATTAACAAAGGGGTCTGCGCCCGTGAAATATGTTCGCATGCGAACTCCGGAGACGCAGGCGTATATCCTGAAGACGAGGGACCATGGGGCTCCTCCGGCAAGCGAGCTGCCGGCGAAGCCGGCGAAGGCGGCGGGGTTTGTAGCGGTGGTGCCGGGTCCGGGGGCGGGGGCGGGGTGGTGCCAGGGGCGGTGGCGGTGGGGGTTGCAGCGGTGGCACCGGGTCCAGAGGCGGGGGCGGTGCCGGCGGCGGTGGTGGCAGTGGCGGCGGCGGTGATTGAGGCGGCGGCGGCGGCGACTGTGGCGGCGGCGAAGACGGCGGCGGCGGCGGTGGCGGTGGCGGCGGTGGCGGTGGCGGTAGTGGAGACCGGCGGCGTCGGAGACGGCAGTGGCGGCGACGGCGGCGGCGGCGGCGCCGGGGTGTTCTGTTGCGGTGGCAATGGCTGTGGCAGTGAGGGTGGTCGCGGTTGGCCCGTGCAGCTTGGAGGGATCCGGAGGGTTCTTTGCGCGTTGAGGTAGGGGCGGGAATGGATTTCATGAGCGTTAACCAAGGGTATAATATTCCGTGGGTCCCCAATGTACGCAGGCACGGGCAAGCGTGGTTTGACGAGTCTGCTTGGCGCCGGTTGTAACAATCTCCGGTTAATTTGCTTGCATGCTCGTACAACAAAAAAAAGTTTAGGTAATTGATTTACAGTCAGAAAAATCAGGCTTGCAAATGATCCATCTTTGCGTGTAGGGCTCTTAAAAGTGATTATTATTATAGTATGTATTGTATTACTTTTCTCTTTATTTTAATTTGATTATGTAGTTTCATTTTTATTTTTTAATGTTATTGGCGGCAGCGAAACTAACGAAGGTGTTGAAGGCACCAGGGCGTGAACAATATCCTTCAAACCATGCTTTACTGCACATTAAAAAAAATACACTATCATGTAAGGAATTATACACAGTGAACATCTATCTACTTTAATTATATACAATATTTAACTGTAACTACGTAAAATATTGTGATGTTTCAATTCGTAATAAAAACAATTAAGATAACATTAAATAATGAAATGTGAATTGTTATATATCAATGAAAACTACATAGAATAAATAAATTATAAAATGTAGAAGTTATGCAAAAAATGTATTTAAAAATATGAAAAAAATTGTACATTAACATCTTGAAGCCGTGTGTTATGCTAATTTCGTTGGCGGGGAAGCTAGCCTAGCCCACCACGTAGCCGGCCGGCGGGGAGTGACTTCCGCCCGCAGTTCCTGTATTTTGAGACGTGGGGTCGGGCGGGATACTCTTCCTGACGAAACCAGTTTCAGGTTTAGTTTAAGCAACTGAAATTTAAATCTTGCTAGTTGATCTACGCTAGTCTGAATCTCTTACAGTTAACTATTTTTGTGGCTTGAGTGTCCAAAGTTTGGAATGTTAACGTGTTCGTTACGATAGATCTGATCCTATCGTCGTCGCTGGAAACGGGCGAGCCTAAAGCTGACTGCAACGTGAATCTTGAGCGCGACCACTAACGGAAGCCGCACAGCAAATGTACGCCTGTTTTCTAGTTGCCCCACGAGAACCGGAGGAGAGTCCGCAAGTCATGTTGCGAATCGGTAGAAATTTTTTTAATTTGGGTATAAATTAGTTCACAATTAGATCAAAATTCCGGTATATTCAGTTTTTTTTTAGTTTCATGCGTTTTTCTTGTGTGGGTATGCTAACTTAACGTTAAGTTAGCGTACCCTCCCTTAGTGTTGAATATTTTGATGATGTGCATCGGAAGACATTTTTTAAATTTGGATATAAATTAGTCCTTAATTAGAACGAAATGCTGGGATACTGTTTTTCAATTTTGTGATAAGTGGGTATGGTTACTTTACGGAGATCGCAACGGGCACTGAGCGGACTGTGGACCGATAATAGCTGCCGTAGAAGAAGGAAGCGCTTTGTTTTCCTTTCCCGTTCGAACATCATAGATAAGAACCCACATAGAGGTCTGCCGTGAGATCTAGGTACAACTGGTTAAAGAGAAGGTACCTTCTCCGAGCTAAATAATTAGCAGCCACAGCGACCAGTAGCTCATGATGCCATAAGATCCAGGGGCATATGCCCCTTTTGAAGTCTGAAGAATAGACGTTGCCGCGGGCTTGTATCCTTTTGTTAAACAAATGAGCGCGGGGCGCTACTTTTCGCCTAGTTCGCGTTTGATTAACGCACAATGTGCACGGAGACAGTCCTGTGGAGTAGAGTGTGCGATCGGAGGGAAGGCACCTTTATTAACAACATAAATTCTTTCTTTTTAACTAAGGCTTCTGTTCCGGTATTTGTGGGAGTTTTTCAAAGACCGATTTGGCCATTCAACATGCCGTTTTGACATCTACAACAAGGCAAGGCGTAGACAATGTATCAAGGCCCGCTTCAGTCGTGTCACCCACATAAACCATTGATTTTACGTGGGGGATGCTAGCACCATCGTACTTTATCAACGAACATCTGCCCTTGCATTGGTTCAGACGCTGACAGTCCTGTCATTGGATGAGGTGATAACCAATGGAGGCCTGTTTTGCAGCCACTAAGATGAGTTTACTTTCCTTCGTCCATTCCTGGACAATCTGTAGGGCTGCCATAGCCTCAGGCTCAATTCGCTCCGGGAATTCCCACGCGAGATGATCAGCAGATCGTCCGCGTGTGCTACGGCCGTCAGCCTTGCCGCGGCGAGCCGCGTCAGAAGGACGTTAATTATTATATTTCAAAACGAGGTCCCACAATTGGACTTCTGTATGCAACCTTTCGTAAGAGAGTTCACTGCATCTTCTCCATCTTCCTTTATGACCTCGACGCAATCTTGAAAGAAGCTCCGGTACAACGTATATATATTCTTGACATTTCAAGTGTTTCAGAGTAGACCAAATATATACGCCCACCAAGCATTTTCAAACTTTCCAGCAATGTCCAGGAAGACACACATCACGTATCTGCAATCACTTATGTATTGCAAATTTGTCATTAGTTTGTACATAGCTTCTTCCCTGGAGCGGCCGCGCCTAATGCAGTATCCATTTGAGGTTGAGCCAACCTGTTTATTCATATTTCTTTCTAGCGTGCAGACTAAGGCTTTCTTTTCCAGGGTCTAAACCTATATGGACAATAGGCACATCGGTCTATAGAACTTGATTGAGATCTGTCTCTTTGTAATTGTTCTTTCTTGCACAAGAGCAAAATTGAGAGTTAGAAAGCAGCCAAATGCTGGGCAGCTATTGCAAATATCTAACAGCTCGCCGGAAATTAGCTGTAGTGATTTTTAAGAATCTGTGGGTGAATTCCGTTCGTGCAGGGATCACTTCCTGCCTTAAGCGCTGAAACGGCGATCTCCAGTTCAGCGAACTCTTTTGTATTCTTTACTTCGTGTGGTCCCGCAGCCAAAATCCAAAGCCACGCATGATATTGATCTTCATTCTCCAGTAACACTTAAGCTGTGTCGACACAAGTTGATATGTGCACACCTTTTTGTGGATGGATTTTTTCTTGTGGATGGACAAGTGTCAAAATGCGCCAACACGAGCTACTTGCCCGCCTGGGGAGGCCGGCGCTCCTACGGGCACGGTCATCTTCCACTGACTCCGCTCTCATTTCCCTTACACATTTAGGAAGGGGTGTCCACACGAAAGCTGAAGCGGCGTGAGTTGGGGAAAGAATCTTCATACGAAAACGTTTGCCAGAATAATTTCATCAAACAACTGAGATTTGAATTATGTGTATATTTTTTTATTTCTCCTCACTATATTTCGTACTTATATTTTCGTCTTAAATTCTCCCTTGTATAATGATTTTGAGGAAAGTGCAGGAATATATATGAATCGCAAATTCCATGCCTGTTTTCGTTTTGTGATATGATTTATTAAATTATTCTGTTATTTCTTATTTTCGTTAGTACATTAATGAAACTGAAGTGTATTATCGTCATATGATCTGTGCACGATTTCTTCAACTCCTAGATTTGGTATGGTATTTAAATATCCACCCTGGATCAATGTTTAATTATTAAATGGTAATGACGTAGTTTATTTATGTTTGGAGAACATTCAGATAATTTTATTTCATATTGATTTCATTCATTGGCAAAAATAACATTAATGCGACAATATGAACTACCATAGGGAAAGTGCAGATGCTGCGGAGACAGTTGAAGAGTGAGGAGGGACAACAAGAGAGCGGGATGAAAAAAGGGGAGAGAGAGGATCCAGGAAGAGAGAGCGAAAAAAGGAAAAACTCTGAGTGAGTCGCTCCTAAAAAATAGAGAAGTTGTTCGCGGAGAATTGGGACTGGAGTCTCATGGCTGACATGCCATTAATTACTGAAAGCTTGGTCGGACATCTCCAGTGTATTGTATTTGCTCTAGCAGAAAGCCAGTGTAGCGAACTAAGTTTTTCTTGCCATATTTGTTTCTTAATTTTTATATATACAAGAACATCTGAGCGTGAATGCCACAGACACTTTAATTCCTGAAGATATTTTTTCAAGAAAATGTGAATATTAATTATTTATACTGTGCACTTTATTTTATCAAAAACAACTAAAATATGAATGTGGACTTTCGTGAGTTTTGTAGCTTTCGCACAAATGTCTCCGTGTACGTATGAATGTCATTTCATACATTACAATGGCTGTTGGAATGTAAAAAATGAAATGTTTTTCCTCAACGTCCAGGCGCTAATCATTTGAAAACTGTCACAAGAGGCGGCGCCAACGTCAGTCAGAGAGTTCTGGCATATGTTTTAAGTTTTTCGGTTCTTCGTTGCAAAGCAAATTCGAAAGTAAGGAAAAAACATTGCAGGATAAACAAATATTTTTTACAATCAAACTTCGATCCTCGCGTAGTCCCATGAAGCAAATAGAGTCATTGTTTACATGAGAAAAGAAAATGAAAGAAATAAGAAATACATTTCACTTAAAATTGAGCAATCCTTGGGGTCAATGAATATGTTTATTTTGTTTCATAATTCTATAAAAATAAATGTGAAAATCACGCTCATATTTGACACATATCAGAACTTAAGTATTCATCCAATTTTAAAATGTTTATTAAATTTTCTTCGATTTATTTGGAATTGTAGATAAACTTCCATTGTGTGTATTGAATCTTTCGGCAACCATATTGCAAATTTATGTTTGTAGATTTTATTTAATGTCAACACTTTTTATTATGTATCAGGTATAATTAATTACATTCTGAAATATCGGATATTTTAAGAATCGTGAAAAACCATAGAAGAGTACATGAGAATATAGTAGGATATGCACCACATCTAATATCGCTTCCTTTCTCCTAAACGAAATACTCATATCTAAAAGAAAACGAATTACTCGTATCCTTCCGGAAAGCATAATCAATTGGAATTATCAAAAATATTTCGAAAAATATTTTTCTGTGTACATCTAATTTTTAAAACAAATGTCAGGACTGCTTCCTTTTACATATTATTTAATTTAAAAACCTTCAGAATGCTGGATGGCGTTTAAGTAATTTTCAGCCTAATTCCAGCTTACACACGTACCAGATTTATCACAGAGCTTAGCAGAGCGATTATTTCACCACCGTCGCACAGTGTGTAATTTGGGCAATCTATGCGCTAGAAATTCAAAATTTTAACTTTACCAAAATGGGTAACATGTTTTGTATTTCGATTCTAGGAAGCCCAGAGCATGTTGAAAAGGTAGTAGATTTCATAAGTGTTGACAGGCACAGCGGATGTGAGTGTCTAAACATGCTACAACTTGACTTGGTTCGTCGATGCTCTGATTCATTCATTTCAGTACAGCGTGTTCGCTTGATCGGTGTGCAACTATACTTAGATTGAAGGTTTCGCTTATTAGCTAAGTGTAATCTATGTTCCTTTTCCTAAATGTTGCTGCCATTATTATAAGTTATGAGCATCTCACCACTTTAAGAAGACTCTTTAAAAGGGGAGTAAATTTTATTCAGCGGAAAATTCATTTTGAAAGTTTATCAAAGTTTTTAGTTCAGAATACCCCCGAATTCTTTTTTACGGTTATCCTAGAATTAAAGCTTGCTATTTTAGGAACTTATATATGAAAAACATTTCGCGAAAATTTGCGAATTCATTTACTTTCTTAATTTTTTCGGAATATCGTGTTCAATTTCCGGCAAGGCACTTTTCAATATATCGGTCAAAAGTGCCAAAGAATCAAAGTTTGATGATTTAACTTCGTATGTTTATCAAGAATTGGAACATACAACAATAACTAAAAGTATATTGGAGAATGTGAAAAAGAAAATTAGGAAAGTTTGGGACAGTCTTAGTTGTATGTTGAATGTTAAAGCACCCTATTCCATCGTCTACTAAATACTGTCTCCAAATTAAATTTATGTTCGCTAAAGAATCGGCCAACTTAATTACAACAGAAATCGACAAGATAAAGAATAAAATTAAATCTCTTGCACCAACAACCATTGTTCTTGAATATTTGGAAATGACTGTAACTACCGTTTTGGTATTTTGCATGCTAGACGGCAAAGTATTTAATGCTGTGACAGGGTCTTCTTATCAAACATGTTATCTGTGTGGGGCAAAACTCGAGTGATATGAACAATTTAAACGTCTTATCAAGGAAAGAAGTTAAAAGAGAGTTCATTTCCTTCGGTATATCACCCCTTCACTCGTAGATTAGGCTCCTTGAAAGCATCCCGCATATGTCTTATCGCCTCGAAATTAAAACCTGGCAAGCAAGAATTCCTAAAAATAAAGAAAAAGTTTTGAAGAATAAATTTGTCGAGAATAGATTTAGAAATGAGTTAGGCATTTTAATCGACATGCATAAACAACAAAGTGGTAGTACGAATGACGGTAACTCTGCACGCAAATGTTTAGGAAACCCCGAAAAAGCAGCAGAAATAGCATGTATGAATCTAGTCTTGATCAGATGTTTGAAAACCATCATTCAATGCATAAATTGTGGGGAAAAATTAATGCAGAGAAATTGGATGAATGCACTAAAGAGATCGAAAACATTTACCTTCGAAAGTACAGTTGGTATCCAATGCCTGTGAGCCTTCACAAAATTTTATTCCAAGGAAGGGAAATTATTGAAAAATGTATCTTACTTATTGGACAATACTCAGAAGAGGCCCAAGAAGCAAGAAATAAACACTCCAAGCACTACAGAGAGTTCTTTACAAGGAAGACTACCATAATACACACAAATAGAGATCTACTAAACAGACTCATCATTACTTCAGATCGATATGTAGCAAGTGTACGATCATCTTCAAAATTAAAAAAGAAAAGTGTAAATAAAGAAATTATTAAATTTTTAGATGATGATTTAGTGACAATGGATGTAGATGATTCTGAATATTCATCAGATAGTAGCAATACCTTCAGTAATTCTGACTAATTTTTTCTATCCTTTTAAAAATATTGTTCGTTTTAAAAAAATATTATGTCTTAATACGTATTTTCTTTGTTAACTTATCGAACATTGAAGTATATGAATATAGTATATTTGCTATTTCATTAAAGAATTGCTGTTTAATTTTTTTATTTAAGTTTAAACATTTTTTATGTTGCAATAAAAATTATTTATGTTGCAATAAATAACACAATTTGTTTATTGTACTCATTTTGTAATATTTAAGTAATATACAACAAGGTTTCATTCAGTTTTACTCATTATCTTAGCAATTAGAATTTCTGTTCCATAGATCCTCGAAGTTACACACTGTGCGTCGTAAGAATTAACAATAATGCGCCTCGAATTTATTCCAGGACAATATCTTTTGATGTTGCGGTGAACTAAATACTCCTCTTTCGTCATGCGTATTACCACACCTCCTGTAAATGCATAAGATAAATTACTCTCAATTAAATTACCCATGGTATTTACAGTAGTTGCCTTTACGCGAGCAAAATCGCCACGCTCACTTGTCACTTTGCCCAGCCAATGTGGCGGCGCGAGTGGAAGCACGTCGACGGGGACAGGACAACGTGGCTTCGGCCGCCTCCGTTGACAGTGCCAGCAATGGCATGGCGACGTGATCAGTGGTACTGGTGTGAGTGATATCTAGGGATTGAATAGTTATGCACTGAAAAATGTAATACGTGTATATAAGTATGAGATTTAAAACAGGTAGATATGCGTTAAAGGCGCAGGAGAGATGTACTATACAAAACCTCACAAAAGTTATGAAATGATCATAATTTGTTATTTACATCCGTTATGTTTATCACTGAAGGTCTAAGTAACATATAGTCTACCAAAAACAATGCAAACTATGACAAAAATCACCTGAATTATGCACTGGAACTGTTGCTGAAAGTCACTTAATTTTTTTCATACCTTGTATAAAAGTCATCATTTTAAGTTTTGAAAAGAGAAACGATTTTCTGTTGCTTTCCAAAGTTGGTTTGTACTGGAAAAACAACGTTAACGCCAACACAGATGTTATTGGCGCTTATTTAAAGTGTGCTATTTCTTCTATTGACAATATTTCTTCAATGTCTGACCATGAGGGTCTTGCCGATCAGTCTGTTTGAAAAGGCTTTCATCTTAGGAAAATATCCTGGCCGAAATTTCTATATCTTACAAAAATTATAATCAGTTCCTAATGAAAAGTGACTATTGTTATTAACATTATTATTATTATTATTATTATTATTATTATTATTATTATTATTATTTATTTTATTTCTAGTAAAGAGTAATAACTACATCAATAAAGTAATTAATAATTATATTTTTTAGACATTTTCCTGTGAAAATAACAAAACATGTATCATTCTAATAATATCCTCTAAATATTATGCAATTATAAAGACTCCTAAAATATGTAAAAACATGCACTATAAAAATTGAATTTTTATAACGCATGAACCTCGGTGGACATATTGTATTACAATATTCATATATTTAAATGTAATAGAAAAAAGTTGTTTATAGATAACTATCCTACCCCTTGTGATACCGGAAACGAGGATGAAACTTAGTGGTGAGAAAAAGGAGTTGAGTGCGTGATCTATGGTGGAGCAGGCAAGCGGTAAGGGAGGCTAGCGAAACGGGGTCGAGAATGATGTGGGATGGAATGTGTGACGAATGAAGGGAGTGCAGGAAACTTGGATGCCGTGAACGGCTGTCCTAGAAGCGTGCGGGGGAGGAATGCCAAATGTAACGCGGACGAATGGGCAGTATGTCAGGAACGGATGCAAAGTGGGACGAGACGAAAGTGTAAAATGAAGCGGACGAATGCAAAGTGTGAGGCGTCCAAATACGGAAAGTGGTGGGAAGGAGGCGAAGTATGTCGGAAAGGTGGGGAAGAAATTCCGGAGCTGAAGAAAACGCCCGCAGATTGTACTTTTCCCCTTTACGTCTTATACACTTTTCACGGTTCATCGGCAAAAAATCGAATGAAATGCAAACTGGTGCGAGACAAAAGCTAATAGTGAAGCGAACGACGGCGAAATGTCACGCTTACGGATGCAAAGTGTGGCGGGTTCAGGCGCAGCGTGACGCAAACGATTCGGAATGTGGCGGGGAAGAACGCACGCGGGGAGACGAAGCCCGACTTACGGATGCAAAGTGTGGCGGATTCAGGCGCAGCGTAGCGCAAACGGTTCAGAATGTGGAGGGGAAGAACGCACGCGGGGAGACGAAGCCCGACTTACGTATGCAAAGTGTGGCGGGTTCAGGCGCAGCGTGGCGCAAACGATTCAGAATGTGGTGGGGAAGAACGCAAGCGGGGAGACGAAGCCCGACTTGCGGTTGCAAAGTGTGGCGGGTTCAGGCGCAGCGTGGCGCAAACGATTCAGAATGTGGTGGGGAAGAACGCAAGCGGGGAGACGAAGCCCGACTTGCGGTTGCAAAGTGTGGCGGGTTCAGGCGCAGCGTGGCGCAAACGATTCAGAATGTGGCGGGGAAGAACGCACGCGGGGAGACGAAGCCCGACTTACGTATTCAAAGTGTGGCGGGTTCAGGCGCAGCGTGGCGCAAACGATTCAGAATGTGGTGGGGAAGAACGCAAGCGGGGAGACGAAGCCCGACTTGCGGTTGCAAAGTGTGGCGGGTTCAGGCGCAGCGTGGCGCAAACGATTCAGAATGTGGCGGGAAGAACGCACGCGGGGAGACGAAGCCCGACTTACGGATGCAAAATGTGGCGGATTCAGGCGCAGCGTAGCGCAAACGGTTCAGAATGTGGAGGGGAAGAACGCACGCGGGGAGACGAAGCCCGACTTACGGATGCAAAGTGTGGCGGGTTCAGGCGCAGCGTGGCGCAAACGATTCATAATGTGGTGGGGAAGAACGCAAGCGGGGAGACGAAGCCCGACTTGCGGTTGCAAAGTGTGGCGGGTTCAGGCGCAGCGTGGCGCAAACGATTCAGAATGTGGCGGGGAAGAACGCACGCGGGGAGACGAAGCCCGACTTACGGATGCAAAGTGTGGCGGGTTCAGGTGCAGCGTAGCGCAAACTGTTCAGAATGTGGCGGGAAGAACGCAAGCGCTGTGACGAAGCCCGACTTACGGATGCAAAGTGTGGCGGGTTCAAGCGCAGCGTAGCGCAAACGATTCGGAATGTGGCGGGGAAGAACGCACGCGGGGAGACGAAACCCGACTTACGGATGCAAAGTGTGGCGGGTTCAGGCGCAGCGTAGCGCAAACTGTTCAGAATGTGGCGGGAAGAACGCCAGCGCGGTGACGAAGCCCGACTTACGGATGCAAAGTGTGGCGGGTTCAGGCGCAGCGTAGCACAAACGATTCGGAATGTGGCCGGGAAGAACGCACGCGGGGAGACGAAGTATGACTTACGGATGCAAAGTGTGGCGAGTTCAGGCGCAGCGTAGCGCAAACTGTTCAGAATATTGCAGGGAAGAACGCAAGCGCGGTGACGAAGCCCGACTTACGGATGCAAAGTGTGGCGGGTTCAGGCGCAGCGTAACGCAAACGGTTCAGAATGTGGTGGGGAAGAACGCAAGCGGGGAGACGAAGCCCGACTTGCGGATGCAAAATGTGGCGGGTTCAGGCGCAGCGTGGCGCAAACGATTCAGAATGTGGCGGGGAAGAACGCACGCGGGGAGACGGAGCCCGACTTACGGATGCAAAGTGTGGCGGGTTCAGGCGCAGCGTAGCGCAAACGGTTCAGAATGTGGCGGGAAGAACGCAAGCGCGGTGACGAAGCCCGACTTACGGATGCAAAGTGTGGCGGATTCAGGCGCAGCGTAGCGCAAACGGTTCAGAATGTGGCGGGAAGAACGCAAGCGCGGTGACGAAGCCCGACTTACGGATGCAAAGTGTGGCGGGTTCAGGCGCAGCGTAGCACAAACGATTCGGAATGTGGCCGGGAAGAACGCACGTGGGGAGACGAAGTACGACTTACGGATGCAAAGTGTGGCGAGTTCAGGCGCAGCGTAGCGCAAACGGTTCAGAATGTGGTGGGGAAGAACGCAAGCGGGGAGACGAAGCCCGACTTGCGGATGCAAAGTGTGGCGGGTTCAGGCGCAGCGTGGCGCAAACGATTCAGAATGTGGCGGGGAAGAACGCACGCGGGGAGACGAAGCCCGACTTACGGATGCAAAGTGTGGCGGGTTCAGGCGCAGCGTAGCGCAAACGATTCGGAATGTGGCGGGGAAGAACGCACGCGGGGAGACGAAGTACGACTTACGGATGCAAAGTGTGGCGAGTTCAGGCGCAGCGTGGCGCAAACGATTGGGAATGTGGTGGGGAAGAACGCAAGCGGGGAGACGAAGCCCGACTTGCGGATGCAAAGTGTGGCGGGTTCAGGCGCAGCGTGGCGCAAACGGTTCAGAATGTGGAGGGGAAGAACGCACGCGGGGAGACGAAGCCCGACTTGCGGATGCAAAGTGTGGCGGGTTCAGGCGCAGCGTAGCGCAAACGGTTCAGAATGTGGTGGGGAAGAACGCAAGCGGGGAGACGAAGCCCGACTTGCGGATGCAAAGTGTGGCGGGTTCAGGCGTAGCGTGGCGCAAACGATTCGGAATGTGGCGGGGAAGAACGCACGCGGGGAGACGAAGTACGAATTACGGATGCAAAGTGTGGCGGGTTCAGGCGCAGCGTAGCGCAGACGGTTCAGAATGTGGCGGGGAGACGAAGCCCAGGCAGCAAGAGAGAGCGATCGGTCGATGACGTGGCGTCTCATGTGCCGACGGCAGTGGTGGCGGATAGAGTTCAGGGTTGGCAGTAGTTCGGATGAGCATGGCTGAAGGCATTCATGCAACTGGCGGGAGCTGAGCCGCGGGGCGGACGTGGTGAAATAGGAACCCCGCCCGTTATTCCGAAGGGCAGTTACCACGTCTTCGGGCGATTTGACGTGCATTCCAGGAGCCCTGTGGCGAAAGATGAGGCAGCAGGCGCGCGAGCACTTTTGATGGGTATTTTATTTGTTTTTAATACTGTTTTTTTATTTATGTAACGTTAAAACACAGCCGAAACTGGCTGTTACATGATATGCGGAAAATGTACAATTGTTGAACTTTCTTTTTGTTCTCTGGAATCCCCATATTTCATAAATCTCTCATATTTAAGCTCCTGTGTAATTAAAATTTTTTGCGAAGCCAATCTGACTACAGATTATGCCTATCACGCCCCCCTTGAAGAAATTGAATTACTGCTGCGAGAACTTGGAGTACGATTATTTGAATTACTATTTTTCGCACAGAGGTCAAGAAAACGTGCACAGATGGTGAAACTGCCTTTACGTTTAGAACTAACACAAGGGGCTATCTCAGAATTCGCTTAAAAGGTCCGGGAAATTGGAAAAACGTGATTGAGATGGGGTCTATAATATTTGATTTCTTTATTTTTGAGAATCATGAAGAATCAGGTTCCTTTCGTCGTGCATTTTTCACACTTGCTTTTATTCCTTTCCTTTTCACAACATGGATTGTTTGTACACTCGTTTGTACGCTTTTGCACTTTGTAAAACCTACCTTTGATTGTGTAATTTACATACAATTTTAATTAAGGGATCCAAGATATATCAACTATAAAAACATTTGGAGCAGTTTTTGAGAAAATGTCTTTTTTATAAATCACATTAATTTGCAAATGATATTACAACAAATTAATAGCTTTTTAAAAAATTATACATGAGCTCTTTAAAAAAGCTGATTTTTTAGAACAGATTTTGCAGAAGGCAAAAATCTCTATCTGCAATTTTGAAGTTTTGAAATGTTATCTTTTTGCAATTTTCGAAAGTGCAGTGAGTTTGCCGGAAATAAGACTAGCAATTATTTTACAGTCCTTGTGCACGATTTCAGTACTTTCTCATCTTACGAAGTAAAGCGAGAAAGTAAAATGAAATGATGTTCAATAATGTCAGAATATCAAGTATTAATTATATTAATATATTTCGTTCAACAAGTTATCGCACTTTATGATTCGGTGGTATAGAGAGATTGTAAGAAAAATCAGATAGAAATGTCAATATTTTCAGATCCACCACCCTATTATG
This sequence comes from Gryllus longicercus, assembly GCA_038098605.1. Classification (NCBI taxonomy): domain Eukaryota; kingdom Metazoa; phylum Arthropoda; class Insecta; order Orthoptera; family Gryllidae; genus Gryllus; species Gryllus longicercus. Next base: position 571,283 of record JAZDUA010000594.1, on the reverse strand, counting down.
GCATAAGTTATTATACGCGATTGGTGTTAATTTCGAGTGAAGAACTCACAGCAAATATATCAAGGAAACACCCCTTTCAAAAAGCATTAATTATATTATACAATTTACAAGCTACACTTTTTCTATTATGAATAGTGTCAAAACTGTCACCACTTGTGTTTTATAAACTTGAAATACAAGTTTCTTTCCAAAAAGTTTTCCAGTAGTATGATATGTATCAATAATTATTCGTTTAAATCTTATCAATTATATTTATTAAGTTTAATATGTTTTACAAGATAAAAATATTACTTTATATTACTGTTATAATTTGTACATATTAAAATTAAATTCATTAAAATTTATTAACTTTCTTCAAAGCAGATAGGGAAAACCAAATAGAAAGAACAATGCACATCTTTTCTCAAGAACATACATGTGTGCAACAAGGCAATAATGCTTAAGATCCCAGGAGATGAAGACGTACAAAATTGTTTATGGCTTACGCACGAATATCTGGAGGCCATTGCAGGTGATACTCTTCGCAACATTGCACCGCGCTTCAACGTTATTAAATTTTTAACCTTGTTATACGCGTGCATTTCGTTGGGATTCCTTCAATCCATAAAGGGCACTTCAGGAGAATTGAACTAATCCTCCACGCCCTCCAGCATGTAATTCTGTGTAATGTATTTATAACTTCCTGTTATTGCGCTATCTGCGTCGTAAAATGGTCTCCGTCTCTTTCTAATGCCTGAGTTCAATTTTGCCGTGTATCTCTGTAGCTGAAGTAATTTAAGAATTCGTGGTGGTGTCTTTTTTATTTCGTGCCTTAATTTTATGATTGGGAAACGTTATTTCCCGCAATGCTGTTTATTGCATAGTTTTATGAAAACTGTTGTTTAAAAACATTTTAAAAAGAGTTTGCATCGTGAGATCTGCTTTTATGGTTGTGTCTCTTTGTTCTACCGGGAGAAAGAGTACTGCTGGGAAGACTTACGGGATACCCATTACTCTTAGATGAAGATTGCGGTTCATCGTACGTTGGCAATATAGCTTATACTATTAACATGATATTATTTTATGACTCGAGAACTAATAACAAGGTTTTGATTGTTAATAAAACGCAATATATTCATATATTTTCGAATTCATATTTCGAGAGGATAGACAATAACAGGATAATGAGACAATTGTCCCAGTAGATCACCCATGAACATCTTTATGAAACTGTCTTCTTATAACGGAGTTCGAGAAGCATTTATGCATTCGGTCGTCTATATTTTTATGTTTCTGTAAGTGTATCTTTTACAGCAGTACTCCAAGTTAAATGTGCCTCCATTTGCTTGAAAGGGTATAATCTTCCGGTGATACTACACTACTTTATGTTGTAATAATAATTCCAAAGATGTCTTGGTATAAGATGAAGTGATGAATTACTTACTCAGTACAATCAGAAGTACTGCATAGAGGATTTTATAAAAAAAATGTTTTCTTTCATGTCTAGGGCTCAACTTGAGCTCTTGCAAATTTGAAAGGAATGTTTTAAAATTAAATTGTGCCCAAAAAGAAGAACCTGAGATGTTTTCAAAATTCTCTAAAAAAAACTACTCTATTAAAAAAATCGTTTTAAAGATACCAAAATACGATTACAAATACGATAAACACTATGATTTATTTTATCAACAATTTGAAATTTTCCAATATTGTAAAAGTCCAAATTCATTCTGATCTCCCCTCTTTGTTTTGAAATCAAGAATTAATACCTAAGACCATCTACTCATTAAAATTAACCCTTTAAACGAATATATATGCAGTTTGTTATGAAATATTAGTAATTTTATGTAATTTTCACGCAAATTATGTAAATTTTAAGAAACATTCATAGCAATGTTTACCGAAAGGAAGAGTCCAAATATTTTTCTTTAACCTTTAAAATGTGTAGAGAACAATACATTATGCCATATGCCAAGGGCAATTTGTATTGAAACTTTAGAATTAAAAAAAATTAAGATGTGTATGTTTTTCGAATCTCCCGCGTTTTTCAGTTCCTTTCAATAGATGACGGAAGTATTAACAATACGTTTCATATAAACTCTCGAATTTTCAAAATTCACATCGAGTGATCCCGACTTTTCCACCCCGGGATTAAGAGCATGCATCTAATGAGGGAACAATTTATTTATTTTCCACCACAGCCTCTGAAAAGATGAAATGTATGTGCTAAAATTTTTAAAAAGTATTGTAATTGCATTTTGAGGAAAAAATAGTTCGAAAACTCGTTTAGTCTGCCTATTCGGCCATATGTTTAAAGCAAAAATTGTCACGATTAAAATATGTTGGCTCAAAATTATTTTTTCTTTGAAGTAATTATTTATAGTTATTTTATAGTTTTCATTAAATTTTTATTTTGTAAATTTTTAGTAGGTTTGTTGGAAAAATAAATTTATTGTTCCATTCTTACAAGATGTCTCTTGTATTCTCAATTGAAATGTTGTGTTCACTTAGATGTAATTTTTCAAATGCGTTTTTATATTTCGAAGTCGTTATTACGTTTTCTAAATTAATATTTATTAGTCAACCTTTAATTTCACTCTACCGTACATAAAGTAATTCTCTGTCAACAAGCGTATTCTCATCGATTTATTTCATGACATACTCTAAAAAGTCTCTTCCAGCATTCTGTGTATTTCATGAGACGAACGACGTAGTCTCCTCTACAATGTGTGTGATCTAACCTTCTGCATTGTTTCTGTTTAGTCACCAAACCGAAGACTGGTTGAATCCTCAATGTTTCAGGAGAGAGTTGCTCCTCACAAGACGAACTAAGCAATTTGACATAATGAGGTAGATTCCCGGGACTTCTCATCTAAATTGTCTAAGCATTAACCAGTCCTAAGATTTAACACTATTCGCTAAATGTTTTCACGCTTAAATTGACGCGAAGTTAAATGATTTATAATTTCAATATATTCAAATATTTTGTAATTTGTAAAAAAAACTTGTATTATTTGTTGTGAAATATTACTGCTATTGTGGTTATCAAATTCATATTGTGTTTATTATTTACTTTTAAATATCTATTAAATGAATGTTTTAAGTTCTTTTGCTTGAATATTTTTAAATTTCTTTTAATTAATTTCTTCTCGTCATTTGAGAAGACAAATGAAAAACTTCTCTTGGTCTGGAATTGTTCACCCAATCTCCAGGAGAACTAGCCAGAAGACTCAGCACTGTCTCGCTGCACGCTCTCCCAAGAGAAGAAATAAGTTAGATTTGACCCCAGTGGCTGCCGGTGCGGCGTCCATTAAGTGGTTGAAGCTACTTCGTCGCCTTCGCTGCCTTCTCCGCCACCGTTGTCCTCACTTTCGCCATCACTGCTTCAAAGCAGCCACAGTCAGCACCAGGACTCATTCCATCCCTGCTTCCACCAAGCTCCCGCCCCGCTCCCGCCCCGCTCCCGCCCCGCTCCCGCCCCGCTCCCGCCCCGCTCCCGCCCCGCTCACGCCCCGCTCACGCCCCGCTCACGCCCCGCTCACGCCCCGCTCACGCCCCGCTCACGCCCCGCTCACGCCCCGCTCACGCCCCGCTCACGCCCCGCTCACGCCTCGCTCACGTCCCGCTCACGCCCCGCTCACGCCCCGCTCCCGACCCTCCCTCTCACCACTTCATAAACATCATCCTGACCCCAATGTCAACACAAGTGTCATCAACTCCACTATCTCGTCCGCCACAACCGTCTGCAGCCGCCTTCGCCCCTACTGTCGCAGTCGCTACCACTATTCCAAACTCCACCTGACCACCACCACTATTACAAACTCCACCTGACCACCACCACTATTACAAACTCCACCTGACCACCACCACTATTACAAACTCCACCTGACCACCACCACCACCACCACCACCACCACCACCTACATCGCCGCTGCGGGCAGCACGGGGCAGCTAGACAGAGAGGGAGCACGCCCCGAGCAACGCTGGTCATCACTCTCCGAGGCGTTTAATGGGTGCGTTTTTCACGCCTTCCATCTCGCTCTCTCTTTTTCTCTCGATCCGCTCTCGCTCTTGGAACAGCGCGGCGTCTGCAAATGCGCGGACATATTTCCACAATCCACAGCGGATCGCCGTTGCTCTGGGGAACTCGAGCTCGACCAGGGCTGCGAATGGCCTCGGTTTTGAGCATGAATGCGTTGTTGAATTTTACAATGAATAGAGGAGGCGGTTTGTCGTGTCTGCTTTTGGCTTGGTGAAAAAGCCTAAAAAATAAGGGGTATAAATTGTGTTTTAAGCTATTTCATAAATATTGTTCGTTTTTAAAAATAACTTAGACCTGCGCTTTTAATGTTTGCTACAAGAATGTATATGCATAATTTATTATCATATTTAATTTTAAATTGTAGATATGAATAAAAATTCGTTCTTTTATTATCTAATTTTATTATTTGTTATATTGAATTTTACAATGAATAGAGGAGGCGGTTTGTCGTGTCTGCTTTTGGCTTGGTGAAAAAGCCTAAAAAATAAGGGGTATAAATTGTGTTTTGAGCTATTTCATAAATATTGTTCGTTTTTAAAAATAACTTAGACCTGCGCTTTTAATGTTTGCTACAAGAATGTATATGCATAATTTATTATCATATTTAATTTTAAATTGTAGATCTGAATAAAAATTCGTTCTTTTATTATCTAATTTTATTATTTGTTATAGTATTGCCAATTGAACTATTTATAAATATAAACTACAATCTTTATAAACTTAAATTATGTTCAGCGATTACTTTGTAAATGGAAGAATTGTGATGATTTTCTATGGCGAAACGATGGAATAAATGAAATTATTCCATTCAAAGATGTGTACAATGAGATATAGTATTAAATATAGTCCTATACTTTGCGTCAAAGTACGACATGAATGTATGACCAATTACCTACTCCGTTAGAATAGGAGTTAAATTTACTAATAACAAATTTTGAAATTGTGGTATTTTTGTAAGTACTGCAACTGGATAAATGTTATTTTTAGAAACAAAGTGGTATAAAAACGTGTAGGAATTTTTTCTTCTTTAATTCTCCTCGTGTAAAAATCACATAACCTAAAATATTGTACATCACATTTGTATTAAAATAAAATGTCTCACGTTTTACGAGTCGTATATATAGTAATTAATAATTATGTAGTTCATATCATTAGCAAAGAGTTTCCGGGGTGGCAAAAGTGCACAATAATTTTTATTTTGTTGTTATCTGAGAGAAGTCGAGTTACTTAAGTCTCCAGCAGTTTGATAAGAAAACCATTGGGATAAACATTTCAAGTTTAAAGGTTTTTAGCAATATGGATGTTTTCAATATTGATCTTGTTATTGCAAAGAAAGAAGGCATTGTCTATCAAGATGTAAACCATTCAATTTTTTTGCTGAAGTTATTATTAGAATTGCAATTTATGACTCTCCTTGCGCAATCTAAATACGCTGTTTCCATTTGTATCTAGAAAAGAATCTTTAATATTTAAAAATATATAAAAAGAGAAATTAACAAATTTTGTATTTTATGTTTGTTGCCATTTTCAACCAAGTCTTAACCTTAGAGGTTTTTAGAATATATGTAAATGTTCCTGTACATAACAATGCAATTAATATGTGACTTAACGTGTGTATTATGACAGTCACACAAGTCTTGTTCTTAAATCTAATAGCAGATGAGGAAATAGCTTATTTAGATATGTAAAAATTCAGTGTGTCAGAGAATTTAGTAAAACTTAATGTAAAGTGTAGATTTATATTATAATGGTTTACCAAAGGAAAGAGGTTATTAATATTTTACTGAAGAGAACATAATAAAAACATACTTTATGATAATGAAAAATATAAAATTAATTTCATATATAATTTGGATGATATGAACCCTTCACCTTTTGTAATGTCATCTTGTGCCATTTCGAACGATTCTAATAACCGCACAGAAATTCGTACGCATCGCTTATTGCCACAGATAAGATTCCAGCAGATTTGACGCTATGGGCTGCCGTTTGGCTGCCCTCTGCGATGGAACGGTGCAGTATCCTCAGTATCCTCATTCTAAGAAGAAGCTTAGCAGAGAGGAAGAGAGATAACCGAGGCGCGCGCAAAAAGAGGAAGATTAAAAGTGCGCTTCACCAAATGACGGCGGGTCGACGCACAAAGCTTCGCGGGAAGGTGAGTGATGAAGCAGAGATAAGGACTGCTGCGTAAGGAGGAGACGGGACAGACGGAGGCAGAGCGCGAGAGGCGCAGAGGGAGCGTTGAGCAGGGACGTCTCAGTGGTGTTCATGAATCTCCGAAACGCACCGCACCAAACGCTTATCTCACCACTTCTCATTTCAACGAGAGTGGCAAAACGTGAGGCATGCTGCGCTCGGGTTAACAAGGGAACTATCTCATCCTCCTCAGCGACCTCAAAATGTAAACGAAACGGCGATGACTGGAATGGGAAGGGCTGTTTCCCAGGTCGTTTGCTGACGCGGTAGTCGGTGCTCGTCAATCGAGAGTTTTAATTTCATTATTAAGCATTGATAATAATTGATAAATTAGTCTGGAGATGAAAGCAACGAAATGTTTTGTATGTGGAATGGATGCGTATTGTTGAATTTTACATCTACCACAAAAATGTTGCCGTTCCCTTTCTCAAAAAAAAAGTTCCTGTAATGCTATAACAATGTGAGGCTCATATAATTATTTAAAAAGTTATTTATTGATAAATTTCAGCCACACCGGAAAAAATGAAACATTAAATTTCACACAATTACAAAAGTTTTTATTTTCTACAATTACAGTGACATTGAGTGGGTTTTCAAAACAAAATTCCCTCAGTAATGAGGCATTTTAAACGAGAGCTATGGATTTAATGTTTAAATGTAATTTATTCCATTATGTTTGAGAAACTCATTAATACCGCTATAGTATTGTATAGTGAATACCACTTATGATATAGTGAACATATCAGCTGTTGCGTTCAGCTAAAATTTACATATTAAACATTTGTCTACGGATATTACAGCAACGAATTTATGTTTTGAATAGGTTTACTTTTTATGACAACGTATATATACATGAATTTAGAGTAAAATTATGAATGTTTTGTTGTGTTATCTGAAATTTAAAACTATCAAAATGTTCTTAAAAAGAAACCTCATTTGGTTGCATAATAGTTTCTCAAGAAGTCGGACCAAACGTTTAAAATTTTCTTAATTTTCTCGTCCGCAAGTGTCCTTAAAATGAATGGAGGCTAATTAAGGCGCGGTTCTTTCTTCGTCTATTACTGCCATGTTTTAATTTGAAAAGTTCTTCCTGCAAGAATTAAATTCTCAGGTTACGAGATTCTCATAATTCACAACTTCGTAACAAAAAATTAACATTTTTTGGCACGTAAAATTTTACGCAACCATTACTTATCGAATCCATATTGCTTCTTTTGACAGGTTGTAAAGAGGTCACAAATCATATATTTTCCTTACTTTTATTCTTCCTTTTTGTCTCATTTTCACCCATTTAGTGTAGCGTTAGCGGCTGTCACTATGATATTTCTTTCGTTTCTATCATCGTCCTTCTCCAAACGCCCAATCGACTTACGCGGCTCGAGGCATCAATTGATGTAATTGCAGTGCCTCTGATCAAGAGGTCCTGGGTTTCGAATCCCCACAGGGGCGGGATTTTCTTCTCTAGCGGAAATGGATCGGGGAATTCAGCCGTTCTGGACGAGAATCCTAGCGGCCGGCTGCTATGATTGGTGGTTTTCTGTGGTTTCTCCGATCAACACAAAGCCTATGCCGCAGATGTACCCTAACAAAACGGACCGTGCGCGATTTCTTCTTCCTCTTCCTTGTCCTATTCACACTCCTTACATTCACCCACACCCACTGACAAGTATTCAGAGTTGGGCAAAAAATTGAAATTATTATTGTATACAATTGGACACATTTCCCTTCAACACTACTAGATTTTCAAAAATTGTATCACAATGTTTCTTCTTGTAATTGTAAATGATAAGGGTCTCATTACATTAACATCTTATTTTGTAACAAGATCATCAATTTTTTTGATCGTTTCTTATTCCTGTGCACTGGAGAAACCAGATGTTAAGCTTGTTTGTTTCAACTTCTTGGCATTAGTAGCACTATTCTCAGTGCTGTTAATTTTCCCTCTAAGTGAACTGGAGCTTCTGGGCCACTCATTTTTAAAGTTTTCCAATTCACTCATCACACATAGACTAATTCTCTAAAATGTGTTAAGATATTATGAGTTTCCTGGAAAAAACAATGATCAGTGAAATCCATAGTTTATTGTACAGCATAATGTGCAATTAATTTTTTTAAATGACTGCCTATTATTTTTATCTTTAAGTGTGCTTTAAAATGTTTGGTCTCATTGTAGGAACCTAAATCTTCAATAACAGTGAACTATGTTCAGTTTAGAAAGGCATATTTTGATGATTTGACAATTTACATACTCATATCATAAGATTAACTCTTTACACGGCGCAAATACACGCTTTTAACCACTGAACACACTCACCTTCCAGACAGATGGTCTGTACAGTGGTCTCCAAAACCCATTAATTGATTTCTCCAAGTGCCTTCGAAAATGAATTTTCTTGGCTTAACCAAATTTTTGAGTTATCAAAAATTCCTTTAAATACCGGGAATGTAAAATTTCTTCCAAATATCAAAAATTCCTTTTATCGATGTTTGTGTATCCCAGGTTTGTGTGTTTAATTTAATTCTAACTTTCAAATACGGATCAATACAAAGTAATTTTGTATTATTATTATTTGCCATTTAATCTAAATTGTAGTGTTGTTACGAGGATAGAGAGGAATTTTTTGACGAATATTTTGTTAAGTTTTTTAGACACAGCGGACAAAATTTCTTAATATATTTCTCTCCTATACTTACAAATGCCCCAGTACCTATTGTGGGATATGGGGAATATGAGAACGCCCGCCCTCAGCGTATTAAGACAGCAATATAGATGAAGAGTTACCTTGGTGCTAACCACACTTATCCCATGGCCATGAGGCTAGAACACCGCCCAAGGCCAGTATCGGGTTGTCGAGCCATAGGACAGGACTACATTAAAAATTCCCTGTACATTGATTTTAAATTAAATAACTTTACTTGTTGGTGACTACTTTCCTATATAGCACTCAACCTTTTTATTTTTTTCGCCCTTATAAGATATTCTGGGAGTTAATTCTAGAACTACTATTAAATGACGAACGATTTTGTTGGAAATCTCCTCTTTACCATATTTTTAGAAATTGGTTCGCAGGTCAATTCAACGAGTACACGGTGTTTCAAACTTAAAATATAAACTATTATCTGTTGTACATTCATATATAGATTTAATAACCATTCTCTTGCTTTTATTTGGTTGAGGTTTAGTTAAGTTTACTATTACAAACTAGAAGATCGTGGAACACGTACTATCTATCCGCCCATCCTCCTTTGTTTGAAATCACGGGCATGTAAATGTGGTATTGTCAGTTTCTCAGAACGTTTTGGATGCAAATTAGATTTATACAATTTGATCTATAAAATTGAGCTCGTTTTAGGTGTTATATTTCATCCATCTTATTTGTCGTGGTTCAGAGCATTAACTAGTGGTACAACAACAGGACATGTCTTCTCGGACTGTCTCTAACGTTTGCAAGTTTCGAAAATTCGAAGAGTTTTATGCACAAATTAGGCCAAAACTACTTTTTTTAAATTAACAAAATCTATTTTAAAGATATGTTATTTTATTACAGATTTGATTTAAGGCAAAAATCTCTACCTTGAGTTTTGTAGTTTTGAAATGTTAAAATATGCAATTGTCGAAAATAACAGAGTTTTACCTAAAATGAAACTAGCACCAATTTTTGTTTACCGTGCATTGATACATATGAGGAGAAAAATTGAGGAAAAACATGGAGCCATTTTTAGAAAAATTATAAAAATTAAAATTGCGTACATTTCACAGAAAATTACGCGAAAATTATCCATTTCTTGAACAATTTTCTACGACTTTGTGTAAAAATGACTTTCAGCAACAGATTTTATTAAGGAAAAAATCTGTCATCAATATTGAAGGAATGCACCGAAAATATTGAAATTTTGCCATTTTCAAAAATCAGCGATTTCAAGAAATACACCATTCTCTTATGCGTCCTGCACCCTATCCGAGGACAAAGTTTAATCAACAAACTTGGCCGTTTTTTAAAAAATAAGAAAATGTTGAGCCTTCGTGTAAAGTATCCTCGTGTATAAGAATATACGTTTGAAACTCGCAATGCCATGAGTTAGTTCATATCTATTCGGGAATATCATTTAGAACAAATTCAACCAAACGGTTTGGGTACTAGCGATGTCCACAGACAGAGGAACTGATGCACACGTTTTGCTGTCAATTGATTTTTCGGCATCAAGGATCTATTAAGTACACATTCTGACTTCATAACTTGTTTGAGGAAATAATTTACTAGATATTGGAACAAGAATTATTCACCTTTTCGTCACCGGGGTCCGCCATTAAGAGTTTTTCTGTCGCTTGCCATTTTCCGTCGCACGTTTACAATACTTTCTCTTATTTCGAAGTGCAAGGAAGTAAAATCAAAAGGAAATGTTTGTGTAACCGCTAAAGTGCAAATCTGCCTAATTACCTAATTAGCAGCATGTTGTTCACGTTACCCAAAATGAGTAATTAAATTCCAAAGTATGAATCACTGTGAAGCTTGTTTCAAACTTAAACCGGATAATGTTTACATCCCTTTGTAATAACAAGATTCCCACCGACAAAATCAAAGAAAGTGACTTATTGAGAGAAGAATATCTCTTATTTACGGTTCCAGTACAACGTACTCGTCCTTCATTCTGAGAGCAGATACCTTCTGTAAAATTAACTACTGAAGATGGAGAAATGAGTTAATGTAACATTGGTATAAATTTTCTTAAAACGACTGAAAGGTTAGGAAGGGGTTTGGAATCGTAGGTCTTTTTAAAGGGTCGATTAGCGAACCCAAGTTGTGTAGGATAGGTGAAATGCTTAACAGTTTCGAAGAATAGAAGATATGGGCTAAATAACCATGCATCATGTCATCTTTGCTACTTACATCATGTATGGAATGCAACTGACCTCATAATACTCGTAAACTTATAATTAGCATGGCACCACGCAAAGGTTAAATAAGCAATTTGCACGAAAGTGGAGTTGTTGAAAATTTTAGTTTGTTTTGAGCAAGTTGCCTCATCGCAGCACTTGGATCCGAATTAAGTGCTGCCGCGGCAGTGGATGATCATATACCATTTATAATCTGAAGAGCTCAATGAGAAGGTGCAAGTCGCGCGATGTTTAATGTTCTAAGAACATGCAGCAAAAATTCGACAATGTATTGTTATTCACTTCATATTGATATTTTCGTTATAGTAATAAAGCTTATGATTTTATTCTCGAAAGTTGTCAATGTTCGGGAAATTAACAATGTGAAATGAAAATATGAGTGGAATAGGAATATATTCAAATTACCATTATTGCTGATAGGTTGCTATGACATTTTCGAAATGTCGCTGTTTGCAACAACATATTTTCTCATCGATTTGTACACTGTGAAACCAGGAGAGATAGTTCAGGGCATCAACTGATGTCACTGCAGTGCCTCTAAACCTGGAGGTCCCAGGTTCGAGTCCTGATGTTGGCAGGATTCGGTCGCTGCCTGGAGAAGAATTCTAGCGGCCGGCTGATCGGTAGTTTTTCATGGTTTCTCTGATCAGTACCAGGCGAATGCCGGAGCAGTACCCTAACAAACGGGCCACTGATCGCGCGCGATCCTCACCCTTTACACGCACTTACACTTAGATGCACTACACTGCAACAAATGCCGGGAGACCGGTCGGGAGCTGGGTTTGTCCCGGCTCGAGACGTGCCCCTGTGGTGGGAGATACCTGGTTGGGGAAATCCCACAAGCCATCAGTAGGTCGGCGCCGAATCTCGCCATAAAGCGGGGCAAGACCATTTAACCCATCCCATTCACCCCATCTTTCCCATCGCCACCTCACGATAAAAAAAAGTGCACTACACTTAGTTGACTGATAAGCGTGGTAGTTGACGTGCCCGGCACAACAATCAATCAATCAATCAATCAATCAGTGAGTCAGTCAGTCAGTCAGTCATGTTTACTGTGAACTAGTTGTTTATCATACGGTTGTTATAGCCGTTTTAAAGTTTACCAAAGCTTGCAAACAAAGACTCGTTCAATTTTCCTTAACGGGGTGTAGGTAGGGCCTGGCTGCACACTTGTCCATTCAAGAGCTCATCTCCAGTCACCTTCTCGATGTTCGTGCGGGCCGGGCCATCCATCTACATGGGTTTGTGTGTACTGTGGGTGGTTCTGGAGCCGTCGGCGGCGAAGTTTCTCATGGTGTCGTGTTTCGGTGTAAGGTACGGAGCAAGGCACGAGAGACGAGGATGCGGACGAGAACAGAAGGCCGTAAACAGAGGCGGCAGGCGGGAAGGGCAGAGCGGGCAGACAGGCGCAGCCTCCGGGGTTGTGTTTACATACTCCCTCTGCGAGATCTGCGTGGAGCGGGGGCGTCAGCCACCATTATCTCCCTTCGGGCAGGCGCCGCTGCCCCTGGGGATGCAACCCGCCCGACGCCGTCTCCGGAGCGTGGATTTCTGGCCTCTGCCTTCCGCATTGAAGTCGCGCCTGGTGGCAATGGGTCTTTGCGGTGGGAAAGTCTGCTTCTGGCCCAAACGTAGTCACAGTGGGGAACTAGTGCAAGGAATGTACTGTGCAATCCTGTTGACAATAGTTATAACTTCTTGGTAAAAACTAGTCTAAGTTTGCATAGTGTGACGTTGTGGAAATCTCGCTACAAATTACGGACAAGAGCTTAAATATTTACAGGTTTATTTACAAAATTATTTAGAAGCAATAATTTAACATATCTATGTACAGTTCTGGTAGATGGTCCCCGAATCGCATGAGCGATCCCATAAGTACTTGCAATTAATTGCCTGAATGGTGGTCCTCGCCAATTATCAAAGTCTTGCGTACAGTGTGTACCACCACGTGACCACTGTCCCAAGTGGAAGTGATTTCCACTCTGTCCCTCGACACAAGTTGATACACGAGCATCGCAAGTCAACGCACGGCCCTAGGTGCTAGTTTTGTGCATCCGCACGAGGTGTCCCACACAGCTCAAGACTCACCGCGGTTTTCGAAGGAGCATGTGCCAGTCGCGTTTGAATGCCACACAATTATTCTTTAGTTTACAACGCGGAGCTTATGCACTGTTTTTTATTCAATGGAACACCTTGACTACTCCATTAGTTCACAGATTTTTATTGTATTGCGATATGGTCTAGTTTCCGGAAATTCTCTGATAAATTTACGCCGATACTTTCTCGCATATTGCATTTTACGTATGTGTCATAAACAAACAGTTTTGCTTGAGAGTGAACTTCGAGCGAACTATCATAAACCGACTCATTAATAAGACTGGAAATCACGCCTTTTGCATTGCGAAACTTAAAATCCTCCCGCTCGCAACGTTCTCAGGGGAGTCCAGCGCGCCGTTCCCCGACGAGTGACGGCCCGTCGGCAGAGCAGAATTTCCCAAGATGGCGGCCCACTAATAAAATAGTAGTGACGTATCGGGCATATCAAACTGTTTTAATAATAACAATGGTATCGTGGTAAATTAAATGAAAGTAAAACAGTTACAATGAAATTATGCATATGAAAGGAAAATGATCAGACATCGATTCAAAAAAGCAATACGCTGCTATAAGTGGAGGAAGTTACAATTTTTTGGGTTTTGGATCCAATCTGATATAAAATGGAAGTTGCACTTCCCCAAAATAAATAATATATTACATAGGCTCTTCTATGGATTGAAAAGTTTCTCAAAATTAGCGAGCTTATGCACAGCGCTGTGGGTGTATTTTGGAAATGTTGAAAAATGCACGCATCGGTTTTGTATAGTCTCATTGGATTTGCGAGAATTCTGAATGTATTTAACATACGTACCAAATTTAGTATCCTGTTCCATTAAATGCGAGGTTCATGTTAGGTTAGGCTGGATCGAAATGGCTAAAAGATATATCACATTCTCCTTAGGGACGTATTGTTGTTTCTTGCTGATATTGAACTGACTTAACATGGTTTGAAATACGGTTGTGCCCGCAAGACGACAAGCGTGATTTGAAGGAAGTTTTCTGTCTCGATTGTACACGACTAGAATAGAATAGAATTGTCCAGTATTTGAAGCGAATTGTAGTCTGCTAGTCCCACTGTCCCAAACACCCACCAGTAATGTGGAATGCGTTGATTATATGCTTACACATGTAAATCGGGGGAACGTAGTTCCTCCCGAGCCATCGCCTTCTTGATTCACTGAGTAAAATCCACACAAACCAAAATCTGAATTTTCTTCTACAACCATCCAGTTGTTCATGTCACGTTTTCTTGGACAACCGTCGATTGCCACAAATCATCTAGGTCAACATGTGCGTGAGCCGTGAGGTGCACAGGAGAGCCATCTTCCCAACATCAGGAAGCAGTAAAGAACCGGTGATTCTACTTCAGTATAGACGTTCTGAAATATCGCATATATTCTCCTATTGTTTGTTATATTGACGTAATATAATATGGCAACTTAAATACTTCAGAAATCTCTGGAAAACCTGTTTTCAACAAACGACACACGAGAGATTTAAAAAATTATATTTAATATCTGAAAATTCAAAACATTAATGAAAATGGTACTAGTAATGTGAAGCCAGAAAGTCTTGTTTATGTACCAGTAGAAAATAATCCCCATTACTCTTAAATTGCTAGATACCTAATATTTGGGAAAAAAGGCCACGAAATGATTGAAAGATCTCTTAATGAAGAAAATAATGCTTTAAAAAAATGTTTCATCCAGGTTTAAAATGTGTGTATGTAAGGGTCGAAAAAGTTGAACTTCTCCAATTTTCTTAAGCTCAAAAATTACGTATGTTCAGTATTTACACGTGTAATGTTCTCAAATTGAACGAAACATCGAAGCCATTAAAAAAATATATGGTTTCACGCTCATGATATGAACTACTCTCAAAAATTCTAAAAAGCTTTTTCCAATTCTGCAGCTATAGAGTTCGGCCAGAGCAAGCAGAGAACGTGGTTTCTGTATATTCAGTAAATGTTGGACGTTGGGTAGACACTGGCAGACAGAAGAACATTTTTTATTTTACAGTTTTGGATTATCAGGGTCCACAAATTGTGTATTTTCGACAAAATTAGGATTTTTTGAATTATGACTTAAGTTCCTCTGCCCTGTGTATAGTAGAACCCCGATAATCTGTACCATGCAAATACGAAATTTTGGATAATCCGAACAAATTTCGAACTGGAGGAAAAAATAAAAAAGAAGCATTGATATTGATTAATTTAATTTTGAACGAAGAATCATGAATTCAGTTTAAGTCAACCCAATACTAAATACTGTACTTAGAATACCCGTTAACAGCTGCGACACAAACTGTGCTTCAACTCTTCCAACCAATGTAGCAACTACAACCGCAGGCAATCGGTCATGTTCCTTCTGCACTACACTGTTCGCTACAATACCTCTTTTTCATGTCGCTACGATATGTTGCCATTTGCTCTCATCGCACACTACGTTACATTGTATCTGCATTGTAATCCTATAGATGTATTTGTATATGTAGGTTTTTTTTCGTTTAATCGGAACATTTCCGAATTCCAATACACCACGTCCCAATTTGTACGGAAACCGTGTTTCTAGTGTACAGAAAAAATACTCTCGCGCAATGCAACGAACAATATTTTAAATTTCGCTCAACCCAAACGATCCAATAAAACACATCCGCGATTCGTCGCAACTCGCCTGCAACGCCGCTTCCACCACGGCCTGAGGACGACGTCGCTCGTGCGCCGGAGACCCGCCCCTGGCCAGGTGCGTCGGCGGACAGCGTCCCGCGCTTACCGGCGGCTCGTGAGGAATGCGGGGGGAGGGGTGGAGGCGGGGGGTGGGGGTGGGGGGCGAGAAGCCGCTTATCGCGCCGTAAACACTTAAGAGATAAATGGGTGGGCGGGGCGCCCCCGCGCAGTCCGTCCGCGTTGTGCCGCGCCGCGCCGCGCCGTGGCAGGGTGCGGGTGGGGGCCGCTGGCTGGCGGGAAAGCTGACCTCGCCACCTGCAGACCGCTGGAGGGACCGTCCACGATTGGTCTAGTACTGATGATGCTGTTTTCTGGCTTGACGACGTGACGAATGGGAACAGTCGTCAATGGAAATCCTATTAATCGACAGAAAACTACAATTTAATTCCAACAACAACAAAAACAATCATTATTATTATTATTATTATTATTATTATTATTATTATTATTATTATTATTATTATTATTATTATTATTATTATTATTATATTTATTAGTTCGAGTAGCCGAGGTCGCTGAGGCAGTGTCGTGGCGATCTCGGATAGAAGGATCGCGGTTTCGAATGGGGCATCGGTGTATTTGTGATCGTCTTTTCCCCCTTCATCGTCATCCTGTAACTTCATTAAAAGAAGTATTAATAATTCCCTGCTCAAACGGGAGGCCCTTGTCCTTAATGGGATGTGCAGCTACTTCAAAAATATTTATTTTAATATATAAAAAATATTATTATCATCACCATTATTATAAATTTCAAACAGTAGACCAGATACAACAATTTCAGTTTTAAGCATGCCCAAGAAAACAGCAAATTCAGAAGTAGCTACCGTTGTTGCAAGACTGACGCCATCAATGGGCATTTATTAGCATAGTTTTCTGCATTTATCAGCATACAACGGCATCAATGGGTTAATATCGGCATACAACTGATAATCATGTCGCAATGAATTGCCATTTATTATTATTGTTATTTTTATTAGTATGACCATATGCAGAAAGCAGTAACACTCGACAGCTGCAGAATAGTGAGAGAATTCCTGGAATGTGAAGGTGATTGTGGCATGATTGAAATTGTCTGAAGAGGAACATTGTGAACAAACCCAATCGAAATGGTTTCCCAAAAAGTAGTAGCACCCACACTGGTCAAGAACAACAAATGAAATACACGCGTATAACCCTACAATAAATTAAATATTTTAACATAAAGTCTTCATCTATAGTGTAATAATGTATTATAATATTATATAACACAAATCGAAAGGTCTTTACTCAAAAGGAATGTAAAAATAAAAAGTTGCGCAAAACGTAATTAGCAAATATTTAACGGCGAACAGTTTCTTCTTTGCCTTGATGTTGAGTAACGAATAAAAAAATCGATGTTTCTATTATTAAGTTAACTCAATAAAGTGTTTTTTCCGAGTTCTGGGTATCTAACGAAACTATAAACCAGGGCTGCTCAACTCCGTGGTTCGCGGAGCGACCACGTTCTCGCTCACTTCTCATGAGCCCGAAAATTTCTCTGCGAGCTGCGTTACGTCGGGGAGAGGGGATGGACGCCGGTCAGGGATAGAGGAAATGGCTTTAAGAGGGAACTGCAGGGCGGTTAAACGCAACAAGCCGTCGGCCTGGGAGTGCTTTGCTCTGAAGCTACGCGAATCGTCTTTCGCTTTTCCGGTCTTCGTGTGCGCAAACAAGCTAGTCGACGTGAATAAAAATAAAAAGCAATGCAATATGTTGAGTGATCTTTTTAAACCATGAATAAAGATATTGAAATTCTCGTAAATCCTTTTGCTGTGGACATTATGATCATGTGGACGTTATGATCATGCAGTGTGAAATGAAATATTTGCAGACTGACACGCACATTAAAAAACACCGCGAAATAGCTTGATTTGTTCTTCAAGAAATTTCGTAAACTTTGGTTTCTGGGAAATATAGTATTTCAATTTAAGCTTAAAATGTATCAAAAAATATTATGAAGATTTTAATTTGTAGTATAAAGCATAAGTAATGCATGAAAAATCATGTAAAACCTGTTTTTAGATATGTGAGTTGGGTAGTAACCAATTATACATTTATTTTGGATAATCGATTATTGCTTTTTACTGTGTCAGAATGTGCTGTGCCACAACGATCGTTGGTAGATGCGCAGGGACGTTTGTAGCTTGTGGCTTCTGCTAATACAGTTATTCCCACCATCGGTCTTAAGGATTCTGTCCTGAATTGTAAGAATATTGCTTTGTACGCTTTTTACTTCCATTTCATAGGAATAGTGATCGGCAACGAAATTTCCTTTGACCAAGATTGCGAGTTTGAGAATATATTTCCTTTACATGCATCTGCTATCGGAATAACGGTACGCGTGTCGAAATCAAATATGTCGATATAGTGACCGAGAATGATTTCAGATGGGAAACAACAGATCAAAATATATTAATTCCATAGTAAAATATTATGCCTTCTGAAATTATCCTGTTAAATAATTAATTTTTGATATGATAATTATATTCTTTCCATTATTTAAGTATGTTTAGTAATAGTTGATTCATCGTATAGTTCTGGTATGATAAGGAAGTGCAATAAAGATTGTAAGTGTAATTCAGAATTCTGTTTAAACTAAATTGAAATGGATTGTAGGCTTTCACGGCCGGAGTCAATATTCTTCATGTCTTCCGGGCTGATGGGCCGTGGTCCAATTGGCTTTCAGGTACCAAACGTTTCGCCCACGACTGCGGTGGGCATCTTCAGTGGCGAGGTCTCGGGCGAAGTGTCCGGGACGGTGGCTGACTGGCGACTGACTGGTGACCCACCGCAGTCGTGGGCGAAACGTTTGGTACCTCAAAGCCAATTGGACCACGGCCCATCAGCCCGGAAGACATGAAGAATAAATTGAAATGAATTATGAACTTAACACATTTTGACTTGTTTATCCACAGACAATATTAGCAAACAATTACTTTGAAAGGAACGAAAGTGATTGTTGCACGTAATTTCTACGAATAATACTGCCAAGATTTGTAATTTGGTTCTCAGCTTAAAAGGAATGTAAATTCAATGGTATGCAAGATCATGCCGTTCCGTGCCATGCCGTGGGTGGCCCTCCTACCACCCAGGATCGTGGCTTCTGTCGGTGGGACTGACCTCGCTGGGGCTGAGGCGTTGAGGATACGCCCTTCTTTGTGACCATTCAAATGCCCCGCTTTTCACACCATTGGAATGAGAATGAATAGTCTTTGTCAACGGAAAATCTATTTATTTCTGTACCTTCCCCGAGTCAGAATGCCGAAAAGAAGGGGTCCCAGCGATGTATCTGTATTAGATTCGACTATAAATTCAACGCAAGAGATTTCAATATATTGTTGTGACAGAAATACTTTTAACACAAAGAATTAGCAATAAACTGTATTAGTAAAACTGCAAAGTCGGGCTTTTTTATCGAACAAGGAGACCATCCGACTACCAACACAGATTGTGACATGGCGTACTCGGCCGTGGATAACGTCATCGCTTGTCTCATTTAGTTTATTTCCAACACACCGTGTAAACTGTATATGGTGAATGGGAAGTAAAATCCGCTCATGTTTTCTCGAACTCCAGAATTGCAACACTATATTGCACTACGTATTTGAATTACGAATATAGGTGCCAACAGGCGTGGTTAAAAATTAACACTTTTTGCTTCTGAGTAATAGAAAACGTATTTGCATTTGTAATGTAATTACAAATTTTCTTATAGTATTGCTGACAAAATACAACCACACTTCAAAGTTTAAGATATAGATGTCTTAAAATGTGTTTTAAGTAAACAGATCTTTATAAGGTCATGTCATGAAGGTCATGCTTATTTTTTTTAAGAAACGACATTTTGCGTAATTTCTAGTTGCAGAAATGTAACTCAAATTTTAAAAAATCTTTAAAAGCACTCCAAATTTTTCCTTAAATATTTTGCATGCAAAGAATAATGAGTGATTAAAAGGTGGTGCAGGTCTCATTTTCGTTGAAATGTCTTAATTTTGAAAAATTGCAAAATTTGAACATTATTTAAACTATTGAAAATATATTGTCCTTAATGAAATCTATTCTTCAAATCATCTTAAAAAAGTCTTGCAATTTTTCGAAAATATACACGTAGAATATTGTGAAGAACTAGTAGTTTTAGCATAATTTTTACTTCAAATAATGGCAGTATACATTATAAAAAACGACTCTTCTTTTTTTTAAAAAAAGGTGTTCTCTGATAGAATTTCCCAACATTAGAAAAGTAACAAATACTGAGAGAAAGTGTGTGCTGTTCTAACACCACAAGTATATCGTGGAGGAAATATGAAGGAAGTTTTTTACCGACTCTGATACGTTTTGACGTGTTTGTCAATTCTTCAAGGATAGGTGGCTGTAAAAAAAAAATAATATACCATTTTAATGACAGAAGAAAACATCAATTTCTCAGATGTTCTGAAATTGTACATTTTAAAAACGATTCTTTGCATTTTTGTTAGTAATGACTTCGACAAATGTGACCTAGGACCTAGTATAATACTATTTGATACCACATGTGTTACTTGCCGCTATGTTTTGAAGTTCTCTTCATGCGGATGTGTTTTTTCTCGACAATAAACAACTAAAGTCAGACCATTAACTATTTTACAATGCACGTTGTACTATAGCCAGTGAAATGTGCAAGTTTCCGTTTGTATTGCAGCCATCGACTGAAAATGGAAACAATATCCTGGCAACGCGAAAGTTACCTGAATCACATCACGACGGTTTGCAGTAAAAAATATAACAAAAAATATTCACGATCAACGATTTGTTTGTTAACACTATACCCAATCAAACGTCTAGATTGCAAACTCCTATGATCGCCTTGCACGATTATAGTTTACCTTTCTCTCTCCATGTAAATGCATATAATGGTAATTTGGTCGATAATTCTAAAAAAGCTAATTTTTAAGTCTTGTGTCGTGTGTCTTAATTCCACTATAACATTAATCGTGGAATAAGCTTTATTTAAATTTCCCACCAGTACTCGTATGCCACAAAATAAGCTTGCTGGTTCAATGATGGTAATGCAATTCCAGTTGTAGTTGTCTACCGTCACAGAAAGTTTTGAGAATTTCGCACTACAATCACGTCTACAAACTGCCATACGTGCCTGATAAAAATGGATAACATTAAGTGGGTATTCTCTGGAAATATTATTTTAAAACGTATTTTATTATCGATGGACAGAAATCAGTAATTCTCCACACTTCTTTCATTTCTCAGGGTCTCTTAATATTTGAATTGGGAAAGTACAAATATGTCATCTAAATATTTGTCATACAATATGGTGTAAAATCAAGTTTGTTTATACACTCATTTTTCAAGTCTCTTGACAAGTTCTCAAGGTATTGAGGACAAGGTAGAAACCATAGGAAATTGAGATAAAATAATTGAAGTCCTTAAGATTAACAACTACACGGAAATGTATATAAAATATATTAAAACTAGAATGAACAAAATCATATTTGGAACAGAAAAACTCACATTAGACAAGGATAAGGATAGCAACGCCCCTAAAATTTTAACCTTATCTAATTTTTTAAAAAAATATAGCATACAAAATTAAAAACTTTTAATTGGCACACAATATAAGAGTTTTGTATATAATGAAGAATACATTTAATCAGTACATTGAAAGGAAAAAAGGCTCCATACCTAAGAATGACATACATAATATAGTGTATCAGATTAATTGTAGCCAGGAAGGGTATTAAGTTAAATGTAGAGATACAAGCAAAAGGGCACTCAATATTAGAATTAACACATCAAACAGCCACAGTATAAAAACACATTACAATATCAGCATGTAATGTATTGGAATGAGGTTAAAATATTAGACACAGAAAATAACTACAGGGAAAGTCTAATATCAGAGATTTTGCATTTACACAAAGCTGAGAATACTCTGAGTACTCAAACACCAGCAAATTACAACATATTAAAAATAGTATTTAGATGGCTGTGGTAGTCAAACAAAAACATTCAAGAAATACCAACGAAGGTGGTCGTTTAAACATCAGTAGGTTGACAAACATTGTTAAGTTAGTGACACCGTAACTTATAGAAACATAATGAGAATTACAGTTACACACAGATCCGCTGTGTCTACCCACCATTACATTAAATGGACGTCATGGAAAGTGTTGGGTGAATTGCTCATCCCATATATCTATTAAATAATTATTGACCAAAGGTGATGGAAAACCGAAATTAATAATAATAATAATAATAATAATAATAATAATAATAATAATAATAATAATAATAATAATAATGCCTTTATTAATGGCGAGCCTCAGGCCATAGGGCCTGCTCTTCCGCCTAACCACTGAATTTCCATACAAAATGGTAAGCTGTCTCAATAATAATTCTTTGTAATAATTATTTTAAATAATAGTGTATTTGTAATTATTGTTTTTTGTATTTATAGAAAAATATCTAAAATAGAATCGGAACGTGTAGTATTCCAAACGTATACATTTTAAAAAGAATAAATTGTCTGTTTTATAATTGGTTCCTACAATTCCATAACAAATATAGAGAGAAACCAATATTACATTTGTTTTCAAGTATTCCTTGCGCTTCTATTTCTGTACTTTTTGTACACTTTTTCTGTACACACGTTTCATCAAGTAATATGCGCAATGCACTTTGCCGCTTTGAGTGGAGAGAAGGCCCTTCTTTCTCTTTCAAAATGATGTTGAGAAAAATTGCCTAGAGAAATAATACCAAAGTCTGCTACATTCCATTTCGTGATGGCACCTCTGCCCAGTATTTTTGTTACGGGTTGAAGAAGTAAGATGTTTGAATTATCCCAGCCACATCACGTTTGTTTCTGAACAACATGTGTAGTGCTCCTTTTCTTTTGTGTGATTCATCCCCGACCAAGATCACGGCTAAAAATTGGTCTAGGTTCTTTATCTGTGTGCACAATTTTTTATTTAGTTAATTACTCACAACAGGATCACGCCCCAATTACTGTAGGTATTACTAGAAAAGGCAAAAAAATAATCAATTTCAAATGAAATCACAAAATTAAATCACACTCAGAAGAATTCAAATTTTTACAGAAATTGATAAAATATAACACGTTAGTAAGACAAACAAATAATGTGAACATTATATCTTCAAAACAATCATTATAATAAAATAAAACAAAATGAATGTACAATTACAATATTACAAAAATGGAAAACGCATCTTCAAACTAATTTGGACATAATAACGAGAAATACTTAAAATAATATATCCACATTTAATGATCATTCAAAATGTTATTTATATTTTGAGTATATTTTGGGGGAAAAAACTGAAGTCTATATCCCACATTCTACTAAATCATTGAATTCAGATGACATTCTCAAGATTGGCGAATGTTGTTTCTGGTTTCTTAAAATACAATAATTCTCGTTCTCTTAAAATTGATACTCCTGCATTAAATGACAATTGTAACGGCAGTTTACTGTTGTTATGAACACATGCCAAAATATATTTTACCACATTTTGTATGAAAAATATATTATAATATCAATACTGTGGGCAACAAAACTATAAGACCAAATAAATATAAAATAAGTAACATTAAGATTTCTTGGAATGTCCGTAAAGAGTGAAGAAACGGCGCGACCGTCTCCTCCAAAGGTGAACTGGCAGGGCGACCTGAGCGGCCTCTGCTGAGAGCTAATCCCAGGGCTGCAGGGCACGCGGTAATTAAGTAGATGAGAAAAAGCACTAACGTTAAAGGAGAAACCTTCCTGGAGGGCGCGCGCCACACAATGCTCGCCTTTTTATTAAATGGGAAGTCGGCGAAAGCAGCTGCGACACTATGTACACGAGAGAATGCCGCCTCTTGCTTCCATGAGAGCTACTCAGAGAACGAACGGTACGAAATGCTCCATTTCCTGCCTCTTTCATTAAATATGCAAATAGAAAGAATAGATTTTCGGGAGAATCTGAGTAATTGCAAGGTTTATTTATCTTCGTGTGCGATTTGAACAGACCATTTAAGATTTATTTCCGATTTGTACAGAGCATTTCCGATTTATTTCTCAACGTTTCTAATTTGTATAGGGCAGTGCTTTTGTTAGTTAAGGAATCGACCGTATGCCGGTGAAATTCGAATTTGCGTTTGGAATTGATAGGAAAAGGTATCAATGACTTCAATGTTGCTCAGTTCAATTCTTATATGCATTGTCGATATTTGGAACTGAAAAGAAGTTTGTCAAAGTCAAACTATGGACTTTTCAATAGTGTTTACGTGAAAATATTCATGTTGAGAGTATTGCTATCTGTAATTTCAAATTGTTTTAAATGTGTAGACACAATATTTTTGTCAGTGTATTCTACAATAAACAATATGACAGTACATGAGATACGCTTGAGATGATAATGTGAAATTTTCTTTTTCATTTCCAAAAGTACCCACATATTAAGATAAAATTTTAAAAAAGCTTTTGAATCCCCAACTATTTTTTTTCTTTTCTCCTTTTTCGGGAATTTGATGTATATTATAATTATACAAATATTTTTTGTTATTTTTATTCATATGCATTATAATCTTGCATTTTAGTTTGAGTAATGCACTGCGATTTATAAATATAATTATCTGCCTTTTACAGGTTTATAATAAAATTAAATATATAACTAGTCTGTCAAAATAGTTCAATTAATACAATTACCAAAAATACATCAACCTATCAAAATATTCCACGAATATAAACAGGAAATTTTCCCTGTCATTTTTTGTTCTTTTACGGTTTTGTTATTTTACGATACTGTTTAATGTACGTTACAGTTAGTAAGATACATATGAGAATTTAATACAAGAATAGAACGTACGTTTAGTATTAATCTCTCTACAATTGCATTTAAAGTTGTCCCTAAAAAGAGGCGCCCCAAATGCAACTGAATTTCAGTGAATAGGGAGCCTGATATTCCTATTCATGCTATGCAAAATAAATTATGTAAAGCAACAAAGAGTTGCATGCAAACCAGCATTTACCGTTAATCGGGCTATTTCCCGCATATATTCCATAAGAGATTAAATCGGGATTGGCTAATTGAATTGCTCACCCCATATCAATGTATTGGCCATCAGAGGGAACACCAGAAATTAATTCTTTGCTGCATGCGAATGCATATTGGAATCGACCTGTCTGTAGGTAAAGAACAATCACCTTGCTGTTGTCCGAGGTCAAATAATTTCGAAGTTATTCGATTTTATAGATGCTTACATATTTTATATACATTTCGTATTTTATATACATACACATTTACTAACATTTACGTGTTTATATACAAATGTTTTATATATGTCTGTTTTGTATAAATACCACTTCAATAATGTGGGATGGTGCAGCAATGGAATTGAAACTCCCAGATTCTGTCGTCATCGATTTTTCGATAAATATTTTTTGAGTGGAAATAATCTTGTTTTTTATTGCAATATTAATTCCAAGATGTAAGATGTACCAAGATGTGATTTTTTACGCGTTCGTGCAACTTCATTAAGAAAACTAGTCGGAACTCTGTGAAAAATTCGGCAAATTTAAATTACTGATTTTAATGCGTGATGCTTAGCGCCATGCGGGAGGCTTATTTCAAACGTTTTTGACACGTGAGATGCGGGTCGGTACTAAGAAATGGGGTTCTCTCGAAAACTGTACCGTCAAAAATGTCTCATTCTGTGGTTATGTCAGAGGAAACTTTCCTTTTTTCCCTTTAAATACACGAGACCTTGATGTTACCGAACTAGCGTGTATGGTTTCTCAATAGTACTACATATACGTGTGTTGCACTGTAATGTGTGTTGCTGTGTAATATGTGTTGAAGTTTGCATGTGCCCTTTTTTTCCCCAATAAAAGCGCATTTCCCTTGTTGGGATCCATATATACATTCTCACAAAGCAAATTTAGTATGTATTTAAAAGAAAGCTCTCAAGTTGGTGTGCAGGAAAAAACAATGAAAACAGTCACGAGACCGCTTGAAAGAACAATGAAAGAGAGGCTTTGCGCTTTGTATAAATCGTACGTAGGCCAACCGGCTTGACGAGAAATTCATGATAGAATACAGAAAGCAATATATTTCAATAGAGGGGTCACAATTCCAACAAAATTCCAAGAAAAAAGCAGAGCACAAATGTAAAGAAATGTTAATTTGTCAGTAGTTATATGAGAAATGGAATTTTGTCATTAGTATGTTCAATTGATATACATTTAGTTTATAAATTACTGCCACTGAGTTGCACTTAATAGTTGTTAAATATATCTTATTTTATACAATCTGCAAATATGTATTTTATTTAAATGTACACTAAGTACTGTCGAGAAAGTTATGTGAAGATGTAGGAAATATGCCGATTTCAGAAACAAATAGTTCTGTGGGCCCGTAATTTTTAAAAGTGTACTTTTCTTGCGCTTTACGTATTATATTGCTTTCTTGTATTCTGTAATCGAATTTCGTATTATGGTTAATCCCCAATACGGCTTCTTAGGCACAAGTCGTCTTAGATATAACAGAAAAGTGTATTTTCTGAAAACGTCGGACTCCGACTATCGTACTGTGGACGAAAGGCCAGATCAAATCTCGTTGACACAAGGGGCTGGTTTCCACTCAGGTTTCTGTATATGCCACGTATCCTTTCAAATGTGCTGGAATATTGTCACGTATCCCTCACAACCTTACAAACTGCTCACAGAAGTCCAAGTGTGATCTGTTCGACAATAGTAAAACCGTGAAATCATATATTTTTTAGAATTTGGAGAGTAATATTTTCGTTCTTTATTGTTTACCCGCTTCCCCACTACTATTAAATAAGGAATATTAAATTAGTAAATATTTTGATTCTCTCTCTTTTTCAGTTGAAAATTTCATCGTCGCTCTTGACTTTGTGAACAAGTTTTTCTTAGTTTTGAGCTCCCTTGTTACCATTACGGCCAACTTTAGTAAAAAATCCCCTTCGAGGATGGTTAGCACTTCAATCGGGGCTGGATACCACGGTGTCAATCGTCTCCATTCTCTTTCTGCCTATCATCTCCACAAAATAAAACCATTTTACCTTTGCTTTTATTTACATGTGTGATAAAAGCACCAGTATTAACCACATTGAGGAACTTTTTTTTTATTTTTCTAAAAATGCATGGGCTATAGTACCAAATTTGTTACACGAAACTCAATGGGCAATGATCACAACTGCTCTCTGAATATATCCATTTTTTATTAATGTATCACGAAACTCCGATTTTGTTCCAGTAGTGGCCAATTGAAAATTACCAAATTTTGGTAGTGGCCAGAAACCAGACACAGAAATGACCAATCAATATTATATCTTAGTTGTAATCCTCACCAATATAAGGCATAAGTTCCTCATTCTGCAGTTTGCATGTTTGAAGCCATTGGAAAAATTGCTCATTTCTGCATGTTTGAAGCCACTGGAAAACCTTCAATTCTTATTCTACTACTTTTGCTCGACGTCTCCCATTGCTGCAATTACCGATGCCATTATCCTACTACCTACCAGATAAAGAAAATAAAACGTGTCATTTCTGAAATATTTTCAAAATCAGCAACTCGTCTTTTTCAAAAAATTAACACGTTCATATTTCTAGTTAGGTGCTGAGTTACCGTGTTTAGGCCCACTGCACGGCAACGTGATGATCTGACTTTGTGGACGTTCATAAATAGCATATGTATCTGATTTTCAGCAACTCCTCTGAATGTTTGAATATTAAGAAAGAAAAGCATTTTCGACGCCATCCTTCAACAACATTATTGAAGAGAGATTTTTTTTCGAAATGAAATCTGATGTTCAAAATTATATCTTTATAGAACGTTATACAATTTTGTTAAGCATTAGTATTTTGCAGTAATTTGTGATGATTTCGTGATAATATAAAAAATGTAAACAAAATTTTATGAAAACAATTTTAAGTTGTTTTTTCTCTGCGAATAAATAAAGGATAATTGCTTCATAACATAGCCTTCGTTCCATTTCCTCTAAAATTCTATAATTTTAAAAGTTCAAAAGGTTTTTTTGAGCCTAGCTTCAATATGAAAGCTAAAGATTTATATTTTAACGCGATCCATTATTCCTCAATATTAGACCTTTAAATTATATAAGTTATGATTTTTTAAACTCTTTTGAGTTATTAAATTATTTTGAGTTAAATGATGATAATATTTCTAGATTCCATTAATCCATGCATATTAAGATTGTGTTGTAGGCCGATCACTAGGCGTTAGAAAAATAAAGGAGTGGTTCATGCATGACACAGTCACGTGAGTGCTCACGTACAAATCCTTGTCAAAAGAAAGAATTTTATTTTGTATTCTTTGAACTTTTTAAAGGAAATTACTGTTTCTTTCCATTTAAACTACAATTGGTCGCAAGCGCGACCGTTCTGCGTGTAGTAAGTGCAAGTTCGTGAGCTTGGCTCCTGCCTTGCTTTTGCTCTGCTTAATATTTCGCATTCTTTTTCATACATAACCCATTCATTGCACAAAAGATATTTTCTCATATGCATTGGGCAATTCTCATTTAAATAAACTGAAAATCCTTCCTTAGCAAGGACGTGGGTTACAAGTGCTTAGAATTTTATCCCACGTAGCCTCCAGCATCAAGAACAGAAAAGAAAAATTAACTTCGTGCTCATGACTTTGGGTACAATTCTGCGTTTTGCTCTGTCCTCCTAATTTTGTTTTTTGGTCTCTCCTTTGTAAGTATTGGTCAGAAAACATTGAATGCAGTGGCTGATGTATTACTTTCGCGAACACTCAAAGATATATGGTATAATTTGTTCTAATCCCAAGCGTTTTGTTTGGTTAAAAATTATTTTGAAATGGTTGAATACTAGTAGAATAGAAGTTGAAATCTTTAATATATTACGTAACCATCCCCATTAGCACAAGGAATTTTTTCAGTAGTAGATCTTACATTTTCTTTCCAATTCTTTTGACTTTTGTTTGCTCTGATTACTATTGAAATCGCAATCAGAATCACTTGACACCCTTGCTGTTTTTTAATTGACATTACATTCTTTAAACTTTACATATTTCTTGAGTAATTCAGCGATTAATGCGATAATGTCGCGCGCGGCGATGGTGTAACGGTTAGCGTATCGGAATGTTATACCCAAGTTGGTGGATTGAAACCCGATCGAAGCCGTGGATTTTTAAGGGCGAAAAAATCCTTCGTACGCCTTCCTTCGGAGGGGAAGTAAAGCCGGCTGTCTCATGTTAGTAGATTTACTTGCATGTAAAAGATCCTCAGGCCTAAATAACGCCTCTGAGCTAAATTCAAATCACCTGTTTCTCGCCCAAGAAATACCTCCTTTCTCTACTAGTTGGTGAAGGGAGCGCAGCAAAATTTGCGTGGTCAGACGGAAGAGCAGGCCTCATGGCCTGAGTCTCGTCACATTAAACAAGGCATTAATTCAATTCAATTAATAATTGATTGAAGAAAAAATATATACTACTTTTATAGAAAAATATTCGTTAATGGCCAAAATATTATATTATATTTGCATTAAAACTAAGTATTAATGTTAAAACTTTGGACACGTTGAAGTTATTCATGGGCATTTATCCGTGATAAGCATCTCATTGTGCCCTTTGCCCTTTCGCTAGGCAGGGCCAAAAAACAAAGAGAAAAAAATCGTAAAGCCATGCGTATTGAAATAAGGTGATCAGGAACTTAACTGAATACGACGCTCCGATCGGCAAAGGCTATATAAGACAACCAGAGTCTGGCACAGTTGTTAGAATGGCTACTTCTTCTCCAATGGCGGGTTATCGCGATTTAAGTGAGTTTGAATATGGTGTTGTAGTCGGCGCAAGAGAGGTGGGGCATAGCATCTCCGAGGACGCAATGAAATTTGGATTTTCCCGTACCACCATTTCACGAGTATACCGTGAATATCGGTTAACCGCTAAAACATCAAATCTCCGGCATTGCTGCGGCCGAAAAAATATCGTGCAAGAACGGGACCGACGAGGACTCATGAGAATGATTACACGTCACAGAAGATCAACCATTCCGCAAATGCTGCAGATTTCAATGCTGGGCAATTAACATGTGTCAGCGTGCGAACCATTCAAGGAGACATTATAAATATGGGGTTTCGTAGCCGAAGGCCCACTCGTGTGCCCTTGATGACTGCACGACACAAAGCTTTACGCCTCGCCTAAGCCGGTCAACACCCACATTGGCATGTTGATGTCTGGAAACACGTTGCCTAGTCTGACGAATCTCGTTTCACATTGTTTCGAGCGGATGGACGTGTACGAGTATGGCGACAACTTCATCAATCCATGGACTCTGCATGTCAACAGCGGACTGGTTAACCTCTTGGAGTCTCTTTGATGGAATGGGACGTGTGCAGTTGGAGTGATATGGGGCCCCAGATACACATAGATACGACTCTGACAGGTGACAAGTACGTAAGCATTTTGTCTAATCACCTGCACGCAACCATGTCCATTGTGCATCTCGGGGCAATTCCATCATTGGGCAATTCCAGCAGGACAGAGCGACAGCCCATGTCTCCTGAATTGCTGCAGAGGGCAAAAGTGGATAAATCGAGTTGCTAAATTTAGAAAAAATCATCTAACACGTGGTTGGTCAAGAATCCATGTTTTCTGGTTCTTTGATAGCGGAAAATCGATTGACACCAAAACGTCTGTCCGTCTGTCCCTGAAAAATGCTAGCGGCTAAACCGTTCAGCCGATTTCTCCAAAATTGATATTCCTCAATCGATCTAGCTAATGTCGCAGCCCCTTGAATTGAAACTGATATTTCAATTTTGCGCGTACTTTACATGAAGCCTCTTGGACATTTTTCTTTTGAAAAGGGTGAATCGTTTAGTATGAAATTTTGTTGTTAGATAGTGTGAAGGATGTTGTAGAGAATGGTACAAGTGTCATTTTCGTTGAAAACCCTGATTTTTCGAAAATAGCAACACTTCAAAATGTTTTCGGCGTCTTCTTAAAACTACAATTATGAAGATAGAGATTTGTCCCCTAAAGAAATATGTTACGTGAAGATAGTAAAGATTTTGAAATAAAGTCATGTACAATTTTTCGAAAATTTGAGTACTTTTCACGTAATTGTGCGTAAATATACTGGCAAGAAAGTGCGTGCTGTTTTAGCACCACTATTATGTCACCAGTATTTCTTTATTTTTGGACTTATGAAATTAAATAATCCTAGAATAAACATATATTACTGCAAATTAACATGTTGCCAACATGAATTAGTACTTGATAAGCCCGTGTACTCAGATATGTACTCACGTGTCACGAGGTAGCCAAATTATTCTCTACCGTACGTTATCTGCTTTACTTGAAAAGTCACACCAGGCTCACAATGAGGATTGCTTGGACGAGCTACAGACTTGATTGTTTCTTTTTTAAATAGTTCGACCACCAGGTTTTAAAGTCTTTGATGTTCTCAGTGTCAATTACTGTTGTCATGAAGAATTTAGGCATTTTGTAGCTGATAATCCTACGTTTCTGCGTGAGGATCAAAAACTAGTCCGCGATTTCTTTCTCTTTTCCGGTCATTAGAATTTTTAGTTGGCAATAGAACATATACTTTTGCTGGGCAAGATTCATTTTTACACTGATCTATAGTTTGAAGAATAACAAAGTAAATGTGTATTTCAAATATTTTTATGGAAAAAGTGATTTTGTATCCCGTTTAAAATCGCAGATTCAATTTGTGTTTGGGCTCCCATATTCTCGCACGAAGAGCAATGCGAGGTTTCCGCTTATCACATGACAAGGCGTTTCCACGTATACATCCACACGTTCACACGTCTACTAAGTCATTTCATCTGCTGCCCTCATCCTCCCGACTAACACCTTCACACGGGTATATTATGAGACGTTCAGTTATTTATCTTTAGCCTTTCGCGTCTTCTTTCGTTTCCGATTCATTTCTTTCAATTATTTTTCTATTTTTCTATTACACTTCTCCTTCACTTCTTTGTTCCTGTACGTTAGTCACATAGCTTCCTTTTGTGGAGCGCCGCCTCTGGTGACCAGCCGCCGGCGTTTCGCCACCACGCCCCGGACCCCCCTCCCCTTCTCACCTCACTTCATTCCACCCGTCCCATTCCACGCCATCAACGTCTCGACCACAATCTAGTATCGCCTCCACCCACGACTTCTTCCTGCCCACTCCGTCCCCGCCCCGCTCAATCCACCCCACCCCACACCACCCCACCCCACCCCACCCCACCCCAACCCGCCCCGCCCAGGCCCACTTCACTCCCAGCAACCCCGCTCCACCTTGCCCTGGCCCGCGCCGCCCCTCACCGCCACGCTACGCCCCGCCCCTCCCCGCCACACCCCGCCCCATTCCACCCCTCACCAGCCACCCCGCCCTGCCTTGCCCTGCCCTGCCCCGCCCCGCCCGGCCCGGCCCCGCATCGCCCGCTCCCGCCCCGCCACACCGCACCCCGTCCCAAAATGCCCCACAACGCCCAACCCCGCGCCCCTGCCCGCTCCGCACCGCACCGACCCGTCCTGTCCCTCAACGCCCGTTACCACCCCTCACCCTCTCTCACTCCATCCACTCCCCGCGACCGTTCTCCGTCCGCCCGCCAGTTCCCCGACCCCCCCCTCCAGGCATGCTCCCAGCCCCGCACGGCCGTAGCTCGTCGTGCGTCCATTATGGATGCAGAGGGGCTGCCCAGCGTTATTTGCAGTAAAAATTCACGCGGCCGCTCCGGTGCAAGCTGTGCTTCACGAAGCAGTTTTCTAGGAACTCTGCCCCTTGTGCATGTACCTGCGCGCTGTTGTGTGCCGTGGATATTTCAAGCCCACATTCCTGCCTACACGGAACGTTTTACCGATGTTCTAGAGCTTGCTGTTACATTGTAAGACGGTTCTTCGTTGTCAGTGTGAAATGAATGTTCTGTCAAATTATGGTTTGAAAGCAGGGAACTGAGTTTGTGGTCAGAGCTGACACTTCAATTCAGTTATTAATATCCGTGAATACAGAAATTGTATGTAATTTGATTATGGAGTAAAATGGAGTAAAATGGTTTAACTGAAATGGATGATTAAATGATACATGGGCGTTGAGTAATTAAACGTGGTAACGCAAGTGGGAACGTAACTACAAAACGGGGATGGTAACGAAAAGGATTCGCATGAAGGAGATTTATCTTTATATACGTTTACAGAATCTCTTACACTGATAAGTGATCTGGTACGAGATGTTATAAAATCGTGGATGGCATTAATTAGAGAGTATTCTTCATATGAATTAATATAAATTGGCAATTTGAAAATAATTTTCTAATTCAAAATTTCGATGTTTGAGGACTATTGAAGTTTTATAATTTGCTACAACTAGTACATATTATAACTACATATTATAACATATTACAACTAGTACAACATATTTGCATCATGGGTAGCTCACTAGTCAGCGTGCTCGCTTTTCTACGATGCAATCCTTGGTTCAATTGCCGGTGGGGCAGATTACAGTCTGCGCTTTCCTTGTAATGATCTAATAACTGTTGCTGTGTGACGATGAGAGAACTCGCTTCTCAGGTTGAAAAGACCAGAATATGACTTAGGGATGTCTATGTGCTAATCAAACGCTTTAACCCATGGCCGCAAAGCTGGGACGCCACTGGTATGTCTTATGCCACGTTA
This sequence comes from Gryllus longicercus, assembly GCA_038098605.1. NCBI lineage: Eukaryota > Metazoa > Arthropoda > Insecta > Orthoptera > Gryllidae > Gryllus > Gryllus longicercus. Next base: position 537,644 of record JAZDUA010000594.1, on the reverse strand, counting down.
GAGACACTTGTGTCAGTACAGACAGACAGTATACATAGATGTCCCACATTTTGCATTTCTACACTTGTATTCGGCGTAATGATGCATTCCTGACGGTATGAAATGAAGAGTAATCACTACTTTCCGATCTTATTCCATATATTACCTTTAGAATTAATCAATTTGGCTCAGAGAACCACGATTGAGCGCTACGAGATTAGAGGAAAAAGTATTTTCGCATAAAATGCTTTGTAAATTAACATTACAGCAAGATATGGATATTTTATATGATAAGGGAAGGTGAAAACCGGTAGCTTCGTAACCATCGTTGTACAAGTGTAGCGATACGTCAACTGGGCAATTAATACATTAAATAAACGTAAAAAAAACAATTTGGCAAACAAACCAACCACAGATTTTGGCTATTATTCCTATTTTTTTGTTTTTCTTTATCCTTGTTTTCCGGTTTTATATTCTTTTTTAATTTTATATTCTTACTACATAAATTATCTACATTCTTAATACATATCCAAATATATTGACGGTTTAATGTTCGTTTTCAATTTTGGAGTAGCGTACGGTGTAGATTTGGTAAAATGCGATCGTTATTAATTTCGGTTATTTCCGATTCAACTACGTCTCGTCACTTAATATTACTTTTAAAAACGCGCACAAAAGGAAGGAGCTCGCATTTAAATCTATCCAAGGTTTACGAACCCTGACTTGGTTACTTGGCCACAGATGATGGAGTGAAGATCCTGAAACATGCATTTAATTTATTAAACCAATGTACGCCACTTTTTTGTTTTTGACAAATCTTTGCCTTTAGATGAATAGCTGATTCTGCGATTACTACTCATTATGTGTTACGAGTCTACTTAAACTTACAGGTTTTCTGATCTAGTAAAAGTTGAATCCACTTTTAAGGGTTGTCTTTCTATCTTACTTCTGCTTCAGCCAGCACAAGAAAACTTATTTGTTTACATTCCATTGCTCCACTCCAAGGAACGTCACTCCGGAAATTCTGTGATCTTCAGAGAAGCAGAAAGCCACTTCCTAACGATCTCAGTTCTCTTTATTTACCTCTTTCTAGACAGTGAGAATGGGTAGAACAAAGGTCTTGAATATTCATCAATGTTCAGCACACAGACGCAAAGAAAGCGGTTGCTTGAAACATTACAGGAAAGAAGAATAAAGAGAATTCGAAAGTGGAGAAAATAAATTTAAGAATGTGACAAGAGGGTACAGGAAAACGTATAAACATCTAAATTATCGGAGTGTAAAAGAACAATTTTAAAAATATACTGCAGATTGTAAGTTTTTATTTCTAAAATTCGTTTCTTTCGACGAATAATATTCTTGTTTGTTTTTTCAATGAAATTATCAATTGTAATACCACAAGTGCTTTGGAAATTGTGAATAGATCCCCGACTCGCGAAGCAAGGAGGGGATTTATCTGAGAATTTCCAGTGCACGACTGTAATTTAATACGACTATTCCACGAATCAAATTATGTCCAATAGAGTTCTAAAATACCCCAAATATTGAAAATAATTGAAAGCTATGTTTCAATCAACGAGGTTACGTTATAGTACATACGTGGTTTATTTGACATCGACAAAGCGATCGACGTATAGCGCCACCCAAGATGGATGAATCACTGTTTATTATTGATCAGTAGGGAGAAGCGGTGAGAAAAAGCAATAAACATTTTTGAGATACAGTGCCCTTACTGGAACATATTGTATGTATAGTTAAACTCTTTTGTTTTTAATTTCACGAAAGGAATAGTCACATTGAATCGCTAATGTATTGAATCGCTAAGTTTGACAGAGAAGTAGTTTTCATGCTTGTATAATAAACAACACCAATGAAGACTAATAATATTAGTTCTCAACCGCAAAGACTAACACAAACTTCTCTTCAGCATAAAAATGTGGTTGATGCCTCAAATTATTGTGTAACTTTTACTTGATACGCTTCTCTAAACATTTTTATTTGAATAATTTATACTACTTTCCGAACATATTATGAACAATATAATTTTATGTATTAAGTGTTTAAAATTTAACTACCTCTAAATTATCAGTGTATTCTATGATTTTGCATCTAAAATCAGAGAGTCGCATTGATTTCAAAAGTGTAGTATTTCAGTGTCGGAACTTACAGTTGATTTATCTTAGTTTGTTGATTTCCTTTGGTGCTTCTGCCGAGAGTGGCATAAAGAAATGTTGAAGGGGAGGAGCAATTTAATGAATTATAAAAGCATTTTTACATTGCTATTTTGTATAATAGTTTTACAATTTACATATGATTTCAATTTGTGTTTTATAGTGTGTTTTTTAAACAGTTGTTATAAAAGTTATAACAACTTATAGTTGTTAAGTTATAAAAAGTTGAAAATAAAACGTCTACGCGATATTTTCAAAATGTTTCTGTAATTTTTAATTTTCCGCATACTACTTTTGTAGCATAAACGAAGAATTGTGTTGCTGGAGAAGACAATCGGCGAATTTGTAGGAAGAAAAACTTGTATTGTGGGGCTCTACCGTCGAAAACATGAATAAATCTTGTTCCCGTATGTAGTAAATTACTTACACGTACACGTATTGTATTCAGAATTCACTTTTTGTGAGTTATTGATATCGAAAATGGGTTGACGGCAGTTGGTCCACCAGTCCGTGTGTCTGTGTGAGCTAGACTAACGCTTAAACCGTAAATGCAACTTTCTCCAAAATTGGTATTGACCGATCGATGTGGCTGAACTCGAGGCTCTACGAATTTGGTACCGATACTTTTTTTAATTTTGCGAGTATTTTACATAAAGTTTTAACATTTTAAAAATTTATCAAAAATGGCGCCAATTTTTTGATTAATATTTCCTCGGATACCACAAAAAATGAAATGTGGAATAAGTCTCATTTACTTTTGCGATGATGGAAGTACATTATTGTAACCTGTTCATTTGTAACCAACAATTTGTCACACAAAGCCAACAATCATGAAAATGTGGACAGTTGTTTCAAAATAACAGACAGAAAGACTGGTACAGTTATGGTGATAATTTGTTCTCAGATATGTATGAAGTGGATTCATGATATGTTCTCATATCCAAGCGCAGTGTATTTATACTTAAAGTATTTTTAAATGCACTATGTAACTATAGGAAAAGATAGTTGTGAATAGTTTGAGAGAGGCAACAAGAAATAAATGTTTTATTGTATTAAAAAAGTAATCTTGATAAGCGATTGGCGATATATGTTTATCAGAAAAGTTGACTGAATGACTTAATATATGAAACTATATTGCTTGGTTCCCCAATGATCTCAATATCCCCAGTGATTGTTTGTTTGGTGGTAATTTGAACTATTTCTATAACTGTGATATCATACATTTAGCCTATTAAATGTTTCTTAAATGCTGTTTTTACATCGGTTAATCTCTAGATAACGATATGCATTAACGTTGCATTTTGCTGGCTAAATAATAAATAAATAGAAAACAATAAACAGAGAGGTAATTGCTTTAGAGGACAAATGTTGCATGAAAATCCCGCTGCTCATACCAGTACCACAGGAATTTATTCTAAATTATTTACAGTGCTCGACAATCCTTTACTGGGCTTTCGGAACAAGTAAACAAACACCCAAACAAAACATATAGACGAACGCAAAAAATATCAACTACAAACATTGTGCTTTCAATGCAGCTTGTTGAAATGTTTGATTGAGTGGAAGTTTCAATTCCCGTGTTCGAAGAGCAGTAACTGAAGTGCAGAGGTCGGAAATAAACGGCTATTAGGGCTATACCGTTTCATATATTCGCATAATATCTACCACCGCGTGTAGAAGTCATTTACTGCTGACTGTAGAGTACGTTTTCAAATTTGAAAAGTTCTTTATAAATTTTATAATTTGTTTTATAAAATACATTAATTTCAGCTGAAATTGTACACAAATTTCTCATTTTTCAAAATAATATTACGGGATACATAAGGATATATTTTTTAGAAAAGATTTTATTTAATACAAAAATCTCCATCTTCAATATTGCCATATTTTTTGCAATTTTCGAAAATTCAGGGAGTTAAATAAAACCGACTCCGGCGCCATTATTTTAAGCGTCCCTTGTTCTATCTATGAAAAAAATTTAAAGAGAAATTTGGAGCTGTTGCAGATAAAATGTTTTTTAAATAGTTTGCATTAAATTCAAGCAGAAATTGGTGTAAATCACTCGTTTTCATACTGTACTTATTGTACAGTGCATTTATTAAATATCTTTGTTTTAAATTTTTCACTCTTTGTAAGAAGTGAAAGTATTGTAATTGTGCGCGGGAAAACGGCAATTATTTCGAGAAATAATTCATATTGCTGGGCCCTCGTAATGAATAAGTGGTAAAATATTATTCCTATGTGTAGTAAATTTCTTTCTCTAACATGTTGTATAGACATAGCCTAGGATTTGTTCGCCATTGTTACCGAAATATCGAAATTCTTAGGAAGTAAGCCGTGGAAGTAATATGTGCGATTCGATAGGTGGATAATATATGTGTACATTGATCATGTAAATTGTTCGTTCTCGATGTGCACTCAAAAATTCACTTCTCCTCGTAGTTTTCAAGTTTTTTTGACATGGAATAAATAAAAACGCTCGACCGTTATGGTAAGCAGTCTGAATTACAACATTTTATCCCGTGAGTGTCCTTGACTAAAGTTTTCGCGTCTAATTTCCAAAAATTACCTAATTTGGAGAAAAAAATAAATACTGCTGAGATTTGTTGGAATTAAAAAAAAAATAAATTGCCGACATACCATCTTTGATTTTGGGACTACGTAAATGCGAGCTTGCTATAATATAAATAATAGGATGAAGTCATAAATTCTAAAACCACCACCGAGATATTTCACCATTAAGTAGCTGAAAATTAGCGAGAGTGCAATATTTTGTTCATCAAGCATAAATATTTCGTGTATTATCAGAGTTATTGCATAATTAATATGTTCTAGAACGTCACTGGTATCCCTATTTGTGTCGCGGAAACTTTTCCCCCCCTTTCTCCCTTCACAAATTAGGATTTATTGATTGTCTTCTCTTCTTAAACCCAACCTCTATATTCTGACCAGGACCTGCCGTCTCCCAGTCCACAGTCACATCTCCATGTTTACATGATTCCATTCTGCACACAATCCACTTTCCTTCCATTTCTCGCCTTATTGTGATGTCTGCCTTGTTCTCCGTCATTTTATTTCCCTTCTCCTCCAAACGCTGCCATTCGTCAAGTGTTTATTTCCGTGGCCTCCAATCCTCTTTCGTTTTCACGGTTCCTTTGGTTCTAATTCTCTTCGTCCTTCATCCTTCTTTCATATCCCAGTCCTTGATGCCTATCCCAATTTTTCACCTTTGCCCTCGTCGTATCACCGCGTACTTCGTCCTCTTTGCACATCCCCGTCCCTTCTAACCATTTCCACCAACGCTTTTCTCCCTTCGTTTCAGCCTATCCTTTACTTAAGCTCTCGTCCCTTATCTCCGTCTCTCGTCTGCGATTCTGTCACTAGATTCTCTTTCGTTTTATCCCCTTCTGCGTTGTAGTTATTCTTGTCTTTTTTCCTTCTTTCATTCGTTTATCTTTCTCTCTTCTTTTATATTTTTCGTCCTTTACTCCTTTCCCTTCCCTATTGTTCGTGGCATCCCGGTATTTCCACATCACGGCTGCTGAAATAACCCACAATCTCTCTTTTATGTGTTCTCGCCCTGCATTCATTTCTCGTTCTCCATCTGTTCTCATCTTCATTTCTCTCTTCTGTTTCTCCTCTTTTGTTGTTTCAGTGATCTTTATCTCTATTCTATTCTCCGTTCTCTTACTCCTCCGTTCTTTTTCCTTGATCCTTCACCTATTATTCACTCTTCCTTTGTTTTCAGCAACTATCCTCACTCTACTCTACTTCACTCTCTGTCTGTCTCTCTCTCTGTCTCTGTCTCTCTCTCTCTCTCTGTCTGTCTCTCTCTGTTTCACTTGCTGTCATTCTTCTCTTCTCTCAGTTATGTTTTTTTTATTTCCTCCCTATTCTCTCTCCTCTTTTCTCTATCCTCCATTATTTCCCCCATTTGTTATCACTAGACCTCTATCCTCACTCTCGTCATTCCTCTCTCTCTCTCTCTCTCGCTCGCTCGCTCGCTCGCTCTTCTCTCGTCCATGTGTCGGCGGACCGAGCGCACGCACTCCCTCATCATCCGCAACCGGTCGCGGATCCACGTCACCGTCGCGCAATGCAGTAACGCGGGCTAGCGGGCGGGCGAGCTGGCGGCGGCGGCGGCGGCGGCGGCGGCGGCGGCGGCGGCGGTGGCGGCGGCGGCGGCGGCGGGCGCGCGGCCTTGGGCGGCGCGGGAATGACAGGCGGAGACGTATCGCACCTGGGTACCCATTACCCCCGCTGACCCCGCTTTCGGCCCCCTCCCCCTCTGCCACCTCCTGCCGCTCCCGCGTCTGCCCGCCGCTACTGCTCCCGATTGCCGCGTAAACGCAGCTAATTGTCGTTCGCCTCATGTTAGATTGGGCGCCCCGATCGACGGACGTGAATAATACCGGAGCGGCGTGCCGCAACTGATAAATGCGCACCGTGAGACGTAAACGATTGTATTTTTATTGAGCGAGTACGAGGTTTAAATCATGTTGTTGGGCTGTATCTCTGGGTAGGAGACAGTATATATTTTGTCATAAAGCACGACAAAGCAAGTGGAGTGATTTGTTGCGTACGTGACTGTGGTAAATATAGAATATATGAAAGTTCTTGGCGAAATGTTACTATTGATATAGTGATTCCCAAGCCATGAATCCTCAGAGAATGTTTAGTTACCGTACATTTATTTCTTAAAATATATCAAAAGAAATATTCGTGAAAATGTACTGTGGAAATGTTTGGGTGGCATGAGTTTTCAGGATTTAGTACGTTTCAAAATTATTACCATAAGCATTTCAAAAATATTATGCGTAATCATACAGTTTCTAGAATTTTGATTTTGAACGATTCTGATATGTGTTGTAATGGACATTGCTGTGAGCTTTGTTACTAATCGACCGTTTCTTGCTCAATAGACCTCAAGGTTCGACGAACGTGGCGTGTCTGATGGTTAATGGAGAAGGAACAACAGAGGGCTTGAATGGATTATTATGAACTGCAGTACAATAGTAAGTAAAGGAATATTTTTCTGTATAAGTCCTGCATTTTTTTTTATTGTCATCAAACGAACACGGAAATTACATTTACTTCAAACTTAATTATTGAATCATGAGATTCTCTTGCAGAATTGTCGTTAATTTATGGTTGATAGAGTTAAATCAGGATCTTATATTTGGCTGAAACTTGTAATTAAGAGAATGGGTATTCCAAACATATGCACAAACAAGTTTTGCCCTGAATTGGTCTCGCATAGCAATTTTGTTAAATTTTTAAGCCATTATCTTCTGATCTCGGTTACTGATACTGCAAACGAAGAGGTCTATTTACTCTATTTATAAAGACAAAAGGAAATTTTCTAATAACCATGCCATAAGAATGGCTTTGTGATATCATTAATTATATATTTCAAATAAATATTTAATGAATCGGTATGTGTTTAATACGATACATATTAATACCAAAAATTTCATTTTAACGATTTCTTACACATGCATTATATATGTTTAGTGTATTGAAGGTAATCATTGTATTTTATCAATGACATAAGACTAAAATTATAATGTTTATCTTTGTTCGTATTTACCCACATCCGAAAAAGCACTTAATCTTGTTTTGATGTTAATATCAGGAACGTGTGCCAGGTTGCTAACTGAGTCCAATGTCCAATAAATTTAAGGGATTTTTCTTCGCCAATTTCCATTTCCAATAATAATAATAATAATAATAATAATAATAATAATAATAATAATAATAATAATAATAATAATAGGATAAGGATAAGGATTATGAAAGCGAAGCCAGTAATCCGTAAAAAGTGACCAATTTCTTCAACCAACACTTTTCTTGAATTGCGGCTGAACTCACAAAGGGGCTAAAACCACAAAATTCAACATCATTCCCTACCCAAAAAAATTTCGACACAATGTTTATTTCCAAAACTACTTCTAACGAAATCCTGAGAACAGTCAGCAAAATATAAAATAAATATTCATATGTTTTAGATGAATTTCCGGATTGTTCATTGAAAACTTGTGTACCTGCCTTTATACACCTGTTAACTCACATTTTCAGTGCTTGTTTATGCACAGGAATATTTCCAGATGATTTCAAAACAGAAAAAATTAAGCCACTTTTAAAAAAAGGAACGAAAATGATATTCAAAATTACCGGCCAATTTGTCTTTTTTCGGGTTTTCCAAAAATATTAGAGATGCGAATGCGCTATATTCGAATGGAAACTTTTCTCAGAAAAAACGATGCGTTTTCGGACTTACAACACAGGTTTAGAAAATCACAATCTATGGAAGCTGCCTTTTTTTCCTTTTCTTAAAGATGTTGCTTCATCAATGGAGCAAAATGTAGCACCTATTGGAATATTTTTAGAACTTTCGAAAGCTTTTGACGTTATTGACCGTAACATCTTGCTATCAAAATTACCTTCTTATAGAATTCGTGATATCGCTCTGGTAAGGATAACCTCATTCCTTAAACATCAATCTCAAAGAGTACAAATACAGTACTGGCACGAAAGAACATTATTTACTTTTCTTCCACATTCTTTACCAATTGAATGTGTGGTACCGCAAGGTTCGTTCTTAGGTCCTATCCTCTTTCTGTTATACGTAAACGATTTGCCCTCGTCTTTTAAAAACGGGAGAACGGTTCTGTTTAACGATAACACGAATGTTCTTTGCTAGAAAAAAATAAAAAAAATAGTACGGTTTAAGAAGTTTCAAATAGGTTTCGTAACAACAAAATAATAGTTAACGAAGGAAAAATAGTTTCAATGCATTTTTGCATTTCAAATCAGCAACCACATGCTCAATTGACAGTGAACAATATGCAATTAGCTGATGTTAAAGTAACAAAATTTCTAGTTCTCTATATTCAGTAAAACCTCAAATGGGATGTACATGTAAAATAATTCAACACTAAATTAAGTTCATTATGTTACGCATTCAGAATTCTTTAAAATTCTGTCAGCCTTCATGCAGCTCATTGCATGTATGTGCATTCCCGCCTGAGATATGGTATAAAATTCTCGGGAAACTTATCATGTAGTACTAAGACCTTTAGATGGCACAAGAAAATAATTCGAATAATGAAAAAATGCCATCCGTGTTACCCTTGCAAGCTCCTCTTCATTGATCTTGGAATCTTACCACTGCCTTACCTATATATTTATGAGTCTATAATATTTGTCAAAACTGACTTACTTAACGGTGGTAACATATTTTCATGCAATGCTGATATTTATAATTACAACACATGTCGTAAAAATCACGTTTAACAAGTGTCAGTATCAACAGCTAACTATCAGAAAACCACATACAATATATGTACGTTACTTTGAAACGCATTGCCAGATGACATTAAACAATTGAAGTCGGTTTACAAATTTTAGTTAAAAGTAAAATCTTTTCTGCTGCATAACTGTTTCTATACAATTAGAGACTACTAATCATTAAAAAGAAAAGAAGCGTTTATATTAACAAAACAGTGATTTGTGATGAATTAGTTTACATTTTTATGCAATGCTGAAAATAAAATCTGCAGTTCGTTTATCTTAGCAAATAAGTTTTCTATAACTCGGGAACGAAAATGTCTAGTTCATCCAATGCCTCTAATCTCGCGCTTTTTTTAATTTTATATTTATGTATATTTAACTTTTTCTCTTCTTTCAACTATTTATAGTTAAATGATGGGAAGGGGATCTGGGACTCAAGAAACGAGCGCAGATTATCATTTCCTCCATACGCCACATACAGTTTTTACTGTTTTCTGACTAAATAAATCTATATTTAAATCTGATTTTAAAAACCTCGGACTGCGGCATGAAACCTCTGACGTCGGCATGTGACAACTATGTCACCCGTACATGTAAGCTTCCGCGGCTCGACCCTGAGGAAGCCTGCGAAACGACAGGCGAAACGTTCTCCTCTCAGCCAACGACGCGGCATCACCCGGTCAGCCAAGAAGTCAAGTGTGACACTAAAAATGTAAACTACTGCATTACATATCACCGTTTCGTTAAAATATACACTACTTTTCTTTTTTATAATCAGTATAGTCTTTAATTATATTGAAACAGTTGTGCAGCAGAAGAGATTTTACTTTGAACTTAAATTTGTGAACCGACTTCAATTGCTTAATGTCATCTGGCAAAGCGTTGTAAAGTAACGTACATATATTGTATGTGGTTTTCTGATAGTGAGCTATTGATACTGACACTTGATGAACGTGATTTTTACGACGTGTGTTGTAGCTATAAATAAAAGTATTGCATGAAAATATATTCAACCAAGAAGTCAACTATGACACCCACTAGTGGCAGCGTGTCGCGAGAAGGCCGGAGTGCCATATCGCGACAAATACAAAGTATATTCCATGAGAATGAATCTAATACCAAATTGCGGTTGCAAATATTTGATATTAGCTCGTTCGCCTTATGAACTGAGTCGTATATTTCACTGGTTCACATTAAGGAACTGGAGGAGGTTATATTTATCTAGAATTATCATAGAATAAGGGGGTTTCTTTCTTGATACTTCCGAAGCAAGTTCAGATCATTCCTCATCGATCATAAGTGAAGCTGTGGTATTAGCAATATACAAAGTGTTTTTAGGTTGCAGTAGCAAGTGAATGGCATTCTTTGATTTCTTGAACAAGATCAATGCAAAGGCATGAGTAGATAAATGGGTCCTCTGTTGTCGTATGGCAGTCACGTTATTGCCATACATAATCGAGAAAAAGAAAAAGAACTTTTCATCGGATGGCCTGTCACATTTGCAGATCCCATTTTGATAAGATTTAAACGAACAGGAGAATAGAATGAAAAAAGATTTAAAGAAAGCAATGCTTGGAGATTTAACGAATTTGATATAAGATGAGGTGATCAATCTTCAACTGTCTCTGCCTTCGGACGTTAATGTTTATGAGAATTCAACATACGGATATTCTTTGCTGCTTCTGGAAAGAAAATCGTGTTGGTTTTTAATGTTTTTGAAGTGTTTTATCTTAATGCATAAATATTTTTAATATCTTTGTTTAATAGCATTGGAAAAATTATAACTATGTTTTTATTGGTAAATGTAAATAAAATTTAGATTAAAACTTCCATTTTGAAAACCACGTTGGGAATAATATATTAATAATACATGACATATCTTAATAATGTATATATTAGTTCAAGCCTTTGGATTTTACAGAAGTATTAGGTTGTCTCTAAAATCGTCCGTCGCTACAGTAATTTATCGTAGCATGTTTAGAAATGTACATTTTCAGACAATTTCTAAAATGAAACTACTGTTAGCAATTATTTTAGTTCATTGATTACTACTGAGACCGCACCATTAGTAAGTGAAATAATTGCAGCCCACACCTGGATCAAATTCCTTTCAAATTGCCTTCTAGTGATGGAACGATTTCATTTCAAAATTACAAAATAGATATTCAATGACATAAATTTACTCTAAGAAGTCAATTGTATCGTAGGACACTTTATTACTGTGTATCTGGCGCACCTACATTCTTCAAAAACTAAGAATAATGAAAAATATTTAGGATAAATAATGCCTGTTCACATATTTATGACTATTAAATATTAATATTTGAACAGTATTGCAACGCCCTAGTGCTAATGAAGGAAATGAAAACCCGGTACTTATCACAGGTGATGACTATCCGGACTTGTTACAGAAATTGCCGCTATTACTAAGAACATATCTATTGCCCTCATTAATGTCTAACATAAATTACTTGCAAGTCTATCGCCACGTTCTGTTGAGGTACGCGATCAAAAGCTGAATAATGAAAAGTGCAGAGAGATGACAGAAACGTCATCGGAATTGAAAAATAAAATTGAAGCTTCAGTATCCAGAACAAAATCACTCTGAAGTTTAATCCAAGAGCGTAGGCGAAACACAAAAATGCGCCTACTAACTATGAGAAAAAATGCAAAAAGGAAGCTATTCCAAACCAAGTCAAGTGTTTGTAATTAAAAAGTATGTTTCATTGTAATTGTATATATAATTTCATAACATTACCATTCGTGCGTTCTTTCCTTATTTCTTGTCAATAATGATGTTGGGTAGTACAATAAGGGCAGACGTTAGGTGGCATAGTCGATTAAAAAATATACGGAAAGAGGACAAAGGTACAAGATGCTGTTGGTACCGAAGATAACGTTGTATCTTTGTCCATCTCTCTTATTTTTTTAATCTAACTTTGAAGTTGGAAAATTAAATGGAAAATGGAAAAATCAAACAATTGCCATAATGGAAACATTCTTGGAGTTTTCTTTAGAACACAAAAATCATGCAAATTTTATACAACTAGGAAAACGCCAACGAAATATGTAGCCCAAGAGACAAGTCTCCTCTATATGTAAATTTAAGTAAAGACAAACGAATGAATTAAGAAACGATAACAAGTACACTCGTTTTTTAAACCGGAAGAAACAAAATGAGCCAAGTGTGTATTCAGATTCTGTCTTCGTCTTTAAGAGGCACCCTCCTGTTAGGTGATTCCTTCAGTTCCCGACAGCCTGTGTAAACGCCAATACGGAAGGAGACTGATGAGCATGGGGGGTCGTCTGGCAACTGCACGTTCTCATCTCGCGGAGAACACGAGAGAAAAGAACACTTGATCAGGTGACCTGTCGCTCGCACAGATTCCAATTTGTTAGCTAAACAAATTAACGTCACACTAACTAAAATCGAAATTGGATGAGCCTGGAGCGGGGAAATCCCGACACTTCAACCCACCACTATGTCTTTCGGTCTCTCTCTTTCTGGTAGGTCGCCATAGAGCTTCGACCGATCTCTTCTTCCTTCGTCTTTTCCTCGCCGTGACGACGAAATAACGCCCGTGCTCCAGTTGTTTTCTTTCTCGTCAACGTCGTCGCAATCGTAGTTTTCGCGCCATCCACATCGCCATCGTCGTCGTCGACGTTGTCACTATCGCCTTCACAGTCGTCACCATCCCCATTATATTTGTAATTGTGGCAGTCACCATAGTAGTAGTCGTTCTTGCTGCCGTTGTCGACAGTCCCTTCATTATCCGCATCATTCTCTGCGTCAAAATTGAACAAGCACTGACCCAAATATGAAGCATTTTGAAAATATAATGATCAATATAGAGGAATTACACGAGTATTAATACAAGATTATGATATCGCTGTTAACAAATATATTGTTAAAATTATAGTGGAGAGTAAGGAAATATTCCGTATTATATGGCGGAGCCGAAATAGGAAAATAAAGTCCGAAACGTTTCAATGGTACGATATGTTCAATTCCATGTTGTTAATCTGAGAACTAGCGCTTGCAAAGAAGTAGTAGTGAAGAAAATAATCTGGCGTAGCAAAGTTTTAAAATTAGAGTGAATTCTCCTTAGGTTTTTTGTGTACTCCGCGTAACATTAATACGTGTAACTACCATTTGAAGTCTGCCATATGCATTACTCTAAATTAAATTTTGAACCTTTCAAAAGAAAAAAAGCAAATTGTTCTGTAAAAATCTGTTTATTTGAGGGTGTATGAACCTAAAATATGGTTTCCAGGAATAAATCACAAATAATAAAGCTTCCACTTTAAATAACATGACCAATATCAATGCAATATTTTAACTTTTTCGCATCTACTTCGTAGAAAGAAGAAGTTTTGTAATGCTGCAGAAAAACGATAGATTTCTCTAAAGAAATGTCTTCGAAATATTCAAACACGTTTTGTGGTTTATCTGAAAGCGAAAAGGTTACAGCGTCTCTCCACATGTGCGTTTATCTGTACGTGTATGCCTGTCCGTCCGTCCGTCCGCCTCTCTATCTGTAAACAACACGAGCGCCTAAACCATGCACAGCATTTTTATTGATTTCATTGATGTTCTCCAATCAATCTGGCTGCTGACGTAACCACCTGTAGGTACCACATGCAATTTCGTAAAAATAATGTTTTTCTCTTAATTTTGAATGAAATCGTGATATTGAAAAAATACATAAACAAGATTTCATCAAAAAATATCTCTGATTTTATTTATTTTCTTGCCCTTACGAAGGTACTTTGTAAGTAGAAAAATGTCCATACATTGGAAGAATAAATATACATAAGGAATTTAACATAGTACGTATTGGAGTGTCATGTCATAAAGAAATAACTAACAAACCAGTTCCATTTTGCACCAATATAAATTTAGGAACACCTGTGGTTCTCAACATTTCACTTATAAATGAGAGGTATTTGTACAAGAAAGAGTATTCCGAGGAAACCTGTGATTTACCTAAGACGACTAGGCCGGAGGAGGAGGAGAGGGAAGGTCGAAATGGACGATGAAAGGATACAAACTAAGAAAAAACGCTAACCGTTGATTGAGGAGATTTGTGCAAGATTGATAATGATAGATTCTTCTTTACTAAAGAATATGTAAATTACATTTTCGCACGTTTCACGATACACTAGGTAAATGGGTGCTTGCTCTTAATTAACACCCCCATCTATACGATAAAATGTCTGTTTTGTGTACATTTAAAAGACGTAATAAAATTTAACAAGTGTGGTTTACCAGCAGCGTACTAGCTTCACGTGGTGCGATCACGGGATGTTATCCCTGGTTCTCGTTTCGGTCGGGGCAAAAATAGAGTTGTAACTTTCCTTTAAAGACGTCTCAGTTTCTGTAGATTCGGGCGAAAAAAGGCTCTCGCAAAGAGGGCCGCTAGTAATGGCGAAGGGAATACGTCATATTTGACACATGCCTCTTCTTTCCTCTAAGCATGGGAATTAGGCCCACTTAGGAGGGATATCTTTCACTAGCCCGCAATGTCGGACAATCCACCCAAAATACTATATACATAATAATATTCAATATACCCATATGAAAATAATATATTTTAAGGAAATAACATTAATTCTACTCGTTAACGTTTAATTAAAAGTGTGTTATATTGCTTATCTATCGACTCTAATTCTGGATGAATACTAATTACAAATGCGCACTGATTTGTTTCACTTGCGCAACCTCTGTAATTTCCTATTCGAATTCTCAGCTCAAATTTCAAAATCGAAACTCCTCATCGCTTATGTGATAATTTCGAGATTTCCCCTCGCCATATTTCATCCTCCGAGTTCTTCGTGTCGTAGAAGTGGCTCAGATCATCAAATGATATGTCTCTGACCGGAAGTCCCGATGCAACGGTTACCGACGGGTAGCAGGACTTCAGTCTGGAGACAGTCAACGCGGTGCTGCCTAGGACACTTCGCCCCTGCCAGCAACTGATGATGCCTACCACAGTTGCAGGTGAATCGTATAGACCAGTCTCCGTTGGACCACGGCCTACAAACACGGAAACATCTAATTATGAAGAAACCGGCCGTGAAATCCTAAATTGTGTGTTAATAGCAGTAAAACATTTGTTGGGGTAATATATTCGTAAAAAGGAGGATCTAATTTTGCAATTGGTTTTATTTTATTTAGCTCATTATTTCTTTCTGCGTACGTATGGCTGTTGTGGAAGCATAACTGCATCATTGTTCAAACAATGGCGGTAAAATATTAGGTGTGTGATACATTACTCACAAATAAGTACTTAATTTTCCAGTTGGTTTTATTTCATTGTGGCCATCCCTATTGTCTGTTCTAGTGCAACATTAATAGTTTTAAGTTTCGGTAATAAGTAATAATAGTTAATTACTAATTATTAGTAATAAATTAGTACTAAAAATTCCTATTTTTTAATTTGTTTTGGGCTATTTTATAAATTTGGTTGTGCCAACTTGACTGTCAGGCTAACATAATCGCATTTATTTAATAAACCAAAGAAAGTGTTTAATTTTGTGGTTGTAAATTAGTAATGAATGTAGTAATGAATATAGTATTGGTTCAGAAATCTTATCACATCGGAAACCATGTTGACTGACGTCGTTTCACTATTTTGTTTAACCAGTTATGGCCAGAACTTCATTGCGTTAAGTAATACTTTGGAGGTACGAAACAGTGAAGTTTCCTACAGTGAAGTTTCCAGCGTGTGAGATGAAAAATAATGTTCGGAGATCTTATGTATGGAGATGTTATTGCATCTATGAAGATTGTGTGATGCCATAAACGTTGCACGTTAAATTCACCAATCAAAACGATAAGACGTTAAAATGCAATGTTCCAGCTACGGTCTATTGAAATGTTGCTTAGAATTCTTGGATTTAACAAGAGAATAACATGTAATGAAGAATGTTGGTTTCGCTTTATTGTTGTATTATAAAACTGGTTATCAAAGGTGCTTCCAGAACGTTCACCATTTTATTACAATCGACAATGGTCTATATATAGCTGAAATGCATGCCATATAATTATATACAACTGATAACATGATATCTTCCATTTTGTTTTATTAATGCTATAACTCCTAAACATCTCAACTCCTTCTTTTCGGTAATTCTGAATTCTAAGATCGTCCCCACATAAAAAATATACCTTCGGAAATTGCTCCATTTCAAAATGTAGGTCACAGCTCTAAACAGACTAACGTCACATGCACCACGTGACAATCTCTCTGATACAACCAGAATCGAGCCTTTAAAATTCGTGTAGGAATTCCTCCAGCATTCAACTCCCGTAGCCGACGACATAAAAATATACCTACAGTCAGAGTTTGCCGTATCGCTATCCAATCACGAGATCATCGGAGTGCGAGAACAAGTGCACTTGTGTGCCGGCCGTGCGTAGCATAGCCCGGAACACATGGAATTGAAATAGCTATTGGAGGAGGGAGGGAGAGCTATCTGTGGACCGACGCGGAAGGCCATGCATCAGTGACCGCGCAGCTGCACTCGTACGAACACAAGCACCCGCAACATCGACCTGGCCGGCCAGGCACGGGGAAATGCCGTTTTGTGCATTCAGCTTGTTTTGTATGCACCGAGTAATATGGTCTTTCGGAGACACGTTGAATAATTAAAATATGCTACCGTAATATAGTGGGGGGTGGGGGTGTAACGATTTTACTGCCTGTGTCATTCACGTCATTTCGTGCTCTGGAACCGGTATGGTTGCAGGTTGTGGGAATGTTATTTCCCGAGACTTTGGAGGTCGAATTATTGCACTGGTAGACGCAATCTGGGCTTGCGCACTCTGCGAGACTCGTGGTCTATTTTTCTTCACCGGCAATATTTCCACGTTCTGAGACGTGCTTTTTATTACTCAATTTCAAAATATAGCTAATTAACGTCCTGGTGTAAAATTCAGCTTTAGAACTGTAGTTAACTCACACTACGATCCTATAATAAGGTTATGAATTTTAATACTAAAACCTACAAATGTTTTTACTGTTTAGTATATGTGAGGTATGTAGATGAAGTCCCGCAAAAAAAAAAAAAAAAAAAAACGACGACGAAGTTTAGGGTTCATACGTGACTCGTGATTCAGATAACCTGCTTCTTCAAAATTGCCTGATCTCTCTGTTCTCTGCGTGTCCGTCTCACAGTGTCGTCTGTCAGTTTGTCCGTGTTAGTAGTTTGTCAGTCTTGTTCGTTTGTCTGCCCTCCTTCGTCTCGTTTGTTAGTTCGTTTTGTGTTTATTTAAGGTCGCATCAACAACTAGCTCATTAGCGTCCATATTATTGATTTTAACGTTAGCGTTTCCGTACGAGGTCACAGTCTTTTGTCAAGACGGCCGCTAGGTAGCATCCCCGCGTAGGCGCCTTCTTACAAGCGCTCCTGCGTCACTAACCGCGGTCACAATTGGGAAGGAATTAGGAGTGTGGTAGGGTTTAGAACACTTCACAAGGGCTGGACTAGTCTCTGAGAAGCAGCCAAGCTCGTTTTGTCGGAACCTAATTCACATGTGATTGTCCGCGAATCGAAACAGCGTCTGCTTGGTTTTGCATTTTCTTAAAAAAAGAACGTTTTTCGTAGACATTGTCGTTTTTCAATCTTCCCTGGTACCTAAGGAGACTTTTGACACCTCGCATTCTGCCACAGGCTTCTTAGTTTTCCCTCAATTTATGTCTGTATTCAAAATAAGAAATATAGATACATCGGTGAATAAGCTGCAATTTGCGTAAGTATAATATAATATATAGTGAAATACACACTCATATCCTAAATTCGTCATGGAGTCTAAAAATTCACTCAACATACTTGTATGTATGGCACAAATCGAACGAACTTATGTATGATTGAACTTATGAACTTATGTATTGGTTTAAAGCTACTAATGTCATGTGTCACTGTTACACGTAGTATTAACTTGAAAGCCGGCGGGATAGTGGCGTACCCAAAGATAGAAACACAGAACACTGTTGATATCTAGTTCCCAGGTAATGGTCTTGTTTCAAAGAGAAGTTTTTACGAATTAATTACATTTTCTAAAATAAAAAACAAATATAATTCGTTGTGCATAAATATAACATTGTAACATATGCCCATGTCTTGTCTAGCGTACGGTACACAATCTAAAGAATGTACTAATAAGAAATGTGGAAAAGGATTACCAAGATATATTTCTTAAAAATCTCGTGTGATTGCTGGTATGGTTAAACGGATATTCTTCGTTATTTATATGCACTTTTTAATGTTAAATGACAAGCATTTTACCACGAGCACAATATACAGGCATATTCCCTTTAAGTTTAACCTCTGAACACTCGTTCAGTTTTGACTCGAATCTTTCCAAACAGTACCCAGTTTTAAATGTTTTTATATCGTTTTCAAAAAAGTAGTAATAGGATTCATTTATTTTGACACGTATTCCTTGTAACTAGGGTGTGGATTTTATTGAAATGTCATTTTTTTCTCTTCAGTTTAGAATAAAGCCGTTTAGTATAGGAATTAATTTTGTCACGACGAAAGGAAATGATCCATTTTATGTCTTTTTTGCATTTTTCTTAGTTTTTGTCTAATAAGTCATTTGTTTATATTTTTCCGTTATTTGTAATGCATTTTTGCTGATTTAATTGCTTTAATATAATATTAATGGTACTTTAATATTTATGAGATGCAACAAATATTCTCCACAGAATTCCTGAATAGTCTATTCGATTTCTTCGCTTAGAAATTGTAATGTCAGCCGTTTTGAGAATATAACGCTTATCAGTGTCATTGTCGGTGCACCCTATTTCGAGATAGCTAAAGACATATTTCGTGGTAAAGAACAGTCCAACCGAAAGTTTGAAATCTGAGTTCACTTGAACGAATAGAAGCTTCGTTTACGTCAGTAACGTATCCAACAGCTAGAGTTCATCCGAAATGTTTTTTATTACACTTTAACGTCATTTTTCTTTACTTTTAGGGATTTTTAAATAATTTTCAGGGCATTGTATTGATCATTTTTGGCGATTCTGTTGGTCATCGAAATCCGCCCCTACTTATAACAATACTAGTGAACTAGAGAGGTAGACGTGAATACCCACGAAAGCTTATGATGAAATAAAGGCAATCTAAGATAAGTTTTGGTGTCCGATTGTGATTTAATGATTTGCACCCAAAAATCATTCTTGTAATTTAATTTGTAAAATAATAACAATAATAATAACAACAACCAACCAACCCGTAGTAACAGTTAAACCAGTGGCATGGAGTAAACCACACAAACAAATCATAAAAAGAAGAAAGAAGCTACACTTGTTTATATTGTTGTGACCTTAATACACAATAAAAACTAGTGGTTTTAAATCAGGATTTGGTTTCTGGTGATATTGATAAGTTACACAAAATTAAAATATTATACCTTTTATTTACTTACACTTCAGCCAGCCAAACGCGCTAATTAATCGAAGCACGTGTAATAAAAAACTTTCTAATTTTTGAAATTTCAAAAATTTAAATGAAAATTTATTTTTGCCTTTGTACTCACTGAGTTGTGCTCTATTTTTACAAAGAGTTTGGAGAAAAACTAATTCAATTCTACCGAGGATGGAATTTGAACTCTACCACAACGGATTAGAAGCTCACACAACAATCACAACGTTAATCTGAAAGCTAGAAAATCACTACATTTTAATATAGATTAATTGATTCAATGTTACTGTAATTCGGACACATCACAATTCAAAATTACGTAAAAACTAAAATATTTTGCGAGACGTGTACATGAAATGACTTAAAGATCTAATATTACGGAAATATAATCCATTCTGCAAGAATTCTCAATATTAAACGTGTAGGGCAGGTTCTAAAAGCATTAAATGTTTCAAATTTTGAACTTTTGCTTTGTTTCTGGAACTTGGTTATTCTAAGGCATATAACTTAAAATTACACGGGAACTAAAATATTTTTAAGAAATATCTCGTACAGGAAATGACTTACAGATTTATTATTGAGAAATAAATTACAGTCTGTAAAATATTTATTGCTGCAATATTGGTGTATAATATTTTCAAAAGGACATTGCTTAACTACTTCAAATCAAACAATCAATTTCGACAATCACAGACTTCTCCAAGATATCGACTCCATCAATTGCTCCACAAAATACTTGGTTGTAGATGTGTTAGTCCTTTTACTCTTTATCATCACCATATCATGTCATCTTCACAGTTACCATATGGTTAATGCAATAGTGGTCGCTAATGACCTAGTTCATGAGGCCTTAAATAACACAAAGAAGGCCATCCACTCTCAATCGCCATTGCCTCTGGTGGAGTCGAGACTATTTGATTTGTATACATGAATTATTGTGTTGTAACTCACCAAAATACTCATATTTTTCTTTACATTTAGACCATTTGTTAGACCTACAAAGAACAATACAATACAATGTTGGCGTAGGGCAATAAACGTAACTTTTGTACGGTCCAAAATTACAGAGGTTTTCACAAAAACGACATATCCCATGGTATTAATGAGGGATTATTGAGGGCAAAATGTTTAAGAAAAAGTATACATCAGAAGATCTTGTTTACGTGTTATTTAATTGTCACGGATTCACTCAGAAATATGTCACTAATATTCAAATTTTAAAAACAATGATATTGTTTAAAGACATAACTTTCAAGAACAGATTTCATTGAGAATAAACTGCAATTTTCAAACACGCCCTAGGTGGACTCAAACATTTTTCTTTTTCAATTTTCTTAAAAATCGACGTCTGCGATTAACTAACTTTTCTCAATTTAAGTAAAAAAATGAAAATGTGAAACATTATTTAGAACATTTGGAATTCCAAATCACATCAGACTGATCGATCGGAAAATATCCGTTTTGGTGGAAATATTTTATACGGTCTTGGAACTAGTGTTGTTTGCTCGGTGTCCAATTGTTGATTTTGGGGAACCAGTCTTTTAGGTATCAAAGACACACAAATGTGAATTCTTGTTACACTTCGAACACAAAGAAGTAATTTACTAGCTATAAGTGTTTTTTATATCAAGTTTCAACAAATCGTTTCTCTGTCGAAAAGAATTCGCGCTTTTCCTGCACAACTCCGTAACTCTAAGACAATTGACACAAATTAAAAATAAATGACTCAAGAAATAACATAATATGTAGACCTTGGTGTAGAAATTAAACAACGTTTCGCAGAATATGGGATTTTTTAGCGTGTACTAGATTACGTACAGAAGGAGGTGATTCTGTGAAATGTCATTTAATTTTCCATTATTTGATCTAATGAGATTCACATTTCGGTAACATTCTCTTTTTTCCCCGGCCGAGATATTTTCCTATAATGGTAGGGATGGGTGAATGGGTTCCCCCTTAAGTTGCTATAAAATTCATGAAAATAATTATAGCATTAATAATAATAATAATAATAATAATAATAATAATAATAATAATAATAATAATAATAATAATAATGCGTTTTGATAGTGCTAATACTTTAAAACAGACTACGCCAATTACGTTGTTCAGAAATAATTAGCTTTGAAACAAGTCCATTTTAAAACTGTTTCATTGCAGAGCACTGGATTTGGCTTTGGCATTTATAGAACTCCCGCTGTTCCTGGTGAATGGTAGTGGTCGCCATGGGCAGCGAACGTGATCCTTTTTCTCGATTAAAGTGTCAACCACCCGCCTCCGCACCCACTGCTTCCCGGGCTGGCGGCGTGTCCTGCCTTCAATGCTGCAACCCTCCCTCTCTCCCCACCTCTCCCACCCCTCCGCCCCCATCCCACTCCTGCCACATCCCCGTTTCCCTGCCGTCACCCTCCCCCTTCCTCCGTTATTTATGGCCGAGCGCAATATTTCTCCAACCGCAATTGGAATTCCTGAGCGCGTCTGCGAGACGGCAGCAGGCGAAGGGGTAGGACACGCCCCCCTTCTCCCGCCCCGTCGCTCGGGCAAACAATCCCCACCCCGCCCGAGTTGCAGCGACGTCATCTCACGGTGGCGGAGGCGGCGGTGAGAAGAGGAACAAGGGCGATGTGGTTTGAAACGCCCCATCGCGGACGAACGACCCGGGTCTACGCCTACAATGCCTTGTGAACATCGATTCTGCAAAATGAGCATGTACACTGGGAAGTACGTTACTGTAGCAGCGTGCCATTTTTACTAAAAGCAAAATTTAATACTAAATAAGTACCTAAAGAAAAAAAATAACAATTTGGTTTCAATATTTCTGTACACTGTTTAAAACTCACAAATTGTTTTTGGAAATTCGAAACGAATTATATCTTGCTTTTCAATTTCATTTCTGCCCTGGACGTCATCTCGCATGATAGTGTGTATGAGAAATGGATGTACAGTAGTTTGCGGAAGTGTATTTTTGAGGCAATCAAATGTAAGTCTAAAATAAAAATGTCAACTGGTGCATGAGAGTAAGCTTGGGCGTGGGTGAGGTTCGTGATCGTGTTTAATGATGAGGCAGGGGATGACATGGGGGACGTAGACGATATTGTGACGAATCATGGTGGACGCGGAATCAATTTTCAAATATTGTTTTGTCATCGACTGAATATAAATGGAAGAAATTTTCTTTGGAAGTGAGTTTTGTGTGAGTGAGTAGTGATAACGGGTAAATCAACTACTGAAGCCATTAACTCCGTAAGCGTAGTACATGCAACATCGCGTAGGTGACGATGTTCAACCGCGTAGGTGGAATGTGATATCCGATGCCAACCTATACGTTGATTCGCGGGGTTTTGCCTTCCGGGCATCGTGCAAACGGAGCACTCTAAAAAGACATTCGTGATAGTGACACGTTTAAGGTATAACCCGGTATTCGCCTGGTGCTGATAAGAGAAACCATGGGAAACTACCCATCAGAGCAGGTAGACGCTAGAATCCTCCTGCAGACAGTTCTTGAATTCAACCCAATTACCTAGCTAGAAGAATAATTTCGCAGCCGTCGCGTTTCGAATTCTAGACCCCACCCCCGGCAACAGTCCTCCAGTCAATTGCTGCTTAGCATGTATGTATTTTCAGCTGTAGTTTATGTATGTAAATACCATCTGCGTGTGCAAGGTAATGACAAATATAATTTGTTTGTATGTTTTTTGTATATATTGTTTTTATTTGTAATTGTATTAGTAAGTGTAATTGCACTTTCTTGTTTCTGCATTCTGTCATCGGGCATCATCTGCCCAATTGCAGAATAGAGCTAATATCTATCTATCTATAATTTTTTGTAAGGACTCTACATAGTACTTTTCGCTTCACATTATCACATTCCAACAGACTGGTTGAGGTATATGCAAACTAATGGCAAGTTTGAAAACGTCAAAAGAATTAATGTCAAGTTATTGCATAAACCGTTAGGAGTTTGTGATACACGTATAAGTAGAAGAGACCATAGATATTATCTACATTTCATACAAAAGACAATTTTTGGAGCAAGAAATATGAGAGAATTATAAACTACTTATTGTGTCGTAGGTTGTCGGAAGATATAATTTGTCAAAGGAGTGAGAAAAGAATCTTTTTTAACATTGTTACCACATCACAGTACAAGTAAAAACAAGACTGACTTTTCTTGATCTTACTTTAATGACAGGAAATAAGATTCCTTTCTAAACTTATTCTTTTCAACAAAAGGGAATATATAGTATCTCTTATGTTATGAATATGAAGGTTGTAGATGAAGTAGAAATAGTAAAAAAATGTTACAGTGTTCTCAGTGCTACACATTACAATTTAAATAAGTATCACGGCAGTCATTGCTTCTGAGAGAGAAAAAATTAGCCATCGATGAACATTGCAACGTAGTATATTCATTTATACGTTCTGTAATAATTCGCTGGTGTTACCAAAAATTCCTTTACCTTTCATTCTGGCATTTCTTTGTTACATTATTCTCTCATCGACGACCGAAAAACTGGACACATCTGCCCCCAGAGGGTCCTACTGGCGAATCATACCTCTCGACAGAACGTCAAGGTCTAACTCTTTCCGTTTTCTTATACGAGTGATTGATTCCGGTGTTCGAAAAACCCTACACACAAGGCCTTCCTTTCAAGCCGACTGCACCCGTATGAGAAATCGAATTTCAATTTCCCAACCACCACGTCCGATGGCTGCTCTGCTATGAGCCCCGGGTGGCGACGGCAATGGCGGTGGGGAAGGCTTCCGCGGACGTCGGGGTGATTGGAGAATCGGGGGCATTGAATGTGTCGGATGCGTCGGGTGCGTGGGGGGCGTCGGAGGTGAGAGGGTGTCCGGGACGGTGGTGGCGTCAGGGTTGACGACACTGTCATGGATGTCCGGGACGTCGCGGGGGCGTCGGTGGCGGGGGCGTCGGATTTGTCGGGGAGTGTTGGAGGTGTCGATAGTGTCGGAGGGCGACGAAGGTGTCGGGGGCGTCCGAGGTGTGGATAGTGTCGGAGGGCGTCGAAGGTGTCGGGGGCGTCGGAGGTGTCGGGGGCATCGGAGGTGTCGGGGGCGTCGGAGGCGTCGAGGGTGTCGGAGGCGTCGGAGGTGTCGGGGGCGTCGAAGGTGTCGGGGGCCTCGGAGGTGTCGGGGGCGTTGAAAGTGTCGGGGGGCTTCGGAGGTGTCGGGAGCGTTGGAGGTGTCGAAGGTGTCGGAGGCGTCGGAGGTGTCGGGGGCGTCGGAGGTGTCGGGGCGTCGAAGGTGTTGGGAGCGTCGGAGGTTTCGGGGGCGTCGACGGCGTCTTAGGTGTCGGGGGCGTCGGAGGTGTCGGGGGCATCGGAGGTGTCGGGGGCGTCGGAGGCGTCGAAGGTGTCGGAGGCGTCGGAGGTGCCGGGGGCGTCGACGGTGTCGGGGACCTCGGAGGTGCCGGGGGTGTTGAAAGTGTCGGGGGGCTTCGGAGGTGTCGGGGGCGTTGGAGGTGTCGAAGGTGTCGGAGGTGTCGGGGGTGTCGGAGGTGTCGGGAATGTCGGGGGCGTCGGGTACGTGAGGGGCGTCAGGGGTGTCGGGGACGTCAGGGAAGTCTGCAGCGTCGGCCTCGGCTCGGCGGCGTCGGTCGAGGCGCACCGCAGGGCTCAGACGCTGAGCGGCCGGCGCCGAGGCGCCTTATCGGCGGCGTCGCGACGCCTCAGGCGCCGCAGAAATGGAACGGCGCCCGCCGCAGCATCCCCTCTCCTCTTTCGGTCCGACGTGCCCCACCCCGTTCCGCCCCGCCGTGCCTTGCCGCCTCGGCGCCAGAAACAATCGGCCCGCTCCCCACGTCCCACGGAGTATTTGGATGCCGCCGCCGAAGCAAGCCCGAAAGCCGCGGACGCCTGCGATGCCGCCTTCCACTGGCGCGTGCGTGATCGGAAGGAATGTGCCACTTCGCCGTCTATCGACCCGTTCTATCACAGACTCGACTTTTGGAACAGTGAAATAATTCGATGAATATGTTTAGCGCAGGCGATTATTTTCTGCATAAAGCGTGGGTTTTTTCTAGAGTTGTTGCAGATTCTGGATATACTACATATGG
Organism: Gryllus longicercus; assembly: GCA_038098605.1. NCBI lineage: Eukaryota > Metazoa > Arthropoda > Insecta > Orthoptera > Gryllidae > Gryllus > Gryllus longicercus. The sequence continues at coordinate 511,691 of JAZDUA010000594.1, read as the reverse complement.
ACTTTATATGTTACTTCCGTTTGTTCGTAGAGGGAAATTAATTTCAAAAGCAAAAAAAAAAACAGGCTGTGAACAAACAGGCAGGAAAAATCGAAAGAGTTCTAAAGTTATAAAAAATCAGATAAAATGGAAAAAAATAAGGGTCAGTCTTTATTATACAGTAAAGCAAATGTTTAACTTATCTTACTGGGTATAGCAAACACATGAAGAAAATGCTGAGTAAGTGTGTTTTGTAGAACTAAAGACTGGTACGAAGTTAAAAATAACTTATGATGGGCCAAATACGATTCATTGGTGGGGCTAAAGTAATTCAGCTTGATATAACTATGAACTTTGATTGGGAAACAACGAGCAGAATATATTACATTGTCTCAACAAAATAAGGTGTAGTGTCTCAACAGGATTTTTTTTCATTTTTTAAAATATTTTGCTGTGCCGAAGTACTGACACATTTCGAGTTATTGCTATATAAATGTCTTTATTGGTGGTGAGGCTCAGGCCATTTAGCCTGCTCTGCTGACCAATGCTATATGGTCATCAGAATATCTTTCCTATTTTTATGTTGTTGTTAATTTTGGATATCAATAAGTAACAGTCCTTAAAGTCTCATCTTAGCCCCATTTTTTTGCTGTATTAATTGAAAATTCAGGGAAAAATATTTTACAAAAAATAATGTTTTTAAATTTCGAATGGAACTTGAACGAAGTTTCTAGAATTAGTTTATTAAAGAATTTGATTCTTTAAAGTTAGTGATGAGCGTCATTTTTAGCAAATGTCAACGTGCAATATTTCCAAAAATTATAAAGTTAGAGAAAAATAATAATACCCACGTTAACATATTTGATTCATAAAATAAACAGATAAAAATAGAAAATAATTAAAAATATGAAGATCAAATTTTCGTCTATTTTCTTCGATTTGACGTGGAATGACTCGCCTCTCATTTTACTCATGAGAAGTATAAAGATTGTGCTGGAGGCTGTCACACGCACCAAGATGCTAATTCGGTGGACGAAAGAAGAATTATTGAAACACAATAGAATGATAATAGTATTCGATGATATTGTTGTTGTGATGCAAAATGATATTTTTATATCTTATAATTAGTGTGATCCAGCTCACAAATAATCGCTTTTACAAGGAAAATGTACGAATTCTGAGGTTGCAGATCTTTCTTTTTTATAAATTACGGTATAATTTTGACTTTTGATTCAAATTAAAAATTTTCAATCTGGAATCTTCACTGGTCATCATCTTTGTGTCACCGTGCGAATGGAGCACAAGTATGTTTCTTGCTTTTGAATGCTAGCGTAAAAACTACTTCAAATACGAATATTTGTAATTTTCCTCAACGAATTTCACGTGATGATTGTTTTAAGCGTAAACAATTTTCTGCCACTTTTTCATCACACCTTTTCTCTCGTTCAATATTTAGAACATTTTTGTCAAGTTTTGTGTCTGTGGGAAAAGCGCTTGGACACGGCTACGGTAGCGGCGGCGATGCTCGCAGCGGCTCTGTTAATGTTAGTACGACATTCTCACGGTGCCGAATTCGGCTCTGTTAATGTTAGTTCAACAATGGCCATCTTTAAGGGGCTGATTCTCAATGAGTTGTAAAAGTTTTCAAAATGATTTTTTGCGAAGAATGCATTGGCGTGAGTCTCCTTTTTTATTTTAACAGCAGTTAATGTTTATTGTAAATTTCCTCGCACGGAGAGCGCGATAAAAATAGAAGAATCTCTCATTCTATTTTTTCTCTACTTTTATTTTGTATTTTCAGACAAATGAATGAAAGTTTCAAACCAGTATGCAAGAAAGGCCACTTTGTTGTTTTGCACTTGTTGCTAATAAAATCTTCCTTTTTTAGCTCAGGGCACATTAACTTTCGACTGAGTGAATGTTACATGAATATATTTGCATGCATATCAGGATACATCGCCTAAGGATACTCAGTGATAGAAACAAATTAATTCTGACGCCGCAGGTGCCACACTAGTGCCGGTTCACTTCCTGACTCGTGACCTGTATATAATGGTTCCTGTCCTATTGCGATATTAGAGGAGCTGTGTTGTTGAATTATTATCAACGTATTTGCCAATTCAAATAGTAGCTGCAGATCGAGTAAACAATAGAAAGTTATGAAGGAGCACTTAAAATAGATCGCTTTTAACACTATTGTGAAACGCCAAACCAATAGATATAAGACGGGCACTTTCAAAGAAACATTTTTAATTTCCTTAAAACGTAAGAATTTATGATTTTCGATTTGTATCAATCAATACATTTCGGGTATAACGAACAAGTGGGTAAACGAAGTAATTGCGCCTAAGTGAAACGTCTGGTCAATGTAGTTTTTATCACCTCTGTTATCACATAGTGTTTATTGTTATTACATTAAATTAATTAAAAAAAATAAGATTATGAATTTTGCTGGGAAAAATTACTGGGAAAAATTACAACACCATGTAGTCTTGTGGTATCTGAACATATCTAGTAAATCGGTATGCCATGTTGAGTGTCCGTAAGTCCGTTGAGTGTACATGTAGTACATCTCTTTTTTTACAAAACATGAATTTGAAATTAGGAAAAATCTTGTCCATTGTTTCAAAAAGTAAATAGGTATATTCTTGTCCATTTTTTTTAGGGGCTGTCAATTGTTTAAACGTTTTGTATATATAACCATAATAAACAATACTGTTTATGTTAACGGAATGGGGATGACTTTGAAATGGAAGAGGGGATAACATCTTACTAGAATGCAGTCAGAGAGATGGCATCCACGGATTGATAGAAGGAGCGTGAGTAGACAAAAGATATTAATGTTCGGCAAAATACAGTGTGTAACAGGACCACAGTACGGAGGATTATAGAGGAGGAGGTTATAGAGGAGGGGAAAAAGCTTAAAAGTTGATTGATAGAATTGGGTAGTAAGTGAGAAATGAGAAACCCAGCAGTGTAACAGACATGGAATATCACTGTTATTACTTTTCAGTATACTCGTGTTTTCTTTTTTCGCCTTAAACGTTTATCTTAATCATATTCATTTTAGTTCTCCTAACTTTTTCCTTATTCTTTCATTAAATGTTCTATTTTCTCTTGCTCATGTGACCTGCTGTCACCTCTTCATCTTCCACGCCACCAGGGCAACTATAAATCTTTATATTAGAAGTTTGCGGTTCTTGATTAGATTTATGAAAAACCGGTGATATGTATGGAATGAGATCCAGTCAGTCTCACTCTTTCTTATCAAAAATCATGTTAGGTTTTGTGTAGCACAAAATCAGCGGTAAGCGAATTTTTTCCTCTCTTCTTTAAAGACTGACACCGTGGAAAGAATCCATGTATATTGTGAAAAAAATCCAGTGGTACTTTTCTTGTACTGTAACCGTTGAATATCTTTCCAATTTAATGTATTTTCATCCAAATCTTGATTGATTTGCGTATATTTTTACCTCAGCAATGCAGCAAATTCGAAGAAATCTTCTTGAACAATTTCTGTAGAAGAAAATGTTTTTTTCTTTCCTGTCTGCCATAAAGGCTGTTCCCTGAGGGTAGTGAATATCTTCATACTAATTACCACGCCTCGTATCTCCAGACGGGACAGTTTCGCAATGTAAAGAACAAACATAGCTTGGAAGCAGAATTATAGTTTCCTTTCTTGTTGGACTTATAAATACTGGGGAACTCAATTATTTAAGATGCTCGGTTTGTTATTTACTTTTATTTATTACTCGTATTTCAAAATTATGTTTTCTCATCAAGTAAACAGAAAGTAGAGGAGGAAATATTGAGTTACGAGGTTTGCTAATGAGCATGACGATATGTCATTTACTGAAACACATATTTTTTTACACTGCAACATGTACGTCTTCTACTTCTTAGTAGGCCTGTTCAATTCCTTGTATTTAAAAAATTTCTTGCCATCGTCGCCTCGGTCTTCCCGGATATCTTCTTCCCACAAATGTAGTGTCTCTCGAGACCATTATATCTTCATATATGATCAATTTGTTGATCACATTCTCTCCTACGTGATATTATCCATTCGGAAATAGGAGTAATTCACCTTGTTGTGCTGTTTTCATTTCTTTCTCTATCCAAGTATGTTTTGTTTGAAATTTTCACCAGCACACGCATTTCTACCACTTGTAGCTGATGTTGCATAATTTTTGTTTCACCTGGTGCCTCTGCTGCATATGTTAAAATCGGTCAAACTTCTGATTTATATATTCATACTTTTGAGTCTTGTCTCAAATATTTGTTTACCACGCTGAGTAATTTAAGCAGCCGGAAATTCTGTTTCCTTTCATGACTTGTTGTCTTCCCTCCTTATTCATCTGTCCTAAGCTTGTGAGCACTATCCCCAAGTATTTTGTTTCTAACACTTGCTAAATTGGTTATTATTTATTTATTTATTTATTTATTTATGTATTTATTTATTTATTTATTTATTTATTTATTTATTTATTTATTTATTTATTTATTTATTTATTTATTTATTTATTTATTTATTTATTTATTTATTTATTTATTTATTTATTTATTTATTTATTTATTTATTTATTTATTTATTTATTTATTTATTTATTTATTTATTTATTTATTTATTTATTTATTTATTTATTTATTTATTTATTTATTTATTTATTTATTTATTATTTATTATTTATTTATTTATATATTTATTTATGTATTTATGCATTTATGCATTTATTACTGTATTTGTTTGTTTGTTTATTTGTTTATTTGTTCATTTGTTTAATTGTTCATTTGTTTATTTAATCTGTCTCCACTACACTTGACTACCACTACACTATACGTCGTATATTCCATCCTTCCCAGGTGATTTACCATTTTCAAATTTCTCAGTTATCACCTCCTCCTGTTCTGATACGGTGCATTCTGTATTAACATTTCCTGTTTTTGCAGAGTCTATTTCATTTCCAATTTCGTCATGGAATAACTCTTTAAAATCCTCCACCCATATTTGGATAGGTATTGTATTAGTTCTTATATATTCATTAGTTTCTGTTTTCATGTTCTTGAGAAACCTCTCTATTTCCTTCTGAAGTCCATAAAAGTTGTGATCTAATATTGCCGAGAAAAAGGCTCAAAATCTTCTCTTTACTTCTCTAATTTTTCGATTTGTTTCGTTCCTAATGGTTTTGTATATTTGGTATAATTGTGTAGACTCATATTGCTTCTTTAGTGAACCACGGTGTCCTTTTGTTTTGTATTCCTCCTGTATTACTTTTTACTTTCTCTGCAGCTTCTTCTGCTGCTACCAGAACATTAATTTTTTACTTGTATATGTACGTGTTTTTCTCGTATTCCCAATCTTTAACAGAATAAATGTTAGATATTTTATTGATGGGGAAACGGCAAAAGTTCCAACTGTGCCAAAATAATAACCACTAAATGCACATGTATGTATGTGTTTGACATTTTAGGGTCTGATTAATCCGACATTTGCCAGCTAGTGGTGTTGCCAGGCCTGGGCCGTTTTTATTTATTATCCACACCATGGAGTAAGAGATGCGTATGACGTATTCCATTCACTGTATCTAGCATACTTGGCCACCCTGAGCTTTTCTTTCGACACACAGAATTCAAAACGGAGATAATTATAATGGAAAGCTTTAGTTCTAGTTTTGCTCCGACCGAGAATTAAAACCCTGGATCGCACCATAGAAAGTTAGCACGCAGACCATGGGCCATTCGAGGGACCCAAATACGCATACCTCAGAAATAATGAATATCATTTGTAATACTACTTATAAAGTTTAAAAAATCTCTCCCAAAAATGGTGAACCTTATAGAAATATGGGTCCTCGTGTCGTTTCTTGTCAATCACCCTTTGTGGGTGGTACGCGTCCTCTCGTCCTCGCGCAAATCATATCTTGAGAGAACTGGGCGTTAATTTCCTTTGCCATCCCTCACGAAGCTATTTATAATCCCATTTGGGCGAGTGGCGCTTTCACCTGAAAGTAGAAAACCAGCAAGTGGGAGCTGGGAGCGAGGAGCGGTGCGGCGCGCCCTGCGCGTGGCGGCTTTGGCCGGAGACGAGAACGGTGCGCGTTGGGAGGAAGCGGCGACGGTGGCGCGCAGTGGGCCATGTCATGATGCAGGGCCAAAAAATGGCATTTCATCTATCCTTGCTACAAGGTATTTCAGAATAAATGTTACAAACTAGAACGGCATTCACGGGGCTGTCGAAGATGATTACTTTTTGCTTGTGAAGATCGTGTGAATAGTGTATCCAATGAAGTTCGTCAGATAATGACTCATGGCAACAAATGTAATTTTATCTATCCTTGCTACAAGGCATTTTAGAATAAATGCTACAAACTTGAACGGCATTCACGGGGGTGTGGAAGATAATTACTTTTTGCTAGTGAACATCTGGTGAAAAAAATTATAGAATGAAGTTACACATAATACATTTGAACTTGATTGTGAGCTCGTCGAGTAAGAGGTTGGGAAGATAGAAATGTCTTTGTCTGGCAAACACCAGAGCATGCCAATCAGGGGCAAATAGCATGTGTTGAATTTCCTACTACATATCCATTGGCAAAACGTTACTCTCGAACTCATGTCCTAGACGTTTGCCCAATTAATTTGGAGACTCGTGCACATAAAATGGAGGAAGATGGAAGTGAAAATGATTGTTTTGTTCAGTTGATTAGAAACCATCAATACAAAATTTGTAACTGTGCTAATTTTGGATAGGGATGCCAGCATCAGATTTAAGAAGAAAAAAATAGAAGTCGACAGATTATGGTAAGAGGGAAACAACAGACACACATGCAACCTGCAGAACGTTACCACTGTGCATAACTCGCAAACAATGTGTCATTCGTTCTCAAAACTAAGTTTTCGTATTTTAGTCACGAGCTTTTCTTACGCAGTATTCTACAAAACGATATCTTTTTGCTTTTTTTTTCTTACATTTTCAAAGGATTCCTAACTCAGTAGCATAAGTTATCTCAAACGTCAAAAGCTGAACTCACGTATTAACTTCTTTTCACTTAACAATCGTTTAAAATTAGTGGAATGTTCGCACGGGTTCAAGCAGTGTGTATAATTCCGGTAATGGGATACAATTGTGAAAGAACTAAAGCTTCCAAAATGCTGCAATTGTCTCATTCGTTTCGTTTGTAACTTACGACCTGGGGAAAATAAGGCAAGTACAGAATTTTATGGTTGGAAAACTAAATGTACACATGCCAATCAGGATTAGTTCACTTCCCAGCCGCTTGATAAAACACATTTTTTCCTTTTTATTCAGTGCATAAATATTTCATCAATATTTGCCGTGTGTACATGTGGTGGAACCGTTTCTGATGGTATGATGTATGTGACAAATGTGACTGACAAAGCAAGGAAATTCTAAAAGTTAATCATAAATTATTTCTAAAAAGCAGTTTATTAATACCAAATATTAAATCGAAAAACTCTAGTTTTGTGTAATTCAATGTTACGTGTCAGTGTCGTATAGAGCTTTGATATTATATAGCAGTGCAGTTTAGATTAGTATCTCCAACTGATGGAACTCTCATAAAAATTAAAAAAGTCTTACCTGGTAGCATTGTCTGTTATACTAATAGCACAGTATTTTGGCTGTCTATTGTAACTTTAATACATTTTTGAAAAGTTTGGCGCCAAACATTCCGGCAGAAGTAGATATATAAGACCATGACATGAACTCTGACGCCAATATCATCGCAACAAAAGAAAAAATTGTCCTGTACGTACTTTTAAGTAACCAATAAGATGAGCAGGTTTTATTTGGTCAAAATACTAGTTTATTATCATTTTCCGTTCCGGATAATTGCGAAGAGTCGTTTATTATCTCTGTTGCGTTTGAAGACTACCTTCGTCGCGAATATAGGCTATTTTTTGGAATACGCGCGGCCCTTGTAACATTTAGGTGTGATTCTTTCTCCACCGTATATCGGTCCACAGTTAATATAGCCGTTCTCTGATGGTACAACGTTACCTTGTTAAGACGGAATTTTGGAGGAAGGAGTTCGCCGGGCCTGTTCTTTTTCATGCCACAAGCGTGGCATAGCACTCTGAGAATTTTCTTTTCTATGAAAATGCCTCACTCCACCCAGCGGTGATTGAATTCGGGAGATTAAACCCCAGAAAGAAAACTGCAGATTTGGAAGCCTGAGCCCTTGCTCACATATCACCGGAGGACGGTCGACTTGTTTGGTGAAGCAACATCATGGGACCCGATTAACCTGTTTCCTTTTGACGAACGATTCTAAAATTATAGCGGACATTCGCATGGGCAGTGTGTCTTCTGTAACCTCAAGAAAACGTCGACAATGATTCGTCGAAATGAATAAATCGCATCCAAGCGCGGAGGACACCCTGCTGAGGAAAAGGAGCCCTCGTCGGCAGTTAAGGGACTGCTACCTCTCCCGCAAGCACTGTCTGAAGGAGTAGTAGCCGGTTGTCTGGTAGATAAAGTTTAAAAAAATCAGTAATTCCCTGCCAAGTATCGTAATTCGTGTAGGGAATATGTGAGCCAAGCCAATAAAAACGTCTCCCGCTTTGGCGGTGCTGTATTCAAAATCTAGCGGTCTATAAACGCTGAGAAGGAGAATAATTTATTATCGCTACGCCTGAAACTTAGTGGTCCGTGTGGGTTGATTACTACGATTTAAAACAACTTGATCTGTCACCCGTTCATGGGCAAATTGCAATCCTGTCTGGAGTAAGGTAACGCCAAAATGAAATAATTTAAATCTGATGTCCAAATAGTATAGTAGTCGTGGTTTCGTTGATTCAATGTGTAAAATAACAATGGTCAATTTAAGTTTGATAAACTAAGTAAGAAACAATTAATGAACGACTTCTCCGTCGAAACAAGAGAGTGACAAAAAATGAAACACCCATGTTGCATGAGTCCAATGGTGCAAACTGATGTTATTGCAGTGCCTCTTGGCCCTCGTTGGCATTTTCCGACCGTAGCAAGACTTTCGACACTACGACGAGTCTTTGCCTAGCGGACAATTCTGATCGGTAGTTTTCTGTGGTGTCTCCATTCTCCGCTGGGCGAGTGTCAGAACAGTACATTAGGAAACGGACCACGGATAGCGCGCAATGATTTCTTCATTTTGACCTGTCCTCACTTACACACACGCACTTACATTCACCATACTACAACGTATGTCAGGAGGTCATAGCTTGTCCCGGCTGAGGTGGTGCCTTACTATTGGGAGATACCTGGTTGGGGAATCCCTCGCAAGCTGACGTGTAGATGGGTGCTGGATCTCGCCAGCCAGCAAGGGATGAGCACTTCCTCTTCCTCCTGCCGTGATAAAACATTGACTACATTTACGTGGCTAATAACTATAGCAATTGACCCGCCGGAAAACCCGAAATAGTCAGTTAATTAATCGAATGGTGCAAATGTTAATGTCGCCATGAGCAGGCCGACAACCCTTCAATATACGCAAGTCTAGCCATGACTATGGATGTAGCTGCAATGTAGAATTGGAAATAGATGTTACAATAAAATCTAAACCAGAAACTGTACAAGCCGTAAACCTGCCTTAGCCGAAATATTTCTCCGGCTCGTGAAGGTAAATGGCATTTTACAGAACCTCTAAAGCCCATAAAAGGATGTCCTCTTTGGGGGAACCATTATAAAACGGAATTCCGGTGAATTTAATGCAATTAGAAGACGCGAGATGTTCCTAATTTCCTGTTTCTCTGTTCCTGTTTTAAATTGTCTATCCCTGTGACACGCAACTTAGTCGTGGCAATCGGACATTCAAGGAGAGGGGGTTTAGCTAGCTGTCACCGTAAAATTCGTTCTTGGGATCGCTTGTCTCTTAAGGCGTTCCCTGTCTCCGGAATTTCTGAGCGTGGGACTGTGTATGGCTTCTATTCAGGTGCCTGCCTTCCCCGTATTTAAAATCATAACCCCTCCGTGAAAGGTTATCAGAAAGTCATAGTACTGGATTATGACGCATTTTGCGTTGAAAGAGTCAGCAAAGAGTGCTAATACAGCCAGTAAACTGTGTATTGTTCAACTCAGAAGCTGTGAATTAATATTGCTTGATATTCATTAATTCGTGATTTCTTCCATAAATGCGTTATATGTTTGTGCATTTTGGCCACGTAATTTAATACTTTCAGGATAGAAACGTCAATATTACAAATGTAAAATGGTCAAACCTGCATAAAACGGAAACTTCCCTAAACCGGATTTTTTTGTTTCCCGATCGATTCCGACTTAGATTTGACTATGTTTTGTCCAGCGTTTCCTCCATTGCGACCCAGTGCAGCGCGCGCCGGCGCGAGAGGCAGGCGTGGGCGGCAGTGATGGTGGCGGTGGCGGTGGCGGCGGCGGCGGCGGGGCTTGGCCCTTCGCAAAGACAGCGGCGTGGAGGCCGGCGCGCGAACCTAACTCAATTAGCGTTAACCAGATTTGGCGGCGGCCGCTCGGAGGCTGCCCGGAGGCTCGCCACCCGCTCGTCTGCCCGCCCTCCGGCCCTCCACGCCCTTCCAGCAGCCTGCGTGCACTCGCCGCCCACCCGAATGACTGCAGGCTGCCCAGGGACAAGGAAGACGACTCCCGCTAGCCCTGCCCACATTCCAGGGAGACTCCTGCGGCGAAAGGCGAGTGCCTGGCGGTCTTGGGCTTCCGTTTGAACCTAGACGTCTGTGCGCCCAACAGTTTCCGTTTTTCTTCCTTTCTAATTCTGTTTATTTATTTTCACTGATAAGTTATTGCCTTCGATACAGAAATTGATACTGCGCAAAGTACCTGGATCGGGAGGATCGTGGTGACGAGGGAAATATGAAAACAGTTGAATGTTGCTACATGTTCTCAAGCAGAGGGAAATTTGAAAAGGAAGTATGGGAGGGAAAAGGGAAATGACAAACCGAGTCAAGTTAATAACTAATTAATTAGTAAATATGTACATATGAATAATTAAAATTACGTAAAATATAAAATCTTGTATGTTCCACGTTTACTGCTTCGAATGATCTCGGGCGACAAAAAGCTGTAGGACCAAATGTCTTCGGGCTTTTTGTCGGTCATGAAACCTTGTAGCGCCCTTGGTGCGTAGATAACGATTTTTCTATATTTATTATTTTAAAGGCATTATTTTATTACTTATTTAATTTTTATTATTTCTGTTTTTCCCACCACGAGACACATTTAGTGTCTCGGGGGAATTGCATTTTATCGTTGCTTTGTTTCCATACATGGTGCATTGCTTGAGATCTTCAAGCCTTTACTCCAATTTCAACAGAGTGGCACTTCAAGGTCAGAGCTGTACGGAAAGGAGGACGTCATACAATCGAGAGCTGCGTTACAGCTTAAAATTTGGTACTGGAGCTGCCGGTTGAATATTTCCCTGTCCTTGCAGCTCGTGATTTCGTTCCTACACGTTTAAATGGAAAACATGTGCCCTACGTCTTCGTAAGCGCTCAAATATACTAAACTAAAACGCTCTTACGCCAATACCCATCGTGACCCTTCACTCTCCATCTCTAACTTCTCCACCGTCCCAACTATTCGTCTGAGAAGCCCAGTTCGCCGCCTGACCCAGCGTTTCGTGGGACGAGGCGGGGGGCCCTGCGGTTTGCGTACGCGCTTCTGTCGCTCGAGCGCGTCCGCCGCGGCGAGTGGGGGCGAGCGATACGCCCTGCTCATTCAATCAGAGCGGCCAAAGCAGATGAGCGAGCGGTGTCCGAGGCTGATGCCCCCGTCCTTCGATGTTCCGATGAAAAGCATCGAGCGCTGTGGAGGTAGAAGCGAAGAGCTGTAGAAGAGATGGAAAGGCGGCGTGCGTACGGTCGTGGGTTAGCAAAGGAAGACAATAAATACGTTATGGGGCGATTGTGTTCACATATAAGTTGAGTGTTTCGTATTTCCCGCTCTATGGTCATTAGTTCCGTAAGTGTAGTGCATATTTTATCGCGAGAAGTGGCGGTGTTCTTCCCCCTGGGTGGTGAAAACCGTCAAAATCGCCACACACACCCAGCCGAGACAAATCCTTTCCACCCGACTGTTCTCCCGTATGTGTGGCAGTGTAGTGTATGTAAGTGTAAAAGTATGTAAGTAAGGGTGAAGGATAGGACAGGGAAAAATAGGAAAGATCGCCCGCCGCCTATAGCCCGTTTCTTTGGGTTCTGCTCCAGCATTCACCAAGTGTTGTTCGAAAACAACACGGAAAACTGCCGATCACAGTAGCCGGCCATTCTCCATAGAAGCCTAAATTCAACCTAGCTGTGCAGGTAGTGTCGAAAATCTTGCCAATTTCGGGTCTCAAACCCTAGGACTTCGCGGTCATAGGTACTGCAGTGTCATGAGTTGATGTTCTCAACCATCTCAGTCGGTGGGTAGTAGAGTAGCTGTACTGTGATTGTGTTAATTAGGTTGTTTCAGCATCAATACAGATTCTAATGAATTGAATTGTGTTAGTAAACCCTATATAATAAAAGGTGCGATATTATATGTATGTCATTCCAGTTCAACCAGAATACTAAAAAACTGTTTAAAAGATATCAACGTTTTTTACTTTCTCGTATGCGTACGGAACATATACGTGGTGTAGAGAAAGTTATGTAATGCCGCGGAATATCTATTTCCAAATTTCAACGGAAATAACGTTTTGGGGGACCTCTCACACCGAAAAAGTGTTTTTTTTTCAAAACGTCCGTCCGTCTATCTCTGTCAGTCCGTCTGTGAACACCACTAGCCCCTAAACCATACGTAGGAGTTTCCAAAATGGATATTCCACGGCCGATCTGGCGCTACACGAGACGCTGCGATTTTGAAAAACTTTCTTCAAAATTTGGGGGTACTTTACATGATGCCCTTGGGACATTTTCAAAACTTTCTCAAAATCTCTCCAATTTGCTCTTTAAATTTGTAGTAAGTGTAGAGTAAAATACAGTAATAAAGGTGGCATAGTTCTGATTTTCACGGTTAACTATGAATTTTCGAAAGTTGCAAAAGTTTTAATATCTTCGGCTTCCTTCAACTTCAACAAAATTAAAGATGTAGATTTTACTCTCAAATGAAATTTTTTGTCCGTAATTTATTCTTTCATTAAGACCATATACATTTTTTGAAACTTTTAGTTTCTTTCGCACAATATTTTGTGCAATATGTGCAGTTTTAAAAATAGCAAAAACCAGATTTTCTTAAAAAGGGCTCCAAATTTTTTCTTTAAACGTTTGGTAGGAATAATGCCTAATGTACTTTATGAGGTGACATACGCGCCATATTACTGTATTCTTTTGCTTTTTAATTACGAAATATAACTTTTTGACTTGTCTCTCGCGTTTATATTTACACTGTTCATATTTAAAATGGTCGTTAATATTTACATTGCGAATTGTTCACACTATTGCATTTATAAGTACATGTGCTTTAAATAATATCCTATATAGTTTCTCGAAAACTCAAAATTTTCTGTGAAAACGATCTCGATATTTCGTTTTTCAGAAACTCTCAGTCGCCAATTTCTCTAAAAAGGGCTCAAAAGTTTTCGTACAAAATTTTGTGCATATAGTGCTAATTGCACTCTTTGAGATGACATAAGACACATTTTGATGTATAATTTTGTTTTTTCAAAAAATTCAGAAATAATTTTTTTCTCACCTCCTTAATATGCACATTTCTAACGATTCGACAAAGAAAACCCTATAGCATTTATGAGTACTAGTGCTTCAAATTACTTCCAATCAAGTTTTTCAAACACTCGGAAATTTTCTATGGAAAAGAACTTCAAATTACGTATTTACAGTAAGGCTTAAACGCCATTTTTTTAAAAACAGCTCCAAATTTTTCTATGAAAATTATCATTTAGGACTGGGTTTTACTCTTCTTTACTATTCTTAAAGTAATCTTTCGGTTATACAAATAGTAAACCAAGAAAAAATTTACTTTGGGCGGCTATAAAGCTGGAAAAAGTTAATGGCAAGACAAAAAAATCAGGCCAGACCAAAAAAATTAGAAACCTAACGAGAAAATCTGTGCAATTTTCTGGCACCACTGGTTAATTAAAAGTTAATGTTAAAATTGGAAGTAGCCAAACGATTGTTTCCGAATGTGGCATGTTTGTTGTTTTTTTGTGTGGAAAAACGGTCTTGTTTTTTTCAATTTAAATACTTTTTATGTATGATTAAATTGTAACCATCCTATCATGATCATTAAACAGTGGCAATTTAAATGTTCATAATTTCTTTTTCAAACTATTTTATAAATTTAATTCCTTTATCGGCGAAAAACAGTAAGAGCTTTCTATGACGTATAGGAGAGAAGTATAATCTGCCCATATTTGCATTGGATTCACAATACCTACTCCGCTCATTTACTGTACATAGATGAATAATGAATATAAAAACCAAAGTGCCAGAGTGGCAACGTTTGAAAGCTAGAAATTTCCCTATAATAGCAAAAGTATTTGCAAAAGAGAATTAATTACCGATTTGATTTTGTATTATTGCTGAGCAAATAACAAACATCAACTTTCAGCTTCACCCCTACATCATCCGAAGCTGGCAGAAAGAGATCTCAACAAATCGTGAGCATTTACTAAAATTAATTATTAAATTTTATGCAAGATTATTTTTAATGTGAATTTTGAATTATGAAACCAAGAAGATATTTCATTTCTGATGGTAGATTTACATTGTCGAAGACGCGCTATTGAACTAATAGCTTAAACAAAGATGAGTGTCTGTGTGCAACTTGTTAAACAAACTTACTTTGTGTAGTGCTCTCAGGCGGCTTGGAGACGGCGACCGCCTTATGTCTATGAAAGTGTGGCCAGACCCGTATAAAATAATGAATAGCGAACGACGGAAAACTTAGTCTCTCTTATGTTTAATAACAGATTATTTGTTTTTTGAATATATTTCCAGTGCATATGAACAGCTGAAATTTTGTTCGTAAACTATCCTTCACACATACATGCTAAAAAAATCAGGGCATGTTTCGATATATCGACTCTGATATCCAGTGGCTTTCTTCTCAGGTTTTCTTAGTTCTGGTTGTTCAATTAAAAGATATGTCTGTCTGTTCGGCCTGATATAATCTTGCATATTTTTTCAAGACTTCTCGGCTCTCTTGGCGGTCTCTCCTATCCCTTGGTTGCTTCTGGCAGACTAACGTTTACAAGTATGTGTCATTCATTCACTCACTCAATCTCTTTCATTTATTCATACATACTACTCCATGAAACCTTGACTCCAACCCTTCACCTCTCGTTCTGACAAGTCCTTGCGATTATCGGGCACTGGATCAGCGTGTACAATACGTATATGCCGGGCGTGGGCGCCCCCCGGTGCGGTTCGGATGATGTGTGGGCGGCGGAGGGAGGGGGGAGGAGGGCGTTCCGCTCGCTTTCCTCCCATGCGCCGTTTGATCGCGCTTCATTGGGCTTCTTGCCGGGATCGGCGCAGCCATGTACCGCGCTACCACGGCGCGTCATGGCCGACTACGTCGGAGATTAATGTCGCTCGAGGGCGGTTGCGCGAAAATCGTATGGAGGCGATTTCGTTGTGTGTATTGACTTTGCGGGAACTAGATAGCGTGGAATTAGTTTCGTTGGGAAAGTTGTTTTCCACCAAGATTAGAGTCCGTTAACGGGATCGTAGTTTAAATAGATGTTTGTCATTTATGTTCTTATGTCTCCACCTCTTACGCTTTGTCTTCCATTCTGGGAAAAGTCTCCTGAAAGAGGATCTTATTTTTTTCTTCCTGAATTGTGGTTTCTTCGACAAATCAATAGAATTTTATTCATTGTTGATTGTCCCATCTAGGATATTATTATTATTATTATTATTATTATTATTGTTGTTGTTGTTGTTGTTGTTGTTGCTGTTGTTTCAGAAAATTATAGTAATTAAGAATACATGAGGAATGAAAATTAACATGGCATGTTGTAGGCAAACATTTTTTTATCATTTCACGAATTGTGAAGATAAACCGTATTCGGAAACGTGGATAAGAAATAAGTATTATTATTGTTGTTGTTATTAATTGTTTATTCTTATTTAATTTTTCTCATAAAATGCTTGGTACCTTGTAACTAGTCACAGGACGTAATTTCAAGCAAACGTAGCTGGTTCTGATGTTTATAAAAATATATGAAATTAAGTTTCGTCGCGTGCTGTCCTTCTGCATCTTGTTTTATTAATTCTGTTGGGAATTATCTTGAGTGTACGTCATAAAACAAAACATTTTTTTAAAATCGTAATCTTTTCTGCCTTTATTTATTCATTCATCAGTGTTACAACGCAGTTAAAATTTTTATTACTACTAAATGAATATACTTTTTGTTACATCTCTGATAAAGGAATAGTAAAAGCAGAAACGAAGGGTATTTAAAGATATTTTGTGTTATGACTATAAGATATTCCTCAATAAAATTCATTGTTGTTGTACATTCAGTTTAATAAGTTTATTACAATGACGACTGTTGAAGAAACTTTCTGTACGATTATCGCATTTCTTTTTTCGTAAGGCTAGAGGCATATTGATCAATTACAACTTCCGACGACAAATTAATTAATTATTAAACAGCGCAAATATGAGCTTTTACCAGTAATGCGATACCTTGCACTTCCATGCCTTTTGAATGACCTGAAAATTTGGGTAAGTTCTTACCAATATTTTGCAGACCAAATCCCAAATCTTCGAGAAATATTCGTACGCTTTGTCTCTCCATGACTCGTATTTTATTGTGAGTCTTTAGCGACAACATTCTAGATAGAGGGATGAAACAACTGCAATACTGCAGAAGGAATAATGAATCTTTCTTCAGATATATTCAAACCTATTAATCTGAATATTTATTCTTTCTTGTATATTCTTTCTTGTATTTGCTTACATACTCGTATAAGTAACCTGGTTCTTCATGACATTGTATTATGCCTTACAAACTCAATACGTCTAGGATGAAATAAATCCCTTAATCTTCAGGGCCTTCAGAATCCAATCTCGAGATACACTGTTATTGGCCTTCTGATAGTTAATCTAAGCCATGCTTAAATTACGTTTTCGTTTCCATTAATTATTATCGTTTTAATAATAGTTGTATTGTTGTTTCTATTATTTATTATTTTCATAAGGATTGCATGTCAATTTATCAGTTTAAATGCCAGTTCTATAATGTATTTTGTTCACAATCTGAACAACAAACTCCTTTTGCGTTTGCTATTTTTTTTTTTTTTGCTGTCTACTCTCCGCTTTTATATTTTCTTTTTTATTATGCATTTGTTTGGTATTTTCTTCAGACATATTTATTTTTTCTCTCATACTTTCTTTTGCACAATGCTCTGGGTTACTACGATCTTCCAAGATCGTTCTATCAAATACGCGTTCATTTTATCTAACCACTTGCTTGTTCAACGTTCATGTTTTTCTTGTCTTCTACGTGCGAGATAGGTCCCACGAGGACCTGCGTTTTCTGTGCGATATCGGTAGTAAGTTTAGATGATACAGAAAAGACACCCCAGGGAAAAGAAGCAAGTTTCATGCTGGTTCCTGCTGAGAGTATGTGGAAGGCGAAAAGATCCTTACTGCCTATACACATGAACCAAAGAACTGTCTCGTAATTTTTTTCCTTCGATGCCGGCAATTTATAAAGTTGTAGTGTACTATTCTATGTGCAAACAAAGCTTATAGTAAAATCTTTTCCTCTCGTAAACCGAAAAATGTTGGCATACTGTGTTAAACATTTACGACTGTATTATTCTTCTGACGTCACTAAATTAATAGATGTACTTTTGTTTAATTCGAGTATTTATACTTTTAATACAGGATGTATTACTTCTATTAATAAAATATAGGTGTCTACGACGTGGAATGCATTTCATTAGAGACCGAGTTACAATTTTTTCACCATATTTTATACGATTTTTCAAATGTGTTGAAAGCTGAGAATGCTTAAATTTTTAAGAAAGTAAATCTTATATTAATTTTATTGCCTTGCGGACTATTTTAACTAATACAAACTCAAATATTCTAATTCATAATGTGATGTAAACATGTAGTTCTATCCTCTGAATGGCTAATACGATGTGGAGAGGGGATGTTAGGCTCCTGGAGGAGGTAGCAGAAAACGAAGGAAGTGGAAAGGGGCGGGCGTCCGAGTAGTTCGTGATGACAAGGAGACGAAAAGTAGCCCTCGAGAGAAGCAGATGTAGTGACCGTATGTAAATTGGGGACCAAATAATTGCTTCCTCTTTTCTCGAGAAACTTATTTCTAATTCTACTTGTACATTACGGACCAAACCAACCGAGGTACGGAAAGTGACTAATTGAGCAGGTAAGCGCGTTAAGGGAGCCGCCGCCGCCGCACTGCTGTACAGTTTTTCCTTGCGCCTTATTGAAAATCTTTCAGACTCCCTCCTATATCCAAATAAAAAGTAAAAAAAGCACTAAAAGAGGGTTGAATTTTAATGTTGAGCGCTGTAGAATATTAGTATTAGAAAAAAGTACTATAAAAATCACAAGAAATGCGGAAGTCATTCAATAAATGAATCAAAAGATGGGCGGGATTGCTAAGGGAGTATTGCTGTAGCGGTCTCGGACCAGAAGATCGCGGGTTCTTGTCCCGCCGGGTGCATGGATGTATTTGGGTCTGTCGGTATGTGTGTGTCATCTTCTCACCCCTCACTATCATCATTACTTCATCTTCAATACTCCCAGTGCTAACACCCGTGGGGGATAAAAATCGGATCTAGTTAAATGCTGATCCCAGGATAAATTACATGCACCTTCCACCCAGATAATGTTACTGAGCTCCGGTTAATGCAGGATGCATGCACGCGTGGCACAAGTCGGCCTATTTGCCAGCAAAAAATGATTGAATTATAGGACAACCACCCTTTGAAAATAGTGTCTTCTTCCACTTTTACCTGGAAGGAGATGTAGTCAGTCCTCAAATTTTCGTATTCTCTTCTCTGGGTTAGTCCTCGATATACAATGAGTTAAACTCTTATTTTTCTTCTGGTCCCCAATTTGCATGCGTCAGAAGTAGTCAACGGCTGAGAATAAGCATTCGAAGTCAGTATGCAATAGTAGTCTACAACAGCAAAAATGTGGCTGAACAAGAAAAACAAGAAGTTCAGCCCAAACTACAATCTCAAGAACAACGAATAGAATACTCGCGTATAACGTTACAAACTATTAAATATTTTAACAATCTTCGGGAACAATACTACAACAAAGTATAGTGCTGTACAAAATACATACTTATAACAAAATATGACATAATATGACAAAATTTGCTGATCCATAACGCAACACGTGATTAGGGAATATTAAATGGTGGGCGGCATCTTCCTTGGGGCCTTGCTGTCGCGTCACATCTGCCGCGTCGTATGAAGTGACGCACCGATTATGAGAATTCAGTTCGTACGCGCTGAATGAGAATAGGCACAATTACATATTTGCAGTTTTCGGCCGAGAATCGAAATCGTTTCATTGTTTTGGGCTTTTCCCCAAGTTTCTGGTTATGTAACGAAACCATGGAAACCTTTTAAAAGGTCGGAGGCTGCATAGTTTTCATTCAATTTCTTAAATAATTGAAAATTCGTAACAGGTGCTTTCGGGGTTTTCCACTACCAGTTATCTCCCACCAGCGGGGCATCGCCCAGAACAGAACAAGCTGTGTGTTCGCTTTGTTCTAGTGTTGATAATCCGATAGGAACACGAACCTCCATGGCGAACGAACCTCCACTGACCTCCAAGCCATAGTCAGTGCAGTGATATCAGTTTATACTCTGAGCCACGTCTGCCGGTGCGCTCCTACTTGTGTCTCGCGGGCATACCCCTGGCTCATGCGTCATCTCAATACCGTTGGCAGCAATGTGCCTTTGAGTTTCAGTAAGAAGGTGCAGCGATATTGCACGCCACTGTGTCGGAGTTGAAAGGCACTAGACAGGTTGTGATGAACAGTGTTAGCGAGTCGTGACTGGTGACGCAACAGGCAGTGAACAAAGTTGTTGGCGGTTTCTGATTTATAAACAAGCTTTGATAGGCATTTTATGCAAGTGGACAGTGTCGCATTTCTTTGGTATTGCTTAGTACTAAGTGGTATAAATCAGTACCCGTTTTGTGAGAAGTAAAGATGAGAGGTCGTTGATTGCTGTGCTTGCGCAGCAGCCAGTTTATACCTGGTCTTAATTTGATTTAATTGATCTTTTACTGATTTGTATCTGTGTTAGGACCGTGGCCTAGTCTGAAGCAGCCAAATAGGGAACGCGGACCAATCTGACGATCGATCAAGAAAACGCGTGAAAATTCTACTTCTCTCTCATACGTCCCCATGCAGAGTTTTTTGGACGAGAAATAAATCAGATAAAATAGATAGGTGTGGTTTGCCTTGGAAACAGATTCTAAGTAACCCGCTTTAAATTTGAAAGCTGTAGTTTTGTAAAGGTACAAGAGTGGTATCGTATAAAATCATATGTTTAAATTTGTTATATCTCATTAAATTTTGTAATTTAATGGGCAATATTTGGTTAACTTCAGTGAACAATTATGTAAGTTGCAGTAAGAATGTATGTCAGTAAAAACAGTTATGCTATTTACGGAGCGAAGTGGCTCAGTACGTAGCGCGCTGGATTCGCAATCAGGAAGACAGGGTTTGATCCCCGGGCCGGCCATTCTGGCAGAGATTCTCGTGGTGACCTCGGTCGCATGTCGAATGCTGGGATGGTTCCAAAAATCACGTTAACACCTCGCCCCGCCCACTACCTCACCTAACACCTCCTGCCATCATTCTAATCCTTTCACCTCTTATCATCACCCTTTAATAATAATAATAATAATAATAATAATAATAATAATAATAATAATAAATTTGTTATTTTCGTAGTCAATTGAGATGGTTCATTATCTGAGAGTAATATTCATGCAATGTGTACAGAGGCACGGGTAGCCTAACACAAGCGGGGTGGGCAAGTACATATCTGAAACAAACAAAGCATATTGCAAGGTGAATGAAATTCCATCTCTAATGACCCAATTAATAAATATATTTGAATTTATGTTGAACTATTAACAGACACGCCACACCTCCTCCGAGCACGGGCAAATTCCCCGGCACTCCGCTCTCATTTCCCTTCTAAATCCAGAGGCTGGCGTATGAAAGCTAAGTACACAGCAACAACACGAATAACGTAAGGAATTATGTTTATAAACGTACCTTCTTATTACTTCTACTCATTTCATGTTTATTTTCTTTTTAGATTGTGGCTTGTATGAATACTTTTTGCCGAGGTACTCCTACATTTGAATGACGAGTGAATACTTTTGAATGACGAGTGCAGGTTAGTGCAATAATGCCAAATAAATTAACAACTTTCGTACGGGAGGAGAGATCTTTTTCAGACAATATTTGTCAGTTAAACCAGTCATGAATGTAGGATGTTAATACATTTATTGCACTAAAAATTAAACAAATTAAAATATAAGATTACATATAAAAACTATTAATTATGACATTCAGTTATTAACAAGCGTCACCATTTGTGTAACTGCACATTATGTGTTATCACAGTTCCAAAGAACTAATTTTCCTGGAATATAATGTTGGATTCAGTTCCTAGTACGTTGTTAATTTATCCTCGCGACCTTACATCTTCATGTCAATTCGACGTATTGTTAGTGGAAGTTCTGAGATAACGGGAGAGAAATTGTGTAAAGGAATATTGGAATAGAATGTGACGTCTACGTGGCAACGATTAAAAAATATCTCATAACCTGTGCTATTGTGATAACGAAAATTTGCTATAAAGAAAAAATACTTAATAATAAAACGCATTTGAATTAAATTGTATACCATTGTTGTCACGCCATAATACCGTCCCTACATTTTTGAACACTCTCTCTCTCTCACTCTTTTTCCACCTCTCCCTCTCTCTCCCCATCTCTCTCCCTCTCTCTCCCCATCTCTCTCCCTCTCTCTCCCCATTTCTCTCCCTCTCTCTCCCCATCTCTCTCCCTCTCTCTCCGCATCTCTCTCCCTCTCTCTCCCCATTTCTCTCCCTCTATCTGCCCCTATCTCACTATCTCTCTGCCTCTCTCTCCCTCTCCCTCCCTCTCTCTCCCTCTCTCTCCTCCCTCTCCCTCCCTCTCCCTTCCTTTCCCTCTTTTTCCCTCCCTTTCCCACCCTTTCTCTCCCTCCTCCTCTCCCTCCCTCTCCCTCTCTCCTCCTCTCTCCCCCTCTCCCTCCCTCTTCCTCTCTCCCTCCCTCTCTCTTTCCCTTGTCTCTCATTCCTCTCATTCATTAGATTATTGTTATATTATATGTTACGGACGCGAGGGCCACACACATTTCAATTTTCTTGCATAACATGGGACTTGAATATTCCCAAAAAAGGAATTATTTCCCTTCTAGGAGAATTGTTAGAAGAAATGGGGTGTTTAACTTCAGAGGTCGCCGCACAGAACACTTCTACAATCTTTCACTGTTGCCAAGTCCATTTCTTCGTCCAGAAGAAACTCTGGTAAATGTAATTCAAAGTAATCTCATAATTCGAAGAGCTGTCGTAAAACGTTGTTCTTTTCCAGTAAATTGCCGCTAGAACTTAAATTTCACTTCTGAAGTGCAGATTACCTTCCTTAAAGGAATGGCCAATTAATTACGAATACTTTGTGAAAGTAAATGTCCTGTAGAGAGAGTCTTCTATTATCATTAATATTCTGTGTGCTTTTACAGTTGTGGTGAAAAACTATTCACTAAGAATGGAGTACGACATTGAGTCCTGTAGTATCTATTCGTGAAGTTGAAGCAGGAAGGTTCAGTGAATTTGTGTATTCGAGTGGCCGTTCTTTTAGTAGTGTTTCTTTCGATCTCCGCACTTACGTTTATTGTGAAAAAATCGTAAGTAAACCATTTAAAAGCGAATAAAAATACAACCCGAAGGGGAAAAAATGCTCTCAGGACAACAATCCGGTTTTTGAAGGTTATTATCAATAAGTGTTGTTTGGCATTAGTAGAAGTATTATGGTCACCACAGACCAGTCGACTAGTGTGTACGTATTATACCTGGGCAAAGGTTATAAAACTTTTTCCTTGGTTATGTTGAACATATTCAGATGCAAGTTAAAACTTTGCGTTTTCCACCTATTAGACCCTGTACTAACTCTGTGACTCCCGAAAAAACGGTATATCTGCCCGGTTTCGAGTTGTCTCCACAACTCTCTTACTTTCAAAAGTTGGGGTGGGGTGGGGAGTAACATTCACAAACAAAATTATTACGAATCCCGCTGTATACTAGAACCTACTGCGGATAATGTACACTGAATATGTGCAGAGCGCTAGACGGGCAGAGCTATTTCATTGACGATTGGAACAAATTGTAATAAATAATTACTCAGGCAACGCCGGACCTAGTTACATTGTAAAGAATAAAGAAATGGTGTATATGTACTTTGTTATAGTTGTGTGTTGATATGGTGCAAATCAGACGAATTCCAGAAATAGACGGTATTTGTTTATGTAATTAATTAATGGATAAAGTCCAAAGTACTTTTCGAAGCATACTCCGGACCTTGGCCGGATGAAGTCCACATCAATCGTCAGCAGTGGCTTACCTGATGTCATGGCTGTGCCGCTGAAAGGTTTGGTGTCGCGTCGCTGACAATATTTTCGACACTGACTAGATAGCTAAGTCGACTTTAGCCGCTGTCTGGAGACGTATTCTAACGGCCGGTTGCTCTGATCGGTTGTTTTCTGTGGCTTCTCCGATCATCAGACAAATTCCGAAGCAGTACACTAACAGAGGGGCCGCGGACCGCACGCGATATTACCTTCTTTTTCCTTGCACTGTCCACACCCTCACATACACTTACACATACGTGCACTACTTTGCCACACAATGTCGAGAGACCAGCTGGAATGTTAGAGCCTTTCCCGGCTGGTGCGGTGTCCTGCAGTGATACAGGGATGGAGAAAACCGCGCAATGGTAGGTATGTAGATATGTACATGTAGGTCGGCGCCGGATCTCAGCATTAGCGGAGGAAGAACACCGCTCTCTTGCGTGATGAAAACATACACGTACGGGACTAAGGAGCATAGCAGCTGACGCGCACGGAAACCCAAAATAATCAAGTTCACATGTATCAAAACGAGGTGGCTGGGAAATATCGTTGACTGTGTCAACATCTGACCTGCCGAACAACTGTGTCTATCGAATTACTCAAAAATCAGGAAAAAATATTATATTTATAAGACCTTTATACTAAGGATAGGTAATTTCAATCTTAATTACTTTCATTTAATCGAGAGGTCGGATCCAGAACCCTGTGCAAAGTGTGCAACTGTCTCCACATTTCATTCTTGAATGTCTTGCTATAGATAATGTAGGGAAGCTTCTGAAGTTAGAAACCTTAAATGGTTGTTCAGGACCGCACGTAATATTTCCTTATTTTCCTTGCAATATCCTCACCCTTACTTTCACTTACACTTACGTGCAGTACATTACCTCACAATGTTGAGAGACCAGCGGGAAGTTTTGAGCTTTCCCGGCTGGTGAGGTGCCCTGCAGATGGGAGATACGTAGATGGGGAAAAACATGCACGCCTCTCAAGAGTGTGTCAAGATATTAAATCTTGAATTGAAAAATTGAATAGTCTTGTATAAATATTGAATATTGTAATCGACATAAGCTACATTAAACATACCATGTAAATTGTGAAAGTTTAAAGTTTATTTAGTAGTTAAAGTTAGTTTTGACGTGTCAATTTTTGTTCAAAACATAATTACTTTGTTTATAATGTCGTGTAATGATAGGGGTCGCTGATGATCTAGGACCTACAAATGACATTAAATACATTTTTTTAAATTACTTTATATGATTATTCCCACTACATATTGACTCGCAAAAACGATCCCGGCCCCTTCCAGTTGTCTTATTTGCGGAAGAGAGGAACAAGTCACTGGGAAATGATATGCGCAGTGGACTGCGAATATAGATGTGATCTGTAGCAGACATACTCTGTCATCCATCTATAACTCTGATTTCTTGCCTGACAAAGAACTACCACAACTTGGATGCTTGTGGAACTTGTTTAAAGCTGAAAAGCTAAGTAATTAGGAGTTTTTCACCATCATTTAAAATTTAAGAAAGCCATTGTAGTCAATAGATATAATTAAATCATGTAATTTTTACTAAGGCTATGTGATAAATCTAGTATGCCATGTGAAAGCATACGTCAATGAATTCTACTAATACGAATGATGAAGTTGAATGTTGGCAGGATGTGGCGTAATTAATAGTCGATGAACAAATAAATAAAATAACAATTGTGAAGGATTCACATTGGAATAAAAACGTAGTACAGTAAGAAACGACATGGAATTATATGCGCTGTCTTGTGGAACCGCTATGCGTGCTGATGCAGTAGGTAGAACACATTCAGTGTCCCAGATGAGAATTTCTTGTTACCAAGAAAAGTTGAATGGCAGTTTGGCAGACCTGCCGTACGCCAGAAAACGTTTCCGCATACATGATATGTGGAGTCGCATGTTCTTACTAAAAATGCTTGATTGCGCAGTCACTGTTTAACCAAGAACATGAATACAGTATCTTTGGGCAATGTGCACGAATGAAATTGTTGTTCCAACAATAAACTAAAGTTCTACAGCTTACACATACACTCATGTGCGATGTAAATTAGTTCACAGTTCAGGCGATTGTAATTAGAATGATTAGAAACACGTTCAACTACAGAAGCAGTAATTAACAGACTTACACACGTGCTCATTAATACACAGCAATGTGAAGCAAGCCTAAAATGGCTGTGTGGTGGCAAGACCCCGAGGTGAATGACATGTGCAGTAATCGATCATTAAAAGTAATATAATCGGTACATCGTGAATTATTAAACTGTTGCACTGAGTTTAAACAACTTACAACTTACGCGTTTATTGGTTTATTGTGTACATTGCGATGTGAAAGTCAGCGAATGAGAACGAGTTGCTGCGGCATATATGTACACGCAACCAGAGCTTACTTCGTACTGAACTGCCGGCAGCAGTGTTGCCAGATGTGTTTAGAGAGATTCCGCCATGTTCGTTTCAGTTTCCGCCCAATATCCGCTGAATTGGTTTTAAATTTCCCGCCTAAATCCGCTAAACGTAAAATAAATTATTTTTCCATATTTAAATGTTCTATTAATTTATTCTATCAAAACAAAAATATGATTGCGAAATATAGTGGCTTTATTGAACCTGTAATTCAATTTTTAGATAGTATAGAATGCATTACATGGGTGAAAATTTGCAAAATAATAACAATTGATTTCAGGTAGTATATAATTTATTGTATAAGTATTATATTATTTATTCTTGCTAGTAACATGGAGTTAGAAATTTTCAAAATATACATCTGTGCAAGACAACTTATTAATAGAGGTTAACGAAAACTGATTCTTTACTAATTTTACTGCTTTGCTAACTTTATTAATTCCCGCCGTTTATTCCGCTGTCCGCAAAATTCACTTTTTTTTCCGCCGTACGAGTTCAAAATCCGCTGAAAACGGCGGGAATTCCGCCGATATGGCAACACTGGCCGGCAGCGAGCAGCCCGGGTGGGAGAGCGGTCTTCGCGGGCCTTTGGCTTTTAACCAATAAGATCGTTTGTTACAATACATTGTAATTAAAAGATTAAAGTTATTTCAAATTACAAATACAATAAATTGCAATGCTACTTAGCATTTTCAATTATTAAATTTATGATGCTAATTTTGGGTTTATGAAAGTTGATGTAATAAAATTACGTGATATTACGCAACGTTGTCTGTGGCTGGCACGCGCTATGAGTCCGTTATATTCTAGAAAGACGAGGGGGTATTCTGAGATCTGCGCATCCTGCCTGAGCTTGCAAAAGGCAGTTGTGAAACGCTTTTACATAAATTCTGCCTGTATTGATGTGCGTGTAGAAATAAATGTAATTGAATTATAAATAGGTGTCTTGCACGAACAGTTACATTTCTCCAAATGAGTCAGAAGGTCAGAATATTATCTCGTCCATCGTGCTTTTAGTGGATGTGGTAATGTACATGACTTTTCTTATTTCCAATATCGATTTTTCAGTCACAAATAAGCCTATAATTATTTGATCAGTCATATTATCAAATGATTTTAAATGCATACGTCCGTGCACAAAAATTAATAAAGAAATTACCGATACTTTATGCGTACCAAAACCATTATAAATGGATTTCCATTGAATTCGGAAAATAGGAACTCTCCGCTTTCAGCGCCTGTCCCTCTCTCTGTGTAATGTTGCTGAATCTACAATAGGGATTAAGAAGAGAAGAAACAGTCATGGACCCTTGAACTTCCTGTTATCGGCCCATGGAAGGTACAGGAGACAAACTGGGGTTGTAAAAAAGGTCATATTTAGAGTTAAGTTCTATACCTTAACGTCACTTGTTCTAAGAGCACTTCATACCTCCTCAGAAGCAGATCCTATATCACCTCTTACATGTTTGGCCATCCGATACATGGGGGAAAAGACCCAGACACCGTGTTATTCCAAGGGACCCAGAGTCGGCATTTGATGAAAGCCATATTCAAATATTGGATATGGATGCGTTAAGGAAGATATAGTGCTTTTACTATGCAGAAACAAATATTGAAAACGCAGAAATATATTTTCGAAACGTTGAGCGAAAACAAACAAGACATCTGCACCAGCTGTTGGACATCCAACGGCGATACATACTCAGTAGAAAATATTGACAACTTCTTGCTGACACTTGCTGATATTAAAGGGACTGCGGAGGGAACTATTCGATCAAATTATTCAAATGGTGAGCGTTTGGAACCATATAATACCACTGAAAGTGATGAAATGAATGATAGGCTCTTCCCAATGAAACTTATTCATTGGGGAATTTTGTCTTGAAATAAAGTTCACGATACAGGCATGATGCGAAATCTACATCGACGAGAGATAAAACAAAATCGTCTTCTATTTCTAATCTGTGTATCGTTGAAAACATACGAAAATTCCAAGGCAAAGAAAATGATAGACACCATGAATACTACCCGAAATGAAGTGGTAGAGATACTAGATTGATATCTTGATATAACTAGCATCAGCGACATTGTATATAACGTCGGATCACTGGTGTCTGAGATATTTGGGAGCCAAGTAACAACACCGACGGTCGATGGCAAGAGAGACAAATCATCTCGGTACTCCAATGATAAAAAGAATGAAGTGAATAGCCGGTATACGGTTCATAATATCACCCTTAGCCGAGACATCCCTTATGCCAAGCATACCCATGAAGTATGTAACCAAAAAATTCGAAATAAGGAATGATCACAGCGAACACATTATTTTGAACTGCTGATCGTATTGAATATCTTCACTGCAGTCAACTGTTTTGGGATTGCATTCTGTGTACTAAATTTGAATCATTGTGTTTGGGCATTATGCGTTTTATTCCTTAATATTTATATCCAATTCTGAAAATACTCAGTGGTTGTTGAAGTTCAAAACTATGGGCACACATGGATAAACTAAGTTCCTTACTGAAAGAATCTTATCATGTGTCATGTGAGTCTGAAAGAATCTTATCATGTGTCATGTGAGTCTGTCTTAGAAATCAGTTTACTAAATTAACACATTCTTTGCATTTTATCCTATAATGTGCGTTACGGATTTGCAAGTAAAAGGTTTTTCTAGTATCACGACCTATAGTATTCTTCCCGCGTCCTTTTAAAAATGTAATACGTTTCCGAAGTATCCTCGTAAAGAAATTATGGAGAACGCTTCAAACGTCTTCGTCAGACGTCTAATAAGCGAGACTTGCTACACAGATTGCTACTTTTCTCTTTTCGCTCTGCTTCGACCCTTCCTGTGTCTACCTTACCCTACCCAGCCCACCAGGAGGACTGAGATCACGAAGGGAGGGCGTATAGTGGCGATCTCTGCCTGAGAGGTTGCAGAATTTAGACCCGCTTCGATATTGTTTACCCAGTGTTGTGGCATCGTGAACTTTCCGACTCACCGTTTGTCATCTTTTGAACGGTATTCTATTATACCTTGCCATGCTGGTTGGCGTAGGAGCTTCTGAGAGAAGCTAGTCACGTGGCTCTCAAGGGTTTTCATTCCCTTATCCGGTGTATTGTGGCGTGGTAGAACAAATCGAACCACCCCGCTAACTCTTATCATTTCCTGACAGACATACTCTCTCTCTCTCTCTCTCTCTCTCTCTCTCTCTCTCTCTCTCTCTCTCTCTCTCTCTCTCTCTCTCTCTCATAACAGGCAAGCGTAGCCTAGACGGGGTAAGCGAAGATGGGCGTATACGTTACACATACAAGAAAGATTCAAGAAACGTGTATCCAAGAAATGTGTATAGAATAAATTCATACACTCGCATACATATGCGTATAAATATCTTCAATGTATTGTATCTCCTCCAGACACCTGGGACAAGCTTTAATATCCCGACACTTGTAGTATCTGTGTGTGTGTGTGTGCGCGCGCGTGTAAGTAAGGGAAGAGTAGGACTGGCTCTTTCCCTGTGGGTTAAAAAATCCAGGTTATTGTCTTTAAAATTGGTCAATCAGAATACATTTCGGAAGTATTTGTAGCATTTTAAGTCTTCGTGTAATATAGTTTAAGACATTAGTGTTATCAAGACACACCGGCCTTCTTCTGATATAAAAATATAATAGGTTTTATCATTAAATAAACCATTGATCCGAGAAAGTCTACTATTTAAGTTACAGCGCCAGAAATGGAATGTTATTGTTTATACGAATTCACAGATATTATTACTAGGCAACCGAATTTATTGTAAGAAAAAAGAAAAATATGTAATAGGCTACATATGCATTTTTACCAAAATATGTTAGAAAAAATCGAAAATATGTGAAATAAAAATTCACTGTAGTGTTTATAATTGCTCTAAACAATAATTTTCCGAGCACAGAACGTCGCCGATCATATCTCAACATGAATTCTGAAAGGCAGTTCTATCTCTACAGAAGTAGTTATAATGGTTTTGTTCAAAAATACGGTCGTAGAATATTCTATGTTGTTAGCGAGGACCTAGTATTCAATCCAACCCCAGTCCTCAATCCAACAACGTGA
The DNA here is from genome assembly GCA_038098605.1 of Gryllus longicercus. Lineage (NCBI taxonomy): Eukaryota > Metazoa > Arthropoda > Insecta > Orthoptera > Gryllidae > Gryllus > Gryllus longicercus. The sequence continues at coordinate 481,579 of JAZDUA010000594.1, read as the reverse complement.
TAATACAATAATCTGTTAAAATATTTGTTAGTGTTCGATCAAATTACAGATGTCTTCTATGAAACATGAACATGTATTTAATTGTAATTACTTCTGCCTCACACACTTCCGCTCATTTTCGATTCTGAGTTCGCGGTTTCCAAGAAACGGGCAGAGGTAATTTTGACAATACATGGTGAAGGTTACATTGCTTTGTAAGAAAGGCGATTCCAATAACACATTTCAAACTCCCGTATGATATGTTCTGACATAATGTATTAGTATGTTACGAAATTGGTAATCAATTTGTGTTAATATGTGTAATATGTTAAAATATATAATTACACTAAAATATGTAAAATAAAAATAGTTGAATTCATTCAGGATGTCCTGTAATATCAAAAAAAAAATATTTAATGCAGATATATTGTTCCTACAAACATATGTATTTAAATTAAAATCCTTTCCCTAATTATTACTTACATATATCAATTTGTAGTGTATGGAAATCGTCAAAAACATCACTAATGAAAATATAAGGCCTTTGCCCCACTAGAGGATCTTTGTAGTAAATAAATGAAGTTTTTAATAAATAAATGCAAATATAAGCGATGAAACTCGGAGACCTCTAGAGTTGAGTGTATTGCCAGAGTTGATATCTTAGGTGATCTGACGCGGCTGGAGATCACGATTCAGCAGGGAACAATTCAGCGTTAATCATTTCGCTAAACCCGTCATTCTTCAGGGGTGGGTTGTCCAGGTAAAGTTCCTTCGAGTTGTATTATAATCTTCAATATTTTCTGCGTGTAAAAGCATTCTTGTGTTTCCCCTCATGTGTCGGTCATTAGGCCGATTCATTTTCCTGACGCCACCCAAGCGAGCTCGCGCCGTCGATCCAGCAAATGGGCGAGGCGAGCGGGCCTCATCGTCGTCGTCGTCGTCGTCGTCGTCGTCGTCACTAGAGGCGGGGGCAGCGCGTGGGCGGAGCAAAGCTGGCAGCTCTCGCAAGGTAATTAGTCTCGGGGCAGAAAGTTCCGTGCGGCTGCAGGACATGGCCCGCTGATAGGAGTCGAGAAGTTACTGGCGGGAGACGGTGGCCAGTCACCGGCACACGCACCGCGGGCCGAGCGGCAGGCCGCTGCTTAACTGCCGGTAATGCACTAGCGCCCCCCGCGGCGCAAAGTAGCGTGGGCAAACTTTTCGCTCGTTGAGGCCCTGGCGTTCGGCCGCCCGCTGCAATGTCTTGGAGAGCCGCGCCGCTAAAAAAAAAAAAAGAAAAAAAAAATCGTGGCGCTTGCGAGATTTCGCCGTCATCCTTTGCAGATGCTCAGGGCATCAACTGATGTCACTGTAGTGCCGGGGCAGAAAGGACGTACCTAGGACAGGGAGGTCCTAAGTTCGAGTCCCGACGGTGAAAGAATTTTCGACACTAGCTAGATAGCTAAGTCGAATTCAGTCCCCTTCTGAAGGGAAAGTCTAATGGCCGCCTGCTCTGATCGGTAGTTTTCCATGTTTTCTCCTGTCAATATCCGACAAATGCCGGAGCAGTACCCTAACAAACGGGCCACGGATCGCGCGCGGTCTTTTCTTCCTCTTCCTTCTTTTATAATCGCCCCCCTTACCTACACTTACACTTACATGCACTACACTGCCTCATTTCAGGATACCAGTCGGGAGCTTAGAGCTTGTCCCGCGAGTGGGAGATACCCTGTTGAGGAAAACTTTCCTAGCCGACGGTAGGTTGGCGTCGGAACTCACCATGCAGCAGGGATGAAGATCCTTCGAGGAAAATATACACTACTCTTATGGAAATTATAATAGCCGTTGACGCGTCCGGAGTCACGAATCAATAAAAAATCGCCGTCATCCGTTCCTTCGTGACCTTTGTCCTTTTTACTTTACCTTTGAAAGCGGATACTTTTGGACCGAAAATTTGGAGAAAATTATCACTTAAAGATATTACATAGCGGTTGAGAGGTTTCATCTTCAACCGTTCCATCAAATTTTCGGGACCTTTGTCGTGTTTACTTTCTCACCATACTACGTACTTACATGGTAAAGAGAAAATATTGAAATGCTTCAACAAAAATCGAATTTTTTTTTACAGAAAAACTTGAAGTATAGCTTGCTTATTGTAGTTATCATTTGCTTCAAGTATAGGCGATTTATATATTTTCGTCTCCAAATATTTTCTTATTTTTCTGGGATAGAGCAAATGACGTTTAACATATTAGCGCAAATCCATTTTCGGCGAATTCTCTGTATAATCGAGAATAAAAAAACTAATATTGCTAGACTACAATATTATGGGCAGAGATTTCTTAGCTGAATTAAATGTTCTAAAAGTAGATCATTAAATAAAGTCATGTGCAATTTTAAATTGTGCTGAATTTTCGCTTAATGTAGGAGAAACTTATATTAGTTCCCAAAATTTTTTCTAATGAATTTTTTCTTTGGATAGAGCTAAGAACACTTAAAAATTGGTGCAGCTCTTTCCTTGGGCTCCGTATTTCAAAAACTAGGCGAAGTTATAATGTAAGAAAATGTATCCTGCTGTATTTTTTCCACTAGCATTCCAATTATTTGTCTATAGTTTTTTTTAATTAACTGTTTTACATTCCTTATTTGGAACTGTATTAATGTAGTACTTCTGTCCTTTAGATATTCCTGTCTTACCTTTCGCCACTTTTTTCTTTTCCCATTTCATCCCTATCCTTTCTTTCCCCCTATTCCCTTTCTCCCTGCTTCCCTTTTTCCTTTCTCTCATTTTCCCTTCTCTCCTTTTTGTCTTTCTCCCCTTTATTCCTTATTTTTCTTTCTTAATTCATTTCCATTTCCTTTCTTTTCCTTATTCTGTCTTTAGCATTATATTTTATTTTTCTCTTGACACCTTCGTTTTATTTTGGTTCGTTTTTATTTTATTTTGTTATCTTATTTTCCTTTGCGTTATTCATTTTATTTTTAAGACATCAATGTTTGTGATTTATACATTCTTGGCTATCCGGAATAGCTCTGAAGAAGGCCACAGCAAGATGACCGAAACGTCAGGACAATTGACTGAGACGCGGCTCATCCCGAATTGCCAAGAATGTATTGACTCCGGCCGCGGAAGCCTACGGACGCTTGTGATTTATGACGTGGTTTGAATGTCCTGATTCATATTTATTTAACGTCACATATAGTAGTTAAAACTGTATGGTAACTTACAATGTTGCCTTTCACGGCCGGTTTCTACATAATTAGACGTTTCCGGGTTTGTAGGCCGTGGTCTAAAGGAGACTGGTCCATACGTTTCGCCTGAAACTGTTGCGCGCGGTGCTGCCAAGAAGGGCACTTCGCCCCGCCAGTAACGCCACTGATGATGCCTGCCACAGTTGCTGGGGAAACGTTTGGACCAGTCTCCGTTAGATCACAGCCTACAATCCCGGGAAAGCCTGTTGGCAAAGCCAAAGATTGAATGTTTACAATACACCCATCAATCACATTATTATTATTATTATTATTTAGATTGCACATTTTAATGAAATACGTAAAAATGTATGGATGCGATCAAGGGTATTAGATTTTTACAAACAAAATCAGTGTACAATGAATCAGAAAGTAGATGGGAAGATTTGTCGTTTTTGTGCCCGGCTCATTCTACCTCAATATTAGAGATATCGAGAGTGCAAATCAATGTTTTATATTTAGGTAAATTTGATAACAGAGAGCAACTGGTAACTTATTTTATTTACTTTGAATTTATATTAGTCAGAGAGATGTTAATTATCTAATGACTTCTCCTTTAGGACTCGAACGCTGATAGCAGCTTTAATTGCAAGCACGCTGTAGTTGATTGACACCATTAAATGTATGCCCAAGAGCTTTGTAGAAGGAGCATAGAGTCAATACAAAAACTCTCGTCAGGTATAAATAACACTCTCCTCTACAAAGGCCAATTGCATGTATTTAATGGTGTCATACTTCTATGGCGTGCTGGCAATTAAAGCTCTTACCTGAGTTCGAATCCTGATACTGGCAACATTTGATAACACGTGAGTAAATGAGACAAAATCTCACTATATGGAGGAACTGCAAGAGACTGGCATCATGAGTGTAGAAAGCAGAAGAAGCTGTGGAAGGATAATGCGGTATTAAACGTTGACAGACAGAATACGCAAGGACCACGGAGACTTCAAAAATGCTGCACATGGGAGCTTTAAAAGACTTACAGAAAGTACTTGTAAAGCGATGTTTCTGTAGTGTTCTCTTGTTAAATCGACGTCGTTAACGGTGCTCATTAACAAACTGCTCGCTTGTTTATTTTTGAAAATTAATTCTTAACTCTCGGAGTCAAACAATGAGTGATAGAAATTAGATTGCGTTTGGTTAATCGAATTTGCACCCTTTAATATCACCTTATACGTTGTACAAAAGAACGTAGATTGATAGGAATGCTTTGCCTTTATGAATGTTTTGCCAAAATTTCACCGATACTTAGCCCTAAATAGAAAAGTTCAATGTGGTAAGTCTACGAGCATATTGTAAGGGAGCAGGATTTCTTTATTTGCCTAAGACTGTGGACCCCCTAAGAGGGCGAACTTGACCCTGACTTCTATCTTTCTTTAAATATTGCCGGTTCACAAGGAATTGGCAACTCAAAAATGTTTGAGGTAAGTGAAGGAATAGGTTTGGAAAAAAGTCTATTTTTATTTTTTTTTAATTCTAATTAAGAAAGTTTACAAAACGCCCGCAAAAATTCAGCGCTTACAATCAAAACGAACATTTTCCATTACTTATCAGTATTCTTAAAATTTAATTTCAGTAACATCCACAACTGAAGTGACGATTTCATAAATTCAAAAATGAAGTACATTTACATTTGTGTTACGAAATTTTTTTTTGTTTGTTTGTTAAATTGATAGTGCCCTTCATAACCTCCCAATCATTTGAATCCAGCTTATTCTCACTTAATCCAACGTGTTTCTATATACTGCACTTACTATAACGTGTGTTGCGTGTTCATGCGAGAAAAATTTTGTTTCTCCTGTAATGCCTTCGCAAATAAAATGACTCTTTTAGTCGGCAAACGGCTCGTTTATACTAAAAGCATTTTGTCATTGGCTGTTTGATAAAAGGCTCTGTCAAGGATATAACCATTCCCGGTATAGAACTTTGAGATGATCAAGAACCACAATGGCAATAAACTAACAGAATATAATGGCTTTAATGGCTTGTAATAATACTTGTCAGTGAAGATCTGAATATTTCTTCACAAAGATTGCCTTGAGAAGTCACTGACAAGTCAGATTGCGAAACGACATCAAGTCTCGGAATCCGAATTTGATGCAAAACTCCCTGTTCATTTTAAGTGGCAATTTCGAGGCAGAAATACATTTGTAATTCCTATACACAATCCACAGAAAGAGTTCATTCATTAAAGGTTGTAGTTCATATTACACATATCATATAAATGCTTTTTATGATTTTACATGTACAATTTTGATTAATAGAATAGTTTTTTATTGCATTCACAGAATACAATATTGAATGGGGAATATTCAATGTAACATCAGAGAAGTCATTTTACCGAAAAATATATTTTTTGGTGTGTGGTCGTATATTATAACATTTCTCAACATATTCACAACATAAAGAGGTCGGAGGACTTTACGACTCCCAAATTATCAGATGCGGACCGACACAAAAAACGTGTAAACAATTAAGCATGTATTGTTCTTTTCTGGGAAATAAGCCAATTCTTTACAAATGTACAATTATATGTATGAAAAAAATAGGTACCGGTTTTAAAAAATATTGAATACATCACATAATACTAAATAATTTAATTCAATTCATGACTGAAAAGGCAATTGTAAAAGTTCAGAGATAAACTGCCATCTGTAAGAATAGCACAGAATAAGAATTTAATTATCTTCGTTTGCTAAATCCAGGTGTTCGTTATAAACCGATTAACAATCCGTTTTAACAGATATATCGCATGATCCATCACTTTCTATCTACATACACTGAGTATTTTCTCATTTTTATAAAAAAATTCAAATAGTTGCAGTTGTTCATATTCTGATGTAACGAGTTCAGAAGGAGGTTGCTCCGACGTATAATTAACATGTCTGGCATACGTTAAAATTCTAGCGTTCAGTGCAGAGTTCCCTGGTTATTCCTCGCTCGTTGAGGCATTTCATTATCTCGAAGAAATGAAAATGTTTTTTCCAGTGGAGCAAAGTGACGAGGGGCGGCCGCGCGCCTTTGTCATCCTGCTGTCAGGTTGGTCATGGTGGCTATGACGTCCATAAAATCAACTGGACGTGCGTATCCCGACACAATGCTCCTGTGCGTTGGCGTCATAATACATCTGGGTGACGGGAAGTAGATGTAGAGGTTGCTGTCAGCTATTTAGCAGCTGGATCATCTGAATAGCGAAAGCGTAACCACATATGAAAGAAGAAGTGTAGCTCATTTTGATTCACAATGACGTGATATGGGGAGAAGTTAATTTGAAGTTACATTTATGTCCAGTACAAAACAAAGGATCATCTCAGCATTTGATCAAGGATCAGGGAAACTGGACGAAAATTTGAATGAGATGGGGGCCATTGACCCAGAAGCTGAAGTTGAATACTTGTTTCAGGTTCTTTAGAATTATAGAATCCAAATTGTAAATAATACATTAAATGTCATAGTTAAAATTAATATTACCTTTCTTTTGGATGCTCGGTATAGTCGCAGTTGTAGAAACGGTTGTGCATCAGAAAAGATTTTACTTGGAACTTACACTTTTGTATCGAATTTAATTGCTTAATGTCATCTGACAAGGTGTAGTAAAATAATGTACACGTGTTGTGTGTGAATATTTTGTAGTGAGCTCTTGATAGTGTCAACGGATGAATATGACTACTACGTCTAGTGTTATAGTTATAGACATCGGCGTTTGCTAAAAATATATTCCCGTCCTTAAGTAAGCCATTTTTGACAAAACCACTTATTCATGTATGAAGAGACAAGGTAATGGTAAAATACCTAGGTTAATAAAGAGAGGCTTACAAGAATCACGTGGGTGGGATTTGCTAATTTTTTTAATCTAAAAGATTTTTGTAATTTTTTAAAAACGAGAAATAGACAATTTACTTGATCTTGTGGAAAATGACTTCCTAGCATTCCAATGAGGACTTATTTATAGAGGATTGTTACGAAAAGAACAAAGTATTGACATAATTTTCATGGCATCATGGTTTTTGCTTGCTGATCGATGAAAATATAATATGAAAACATAATCAATGTACGCTCTCAGCTGTAATTTTCTTATGGTTCCGAATGAAGGTAAAGAATGTTATGCGCTCCGACCGGGGCGCTGACCCGCTGATGGGAGATACCTGGTAGTGTAAAACTCGGCAAGCTGAAGTTTAGGTTGACATTTAGATAGGGAACTAATGACCTTAGCAGTTCAATCTCGGAATTCGCGCTCGGAATCTCTAATCAATCAATGCATCGAACTTTGAACCGCTGACGTAGGGGTCTTAAGCAAATTGCTACCTTGGTATACCATGTATACTGAGAACTGAAATAAACCTACAGTAGAAAACGTAGACTATTCCTTTAATATTTCGATAATATGAGTGTATTTCGATAGTATACGTAACCGTTTACAATATGAAGAGGACTTATGTGATTTTCTAGTGCCTTGTGTTTTCACATCTAATTGGGCATATCGCAAGAACTTAAATTCACAGTGACACGTCTGTATTTCTCTTTGTTTTCTAGTTTAATGTATTAATATTCATCTCCATCCCGCTGCCAGATATTGTGTAAGACATTTCTCTTGTTATCCACTTTGCGGAAAACATTGTATCCTATCGTTGTCGATAGAATTGAATATGAATAGTTTCCCTTCTTGGAAAATGGTACTTCTTGATGGTACATCACTTCGGAAATGAGCTCCCCAGTTCTAAACATTTCTTGGCCAACTCCTTCCTCACGAAGGGCGTCACACCAGCAGATATCTCTGACAGTGTTTGCGACACCACACCGGGGGACCGAGCTCCTCGGAAGGTCGCAGCTTCGCGACGTCGGGAGCTGGCGTCCTGAGACCGAGGGGGCGGGGCGGGGCGGAGTGTGGGGAGGAGGACAGGGCGAGGCGCGGCCCGCGCCGGGAATTGGCAGGCGCGCGCGCTCGAGTGGAACGGGCGTCGGCGGGGGCGAGATGCGGCTGCTGCTGCTGCTGCGACGGCGGCGGCGGCGGCAACCGCGTCCACCGAGACAGGGCACGCTTGGCAGGCGGCGGGAGCGCGCGCGCGGGGGCGGGCGGGGGCGGTGGCGCGGGCGCCGCGATCGTTCTTCTGGAAACGGCAAGGGTCGAGGGCGGGGGCGGTGACAACGGGCACGGACGCGGTGGCGGTGTCAACGATGGGCGCGGTCGGCGGAGGAAAAGGAGACACGGTGCTAACCCTGGCGCGGGCAATGGAGAAGGCGACGGCCACGGTGTAAGCTGAGGCGCAGGAGGTGGAGGAGAAGGCGACGGCGCTGTTTCCAATGGCGCGGGCGATGGAGGGAGAAGAAGTAGAGGTGACACCGATGGCGAAGTAGTTTGGAACAGCGATGACTGTGGGTGGTGGAATAGCTGTAACGGTGGCGATCTGGGTAGGCAGGACGATGTTGGGACTAGGGAAGCGGTGGCAGAGACGGCTGTCGGGCAGGCGCAGAGACGATGACGTGACGGGTGCGGTTGGCAGCGGTCCCGGCGACCGGGCTGCTATCGGGGCCTAAATTGAAACTGGAAACGGAAACATTGACGTAATGGAAGAACCCGCCACCCAAGCGGGGAGCGAAGGAGTGAAGACCACCCCTTGCGAAAGGCGCAGCGGTTGGGGAACGAATGACGTCACCGCCCCCTCCGAAGAAGAGGGGTATTTTAGCGGTCTGCAACAGCACAATGGCTGCAGAACAAAACCACATAGAATGGTGTGAATAAAAATAGCACGTTCACTGCCCGAGCGTAAATAAAACACTTTCACGTAACTCTATAGTAAATACATTATTTTAACAAACTCTGCCTTCACGAATACTGCAATAACTTACAATAGGATTTATTCAATACAACGGTTCCTTGCGTACCAAGAAAATAAAAAAAAATGCGCTGTTCTTTAAAACAACACGTAAATATTTCTTGGCCTACTTGGAGACTTGATGTCGCATGACGTTAGCTGTGTCTTCAGGAGTCACTTACGGTGTACAAAAATTCTATCGGTACGCGCAGTATGAAAGTGCGCAGAATAACACAACCAAATCTTTTTTTTTCAGTTGAAATAGAAACCGTTTCGTTGTTTCTGGGTTTTTCTCTTGTTGCTGGGTATCTAACAAACCTATTAACACCGCTTCGTCCCATGGCCGGTGCTGATAATATTTCTGTCAGTTTCTGTGCCATTTGGAAATTAGTAATATTGATACGCGGAAGCAACAGAACGGAAAAGCATTTTGTGCGTGTATGCTTGCGCTTGCATTTTGTGCGTGTACGCTTGCATTTTGTGCAAGCGGGTGTGTCCAATGCTAATGTCATTAGTTGCGTAAGTGTTGTGCATGTTTTATTCTCATGAGGCGCTGATGATCTTCCCCAGCTGGATGGCGAGATCCGGTGCCGACCTAACGGTGCTAGCGGTTTTTTCCCATGAGCAGCGAGGCACCGCGGCACCGCTCCAGCAGGAACAAACTCTAAGCTCCCGACATGTGTGGTAGTGTAGTGCATTTTACTGTGTAAGTAAGGGGTGAGGACAGGGCAAGGAAGAGGAAGGAAAGATCGCGTTCGGTTTGTGGCACATGTGTTATGGTGCAGCTCTGGCATTCACCTGGCGTTGATCGGAGAAACCACGGAAAAGTACGGATCAGGGGAGCCGCCCGCTAGAATTCTCCTCCAGACAGCGACTGAATTCGACCTAGCTCTCAAGCTAGTACCGAAAATTCTGCCATCCGGTCAGGGGTACTGCGGTAACATTAGTTGATGCCCTGAGCCACCTCTCCCGGTAACTTTTGCAGTATATTGTATGTGATGCAGATATTTTGCACATGAGCAGGGCGGGGCGAGGTCGGGTAGTGGGTCTACGGCGCGGGTCGCGATGGCGCCTTGGACCGGTGTGGACCGAAAATTGGAGGAGCGCCTAAGCGCCTACAAGGACACATGGAACGTTGCAGAGATTACATAAGCTCTCTTCCAACTTAAAGTGGCCGTTGAACGGGAAGGCTTTGAGTCCCAGACGACTGGTTATTATTGTTTTGATAGATACACGAATTAGGATTGATTCTAGTCACGCAAAGTTTAATAGGCACAAAAATTCATTTAATTATAATTTACAGTTCATGTAGATTGGAAAATCGTTATTGTTATATATTAGATGTTAGCAGATATTTAAGGTAAGAAAAAATAAAATACATCCTTACAAATTGAGAGGAAGTGTATCTTGAAATCTATGTGTTAATTGCAGTGATAATTAAAATTCTTAGAGAAAATCACTTGATGAACGTATTTAAAATATTCTAGATTACGACTGAATGAGTTTTGTAATAGTAAGTAATAATTCTGCATATAATAATTGTAAGTAATATTGTGTAAAGGAAATTGACCTCTGTAATAATAAGTAATAATTTCGATGGTATAACAAGTATTAAAAACTGACGGTCACAAACTTGACAATAGGTTATTACAACGAAACATTTAGAGGGCATTGTTAGAGCCGACAGCGGGGCGGAATCAGTGAGGCGGCGATGTAGGCGGTAGTGATGCAGTGATGGCTGCAGAGGCGGCGGCAGCAACCGCGGTGGGGAGGGCGGCGTCAAGACGCTAGCTGGGTCGGCTTCGGGGCGACAGCAGCTTCTGAAGGGTCGTTCCGGCCGCGGGTTATCCACGAGACCCGGCGTGTCGGGCCAAGTGTCTCGCGCTGCCAAAGCGAGGGCCTCCGAGGAGAAGATCGGGTTCGGACGGAGCGGGGACGGAGGCAGAGGCGATGAACAGGCGGGAGCAGGTGGTTGGGGCAGAAGCAAGTCGGAGGCCATGCACGGGTGGGGGCGGGGGTTCAGCGGAAGCAGGGACTGTGTTGAGGTGCGGCAGGGAAAGAGGCGGTTTAGAGGCAGGGACGGTGGGTGGTTTGTGGTCGAAAGTGGGGAGAGGCGGAGGCGCAGGCGGGGAGTCAAGGACGTACAAGGTACAGAAGAGGGGACGATGGCTGAGATGGAGGCAGGTGCGCAGGCGGGTAGTAGGTGAGGGTGTGGTCGAAGGTTGGCGAAACAGTGGTGGAGGCAGGTGGTGTACAGGCTGAGGCGGGCGGTGGCAGTGGTTGTGGTCGAAGGCAGGGAGACTCGGAGGCGAAGGCAGTTAGAGGGTAAAGGACGGAGATGGTGCAGAGACGGGGGCGAGGCTGGGATGGAGGCAGGTGCAGAGGCGGGAAATAGCCCAAAGCGTGGGTTGTGGCGGGGAGCGAATGCCGTGGCGGTAGCGGTGACGGGGACGAAGGCAGGCGAAGTGACAATGAAGGCAGATGGTGTAAAGTCGGGCGCGGAGGCAGGAGTGGAGACGGACGACGGCGACAACTGTGGCAGGGGGGGAGGCGGGGTGGAGGCGAGGCGGCACCGGGGCGGGGTGGACACAGATTCGGGAGAAGCGGGGGTGGTGGCGGGGAGGCAACAACAGAAGGCGGAAGTAAGGCGGAAGTGAGGTTGCGCTGAGCGGAGGCAGTGGCGGGGGATTGAGGTTGTGGCGGGGTTGGTGGAACATGGCGAGGGTGGAGACGGGGCAGTGACGGAAGCGGAGATGGGGCAGTAGCGACCGCAGACATGCAGCGGCGCCGAGGGTTGTCAAGTGCAGCTGAAGGAGGGTGCCGGGATGCACGCAATGAGATTGGTGGCGGGCTGGAGGGGTTAGTGCGGGTGATGCTGATGAGAGGAAATGGGAATGTTGCCTGGGTGTTGAGGACGAACGTTGCTCGTCTGAAGGGAAATTCCTGCAAGTGGCAAGTGGCATATTACCCCACCAGGTACAGAATGGAACAACAAAGGAAAATGGTTTCAGTCAGGATTGGCTGATTTAAATCGCCTTGGTGTAAATCACATATTTTTAACATATCGATTATGTTAACTTATCGATGAAATATTGGCTCCTTATAGCCAAAATGCCAGTAAGTGTGTTGTGCACATATGTTTCGACTTGCGGGCGCAGACACTCTAAATTCTTTGTCGTTCGCGGCGATTGACTGTAGATGTACAAAATACTACTCTTAATGTAGCGTGTTTACGGTTTTTGTAAAAAGATTAGAAGTATAAGAAATAAAATGTACAATTTCCCTCCTGATTTAGGCGCGTTTAACAACACTCAATTACCCCAAAGGGCGGACGGGAAGATGTCTAACTGCCAGGGATGAACGACAAACCCAGATTATACGATTACTTAGGGTTTTGAATAGGTCGCTATATCGTGGAAATCCCACGCCCATATTTTACTGTACGTGTGTTTCAAACGGAGGCGACATTCATGCATTGACTGATCCTGACATCGAGCGTCCTACACGAGAAACCCGACAGCATTGGCTAGATTGCGTCCCGTTGTAAAAGTACAGATGTGTGGATGATGAAGAACCGCCAAAGAATTATTTTTCACCGGTTGCGCTGACTCGTGACAGCACTGCCTTTGTCACCGTAGCCAAGAGATCTACGGTTCGCGTCGCGACGAGGACGGATTATTATTAACAAATATGTCGAATTCAACGACTGTGGGGAAGAGACGTCTTCCGGCCGGATTCTGAGCGTAGTTTTCTAGTTTTCGGTAATACCAGATGAATGCCGGTACAGTACTCTCACAAGCGGTCCCCGGACTGCACGAAATCGTCCCTTGTTATCCTGGACCCCAACTTTCCCTGGACACACACACACACACACACATACACACACTTGCATTTACACGTTCATGCACTACACTACCGCACATATGTTTATGTGCTGTAAAACTCTGCCACCGAGCGAAAGCTCATTAGCACAAATAATAATAATAATAATAATAATAATAATAATAGTAATAATAATAATAATAATTATTATTATTATTTTAATTATATATCGAGAATCCACCCCTCAGCTTGGAGCTTATTCCGGCTGAGGCGGTGTCCCGCTCGCGGGAAATACCTGAAGGGAGGAACCCCGCAAGACATCTAGGTCGGTGCCGGATCTTATGTTGAGGGGCATTCTCGCTTTCCGGGATATATCGCGCCTTGCATTCACGGAACTAATGATCGAAATAGTTGACTCGCCCGGATACACGAAAATACTCATTGATATGTTGACAATGATGCATTGCCGAAGATGACTTTTCTCCAGGGGCTATCTCCGTTCATTTGAATTGGCGAGAGCTCGCCTTGAATAGGTATATGTACCGATAAACTGGTTTGCGCTAATTCAAATTGCATGAATGAAAATGCAAAGGATTTCTATGTTGTTTCGCAAAGCGCTCTAGTGGGAGTCACGACCATTCGAACCAACAAACCTACGCTTCGTGGCACACATTGGGCTAGCCGTTTTTGCATGCAAGAATAAACTATGGATTTGCACTTCACTGAGCTAACAACAAAGAGCATAGATAAATATGCTAGTGTTTAGTATTAAACTATTAACTATTGAGTTAGGGGTCCAATAAATTGATTACTGTTGTAAAAAAACAGCCGATCATGTTGCCAGAGTGTTATTAAAACGAATTTTTAATTTACATCCATCAATATCAAAGTATGGAGTACGAGTATACTGTTTCTATGTAGTATATTTAAAGTTTGGATGTTTATCGTCTTTACTTCATGGTCTTGACATTTGCCTGCTCCAGGCTCTTGACAGTACCTTTCCGCCGACTTCTAGGTCTAGTTCTAGATCAAAGTATAATTCTAGATTTTTCCTATATATTTTTATTTGAAATTAGTTCGACCTACACGTCAAATTTCTATGGTTTGAAAATATAATATGGAGAACGACTCGTGTATTGACGACATGCATTCATATTCCTTTTTATGTGTATCACGGGAAGCACTAACTCATCCACACTACATAAAATAAATAAGTTAACAAAAGCACATAATTACCTAAATGAACAATTCACAGTCAAGATAGAAGATCTAATAGATTATGTCTTCGAAGTCAATTTATTGTTTCACTATTGTCAAGTATGTTGATGGCGATTAATTTCCGTTTTTTGTTCAGTTTTTCTAGGTATTTTGCGCTGGTAGTTTTACGAAATTCTTAGAAATAATTTACATTTTTTTCTACGAGATATACAATACAAAAAACGGCTGAGCTAAACTAGTAATGACTAGTAATGTGTGAGAGCTCGTGCAATCGTAGGAACGGAGATAAGGGTTGGAAGAGTCGGTTTGGAGGCCGATGGGAGCCGGTACGGACTCGGGAGCGGGTCCGAGAGCGGGTCCGGGAGCGGGGCTCGAGTGGGGCTCGAGCGGGGCGGGAGCGGGTCCGGGAGCGGGTCCGGGAGCGGGCCCGGGAGCGGGGCTCGAGCGGGGCTCGAGCGGGGCGGGAGCGGGGCGGGAGCGGGGCGGGAGCGGGGCGGGAGCGGGGCGGGAGCGGGGCGGGAGCGGGGCGGGAGCGGGGCGGGAGCGGGAAGGGAGCGGGAAGGGAGCGAGATGGAAGCGGGGCTGGAGCGGGGCTGGAGCGGGGCTGGAGCGGGGCGGGAGCGGGGCGGGAGCGGGGCGGGAGCGGGGCGGGAGCGGGGCGGGAGCGGGGCGGGAGCGGGGCGGGAGCGGGGCGGGAGCGGGGCGGGAGCGGGGCGGGAGCGGGGCGGGAGCGGGGCTGGAGCGGGAAGGGAGCGAGATGGAAGCGGGGCTGGAGCGGGGCTGGAGCGGGGCGGGAGCGGGGCGGGAGCGGGGCGGGAGCGGGGCGGGAGCGGGGCGGGAGCGGGGCGGGAGCGGGGCGGGAGCGGGCCGGGAGCGGGGCGGGAGCGGGCCGGGAGCGGGGCGGGAGCGGGGCGGGAGCGGGGCGGGAGCGGGGCGGGAGCGGGACCGGGGCCGGGACCTGGGTCAGGACCGAGATGGGAGCGCGTGCAGGAATAGAAGCGAGAGCGGAGTGAGGTCAGGAAGAGCAGTGGAGGCGGAGCGCTCCGACCGCGAACCGCGGAACCGTGGGCGAGGGCGCCGGCGGGACTGAGGGCGGCGGAAAACGGCCGGCGCAGAAGCGGTGGTGGGCCAGGCCGGAGGCGGCGGTCGGTCGCACGGAGCGCAGAAGAGACGCCAACGAGGGGCGCTTGCAGTGGAAGCGGGGACGGCGTCCGCGCCGCGCCGGCGACGGCTGCTTGTCGCTGTGGGTGACGCCGGCGCAACGCTTTGCCCGCGCCCCGCGGCGTCTGCCGGCGACAGCCTGCCTCTCCGCTCTGCCATCTCTTCCGACTGCGCCTCCCCGCCCGCACCCGGCCACCAGGGTTCGCTGCTCGTAAACCCCTCCCTCTCCAGCATCCACCTCGGCCCTCCCCCGCCGCTGGCGAATCGCAGGCGTACAGACATTGACAGCTGTACGCCAGGTATCCCACTCCGAGGAACGTGCCATTGGCGTCCCAGGAACAATGTGACTCCTGCGTTTCACGCGTTTATTACCTAAAAAATTAATCGGAAGATATAACATACAGTTAATGTTGTAGAAATAAAAATAATACAAACGCCAAGAAATTAAAGTTTCTTATTAATCCTTACTTTAAAATCAATAGCTTAGAACGAAAACTGGACAGAATGGTACAGAGTACTAACCCAAATTAGAAACCTAAATCAAATATGTAAAAATAATTTAATCAATAATTCGTTTCTCATGGGCAACAAATTTTTTTCACCGAGAGTAGTGCCTTGGAATATTAGTGATCAATGTGAGATCTCTTCTTTCGGTCTGCATCGGCACTCGTACCAGGCACACATACCAGCATTTTCTGTTGATATTGATACTTTATATTTTATTATTTGGGGCGGATTTTAATGAAATGTTTTTTTTTACCCTTTCACTTGAGAACAATGCCGTTTAGTATAGAAATTAATTTTATGTTATGACAAAAGGAAAAGACCCATTTTATGTAATTTGTGTATTTTTCGTCGATTTCGACCAATAAATCATTTTTATCTTTTTTGGTGATTATTAATGCATTTTTTGCTGATTTCATAGATTTTAATACTATTTTAATGGTACTTGCTTCAAATAATAATTGTGAGATTCAACAAATGTTTTCCACAGAAATCCTGAGTACTATTCGATTGCTTCGCTCAAGAATCGTGATGTCGGCCGTTGTGAGTATGTAACCTGGGGTGATTGTGACACCTATTAGCTCCATTTTCGCTTCGGCCGATTTCGGGATTACTAAAAATATTTCCTGGTAAAGAACAGTCCATAGCGAATGTTGGCAAGTTGAGTTCACTTGAACGAATGGAAGGAGCCTCCATTGCATCAGTAACATATCCAACAGTTTGAGTTCTTCATTAGCATTGGTTTTGATCACATTTTTGCGTCATTTTTCTTTGCTTTAAAGAGCCTTTTTAAAACATTTTTAAGAGCATTTTATTCATTTTGGTGATAGTTAAGTCATCAAAATCCGCTCCTTAGTTATTACATTACGCCTGGCTCTATCTTCTGGCCTGTATAACAATATTCCATACCAATGCTATGCCAACACCGGAGAACACTAATGGGGCGAGGTCAACGACGGGACCCAAAATAAATTGCAATATATATAAAGGAAAATTGTATATTTTGACGAACTAATGCTATTTATATTTAGCAATATATTACTATCATATTTCTGCACTTTGGAAGTAAAATATTCAGTTTTAGAGGTAGGGCAATGTCATAAATATTTTGAATGTTTTGTACAATACTTGCGTTTCTTCCGCAGGGGCACAAGTGGACAGGTCATTTTTTGAAGCATTTCAAACTTAACTGCCAATCCGTGTGGACAAGTATTCGCAATATGTAAGGAGGCCGTAGCTGCAACGGTGACTCCACACACACGGTATTCGGCGAGGAGCGACCGACTGCTTGCCGTATCCCGAGTAATGTGGATTGCTTGCTTTTTGCAGCGTGACGAACATTCGGTGCTCGCTCTCCCCATCGCGTGTTGGTGGCTCACATCAAAGGGAGCGGACATCCGCCGGGTACGTCAGGCGCTCGGGATTGGGTGAGCAGTTTCCACGAAGTGATTACGCCAGGCATCGCTTCCAAACTGTTTTGTAAACATCCGGTTAACGTTGAGAGACGAAACTAGCATTTAGGGTGAGAACAGATTCTGACTGTAAAAGGTCTAAACCATGAAAAAGATAACTTCTTACCTAAATAAAGGTGGAGGGACAAAACTTGGGTAGGGTTTTTTGTTGTCCCGCGCTCCATCCCCGTTGTTTTGCGACTGTTAAATTGAATCGTCAACATATCTCGCGAAAAAACATTCCAAGAAAATGCCTAAAATATAATGTCCACATTTTAGGTGGAAATGCAGGCACACCAGGGTTTTCTAAAAACAAAATAGGCTTTTGACAAACTGGTTTTGATTAGTCAAAAACGACGCTTCCCTTTGGTGTCATTTTATTACCAATTGGCAATAAGTGATACCATCTTTCGTAAACGTTTTCGAACTGAACTTTGTATATATAATTATCATTAAAAACGCAAAAATTATATGACTTACGAAGGAGAAGTACAACGTAGTACAGTAGATCTTAATAGTTTCTTTACTGTGCAAAATCATTGATTGTTATTCTACTAAGTACTCCCCGTCGAGTATTACTTTCAACGTGTCTACGGTGGGACATTTTATGTTCTGTCTTTTCATGTCTTCAGGGGCGACGGATCAATACCTCGTTTTTATTTTTCTCGATCAGAAGTTTATTTCCTCATCTAGCAATTTTTGTTTCACTGTGAAATATTTATCAACGAACATTGTGTTGATGTTAATCCTTTTGGAGAACTCTTGTTTATTTTTATTTTATAGTGTGTTGGACTTTAACTTGTCAAGAATTTTTTGCAACAATTTTTTTAAACACAAACATATAGTTAGGTACATTTTTTTTAGGAATTGATATTGAAGTATTTCATTAATTTTTCATTTATTAGATTTTTTATTCAAGTCCATTCATAACCCTTGATTCTGAGTAATAATAAATCTTCATTGTTGAATACTGGAGTTCTGACTTTGAATATTTATTGGACAAATTTCCATCAAATTCATCTCAATTATCAGCGGAATGTTTTGTTTCTTTTTTAATTTAAATTCAATCAGTGGGTTAAAATCAGAATAGAAATATGATTTAGAAGAAAGAGATTATTGCCAAGAATAGACTTGATCATCGTTTTTTGTCCTACCTAATTAGAAGAGACAGAAACCTTTGTGGAGCCTAAAGAAAACGCTGATGTGTTTCTTATCCTGAATAGCGCTATGTCACGCAATGTACCTGACGTGTGCAGTCCTCCAATAATTTTTCTTACTATTCTGTCGCCATAGTATCTGCTGAAAATAATTTTCAAAGGTTAATCTGATCAAGAAGTAATTATAGAGGACAATGGGCCTCATATTAATTGAGTGTCGCACTCCGTCTATCGGAAATTGAGTTGGGTGCGTATAGAATATGTCCGGACTCATTAACTGGTTCAGCGATCTCTTCGTTTGAAGATTGTTTTTTTTTTTACTATTAGAAGGAATTTCTCTGTAAGTGTAAGGCCTCTATAGTAAAGGGAGAAAATATCATTGTTTCGTGTTCTTTGTTGTTCTTTCTTACTTACGTTCTCACTCGCCCAGATGAGTGTCTAGTTCACAAGCTTATAAAAATTATGATGTGGTGTACGAAGAATTGTAACACCAATATACAAACCAAATGCTGTTATCCTAATTTACTATGAGATCTAATTAAATGTAATGTAATACATTTAGACACATGATACAAAATAAATTTAGGTATTTACATAAATTTAGACATTTACACCATATAATAAAATAATTATTTCTGCATCTCTTCTGATCATGAATATTCAAATGCAATTGCCTATATAATATAAGTTATTTTTGTGATTTCCCTTTTTTCGGTCAGTATTTGTGTCTTTATTACGTTCTGCCTTAAACAATACATTGTGTATTGTGTGACCACCTGTAACAACCAGGGCACTGAATCCAACCGTCGTCAGAAAATTCGTCACAAAAAATCCGTCATTAGCGTCATTGTACCTGAACTCTCTGCTTTGTGCTGTTTTGAATGGAAGTACCATTGAAGTATTTTTAGAAATCTTTTTGGTAGTCTTTTCATCTTCCTTATCTCCCTTAGTTTTCCCTGGGAAGCGTTACTCCCAGATTGTTGTTTAAACAACTTACTCGTTTCCTGAGGTGTTCTAGAGGGCTTATTTTATGCTTGAATTAGTTCTCATTAGTTTGTCAAAACGGTAGTTATTCTACCGTTTTGAGAAGATGAAGTCATATTCTATACGCATTTTGATTAGATGAAGTCAAAACGGTAGTTATTCTACAACGTGAAATTTTCCTTTTATTTTTCTGAGCAACGTGAGGGACAAGCATTTCATGGCTAATCAGAAAGGAGACACTCCTGGATTTTCATTAGGTTTAAAATTGGAGAAATCAGGCGTAGACCTATATTTTTTATAGCATGATGATCGTTGTCTCCTTGAGGTGATGAAATGAATAGGTCTGGTTGAAGCATTATAACTACCGCAGGAGGTTGGGCTGAGAAGTTCTACAGTGTTGCCGGCAGTCAGTTCTAGGCCAATATCGGTTGTTGAAGGTAGAAAGACAGCATTCGTGTATACGTTCCAATCAATCGGCCACATTCTCATTCGTCTAGGACTATTTACTATATGTCTCATTGTTGCTGCTAAAATAAATACCTGACATAACAATGGTGCCACTTGATAGAGAGTCATAACTTTTTCTAATGAGTTCGAAGCCGTTTACGAACCACATCGTCGTATTTTCTTAACCATTTCATTAAAAACTATTCAAGAGTCTGCAAGCGATGTGAGCATTCCGGAGTCAAACATAAAAGAATAACTCCATTCTCTCTTGCAAAGTATATCAACTCAATACTCGTGTGTCCATCAACAAATAAAAGTACGACCTTCTCTTTTCATGTTCCTGTGAACTCCACGATATTACGGAACTGAGTCAAGAAACGTTCTTTGCTCTCTGTCACGGTTTGGACGGTGTACTGTTTTGGGAAAATGACCGTCCACGGCTTCGGTCAATTCACCCACCTGTCCAAATGGCGGGGCCAGAACGAAGAGTGGCGTGGCAGCACCGTCCGCCAAGGCAAACGGTCAAAGTACAAGAGAGGCGCAGGGGCCTCGGGCGCCTGCTTATACAGGATGTGCCGGGAGGAAACAACGAAGCTTCGAAAATAAACTCGTAAGACAATTTTAAGCATATTTTGTCTAATAAACTCCTGGGGTATTCCGAACGGCTGAGCAGCAATAAGCACTCAAGAGTTGGTTTGAAAGAATACCTTGCTATGCAAACCTTTACGCGGGCGAAACACATCAACACTCCTGAAACGTAAATTGTTTAGTATTTACAACAGAAATGAATGTATTTTTACAGAAGGAAAAAATTATTACAGTAATAAAAAGGCAGCCGATTTGTGGAATTTGGATGCTTTTGTATTTCTGTGTTATTTTTTCTTTCGAAACAAACATATTCATTTATTTTGTAAATAATTATGATTTTACGTGTTTCTGGAGTGTTTATACGTTAATCACCTCTTTCTGGTGATGTTGAAGTGCCCATTTGTTGGTGCTCGTACATCGCTATAATTTTTGTGTGGTCTTTAGGATTTATTTCCATTCCCGTTTAGACAACGTTAAATATTCTTTATCAGTCAATATGAATGTATCGATCTGATCAATAAATAAATCTCTGCAGCTTTGTAAAATTCCATTGCACGTCCCTTGCTCTGTTTTCCTATTTGACAGGTTACTATTACGCGGGAAAAACCCTCTAGAACAATCTCTTCAAACCACACTTGCTTCCTGATTAAAAGGATGTTTGATGTTGTTGCGCTAAGCTAACTTATAAGCTTACATATAGTAAGACCGAACTTTAACACACAGGTGTCAAATATATGACAAGTTCTTTTACTCTTGCTCTATCACAAGTATGTGGGTCTAACATTATTGTCAAATTGTACATAATATTTGCTCTCTTTACAACATGTCACCCTGAAGTTGTCTGTATTTCGTTGAATTGCTTAGAAGCCCCGTAGTAAGTCATTGAACCATTTGAAACCGGCTCCATGGCCATCGTCATTGACTCTTCAGACCATGCGTGTCGTGTGGTTTTGCATTGATATTCACGCATAACTAAACACAATTAACAATTATTAAGTTTTTTATATTAAGAGATGACGAGCTGCCATATGTGTGGTGTGAATCCTCATTCATTAATTAGACGGCAATGAGTGTAAAATGACAAAAACAAAGCATCAAAAATTTGATAACCGCTCTTAATAAACGTTCATTATGTGTGCTACGCGATGGCGATACACAAAATAAGAAATAATATGAAGATTTGATTGGAAACCAATGAATAGAACCATAAAATATTTGTAAAGAAAAAGTGTAAAAGTGCACTCATCTTGCATACAACACGACGCTAAAAACACATTTCGTGCTGTCAAGACAATGCACTTAACCTGTAGACTTAGTTTGGAAAGTTTCCGCTAGATCGCATTACCTTGCGGACTAAAAATACCGTTACTCGATCTTTCCCCGCTACCCTGTCCTGTCCCCAGGTGCGATTAGGACAGATATTAAAGACGTCTGTGACGATAGAGACTGATTCTGAAAGTTCTGAGAGTAGAAAAGATAAGAGTAATAGCGAGGGTATGACAAAGAAAGTTACAGGAAAACTAAGGCCAACTGTACACGATATAAGCACAGATTGACGAGTGCAAGTAGAACGGAAAGATCGATAACAGCGATGAGGACAGAGCGACTGAGGGCAGGAAGGCCAGAGAGACTGAGGTGAACGATGAGGTGAAGAAAGACCGAGGAGGACGATGAGAACAATCAGATTGTAATCAGGCTCGTCACCCGGACGGGAAAAAAGCCGACGAGTACGTTGAGAAGAGAGAGGCTGGCGAGGTCGAGGAGAGAGGAGAGGATTACCTGTAAGATGAGGTCTGATGCGCAAAATGAGGTACCTTGGTGAGGACAATGGGTATATGTAGAATGACAAGGGCGATGTCGTGATGAGTACGGTGAAACTGACTAGGATAATGACGAAAACACTGACGAGGATAATGAAGACAGAAACATTGACGTGGATAATGAGGACGCAAATACTAGCGTGGACAATGAAGTTGAAGACTGACGAATGTGTGAGATCAAACAGGTGAAGGAGATGGACTGACGAGGCGACGAACGCTCAAGATGGGAAGCCGACGACATCCCAGACAGGCTCTCGTCAACCACTCCGATCACGCGATGGGGAGTGGCCGCCACGGCTGTCCTATCGATCAGCGGAGCAGGGAACGTGACACGTTCCGGCAAATTCGCGTGTGTGTTTACACACATCCTGTCGTCCCCGTGCCGGGCGGGCCTCCCCCCGTGTTCGTGGAAAATTAAAACCTGCGGACGACTAGCCACCCCCTCTCTTCAATTCCGTAAACAGCTCGTTCGCTTTCGGATCGCTTTCGCCTGAACACCGCGTTGATCACCCAGACCCATTTGCCGACCTCTCCGCCGCCACACAGAGGCTCCATCGCGTAAACGAGCGAATCGAAATAGCCCAATTCTTGGTGGGCGCAGATTTCATGTTTTGGGCACGAGATCGTCTGTTCAGTTTGTATGGTGGTGGCCGGAAAAACTTTCTGCGTGGCACAACACCAAAACATTTGAATGGCTTATATTTAGACTAATTATTGTTGGTTAGTCTATTTTTTTAAATTGAACATCTGAAAACAACTTAAAATGTATGACGTTCTTTGGAAATAATTGTAATCTCTAACCAGTTTCATGAGCTCTGGGATCTACGCGCTTAATTATACGGTTTAAATTACATTACACTACTCAACAGCCATTTTGTAACATGTGAACCAATACGCATTACTTACTATTTTCAGAGCACTGATTCAGAATATGTTATGGAAAATTTCCTTACATGGGGCACACACTTTGTTACTCAATGAGCTGAATGAACAATGTAGAATATGATGCTTTTCTGGGAAGCAAAAAGAATCCCAGTTATGAGAAATCGATTTGTGAGATTAAATCTAATTGGTAATGGTTAAAACTTTGTTTGCCAACTATCTGCATGACAATATCATTGAAGTTCTACATAAAGTTGAATATCCTGGACTGTCATTTGGGTATTTTTCTAGTTATATGCGTGTGCGGGCATCGGCAGAGTTTCCATCAGGTTATTACCGAAATGGAACGACTATTACAAAAATGTGATACCTACATGATGGGCGACATTTGCGAGATTTTTGTAGAGCATATGGCAGTTCAACATGCAGAGAGCAATCCACTCGTGTTATATAGTTAGTTAACATATTTTATATACTACATTAATATTACTTTTTAATTCTATAATTCTCAAAACTATGTTTGGTACATGCATCCGAACGTATATGTAATAAAGCCCTAAAGGAAGTATATATGGTCTGTAACTGTTACTACTAAATGTGACATGCTAGAAAGTTTCTGTCAACTACATCGATTTCAGCTCCCTCAAAGTAGAAAAGAACACCCATTTTCATTCCTGTTACGAAAAAGTTTTTTTTATTTCTTACGTAGTATTATGAATGTAGGGAAGGTTTTTCGCAAGATATATGAAAATTTTCGCTTCCGTTTAATAAAAGCTATTTGCAACTTCATTTCAACAACAGGTTTTTTCTCGTCATGAAGGGATGGATGGAAGGGAGAACATGTAGAACGATTATTTGGTAAACGATATTCCTCCCTGAGAGAAAACCTGTGCAGATAGTGAAGCTACATTTACACTATGTGATCAAATGTATCCGGTTACATCCAAAATGTGTTATGGTGTTGTCATATTTTTCTCCTTGTTGTTTCGTGTGACACTATCACGTCATAAACATGCGTTGATGTTAAAAAAAATTCTTGCTTCCCACTGTTGAAGAGCAATTCGGGGATGGTGATTGCATCTTTCAACGCGATCGAGCACCTGTTCATACTGCACGGCCTGTGGTGGAGTGGAAACTCGACAATAGACATCCCTGTAATGGACTGGCCTGCACATAGTCCTGACTTGAATCCTATAGAACACCTTTGGGATGTTTTGGAACGCCGACTT
The DNA here is from genome assembly GCA_038098605.1 of Gryllus longicercus. Taxonomy (NCBI): domain Eukaryota; kingdom Metazoa; phylum Arthropoda; class Insecta; order Orthoptera; family Gryllidae; genus Gryllus; species Gryllus longicercus. The sequence continues at coordinate 457,296 of JAZDUA010000594.1, read as the reverse complement.
TGTGCCAGGCCAACCTACGTTGATACCTCTCCTCAGTGCAGCACTCCGTGCAGAATGGGCTGCCATTTTCAAGAAACCTTCCAGCACCTGATTGATGTATGCTGTGGAAGAGTAGAAGCTGTCATCAAGGCTAAGGGTGGGCCAACACCCTATTGATTTCCAGCGTTAATGATGGAGGGCGCAGCGAACTGGTAAGTCGTTTTCAGCCACGTGTTACTTTTGATCACATAGTGTATGTCCAAACGCAAAACGAGGGGTCGTCTAAGCATTTGCTCAAAATGTCATGGTAATCGGACGAGAAACGTAATCGAGATGGAGGTTATTGTGGCATCCCCGCACCAGTATGGGGAGCGTTTGTCACGCTTCCCCGCTTTCGATGGAACGGGACGGGGAAGTCGATGGGGCATAGCTCCATATTTTTATGTTTAATTTACTTATTGACCTACATTGCTAGACGACCTACATTGAAGATCTACATTGCTTTTATTGCAGACAGAAAGGCGTTTAATTTTGTTAGTAGAAGAAAACGGTGGAATGTACTGGAGAAACGGGGAATACCACTATATCTAACTTGAGTTATCCGCAATATGTATCGAATCAATGTAAAACTAAAATCAGGACACCTTTTGAAAGAAACTGATGACAAAGGGGTCTGACAAGGGTGTTGTATTTCACAAATACTTTCCGTAAGATGAAAGCTCGTGGTGGAAGAAAAGTGAATTGAACAAGTAAATACTTTTAAATTTCTATGCTCTGAATTATCATATCTCCTAGAAGTTGATGTTGAAAGAAAGATTGAGAGATTCAACCTTACGTGTTGCACCATTAACAGAACCCTTAGAGGTAAGTACGGAGAGACACAGTCCATAAGCCTATTTAGAAGTGAAAACTGGGTTATAAATTCCAAATCCTACTGTAGTGTTCAGGCTGCTGAATTGCGATTTTTGTGGTCGATCCTAGGAGTTATAAGAAGAGACCGATTGAAAAAGAGACCATACGGGAGAACCTCTGAATTTACAATCTAATTAACTAAATCGAATAATATAGAAAGAAATGGAAAGACTCTGTACTAAGGATGCAAAATAATCGTTACCTAAGCAACTCCTCTTCTACACACCTTGACGGAAAAATAGCATTGGCAGGCCCAAATGAAGATGGAGTGATCAACGAGTCGCAACGGACCAACAGGTCAAATGCTTGAGGGATGAAAAGAAGAAGAATATCTATTTATTGCATGTTTGATAATTACACAGTTCAGTAACATAGTACTCTTTCATTTGTTGTAATGGCTTACATTACATTATAACTTACACTAAACATATCACTGAACTACATTACTTGTAGTGTAGGAAACTACAACAGACCCTACCAGGAAAAATTAATGGAAAAAAATAAGATAGCTTTGAAAGAGAATCTGTTTTCATTCTAGTTGGGATGGCATTTAATGAGACTAGGTTGACAGCTATTTTGGTTGGAGTAAAAATTATTGGAAATGTGAGCGATATGTTTGATGATCTATGATGTATATAGTTCTTTATGAACTGAGGCGTTTAACATGAACTATGTAGCATGTGTTGCTAATATAAGGAATCTATTTTGTATAATTTGAAATTTATTAATGTTGGAAATAGATGCGTTGGTCCAGATGGGACATGCGTTCAGTATTGTCTGACTATTGCTTTGTAAAGTGTAACGGTATTGGTTTAGGATAGACAACGTCTGAAGTTGATAAGGGGTTTTAATGGAACTATTTTCACTTTTGATTATTGTTGTTTAATGTTAGTGTGTTTTCCGGTTGAGACTTGTGTCGACATCCAGCCCGAGGTATTTTGCTGTTTGGTTTTGTGGTGTCCATTGAATTGTGTATTTATTTATATGTATTGAGGTGTTTAAGCAAACGGTCTTAGAGATAATATTTTAGAGGTTGATGGATCATAGCTTTTTCCCTCATCTACCTGCCTGGCTATGTAAGCCAGGGCCAACAGCAGAGTAGGCAGTCACTGATCCTACGACGCCGCTTTGGTGAACAATCTCTGTAGACTTGTGCATCACTCTCCGTGCACCGTGGTGCCGCAACTCCAGCAGCTGTAACGCACTATGTGTTGTGTACCGTGCAATAATGCAATGAAACTCAGCACTCAACAGCATTCCATTTATTTACAATTTCCAATACCTATAAATCCATAGCCGTGTCGTCGTATAATACACAATTTTAATGTACCAGCGGACCGCTGCAACATGGTAGTCACGGCCAGTGCCGTGTTAACAACAGGGAAAGCCTTATTCTTCTGAAGTGCCTTGACGTGCGCCAGTGACTGCTGGCTGGGCCCGTTTCCTTGGAGAGTGCATTCGATAGTGGTATACTTGATTAATTTACGTGGCGTCTCAAGGTCGATCACGAAAAAGGGAGAGAGAAGGCAGACTCCAATAGGGAGCTGCAACGTCACTGCAGCTCCAACTTTTGCGGCTCCCTATTGGAGTCTGCCTTTCCTCTCCCTTTTTCGTGCGTGACCTTGAGACGCCACGCTAAAAAACTCGAAGTACAAGCGCAATGCCGGCCGCACCCGTCACAGCTCCAGAGTAGCGGGGAGGGGACCTTTCTCCAGTTGCGCCCGGAAGGGGGAGTGGGGTCGCTCCCTCTGTGGCGCCTGCCTTCGCGCGCCACTGCCTCTCGGTGACGTCCGCGTAGACGCCTGCTGACCCTTGATGACGGTCGCGCCTCTGGCGGGGAATAGGGGAAAATCCCAGCTCATGGTGAAGATACACCACTCTAGTGCTGGCATCTGAGTGATAGGTTTCCCTCCGATTCTTTCCCGCCTTTTCAATCGGAGCCTCCTTGTGGCAGATTAGGTGCGTCAAGCTGGAACAGCCATGTCAGCACACCGGCATGAAACATGTCAAATTATTTATTGCTATTTATTTGCTAGTTAATTGCCACAATTTGGAATTGATTGCCACGAAAACGGGTGTGAGCTGGCTTGACATATATGCCGCACATACACAGGGTAAATTCAGGTCGTAGTTTGGAGGAAACTCTCAAATCATTCATTGAAAATTATTTGCTAATAAGTTGCTGCAATTTGGAATTAATAACCACGTATATTTCTACGAATTATTTGCCACGGCTGTGAACTGAGCATCAGCACACAGTGAAGTTAAATTCGGGTCGTAGCACGACGAAAACTCAAATAATTTATTGCTAATTAATTGCTACAATTTTGGATTAATTGCTACAAATATTCGTGGCCAAAACGGGTGTGAGCTGGGTCAACACACACATGTTAAATTCGGGTCGTAGCTCCACGGAAACCCTGAGATGATATATTGCTAATTCATTTCTAATTAATTGACACAACTTGCAATTAATTGCCACGTATCTTCGAAAGCGAAAAGGCAAGAAAGCGGGCAGGCAAAGGAGTGAATAAAAGCGAGAACGCCGGAGTGAATGTGAGCAAGCCAGCTGTTGATTTCTCCCCCTCAGAAAGAACTCCACTAAGTTGACGGTCCTACGGATTGGTCCCATGGTTTGGTAGGCAGTCACGTAGCTTTATACTATTAATTAACTATAACAAATACAATACGAGAAAGTATGTACTGTTGCATCGCCACCAGTTTTCGTTTGGGGCAGTCATACCGCAGGGTCAACATAACTCTGTTTTGGCGTTACCAGAAAACGATTCTCATGCCGTTTTGGCGTTTGTACATGAAAAAAGTAGATATTTTCTCCAATTAACAGAATGTATGTCAATTGCACTCGTCGTGAACACATGCTTCGGGACGTAATACTCATTGGACAAATAACGAACACTACAAACGATTGTGCAGTATGGCTACGTTTCTCAGCAGAATAACAAAGAATAGTTATTATTGCACCAATGGCGTTATAAAGGTTCTATTGATAGACCGCGACAACATTTTGTCGTCCGTGATCAGTATAACCAAGTAACGCCCGTGGTACATACAAAATTTTAATTTTTCTTAATTTAATAGATTCATATTTCCCTTGTAACCACGATCCTTTCCAGATAAGTTACGCAGTGTACTTCGAGCTTCATATAAGCAATAACAAGCTAAAATATATCAGTAAAAACTTTGTAAAAAAATCATTGCATCGCGAAGAATATCCTGTGAATTTTTTTTAAAATCCCAATGGCACACTCTACAGTTACTTTGCCCATTTGTGTAGGGATTCATAAGGATTATCATCGCTGCACTTTATTGTGTCTGGATGCGTTTTGCACACAAACATCATAATCCATATTATCATGTTTCCTGGAATCTCCCTTATTCGTGTATTTTATTGGTCCTTAATAATTTCATATACATAACGTGGTTAGTATATGTTAAAAAAATAGTGATTTTCATTTTACTAGGAAAGAGGGAAAGAAGGAATTCTAGCTTAACCAACCCCTATATATTGAAATTGCTATTAATTGATTATCCGTAAGCCGACGAATTCCAATTTTTTGAAAAATATTTGAATATTAAGTTGAAAGGACGCTTATAATTTTTTATCAGAATCTGACAGAAACAGACCATCGAATTAATTGAAAATAAAGAAAAGTTTTTAATGTGTCGAAAGTCAATCCGTATTAATTTCCTGAAGCTATTCAGCTTGATAATCAAGTACAGGCGGTAATGTCTGATTTTGCAACAATACGATTGGATAAAACACTCAAGTTATTCTTGTTGTTTTCATTTTCTCGACAGCTGTAGAGAGACGAAGACAGTAAATAAGACTTCGAAGAAACCATCAGATTCAATCGCCCTCCAGTTTTCTAGTTTCAAGTTGAGAAGTTAAAAGAAAATACACTATGTCGTTATGGACATTGTTTTCAGACATTTAATTACAAGAGAATGGGTTCAGTAGCAACAGACACGTTGTTTTGTTTTTTACCATTTCCCGACACTTGTAATGAAAGAAAATCTTTTGAGAGACAAAGATCTTTTGCATCGTTAGCTAAAGGTGTGGAATATAAAAGAATAAAAGTTTCTGCTCCATTGAATCTCTCAATCTGCTCCATTGAATCGTCTTTTCAACCTCCTTTTCTCAGTACAACCTCTTTTTATTAGTAATTTGCTTATACAATCAATCCATTATTTACATTTATTTATTAAATCAGTTGGAAGCCAACCTTCTTATTCGCATAGTAATTGTGCATTGTTATACTTTTGATCATACCAAAATATATTTTACGTAGAACTGCATCATGATGCACAACATGCTCATATATTTTCGAGAATACACATAATAAATCATAAACGTTTATTAATATTTATATATAATGTTTAATAATATTATTTATATACTATATTATTTATATACAATTAGGTTTTAAATATATTGAGTTTACCAATACAGTGTAATGAAGTACTTATTATGAAATCATTATCAGAAAATGTATATTCAATTGTCGGCCAAGAATGGTATAAAATAAGAAATTGGAATTATTGATTATGCATGTTAAAAACGAATCACATAAATTTTTTTCATGTGAGAATTACACAAAATAATTATATCTACCTACTCCAAATATGAATTTGTATATTCCAGGCAGACACAGTACAGTCAACTTACTTCCTATACTAAAAATATTATGTCTTTTGATGAAAGTTTAATGACAGAAATATATTGACGTAGAAATACCTTTCATAGCAACTGCCTGAGCGCAACTATAAAAATCATATTTTACTTTCTCGCATACTACTTACTACATTGAAAAAGCGTATTGTAAAAGAGAAAGTATTGTATTGCTCTACCAAAAAAGAGAGATATTTCGACAGAAAAAACTCGTATTTTTGGCCCTTATATCGAAATTGTGGATAAATCTTACTCCTAGAAAACAATTCTTCCTCTACCACGTATTGTCAGAATACAAGTTTTATGGATACTTATTACCGAAAACTTAGTTTATGGAAAAAAGTTTTATAATTATTTATGTTCGATATATAAGCGAAAAGTCAGCCTAATTGTGCAGAACAATGTGGATCTCATATTTACAATGGATCAAACGAAAAAAAAGTTCACATTTGAAGAATATTAATTGCAGTTAGTCTTGCGATCCGTATGGTATACTAACGGGTATTTCAAAGAAAGCACGAAATTACACACACCTTGTTTGATATGTTTTTTAAAATATATCGATCAACAATCTAAGTGTACCGGATAATTGGAAATCTGCTTTAGTGGAGCCAATCAAAGTGAACAAAGTTTTCAAATGAAAAATTATAGGCAAGTTAGTCTTTTTTCAGTAGTCTGTGAACTATTTGAGATATTATTATCGAATTCCATTTGAAATCATTTTCATGACGGAATGTTTTTTTTATGGACTGCATGGCATAAGAAGTGGCATATTCGATGGATGTCAGTTTATTTCCATTTCTGAAGACTTGTCTGAGGTAATTGATTTAGAATAAGGGTGGATGCAATAGTTCTTGATTTTCCTAATGCATTTGATGTAGTTCCGCGTGACTTGAAAATCATTAATGTTAACCTTGATAGGCGGGTAAGTGGGTCCCTTCGCGATACAAAGCAAAACGTTCGAGTTGGACAGCAATTTTCGGACGTCACTTCCGGGGTCCTTCAGGGGAATGTCAGAGGCTCTCTGTTGTTTTCTATATCGTGAAAAATAATGCCAAAAATTTGACTCATCACCGACGACAATATTTTATATAGGGAAATTGTACAACAGCAAGATATGATACAATTACAGGAAGATTTCAATTAAAATTATGTTTCCGCACACGCTAATAAAATGGCTATGAATGGAAAGAAAAGTAAAGCCATGTCATTGTGTAATGCCGCGACACTTCATTCAACACAGTATCAGTTAGGAAATGAAGTAGTTCCACGCGTGTCTCATTGTAAATACCTGGTCCTGCTACTGGACAGTAAATTGGGGTGTGAGAACAAGTCACTTATGTAGTAGGTAAAGGAGATCTTTGCATTTCATCATGAGAAATAGTTTAAAAAATCCAATAACACGAAAGAAATCACGTATGCATCACTTGTTAGACTGATAATGGAATCCGGTTGGCGTTATTTGCCAGGAGTTAGTTGTTAGGAGCAAGTTGATGGGATCCATACTCAATAGCACTTACACGGAGTTTAGAGATAATAAGAAACAAGGAAGGAAAGTTATGGAAATTAATCAATAGGATGAATACGTGTAGTGAAAGTAACATGAAAAGAAGAAAACTGAAAGGTGCAATAAATGTAGTGTGTAGCCCCCATATACAATTGTTTGAAAATATGAGTAATTCTGGCGTAGCGGCACTAGCAGTTATGTAAAGAATATATAGAAAGTAGAAAAGTTTAGTTTGAATCTGATTTATATTCTCTACCTTGAGGCAGGCTTGTTTTACTTGGATTTCAGTACGACTTCCTTGGGTATATTTTTTACTACAAGTACTTCTAATGTACTGTACAGGTTTAGTACATTATTGCATATTACAATTCTTCTTTGCCGGCCTGGATAGCGAGGGTCACTAAGGCTGAAGGGCCGTAGCTTGAAGTGTCGCTGGTTCGAATCCCACTTCGGGTATGGATGTTTGTGTGTGTTCGTGTTGTTCTTTCATGTTCTTCCTACAGATCCCCCTACAGTTAAAACAATCACAATGGTCGCCATGTGACCAAGTTGTTAAAAGGTGACCTTAAAAAAGTTCTTATTTCATTTTTAAGAAACGATTTTATGACACGTTACATTGAAATGATTATTACATACACTCTAGCTCTGAATCATTGTACAATACGTGTATGAAAGCAACGCCTAATTTGTACTGAATGAAGTACAGCAAATTGACAATTTAGTATTTACCCTTACACTTCCAAAACAGCATAATATTGTATTTACCTATGTACAGCATAAACATAATCAAGCAAACTCTCTTTTCATTGGCATCAACACTAGCCAGTGTAGCTGGCGTGCTACAAATCAGCCAAGCACGAAACTAAGTGGTCCCTTCGACAGTAGGGATGTCATGCCAAAAATAATGCTCAAACTTCGTAACCATCGCCCACGCCTCGTTGCCATATAGTAACTTAAATATACTACCTTTGTTGGGCGGCTGAGTCATCTAGACCATGCCAAATGCAGCATGGTATGGAGCCGGCTCTGCTTCTAAGAACACACTGAGTGCAGTCATGTGCTTCCATTTAAGGAAGTTCCTACTCAACATCTGACCAGCATTTCGAGCCGGAGAGATAATTTGTCGATGACGTGTGTATTTCTACGAAAACGAAAACGTGATAGGGAAAATAGGCGCAAGCTTTCAAAGAAATTGGTTGATATTATCGCCGTGAAGTTTCTGCTCGGGGAGATGGCAATGCGATTTTAAACTGCAACGAGGCAAAGAATTTAAGACGACTGCAAACTATCGCATCAACATGGAACGAAAACAAGGATGATTAAGGGTTGAAGTGACAACTATAGAGGTATTATATAGATGTGGAAATCAAACAAACGAGAAAGAAAAATAAAAAAAAAAAATATTTCGCTATTCGGGAAGAACATCTACGAGTTTATTCGAATGTAATATTAAGGTGTGTTTTATGTTTGCAATTTTAAAATGTTCTTTGGTCCAAATACACAACTATATTTGTGTAATGGTATTTTTTACCCTCTAGAGCAAGAACCAACAAACATGTTTTTCAAAGAGTTAAAAGGTAAATTCAGCCGGTTCTGTAACACGGAAATTAATTTTGATTTAGGAAACATTTGGTTATAGTGACCAGCCACTGTCTACAATTTATATACTCTGTAATGAATTTTCACTAGACGATATGAATGTAGTTAACTCTGAGCACAGATTATACAGTGAACAATAAATACATCCAAGAGAAAAGCAAATCGCCTCAGTATCATGAATTCATAAAACTCTAAGGGTTTCAGTTAGATGGTCTTGTGAGTTATTTTTGAAAAATATATGGCGAATGTAAGAAATGGAGGAGATGTCCTCAATAGCCGAGGTCGCTAAGGCTGAAGGGCCGTAGCAGCTCGTGCCTGAAGGATCACGGGTTTGAATCCGCCTGGGTATGCCTGGGTAGAGGAAAGGTATCCCTACACCTTTCCTCTACCATTACTCCCGAAGTGAAAACACAAATGGTAACTCCCGTGGTCCCAGCATTACTTAGTAGTCGAAAAGCAACCTTTAAAAATATTTAAAAAAACGTGCCACTGAGGAAATTGCTCCAGCTCATCAATGGAAGTTCTTTCAATTTTCCGCAACATCACATAACTTTGTCTATACTCCGTATACATACGTACGTGTACGAGAAAGTAAAAATGGATGTTGATATGTGCCCGAGCGGTGAACTCCGACACCGTGTCACCGATCTTCATGAAAGTTGTATCTACGTGTTTTTTGTTGTAGTTGCTTTTCACGGTGAAAGATTTATTCGGTAATTTTTATGATTGTATGTGATTTAATATGTAAATTTCGTTGCAAATCCTCTAAATGGCGGTGCAGCTCAAGATGGCGCATCAATTAAATGCAATTCCCATTCCACCTGGGAACCCTGCTTCATTGTAGCTGGGCGTTGCCGTGTGACGAGGGGCGATGCCGTGGACGACAGGAGGAGCGAGGTGAGCGGGATTGAGGGAGAAGTGACGGAAAGAGAGGGATAGAGTAAGGAGAATAGAGAGGTAAAAAGGAAAACAGGAAAAAGAGAGGGAAAGAGAGAGAGAGGGAAAGAGAGAGAAAGAAAAGAGTCAAGAGAAAAGAAAGGGAAAGAAAAAACAGGGAGAGAGGGGAAAAGGAAAAACTGGGAGAGAATAAGGAAAAAGAGGGTAAGAAGAGAGACGAAATAGAGAGGGAACAGGAGAAAAATAAAAGAGGGAGAAAAGAGAGGAGGAGGAGTGGGGGAAAGAGAAAGGGAAAAGGGAGATGAATATGAGCAAGAAAGGGAATGAGAGAAATGGGGAGAGGAGGGAAAAGTGGAAAAGTTGAGAAAATGGAAAAGAGAGAGAGGGGGAAAAGGATGACGGAGAGAGAGGGGAAAACGAAGGACGGAATGAGATAGTGGGAAAAGAGAGGAAGATGGAAAAAGAAAGAGTTAAAAAATAGGGGAAAGAGAGAAAAGAGAGAAAAGAGAGAAAATGAGACAGGGGGAAGAGAAAGAGAAGGGGAAATGAGGGAGCGTGTTAAATGAAAGGGAGCAGAGAGAAAGGGAAAGGGAGAAAAGGAGAAAGAGGGAAAAGTGAAAGGGAGAAAGAGAGAGAAAAGGGAAGAGAGATATGGGAAAAGAGAGAATAGAAAAGAGATAGAAAGAAAAAGAGAGGGAGGGAAGAGAGAGGAAGAGAAAGTAAAGAGGGAAAGAGAGGGGGGAAACGAGAAAGAGGGGAAACGAGAGAGAGGGGAAAAGAGCGGGAGAGAAAAGGAATTGAAGAGAATAGTGAGAGGGGAAAGATAGATGTAAAACGAGAGAGAGGGAGGGACAAATAGGGAAAAAATGGGGTGAGGAAAGAGAGAGAGCAGGAAAATGTCTACCGGATTCTGCGAGTAAACGATTAAAATCAATACTCAAATTCAAGTGCCTAGTAAAATCTTCTCTGCATTACTGTTTCCATACAATTTAATATTAGACTGAGCATCAAAATCTAACTAGTATATGTTTTAATGATATTATAAATACCTTTGTTACCATTTGTAAAGTTTAATTATAAAAGAATAAATAAGCCTTTAACTTCTATTGTACATCAGCTTTTCGGTCAATGATCTCCATCTCGATCATGCTTTTCGCCCAGTTTTCCTTGATCCATTGAACAAATGGTAAGGTAAACAATGTTTTTACTTCTGAGCATAAATGTAGCTTCGCTATGTGCGCGTTGTGTTGAACGTTCTTTTTCCTAGTTGTGGGGTGAGTAGAGCCGGGGAAGGTTTGTTATTTTATCATCAATACTATAAATTCATATCTGTAGTTCATTTGCTGCTGCAAATATGTTTTCTTATACTCGGAAACTAATATTCCTTGTTTTCAAATATTGGCAACAGCAATTGTTACCTTTATTCATAATTACCAATGGCAAAAGGGTATACCACGAATTCAGCAGTTCACAAGAAATCATGTGCGGTTTGAACTTGTTCCCATACGTCATATACAGTTTCACTATTTTTGATCAAAAATTACCGAGAAATCGTTCGGAGAAGTTAATTCGTTAAAAGGAACAGCAAAGGCCACCGCACCAGGGAATCCGCTGGAATTGCGATGCCAATGCTTTCACGTGTGAAAAGAAAAAGAACTATTGCTGCTGCGCCAGCTCTTTCTTTCGTGTATTAATTATAGCATTTACGTACCATTATATATTCCAACTCCTGTTCCTTTAACACTTCTCTTTCCCTTAAAAACTGCCAATTTGATGACGTGCCGCCGAACTTTTATGGTTTGAAAAAACGTTTTCTCTCGGTGCATTGTGATCTATTTTTGCAAATAAGTATAAAAGAATAGACGGTCTGCGTTTTTAACTGAAGCGCTTAAGTTCACGCTACAAGACTCGTTCCTCTACTCTACAGATTATGATGTTAAACTTTTAGATTCATTAATGTACATGGAGGACGTCGAAAAAAGTTTAACTTTTACAATCTTTAAAGCTTCAGAATTTTGTATTGAAAATCCTGTACCAAGCGAACTATTCAATCAAAAAAATTAATGATATATTTGGAAGCAATTTTAGTGATATTGAAAATGCCTCCCATGAAGTATGAAGTACCCCCCAAAATCAAAACATCCGTTTCCAATTGGAAGGGCTGCGACATCATTCAGATCTATCCGGGAATATTAATTTTGGTAAAATCATATTGACGGTTTAGGCACTACGAGTAGTGTTCAGAATGCGACGGACAGGGACGTATTTATGAACGAACAAACGAGCGAACGAAGGAAGGGACGAACGGACGAACGAACGGACAGACAGACAGGCCGCCAGGCATGGAAACGTTTGATTTAAGAACAACCTTTTTGGTATCAGAGACCTTGAAAACGTGTACTACGTACACGAGTAAGAAAAATTGATTTTTTATGTTGTTTTCAAAAAACGTGGTTTGTTTCAAAACTTGGTTTTCTGCCAAATATCGACCCAATATCCTGCAGTGTAAGTCTCTATTCGTAATATTCGCGGAAGTAAAATAAGAATAGAAATGAGATGGGGAAGAAATAGATGAAAGGGAAAAAGAGCAAATGAAGAATAAGAGAAATGGAAAAGCAGTAGATTGGCACCTCCATCTGCCATTTCATTGCTGTGTCATTTACACCAACGCCCCAAAACATTACACTTTTGTGTATGAAGTACGCATATGGTTCATGTTTAGTTTATATATTAATAATATTGGTTGGGGTGGGTCGAGCGAGTGGACTAGTTGTGAAATAATGAGGCTTCGACCCCTCCCAAACATTCCTACCATAGCTCCAATTAAATTAATTGATTCGAAGGACCACCCAGACACCTGTAATGAGAAAAACAACAGGTTATGACCATCATTGCAGGTCTGGGACTGCAAGGATGGGGAGGTGATAGGGTACTTGTTACCATGAGACGATAGAGTACAGAATATATAAGCGTATATTATAAATTAAAGATACAACTTAACCTATGATAAAGATACAACTTAACCTATGAACCAAGTTACATATTTGACATGAAATTAATGCATAATGAACAATTAGCACACGTGGGATAATGCATTAGTTTGTAAGTAATAACTAAATGCACGTGGCGTGAGAATAACACATAATGAACCAATTAGTACTCGTGGCGTAGTGCATTAGCTTGTAAGTGATAATTAAGTGCACGTGGCCTGAGAATAACACATAATGAAGTAATTAGTACTCGTGGCGTAGTGCATTAGTTTGTAAGTGATAATTAAGTGCACGTGGCGTGAGAATAACATATAATGAACCAATTAGCAGGACGTGTTCTTGCTGCAGAACGATGAGAAGGTTGCTGTGTAGACACGGGCGGGTTGCGAACCCACGCCCATGAGATTAGGCAACGTGTTTCAGTAGACACGTAGCAGGATGAATCACATACATACGTTCGTGAAAGGTATTGTCGAACACAGCTTCATGTCCGCAGTAGACAGAAGATGCGCATAGCGCGCGGCATTAGATGCGTAGAAGATTCAACGGGCACATAAATGTAGCGCGTGCACAGTACATTACATTACCAACGTAACAGTCCCAAGTGTTGAGCATGGCGCCTTGTATTATGCCCGCAGCAGGCGAACACGTGCACAGCACGGCACGTTAAGTGTAGAAATTCAGCAGGGCACGTGAAAACAGGACCAGTTGAATATATGTAATTATTGAAAACACCACCATGCGCAGCGTGGAGCCCAGGCGATGTGGCGTAGTGGAGTCATATAAGGAGCAGCGCAGCGCGTTTGCTCGGCTTAGATATCAGGCGGAGACTGACCAAACACGTCGCGAGGAGAGCGGCGCAGAGCACATCCGTCCATCCCGACCGACAGAGCAGAACTGACTGACTGCTGGCGGTTGGGGCCAGCGTCTTGCGAGCAACGGTTTCTGTGTTGCGTCATATGACGCTTCTGGAAATTTCTCGTAACACAAAGACAGCAGCTGGGAGGCGAGAGTTGGTTGCATCGTTGCGTCAGCCGATTTCCAAGAGGCGATGCGTTGCCACACTGTGGTGTATCTGAAAGCTTGGTTAGAAATATAATACTTGGAAATCGCCCGCAGGCGTGCAGTAGCCTAAATAAGATATGCGTCTTTGTGAATAAATATATATATATATATATATATATATATATATATATATATATATATAATTAAAACAGCTTGCTCTGACAAATATAAACATATTATATTAAAAATGTACTTGTCGTGCAGTATGAGAAATTTGGTGTGCATTATTTTCGTTATTGGATTTGTGTTTTCTTATTATTTATAAATATTCATTCCGTTGGTATACTCTACCAAGAGTATAACTTTTTTATTTTTTAAATATTTTATTTCAGGGCCTTTTATTGGCCATTTCCACGTGAAACAATGGCCGAAGAAGGGGTTTCTATTGCAACCGAATTGTATTCATTGGCGTTCATATTACAGAGCATTTTTCAATGGTTCCGCGTCGGGCATTTCAGTTCGGACGTTTCCCCGATATTAATGATCATTCCCACGATGTTATAAATGTCCGCGATTTTGACGCTTTGGAAAGCCGCTGCCCGGGCAGTAAGGGGAGAAGGGTTCTGTCTCCTGGGCAGAGGTTTTTCATTGTCTCTCTCCACTGAAAAGTGCTCTCGTTTCTTTTAAGGCGGGGCACCGACCAGCAAAAAGAGGAAGCGATGGGGACGGTGAACACACCACGGAATGATAGAAGAGGATAACGAAAATAAAGAAGAAAAAAGGAAATAATGGCATAGGAATAAAGAAAAATGAAAGAAGCTCTAGGAAAAGGAGAAGGTGCACGAGAAATGGTAAAGGAGGTAAAGTTGTAGAGGAAAAAATACTCACTGAAAGAGTATGTGAAAGTAAATTAAATAAAAAAGGGAGCACAGGTGTCTAGGATGCCGAGAGGCAGCAATATGCTGATTGATTGAAAAATGGGTTAACGTCGTTGAAAGAAAAGCTGGAAAGGAATCCATAACTTCTAGAATACGTAAACGATGCGGTGAAGACTGGTGAGGAAGTAGCGAGAGGAAAGGCGAGAAGGTGAAGAGAGAAAGGTACTAGCAAGAGAGGAAACGGAAGTCAGGCAGACGAGGGAAACACGACAGGCTACAAACGCGAGTGAAAAGTCGGGATATGAGAAGAGGTGGGAAGAGACGGGAGGGTAGAAACCCGTCGGAAAGAGGCACTCGTATTATTCAGACGACTTGGAGGTTGAAAAATTGGGCATGATAGAGAGAGTTAAGGTATTTGGGCAGTGCGCGAGAAGAATATGCGCGCAAATATGTGGGCAAGAAGAGAGACAGGCAACGTTGAATCACGTGTGGAAACGTGTCGCCAGTAAGGGTAGGAGTGCGCAGCGGACAGCAGCGGAGCCCCAGGGGGTGGGGGGAGAGGGCAGGCAGAGGCACGAGTGCCCGATCTGTCACGTCCGCGACCCATTGGGAATCAATACCCGGTCAATGAAATATGTAGTTCACAGCTGCACCATCTGCGCGGAGGTTTTTGCGGATGCGGCGTCGCGTGCTCCGAGCTTCCCGTCCCCACGCCCTTCCACTCCCTGCGCCCCGCCCTGTCGACACTCCGCCCCGCCATCCCGGCTCCACCCATCTACGCCCCCGTTTGCCTTCGCTCCGCCCCCGCTCCGCCCCCGCTCCCCACACGCTCCGCCCCCGCTCCGCTCCCGCTCCGCTCCCGCTCCCCATCCGCTCCGCCTCCGTTCCGCCCCCGCTCCGCCCCCGCACCGCCCCCCCTCCGCACCCGCTCCGCCCCCGTTCCGCACCCGCTCCGCACCCGCTCCGCGCCCGCTCCGCGCCCGCTCCGCGCCCGCTCCGCGCCCGCTCCGCGCCCGCTCCGCACCCGCTCCGCACCCGCTCCGCACCCGCTCCGCACCCGCTCCGCACCCGCTCCGCACCCGCTCCGCACCCGCTCCGCACCCGCTCCGCACCCGCTCCGCACCCGCTCCGCACCCGCTCCGCACACTAGTACATTGAGTTCAGTTGAGCATTTTTTTGCAAATTGTGTTCAAAATATTTTTTCCTTTTGTTTATCCATTCAATGGCATACACAACGATTCAGGTATTTTCAGAAATTTTCTTTTCGAGGTTTTCACCTCAGGTACAGTATGAAGTTTACTGTATAACATTGCGTCTTTTACATTATGAATCGTTCAAACGGGACACAGTTGTTGAGATATATATACATTCTTTGTGGCTTGTTGAAGACGTACAGTTATTTACTACAAATCAAAGGTGCAGCATCCTTCTTGTTTCTTATATATAGGTTATCTCGTAGAAGATCATTCTATTCTATTTTATACACTTACCCCCTCCATTAAAAGCGGAATAAATAATGCGTTTAAGGTAATTAATAAAACCACTTGTGGTATAAGCGAAGCCGAGAGATCCGGTGACACCTCCCTTATTTGTTGTCTATTGTTGCCGTTTTCTTCGCCGACATTGAGGGCATAGCCCGAAAACAGGACTGGTTTTGATATTGTTGTTCTCGATAATACCAGTGCTGGAACTAGCAATCTCGGATCTTCGAGTCTCGCCGCGCTCGTCTCGTCGCCGAGAATTATCGGA
Source organism: Gryllus longicercus (assembly GCA_038098605.1). Taxonomy (NCBI): domain Eukaryota; kingdom Metazoa; phylum Arthropoda; class Insecta; order Orthoptera; family Gryllidae; genus Gryllus; species Gryllus longicercus. The sequence continues at coordinate 441,090 of JAZDUA010000594.1, read as the reverse complement.
AGTGAGTGTCTTTTGTGTTCGGCTCTAGTGCCAGAGGGACATCAATCATTAGTACTCTTACATAATAGACCTTTTTCCAACAATCTTTTCGCCCCATACATATTTTTAATAGAATCTTATTTTAATAACTTAATCCAGTAGGGAGAAGAGGAATTCCTCTGTTTCGCCATAAATACCCTGCAGATTAATATAGAAAATATATTTTTAAATAGAAAGTAAGGTAGTCCCAGGAACGTGAACATCTTTAAACACATGAAGTGTTCTGAAAACTAATATTGATGACATAAATTTTGACATCTTTTCAAGAATTAGGGGTGTCAAGGATTTAGCTTTGAAACCAGAAACAAGAAACCAGATATTAGGTTTGAAAAGAGAGAGAGGAAGGGTTTATCAAAAGCCTTTCTGGTTTTGGGATGTTCACTAGGACAACGGAGAGCATATACAGTTCTTTCCAAGAGGTTAAGTGGATGATTTCATGTTGTAGTTTTTTACTCGTTGTCTGTGCTGCTCAATTTGCAGTGTGGCGCTAGTCCAGTTCTGTGGGTGCAACAAACACGTTGGTATTTCAATAATTTATTGTGTTACATAAACGTTTTAATGTCAATTTGACAATACAGATTTCATTATTTGTTTAACGTTTGTTCGTAGTATGATATATATTAAGATAAATTTTCATTTCATTCTCAATACCCTACAAATCAAAAACCTAATTTGTATACCATTTTCATCGTACATATGTTTTAAAATAAAAATCGGTTAAACGACATTTTGAAACATTTTAAATTCCGAATTCAAATAAAAATATATTTTCCAAAAATAAAATGTATGGAAAGTTTTTGGAGTTCCCAGCAAATTTTGCATATTGTATTTATATTACGCGCGTCATTCTCCTTATATTCAACTTCACGCTGCAATTGTTTATCTGACCAACGGCGTCTTGCATGTTGGAGCCCACTGTCGCTTCGTACGCCAACGAAGGTCCGAAAGCGAAAGATAACACTTTGCGCGCATGCTATTTCATGTGATCCGAAGTGCAGTTTGCCGTTTCGCTGTAGGCGTTCAACCGCACTGCAGTGCCTCGCGAAGCACTTCCCGTGCCGCGGAGTGACATCCACCCCTCCCCTCCCCTCCCCTCCCCCCATTCCCCTTCCCGCGTAGCTCGCGGGCGAATTTCTGACCTGCGGGACGCTCGCCACTCGTCGCAGTTTGATGAGCAACTGAGTTGAGCAGGCCTGCTACAAAAACACTGTCGCTGCGGCATGTCCTATCGCGTTGTCACCCGCCGCCAGCGGCGATAATCGCGGCCTTCATCTTTTCGTCCTCACGCTTGACCCTCTAGCTACCAGGCTAGTACCGGATGATGACCCGATAGTTTATTGAACACCTAATGAAATTCCATCTCACTGAAATGTCCCCAAAGATATTTTTACATCGTTCGGGAGGAGGGAATAACTCAAAAACCAAATTTCTGAAATTGTGTGACCTGAATAATCAGGGAAAAGTAAAAATAATGGAATTGACGGGTAGCAAAAAATTGTTTTGAGATTGACTTTTTTATTGCAGGAGAGTTCAAGAAAACATGGCAAATCATGAACTCCGTTTCTTCAGTTATATTTATTCCATAGTCAGTAAAACGGCTGGTCTATCGATACATGTGTTTTCTTGGGCGTGTCATTTAGGAGATACTTTAGAACACATTATCAAATGACCTTTACTCTAAAACTTTCTGATGTAATCTTCAAAGTCTCAGAATAATATTTGATTAAACAATATTAAGTACCTTCGGTTGAGGTCAATGATTGAACACAACCGTGTTTCTACGAATCTGGTAACGCTTCTTATTTCTGTAAGACCGACTCTATCTGATTCTTTGTTATACTTTGTTCATTAATGGCAAAATATTGTGAGAGGACTGTTGAAGTTTCGTTTTGCATTTCCAAATTGACAAAGAAGATCTGGCTTTCGGCCTATGTTTTTTAAATAAAATACCTCCATTATCTGCAACACAATTTTCAACGCTCTTTTCTTGCGAAAATGGAATAAACATTCGTTGAGGTCTGAAATCAAAACCACTAAAGAGGCGTGAGTACCATAAAACTGTCCGGGCTTATCATACTACCTCTTCAAATTTAAACTTTCTGTAATCCCCCATTTCCTACGTACAATAGATAAAATGAGATTAAATGCTTTGTTTCCAGTTAACAATTGAACATAATCGTGCTCATTATTTCGGGCTCATTGATCGTATCTGCCTTTTTTTCGTCTTTCTCTGCGTGTGTAATGTAGGAGTTGCTTTAGGAATACCTCCGTCATTAATTATTTTTTCATCGCCTTTCATAAACTAATCTTTTTTGTATCATCTCCAGACTTTGAAGAAAAATCTTCGTGGTAAAAAGAAGATTGGTACTTCATTCAGCGATTGCACACAACCTCCTTGGAGATCTGGCCATTCTTCTGACTTTGGGTAAGTTGATTTGGCTGTTGGTAATTGGATTGCTCGTCCATTCTAATAATATGGCAAATTTCTGATTTTTTTGGGTTGCTTCTTTCTCTGTGTAACACAGGCGTTACCCTCAAATGCGTTCAGCTTATATTCTCATAATACATGAACTTTTCGAACAAAAACCTTCCGATATTCTCTCCAAATTTTGGCGAAAAATCATCGATAGAACTAATACGATTAGATATATGTCATAAAATTTTGAAAGGTAAAATAAGATATGGGGACTCATTTAGCCCAACGACTAAATGAAGTCACCTATTTATTGAGGTCTGCCGATACGGATTGTTCTTCGTATTTAAGTTGGAAAACGTAAACTTAATTTATTCTTGTATCTGCAGTCCTTACAGAAACAGTACGTTCTGATATAATCTGAAAATTCCAACGAAAACTGTTGGTGGATCAAATGACACCACTCAAAATGAAAACTCCCAAAAGGTCGAATAAGATAGGGGACCTGTGATTGAGGGCCACGATTGATCGCAAGCAGCCTAAGCTCCCGGGCGCGCGGGCCGCAAGGTCGGGCCGGCCGCCCCGCGGGGCGCGGGGCAAGCATGGCGCTCGTAACAGTCGCCGCGTGTTGCCCGATGAAACATGGCCCCGGGGACGGCGACGCGTGACGAACGAGCGCGGATGGCGCCGATCTGTCGGACGCTTTCCGACCCGCGCGCGTGTGGGGCGCCTGCGCTGGCTCCGACCTCACGCCGCAACCCACGTAGGAAATCGTGGAAGGGTGATGCGGATTGAGACGATTGACTGATTAGTTCGTGTTGAGGGCGCGTCAATTGGTATGGGTGTATATATATATATATATATATATATATATATATATATATATATATATAGTGATGCCACGTGTGATGTATGTATTTTATCACATGTGATGGCGGTGTTCTTCCGCCGCTGGATAGTGAGATCTGATGCCGACGTACACGTCGGCCTGCGGGGTTATCCTCGACAAGCTATCTCCCACCAAGGGGTACCTCCTAAGACGGGAGAAGCTCTAAGCTCTCAAATGGTATCCAGATATTTGTTGTAGTGTAGTGTGTATGTTTGTAAATCGGGGTGAGCATAGGACAAGTGAGAAGACGGAAAGATCGCGCACTGTCTGTGGCCCATTTGCTAAGGTGGTGTTCCGGCATTCGCGTGGCATAGATAGGAGAAACCACCGATCAGAACATCTGGCCACTAGAATTTTCCTTGAGACTGCGGCAGACTTCGGTCTAGCCACAACCCATGCAGGAAATCATAGAGGGATGATTTCATTCGATCACGCCTGGGAATCGTGTATGTAGACAATTTCTATTGTGGGCAAAATTTCGTATTTTCCGAGTACGAGCAGGTGGCGATTTTTAACCGAAATATAAGATTTGTAGCTTTCTGATATCGAATTCTGTTTTCCTCAAAACGTCCATCTGTCCGGGCCTGTGCGTTCAGCACTATCGTCTCACTATGTACATAGGATATTTGCGAAAATGAATTTTATTCGATCAATTTGGCTGAAGATCTTTAAACTTCCAATTTACAAGAAATATTTTCAATTTTGAGTACTTTACATGAAACCGCTTCCACACTTTGATATTTTTTTCTAAAACAATTCCCAATTGTTTCTTTAAATATTTTACTCGAATCAGATCCCATTGCCATTAAAACTTAAGAATATACAGGTTTTAACGGACTATTTTTGTAAATCATAGTTTTTTTGAAACTATGAAGCTTCTCTCATTATTTTGATAACAATTATGACAATTTTGTAAAATATGTCAACATGATTTTATGAATACGTGTCCAGACTTTTTTTTGCTCCAATAGGGCAGAGATTGCTTAATAATATGACACAGGTTAAATTTTGAGAATTTCCAAAGTTCTATTTTTACCTCTTCTGTTTCTCTTCGTTTAATAATGTAGTTAAAGATAAAGATTCCTTTGTGAATGCAATCTGTTGTACAATATTAGGTCTATAAATCACGCTTCATATTGAGGTATAATATGGTAGAACCACAACATTAAGAATCAATTAAAGCTTTATTAATGGAGTAGACACCCAGTTATACAACTTGAAGTAAACCCATTGGCATGTCATTCGTAGTGAGCTCAAATCCCAGAGAAGTAAAATATTTTTTTTGTTTTTGTTTACTCCTTTAAACTTTTGTGTGAGCAAAGTGCATTGATATTTTAATAAAGGTTTTCATTTTTCAACAAAATAAAGATGTGTGTTATTTTCAAACTTCTCGCACTTTGGTTAGGAATTTTGCAAGAAATGGCACTAGAGTTAAAATACAAGTTGAAAGATTATATTACGTAACCATTCCCAGTAAAACGAAAATGTATACGCTGTAGAAGCACCAAGTTTGTTAGTTCATGGCATCTCCAGAACAGCGAAGTACTCATGAACTCTGATTAGTCTGATGTAACTTGGTACTAAATTAGTGCTAATTGTTCAAATTAATATAAACACAGGTATGGTATGTCCAATCTGGCGATTTATAAACAGAATCTTATTATGCAATGGAATGATGAAGCTGACCTTTTGAGTTTCTTGTGTTAAGAATTTACCTGTCGTGCACCAAACAGCCTTGTAATTTGGAAGCTTTTAGGTATGGATCAACAATATCATTTATTGTGTGCTACGCTACATGTAGTTAGTGTTCATCGATTATAATTCCGCAAACCCATTTCTAGTGGCGCCACAGCACTTAATTATAGCAGAGTCTATCACATCATGACCACTAGCAGAAAATCAAATACTAGACCCTTTGGTTTTACTGAACACCAGATTCATTGCCACAAGCTGTAGCATTAACGATTGCTCTCAATCACAATCTTAAAAATAATTATCACTACCTTCACTATTACTTTCAACAATAATGATCATACGAATCAATAGTAATACGAACACAACTGCCATCTTCAGAAATTCCATTACCGTAAACTTTCTAACCTATCGCTTTCTTTTTTCACTATATTTTTAATTTATTTACACATCCTGCGGGAAGAAAAATTGCCAGTACGCAACGTTGCATCAAATAATTTAGTAAATTCAGAAAGACTGATAACACGTACATATTACATACACTATATGATCAAATGTATCCGGACACGTGGCTGAAAATGACTTACCCGTTTGTGGCGCCCTCCATCGGTAATGCTGGAATTCAGTAGGGTGTTAGCCCACCCTTAGCCTTGATATCAGCTTCCACTCTCTTCGGCTATCAGCTTCCACTTCTCTTTGGTGTTTGATTTAATTAATAACAAGAAAATGAAATAAGAAAATAAAAGATTAATTTTAATAATTTTATAAATAACAATGTTTTATTATTCAACTAAAAATTGTAATAAATGAAAACTTTTATCAAAAAGTTTTTAAGTGCCTATTTATAAATTTGTTTGTACTATTTATAATTTAATCTGCTTTAACAATAATAATCGATTAATTATTCACGATTTTTTAAAATTTTAACTCATGTAAAACGTATTTCCCAAAAAAGTTCAGGACGCACATTTTATTAAAAACTGTTTTACACCACCGAAGTCATCCAAACAGTCTAAAAGTAGTAGAAAATACTAACAGGTTATTTAAAACTGATAAAACACATTTAGAAAAGAGATTTTATTGTATTTCTTGCGTTTAACTCTTTTAAACACTATTTCCCCAAAAAAATTTTTCCTGTACCGTAATGTACACTTATTTTCACGTACTTTAAGCATAAGAAACTAACTTTTTAATTGTACTGTAATACTAAAATTAATTTTTGAAAATAAAGTAATAAAAATCATAAATTTCAATTTTTGTCATATTAAGAAAAAAATTCAATATTTTCATTAACAGATTCGAATTCTGCGGAAAATTTCCTATAAAAATAGTAGTTTAAACATATTTTTTCATTAAAAAATATCGAAATAATGGATAATTATAAAAAGATGCTGTAAAATGCTTGAAAATCGCGAAAAATCGATAATTGTTCTCACAAACGCTATTTACATCAGAAATGGTTGAAAATTTAAATTTGGGCTTATCTTGTCATAAGAAATAAGAAAATAACTTTAATTTTTCGATCTGAGATGGGTTGGTGTGATGCAATGTGTAGTTGGCGTGGAATTACCCATATATATTGTGACGTACCTGGTGATGCCGGGTATTTCACTGCAATATAACACTAAAGGAGGGTATCTTTTCCGTGAATGGGTCCCTGGATAAGTTGGTATGATATTGGGAAAGTTAATCAGAAATAGAAATATAATCATGAACAAGATTTATTTGCAAATCAAATTTGTTAATTACATGATCTGACACCTTTATACACTCTGCCTTGGTACCAAGATTAGGTGTAATATGCATTTGTCATACCTTCGGGGCCCCGACCAAATACCTTCGATGATCGTAGAACAGCTCGTATCGACAGGGTTGCCGACCTCTACAACAGCTGTGGGCTGTCGGCGGCTGATGGCGTGGCGGTCGTCCTGGGCTGGTGACCTTGTGACTCCTCCCCGACTCGGATCTTGATACCACGGCGTTGCACCTCTCTCGAATCACCTTTCGTCGATGGATCCAATTACTCAACCCGCGCCTATCACGCGTGCTGGTCCCAGTTCCGTACCACACAGTTTCGGTAAAGTTTCCACTACACTAATTACTACAGGCGCGATCGGTTGTTCTACCGACACTAATCTTTTATTCTACTGATACTCTCAATAACTAATTCACGTGTCTACGGCATTTCAGTTGCTAATAATTTACAAACTATACCGCATGTTCTCTTTGTCCATGCACTACCGGCGAGCTTTTCGCCACACGTCCGAACTCTTCGCCGCTCCGCTAACGTCTGTCCTCTTCGCAATTCTCCTAACGACTGCCTCACGTGCTCGCTGCCCAGTTTGTAACCGACATTCTCACGCTGGCCTCCCGGCGGTGGCACCGGTGGCGGTAGCGACCGTTGCTAGCTCCCGTCGTTGTTCGCAGCGCTTGGCGTACGTACCGCGCAGTCCAAAATATCTATTGATTACTTACACTAATGTTTTAATTAGTGTAAGGGAACACATTCTGTGTTTCAATATATATATATATATATATATATATATATATATATATATATATATACCATTTACCCCAGTAGCATTTGCTCCCCTTTAGTTAACTACCGGATGCACTGTCAACACGAGCCTGGCACTCATACCCGCAAGCGTGCGGCCTCCCACGCACACTGGCGTGCTCGCGACAGAAGTCGAAGAACATTGCTGCCCCTTTTCAGAGCCCACCCGCATCACAGCCTCGCTGTGACCGCGTCGCCATCCCCCGGGTGCGACCGCCTGGTTTTGCGTCACATGTGACGCAAAGATAGCACGTACGCTCTGAAACTGCACCCCTTGGGCTTCCTGCCCATTGACGAGCATTCCACGCGTGTCCAAGTGTGCAAGCTTACCTGCTGTGCAACACGCTGCTGCGAGCCGTGTCCGGCCTGGAAGTAATTCCAGAACGGCACTTGGGCGCGCACGCCGCCTGTGGATCTCGGATATCAGAGCGCGAGCGGCGGACAGGCGACGCTTCCCGCGACTGCTCGCTTCCAGCGCTTTCAATGATTTCTGGAAATCCACAAGTGTTTCTCTAAACTGCCATTTGCAGCATTGCGTTCGCCACTCCCATTCACCATGTAATCATGCGGTAATACAAGCCGTGAGTAAATAGGATTACAACCACGCAACACTAAAAGAAATTAGGAAGTTGCGATGGGGATGAAGATGTGGAAAGCCCGTGTGAACTTTGTAGATCTTTCTGAATAAACAAAAATATTATTTATTACAAGATTTTAAAGACAATATAGTTTTGAATTTATTTTGTATTTGAGCGATTCCACCTGAATTACCACAAAAAACAATATTTGACCTTCATATTTTAAATGTTTTCTATTTTTTCTCTTTATTACTTTTTATTACCTTTTCTATTTATTATTCATAGTATTACTATCTGTATATAGATCAAATATGATTATATGTGTATTTTTCCTAACTTATTATTTTTCGAAATATTGCATGTTGAAATTTGCTAAAAATGCCGCGCATCTCTAACTTTAAAATATTACATAATTGAATACTCTAATTGAATAAACTCCGTTTAAATTCCATTCAAAATTTAAAAACACATATTTTTTTTAGATTTTCCAAAATATTTTTCCTAATATTTCAATTTAAAAAATGAAAATTGAATATATTCGATGAGCTAAAATTAAAAAAAGATTTCTAAACTCATAAGAGTCTGGTTGATATTTCCAGAAAAAATGCAAGTAGGATCTCAGTAACTTCGAAAAATATGAATTTTTACGATCCAGTGTATAGGAGATTGCTGCAGCAGACTCGTTTTTTGTGTGTTACAGACCGACAGTTCCTTTGGATAATGCAGTAATTTAAGTACCTCGTTAGGTGGTGCAACTTTACGATTATGTTTGGTTATTCAATGATAGATTCTTTACTCACGTTTAGGTTCCAATTTTGAAATATTCTTATCCCTCACAACTCACTAAATAAATGTGTTAGTGCATGGGCAGGGAGAGCGGAACTTCCTACTTACAATCGATTGTTTTGAATTATATGTGTGTCGTTTGTCTTGTATTTCATACAAAATTGAAGAAGAAATACGTCTATCATTTTTTCAAATTTTTATCTGTTTGAGTGAACATTAAAATTTTGATTTTTTAAATAATTACAACTTTTAAAATGAAGAACACAATGGAGAAACAGAATACACATTTCAATGTATTACATTAAACAAATCAGCAATTTTTATAATAAGTACTTCAAGAGTAACAATTGATGATATTTTCCGAAGATCGCGTGCATTCCAAAATTTAATATTGGCGTAACAACACAAATAATCAATTTCTAGACAAATAAAAAAAACACATGTTGCTTTTTTGACCCCCCGAATTAAGAAGAAATATATCGTACATCTAAAAAAATGTCGTGTCAACTCTTGTGCGATTTGACTTGGAATGGTTCATATTTGAATCAAAATGAATAAATAAAATTTCTTAACAATTAAAAAGAGGCATAGTGTATATTTAAGAAAATAAATTATTGATGACGTTTTGCTTAACTTTTTTATTTAGTATTATTTTTCAGTGAAGAAACTAAAATCTTACATGAAAAAATTGTATTACATTCTTATTCAATAGAGCAATGCTTGAATTCATCTTAAAGGAGTTAGTGAAAGATTGCTGGCCGATTTCTCTGTTTATTTTCGCGTTTTAGATAGTGAACACTGCAAATAAACACGCTCGTAAAGCCATGAATGGTAATATTTAAAAAGAATCGGAGTTGATTCTTACAAAGCAATGTTGCCCTAGGTGAGGGATTTCGGAGTTGGTTTCGGTCTCTGCGTCGGAACGATTGTCACCTCTCGACCGGAGGCTCTCTTCCCTGTTGTGCGTCATTATAAACTATGTTGCAATAATCTATTTTATGTGTCATAATCTGTAAACGTATATTTTTTCTTATGAAATCTGTTGCATGTAGGACTGGGGAATTGTCTACCTCCCAGTGTCACACAAGGTTTTCAGTCGACGGTTTCTTATAAACTGCAATAAACCATCATATTTCATTAGCGTATGATACACTACATGTAAGATTATAAAGCTTTAAAATTTTTATAATTTTTAACTAAATACTGATGACAAAAAATTACTCGGTGTTACAACAATGTATACAAATAAATAAAAATAACTAAAATTAATGCACAAAATGGTTGCAGTGGCATTTTCAAAGCGTATTGAATGTCGTAAGTGGTTTTAAAGATGGAAAAGGATAAAAATAAATTGCTTGAAACTACAGCCCAGCAATCGAAAAGTTCACATTTTGTGTTTTGAGAGTTTTTCGCGCATGTTTCTGTGTTCGAAGACACTAAGTCGTATAAATTATTTTTAGTTATTTTTTTAATATTTTTTTGCCTTCGAATTTAGCGCCGAGAAAATATCGAAAATCGTTGTTTTGGTTAATATAAATTATCGTTTTAATTAGCAAAAAGGTATTGATAAGTTGACGAAGTAATTAAAATAAATAAAACATATCTTTAGTAAATGGTTAGGGATTGAGCTCAATAAGTTTCAAACATTTCTCATTTTTATCTTCGTCATAATTAAACTAGATATGTAGTTTGATTTTACTGGACTTTTCACCATCTTATCTGGGGTCTCTCTTTATAACTGTAATTTCAACTGCCGACGAAAAGGAGTTATTTGGAGCCCTTATATTAATGGCTAGTTGTAATGCAATTGCAATTTTAATAAAATTTTGAGAATTCATGCCAATCAAGAGGCTCTATAATTTATGCTGTACCATGTTAATAAAGGTGGATAAGCTGTTCATTATCTACTTGCACCAATTTTACCCTCATTTTACCGGTCATGAACATAAATGGGTTAAAGATTGTGGAATAGTATATCAGAATCGTATGTTATTTTCGTCTATGCTGTATGAGGTAAACCTAACATTAATTACATTAATTCAGTGTTATTCAAACTGTGAGGCGCACCTCCCCCGGGAGGCGTGAAAGTTTCAGGGAGGAGGCGCAAGAACTTCGTAACAATTTAATTAATGTTCTGTTGTTCCATAATGCTCTAATTATTTCAATAAGAGTAAATTACTATCGGACTATGTATGTACCTTCATTAATTTTAATGAATGGGGAGAAGATATTTATATAATATATGATCGCATTGCTTCCACGAAACCAACATTGTCAACTATTAGTTTAAATGCAGTGTTGCCAGATGTGTTGCGATTTCTTTCCCCAACACTACTACGAAATTTTCCCATATAATCTCTCCAATGAAATAAAATTCACCAACTTTAAAACTAAAAATATTCTCCAAATTATGAACCAAAGACATGAGCTGTCCCTGACTAATCTATTGATTTTCCCCTTAAATTTAAATCAACCAATCATCGTCCTTTGAGGTTCTCGAAGCCCTACATCCATGAAGTCACTTCTAGCTTCTTAACTTTATCTTTTTTTCATGTTTTTCTTTCTCCATGCCTGCCCTTTCCTTTTCTCTCTTTTATACATAAAAATGAGAGACAATAACCTCTATTGTTTCTTTTTTATTCATAATAATTGAGAGAAAATATCTTGACTCCGGATGAAAATAATTTTCCCAAAAAAACCCATTTTCCCCTCCATTTGTTTTCCCCATATCTTCCCTACGAAAAAATCTCCATTATGGGGACAAAATTCCCCAATCTGACAATCCTATTTAAATGAGCTGTGACAATTGGAGCAATAGATTACGGCTCGCCGTGTTGTGGCGTAATTCATTCCTGCAACACTGCACGAATTTTGGTGCTCTGTAAACAATCAGTATCCAGAGTTAAGTAGGCCTTGCGTGTTCTGCTTCCTTTTTCTACTTCTTACGTATGCGAAAAGCATTTTCTGCCATGGCCGTGATAAAAAAATATAGATGAAGAATAAATCACCAGAATGCGATGCGTACTGACATTTCCTGACATTTCTATGTTAGTGCCGAGATTCGATGGACTATGTGACACCAAATACGTCCATTCATGTCACTGATTTTTTGAACTGTGAATATGTTCGTTTTAGTTTGTCAAACATTAATTAAATATATTAATTACAAGAGTGAACAGTGCAAATAATTTTTATTACTTATTTTGTACATTGTAAATTTATAGTAACAAAGTGCACCAGATGACCTTACTTTCAGGGAAAATGTTTTGTAGTTGTTTTTTATTAACAATTTAATTTTAATGAGGGGAGGCGTGTGCAGAATTTGTAACCTGAAGGGGTTCCAGATGTTTCAAATTGGTTTCGTAATAACAAATTAATAATAGTCGAAGGAAAATTATTTCCAATACAGTTCTGCATTTCAAGTAATCGCATGAGCACACTACGATGTGAACTACACATTCAGAATTCTTTCAAATTTAGTCAGCCTTCGTCTAGATTTTTTCTTCCATTCGAATAAGAAAATTAATTCTTCATCGACGAATTAATTTCAATTGCAAGACTACTTTGACACATAACTGTACAGAAATAAGATTCTTAATTTTACCGACTTCACTAACCGTTCTATTAACCAGAAGAATGGTTGAAAACGGAGCAGGTAAACAGTACAGCCACTTTTGTCGACAGATATTGTACATTCTGGAACGTAAGCTGATTCAGTTAATTCTTCAGAACATTTAGCTGGTAGTCCCTCCTACCTAGAAGCTTTAAATGTTATTACACCTGTAACACACGCGCTAGGAATACTATGATATCAACCTAAACGACGCCTAGCCTAAATGACGCCTCTGAGCTAAATTCAAATAGCCTATTTCTCGCCCAAGAAATACCTCCTTTCTCTGCTAGTTAGTAAAAGGAGTGTAGCGAAATTTGCGTGGTCAGACGGAAGAGCAGGCCTCATGACCTGAGTCTCGCCACGTAAAATAAGACATCAATGCAATTCAATTCAATTCAATTCAATTCAACCGTATCAACCGTTATGGATTTTGTCATTAATTACTTGTTCCAACAATTATTAACAATTAAGAAGCATATGCAGCATTTTGAATAAAACAATGAATAGGCCTAGTTCGTCGATGGGAACGCTTCAATACTGTGCAGCAGTGCCGTTCGTATCCACCCCCCGTGCCTCAAGGGGGAGTGGCGGCGGCGGCAACGGCGGCGGCGGCGCCCCAGCTCGTAATAAATCGCGCGGCCACCCCGCCGCCAGATCGAGGTTGCTGGGTCAGGCGGTGATTGAGCGATGGGCCGGCGCGCCCAGGATGCGAGCTCTCGGCGAATCAACGCGTGGCGCCGCTCGCGTAGCACGCGCCGCCGCGCGTCGATTTCGGTAACGCGCAGCTGCGAGGGGGCGAACCCGAGAAAATTAGTAAGGGTGAGGATACGTATTGATTCCGCGTGCGTCAGCTTCCGAGGTCATTAGTACCGTAAGTGTGATACATTCATCCAGGGAGGTGGTGGTGTTCCTCATCGGCTGGAGCGTGAGGTCCAGTGCCGACCTACGCGTAGGCTTGTGGGTTTTCCCACTCCAGGTATCACCGACCGGGACAAGCTCTAATATCACAATTCAACTCCCGGCATGTGGGTTATGTGGTTCTAGAAAGTGTTTGTATGTGTAGTGGCAGATAAGAGCTCAGGAATGAGAGAAGAAAGATCGCACATTAACCATGAACCGCTTGCGCAGTAGAGAGAATGTTACGTAATGCTGAGCAAAAAAGTAATTTTCTGCTCAAATCCTATATTGCAGGGACCCGTTAACGATAAAATGAATAAATCCACTTGCTAAATTTAGAAAACAAATCGTTTAACACGTGGTGTAGTCAGAATACATGTTTTGTGGGTCCTTAATACCGAAGACTTGAATGACGGCGAAATGACAGTTCGTCCGTTCTTTCGTCCGTCTGTCCGCGTCCCCTTGAATTTGAAAGAGATATTTTGATTTTGAAAGCCCCTGGGACATTTTCCAAATTTCAAAACAATTGGCTCCATCGTTTTTAATGAAGTTTTGATTTTGTAAAGTGTGAAGGACATTTAAGGAAATGGTATAAGTGTCATTTTTGTTGAAAACTCGAATTTTTTGAAAATTCCAAAATTTCAAAAGTTTTCGGCGTCTTCGTTCAACTACAATTATGAAAATAGAGATTTTTCCTTTAATGAAATCCGTTTCTAAGATAGATTTTGAAAAAAAAGTCAAGTACAATTTTTCGGAAATTTGAATACTTTGCTCTCTATTTTGCGTGAAAATTCGGGGGAGAAAGTACGCAATGTTTTAGTTCCACTAGTATTAAGGTATTGCTCCTGCCTTTGCCTGGTGCTCATCAGAAATTTGGAAGATTACCAATGGGAGCAAGCGTCAGTTAGAATTCTTCACACAGTAGTTGTCAGCTTGCTCGAATTGAGTCGCTGTCTGTTGGAGAATTAAAGAGGCCGGCTGCTCTGATCTTCCGTTTTCCGTGTTGTTTTTTTCCTATCAACAAAAGTCGAATGCCGGAGCAGTACCCTAGCAAACGGGCCACGGACCGCGCGCGGTCTTTCCTACCTCTTTCTTGTCCTATCATCACCCCTGCACACATTTAAACTAACATGCACTACACTACCACACATGTCGGGTGGCCGGTCGGGAGCTTTGAGCTTGTCCTGGCTGGTGGGAGGAACCTGGTCAAGTGAAAACCCAATCCATCGCAATCGACGGTAGATCGGCGCCGTATCTCACCATTCAGCGGGGGAAGATTATCGCCAGTTCCCGAGCAAACACATGCACTACATTGCCGGGGCTAACGACCTTAGTTCTTGATGCACCCTGAATCATTAACAATGAATCAATCCAGACAGTAGTGGAATTCGACTTAACTATATAGCTTCTGGCCAAAATTCGCCGCCATCGGGGCTCCGAACTTATATGGTCTCCCGGATGCTACAAATGAAATGGTATTGCCGTTGGCTTAGTAGGCGTACAACATATTCAAAGATTTAAGTTTGCTTATGAAATACTTGGTCAGTGAAGCTGGCACAGTCATTTAAAACATATTTATGATTTGGAACTATTTATTTATGAGTTAATTGCCAAATCAAAACAATATGCCATTGCCATGAATAAAAATCTGTAACTGTACAACCAACACAACTAAGCTAACACAGCTCTAGATATTTTTATCGAAAACAATGAATGGATTTTTAATTATTAGTTCATTTAAATTTAATTGTCAATAATACAATCAATTGCAAGGTAAATATGCTTGTTGTATGAATAATGACAAACAATACACAGTTTGAATGGCGATTATTAGTTAACATTGGAATACACAGTATTATATAGCAGATGAGCGTAGCACGTTCGTCACCGCATGTGCGGCGTCCAGCGCCTGTCTGTCGAGCGGCCTGCAGTCAGGCCGTTGCTGTAGTTTTTGGCGCGCTCGCAAGGTGGCGCCCTTTGTCTATCATACAACAATGCTCAATACTTCTCTTATAAGCATGCACCCCTCAGAATTCTTTCAAATATCAATAACCTTGTTGCAACTTGTTCCATGTATTTTGCTAATATACCGGTAGCTTCATTCCCACCACCGATATGGCACAGTATTCTGGAGAAGCAGATCCTATAGTACCAGGGCTTTCAGAGAGAGCAGAACCGATTTACGAACAATAAGCAAATGTCATTCACGTGATTCCCTCAAGCTTGTCCATATTAAACTCAAAATCCTGCCATTACCTTGCCTATTCATTTGTGAGGTTATATTAGATTTATTCAGTCAGTTATGAATTACACAAGGTCTACAAAATGAGACTTGTTGCAATCATAAGAAGTATAAACAAAATTTTCTAAAAGTTTTTGACATAAAGTACGGTTTTGCATTCAGATTTGCTCCATCACCCACCATTTTTAAAACAGAGAATCCATTTATTACACTAACAATCGACCATATTCCATTTCTTTATAAATTATGTTAGTAATACTCAGAAATGTACTGAACTCCCACGTCTCTAGTGAACTGCTTCAGTTGTCTTCTTTGTATACCACCCAGCATAAATTTGCCATCATGGATTTATTCCGAAAATCTTCGTAGCGTTGCTCCTTTGTTCTGAAGTTTTGGTGGAATGGCTCGTTCGTCATTCAGATTATCTAGATTATCAGGAAATAAATCTAAATGGGAGTATCGAAAATGTAACTCGAGTGACATTCTACAACCAAGGTTTTGAAAGGTTCATAAAAGTCTCTTGATTCCATAATCAAAATCTGAAGATTTGTGTCTCTAGCAAATGTACTCACACCCATTGAAAACTAGTCCACGTATCCTGTTCTTCTGGAGTTATCGGTTGTGCGAATGCATCATCTTTTAAAATCTCTGTGATTTTTGCCTTCATTGGGAAGATTCCTGCCTTCATTTTTGTAGCGCTGATTTTTGGAAATTCACACAAATACGGGAATGCTCCACAGTGCACATGCCCATAGTCTCCAAATAATTAATCTAAGCTTTATATGAAAAGGAGGGAGAAATGTGTTGGGATAAACGAGAGGAACATCGAGAACACTGTTTTCCATGTTCATAAGAAACTTCTGTTTATGCCTCTTCTATATCTCATCCCCAGTAACAGCAGTTCAAGAAGAAACGGCTTTCCTGTTGGGGGTTTGCACAATCACCATATGAAAACCGTCGTATCTCAGAAAATATTCGTACTACCGAAAATGTAAGCACATATTTGGAATTAGGGCGTATCATGAATTTTCTTTTATGGTGACTTTTATTGTTGACTAGGCATGTCCTTATTTTGGAAAATAATTCGCAATATTTAAAGTAAATCACACATAGTTTTATTTTTTATGATTTTTCATTTTTAATCTGTGTTATTAGAGTTTTTATCAGAATTGTCTTACATAAGAGTAGGGTCATATTTTCTTACTATGAAAATATTTATAGTTACAATACATGTAGGATTCCTATTCATTAGGTGTCAGAATCAACAATGCACTAAAAGAAATGTGCATGTAATACATGTTATTTTACAACTCATAGGCCAAAGATATTTAAAAACATTTTAGAAACACTTAAACAATTAAAATCGAGTTGAAAATTAAAATTTTTACTACTATTTAATTGTTTGTATACAGTTGTAAATTATAGATAGCATCAAAAATTATATTTATTATACGGTGATACATTATGCATTAGTTAACATTTGTACCTTGTAATTCTAAAATACTATTCCTGTTACAATATTGTACATCAGCTTCTAAGTCAATATCAGCCTCTCTCGATCAAGGTTTTCATTCCGTGTCCCTTGATCTATTGAGTAAATTATTGAATGGTTTGCTCATGGATGTTGTGACCCATCGCGTCGCTGCCCCGACTCACCAGATTCCTGGGTGCTCAGTCCGTAGGCTCTTGAAAGGGAGGCATGCGTGATAGGGCTTATTCTCGTTCTAATACTGCATTGAAACGCATGGTATTTTCAAAGGTGGATTTAATCTTCCTTTTGCATGAGGTGAAGCCTCCCGTTATAAATATTCCTTAAAACTATCGTATAACTAACTTATCTTAAATTCAGCCGTACGGGCCAGAGTTCATCGTTGGAGACAGGGCGGCGGCCCTTCGCCTTGGTGGTTGGCGCTGTGCGGTCAGGCCGCGAGTGGTGGGGCGACGGCTGCGGTGGAAGGCGCCGTAGTGGCGTCAACGGGCACCATCAATGCTGGTCCGGGCATCGGCAGAGCGGTTCGCGGCTGCGGTGGTTGCACCTCGTCCAGCCGTCAGTCCTGGGCTCGCGTTCGAGCATCCACAGTCATGGCCCGTGGCGTTCGTGACCCCCAGAGGCAGCCCGTGATGTGGCGATGATGCATTCGGGCGGTGGCGCGGTGGCGATGCGGTAATGCACCCACTGGCGTCCCCCCCGTAAGCCAAAGAAACTCGCCCTCGTCCCTATCTGGAAGAGGAACTACTACTCGCCGTCGTCTCCTCTATCGGAATGACCGAGCTTGCGTGTCGCTGCTGCCTGAACTTGACCCTCCCACGATTTGTTTCCCGCGGTTTCGTCCGCCCAATCGCGGCGTCGTTTATGATCGAGTTCCGCCAAATTCCGTTGGAACTGAAACGTCACTCTAGTTTCAAGAACAATTGCAGTTGAATTGCTGGGTTGGGAGACAGCGGCGTCCGTATTTCCCGGCGAGTCACTGGATGCGGTTCGCGGGGCGCCCCTGTCGAAACAATAGAGCTGCATGCCTACGTGTCCCTGATGCTTCTAACACGCTTGCAGGTAGCGAGAAACGCACATTTCCTGGCCTGCTTTCAGCAACGTTATATTGAATAAAATTTTGAAACACGCGTCGCAACCTGACGCGTACGACCGTCCCATTACAACGTAAATGAAACTTCATTATGTGCACCTTTAGATTAGCTCTAGTTTTGCTAGTTATGGAAGAAGTAAAACCGGGGTTGTGGGGGAAATGGGCCACAAATTTTTTGTTTGCATTCTTACTTTCTCTATTAACTAGATATTGGTTCAACGAAAACATATTTTCCCTATAATGTCTTTCCCTGGCACTGAAAATGTGACCATTTTGGCTTTGAAGAAATTGCCCTTGAATGTAATTTGCATTATTTGGTTTATTTTGCGCAAAGTTCTTGTAAAGAAAAATTCTTTTTATTATTATTTAATAATTTATATAGTTTTATTATTGAATATTACACATTGAAAAATAAAAATTGGTGTGGCTTTAATATTTTACATAAATACTCGAATATATAGACTCGAGTGTTCTCTATGAAATTGAAGTGTCAAGAAGATCATTACTTATTATAGCTTATTCCACCGTGTTATCACAAATTTTACCATAAAATAATGTCAGTGTCAAGAAGTGTTTATGAGGTACTTCTTAACAATCAATACTGAGGAGGATTGGGAATAACCTATTTCTATTTTTTGACCTTATAAAGCATATCAAATGAAATTAACGATAGAAACTCGTTGAGTGAACACGTAAGCAGTACTAATGTAGCAATCTAATCACTAAAATTTATCATTATCGTTTGATTAATATCCGCACCCTTGCCTCGCATCACGGGGTCTCATCAGTTATTCCTGCACCCCGGTCGGTGTAAGACGTCAAGTCGGCAGCGTGAGGAGCTCTGAACGTTTACATATGGAACGAACACGAACTTCAGTAGGACGAATTGAAATTGTAAGACGACGTCCTAGTTTAATAAGGATGGATTGTACTTGTCCGACAGAAGGACAAAATATAAATTGTATAATTTAAAGAAGACTTTTACAAGCAAGTAAATATCCAAGTCGGAAATGCACGTGCTTAAAATGCAGGAATATCAACGGAAAGTTAATGATGATGCTATTTTCGAGGGCATGTAAAGTTTTGTCAATGAAATGACATGTTGGTAGGGGAGATATCATGTCGCTGATTTGTAAAAAAAAGCAAACTTTACAGTATAAAACATATCAAATCAAATCAGCGATACAAAAACGCATAGTAAGAACCCATATCCAGCACGAATGTAACAGTGCAATCACTAGAATATATGATCATTGATTGAATAATATCCATTCTCGACATCCGCCCTCCATATCCACACCCTTGTCACGCAACGCGAGGTGTCATCAGTCACCGCGTTCCGCCGCCTCCGGGAGCACCCGGCCGGTGTAAGCCGTCAGGTCGGCAGCGTGACGAATCGCGCATCGCGTCGCGTCGCGTCGCGTCGCGTCGCGGGGCCGCGGAGAGCCCGGCTGCGAGCGCGTGCGTTTCCTACGGGGCCAAATTTGGAGTAGCGACCTCGGGAGGCCCCGCGCCCATGGTCTCCGCGGACACGTAACCGCACGAAATTCGCGGAACACGTCCCGCCGTGACGGAGTGTCGCCTGCATCGGCGCCCGGGTGACGTGGCGCGGCAGCCGGCCAAACCGCAACGGTGGGCGAGGGGCGAGGAGCGGAGGGGAGGCTGGCGTTTGTTTGGAATGAAAATTGTTGATACGCGGGTAAACATGTGTGCTAGGAGAATGCGTAGAATGCAGAAGAGAATTTAACATTCATGTAAATAGTTGGGGATAGTTCGGCAGTAATGAACGACAATGGCGAGTAGTGGTTGGTCGTAATGGATAATAGTTAAACAGAGAACGCTTATGAAATGGAAATATTTAATGAG
Organism: Gryllus longicercus; assembly: GCA_038098605.1. Taxonomy (NCBI): domain Eukaryota; kingdom Metazoa; phylum Arthropoda; class Insecta; order Orthoptera; family Gryllidae; genus Gryllus; species Gryllus longicercus. Next base: position 420,936 of record JAZDUA010000594.1, on the reverse strand, counting down.
GTATGAAATCCATTACTGATTATCATTGAGGGCTGATATCGTCTGTCGTCAGATGCATAACTATTCCCAAATATTGACAGACACAGTGTTGGGCAAGTGACGAAATACATAGTTTGCCTGTGAATTCGTAGTTACAATTGCTTTCTATTGATAAAAATTGCATTTAGCAATAGTGATATATTCTAATTTGGAACCAAATAGCACGACTCTTTCTAATGAATGGTTACTATCTATTTTCCGAAAGAAAGCAAATGTTCTCACGATTCATAGTCTAAAAAATAATATAGACTCTTTCTTCCGTGGTAATCGCTTTCCTTTGTGCCGATTTTTGACTTCGGTGTAAGAAAGTAAATAAATTAATTAAGATGATTTTGAAGATATGGAGTCCAATAATTTGTAACCTCGATAGATTTAACAAGTGTAAGCAAAATTTTGTGTTGGCTTCCAGTTGCTGTCCAGTGATGCGGTACGTCCGCCGGAGAAAAACTACGGTAATATCACTGAACATTTACCACAATTATGTAAAAATTCGAATACAGACTTTTATGAATCATGAAAAGTATGTGAGATACCCTGCAGAATGACGAAGTTGAGTGTTTCCCTGAGAATCATTTTCCAAGTAATGTTAACGATGTGTGCACCTAAGACCTTAATAGGATTGTACCAATAATGCATATTATCACCAGATCTGGTCCAGCTCGACACTCTCTCCAGGATCTTTTATTTTTGAGGGTACTCAACGCAGACCATTTTGAGTGCAATTGAATATGAAGCTGATATTTTCAAAACTTTCTAAAACCGATCCTTTTTTTCTTTTTCCCTTTTTCTTTTTAGGTGTTGCTCTTCAAACATTGTACAGGTCCGATTATCTTTCAAAGCTTTGGAATTTAGGAAATTGCAAAACTTCGACTATTTTTGTAAACTACTCCCACGGTTTTGAATTCTGTTCAGGTGATTTTCTCCGAAATTTTTATTCCGCGATCTATTTAAAGAAACTCAAGACCTGGCAAGTATGAGAGAATTATTTGGGGTTACCTTAAATGAAGCCACAACATTGTGAACGTTTTCTTATAAATTACTCCCGTTTTTTTATTAAACTTTGTCTTTCATAGCGTAATGGACACTTAAAAGAATGATGTAGAATTCATTATCGTTGAAATCTCTGAATTTCTGAATATTGCAAAAGTTCACTTTTTTAGGGTCGTCTTCCTACAACTACAGTATTGAAGATAGAGATTTTTTTCTTCCTGTATATTCAAATCTGTTTTTGATTGGTATATCTTGAAATAAAGCCACGGGCAATTTTTGGAAAATATGAGTAGTTTTTGCGAAATTTTGCCTGAAATGTAAGCAATTTTTAAACAATTATTTAGTGAAAAAGGCGCCTATTTTTCTTTAAATATTTTCCTGGTGTGAATCAAAGAACGACAAAAAAGATTAGTGCTAGTCCCGATTTTGGCGAACTCTGAATTTTCGAAAACTGCAATATTGAAATAAATAACGCGAGAGTGTCTGTGCTGTTGGAGTACCACTAATTTTCGTACCAGTTGTATAAAAAAGCTAATGTTCCATTATTCAAAACATAAATAAGGAAAATTTAATAGCGGGTTGCTTTCTCCTTTCATCCTTCCTATTGCGTTACTGTCGTAAACAATGAGTCACTGAGTATAAGAATTCGGTACGCGTAATATAAAATAGGGGGATAACAATCAAATTGTAGCATTTTTCAGTCAATTCAAAATTCTTTCTTTGTTTTTTAATTTTCCCAATTCCTGAAAATGTAACAAAACTATAGACACCCCTTACGTTGCCCGGGGATGCATAGTTTTCTTTCAATTTATACAAGAATTGGAAATTTGTATAGTATATAGATATTTTATACAATGACCTTATTAGTACCTCCATAGACAAGTTCTATTAGATGTCTTAGAATAAGTGTTACAAAATTCAAGGACAGTGATCGCCAAATTTTTGAAGCTTCTGAGAAGACTTATAGTTTTTATATCTGTGAGCTTTCCCCGCCAAAAAAGAGGCAAAAATAATAATTTTTATGAAACTATCCACATTAGCAAATGTCTAATGTAGACATGAAAAACAACGGACATAACCTCAATGTTGTTCAATCAACTGGCGGTGACAGTTGCTATTAAATTTAACCGCTATTAAATTTTCCTTATTTATGTTTTGAATAATGGAACATTAGCTTTTTTATACAACTGGTACGAAAATTAGGTAATAAACTGGCGGTGACAGTTGCACGAAAGCATGCAACAAGCTGTTTTCGTGAGTCATCTGAGTTCCATGGAGCAGGTTAGTCTACCTGAGCGTGAGACAATGATATACCGAAAATGACCACGCATGCTACTAGGCGCTCGTGATAGACGGTTCATCACGATCGTGACGATCTCTGATCTAGCGCACATAGCGGGATCGAAGGTGATCAATAAACAGGTAATGGGAAATGTCTTGTAATTAAGTTACTCATATTTGCCCCAAAAACTTCTCATGCGATGATGTTCGGCGTGTCATGTGAAACGTTACAGATTGCACTTCTGCCTCCTCCATATCATAGTGTTTTTAACTGTTTCCACATTAAATAAAGAAGTCTTCGTTCACCCCTACCTGGTCCGTTATGTCATCACAACACATAATCACAACAAAGACAATTGAGGCGAAATATGAAATGCAATGAAATACACAGAAATGCATTTAAATTACAATTATTAGATATAAAATGTAGATGTTTCATACTTGGATTACAATCTTATTACATAATGAGTAGAAAGTGATTTATAATTTTTTAGGAGCAATGAAATAAAAATTCATTGCTTTTTATTGTCTTGAATAATAATAACAACAATAATAATAATAATAATAATAATAATAATAATAATAAAGGCGCCGACCAAATGAGGGTTCGCTGTAGGACCCACTGTGGCGGCGGAGGTGGGCGGCGGCGTTTGCGGCGTCGAGGTCGCGCGCGCCCTGGCGCCGGTGCGGGCGGGCGGGCGGGCGGCAGCAGACGCCGTGGGCTTCGCTCGGATTCGCTCCCTTGTCCGGTTAATGATGTCTGAATTCGAGACGTGTCGAAGGCGTCCGTGACCTCTTCGATATCTGAATGCGATTTGCTCGGGTGTATTGTAAACAACGTGTCACTCAAGACAACCACGCGTGGCGTTGACGATGCAATGTATCGGAAAAGGCGTCGTGGCGCCGTGAAGATAGATTTGAGCTCTTTGTTTCACGTCTCGACTGCACACGCGAGAGGCATGTTATTCGAGATTTTGCGAAGTGCGCTGCTACTACTCACGAAAGCGCACTGAATTCCTGTCATATGGGACTTGTCAAAGGTGTTTTCAATTGTCCTTCAAGTGCGGAATTGCAAACACCATTAGTTCGAATTCAAAATATCCGATTCAATCCTGCAGGTTCTTGATTTCGTTCATCTCAGTAGAGGAATATCGTCAGAATGGTTTAGGCGCTGGGGCTGACGACAAACCGACGGGCACCAGGGTCCCACAATACGAGCTTTCCTACGGCACAGTTGTCGATTTCTCTATTACAGCACTTAGCATTATAATACTTTCTCGTTACTACGGAAGTAAGACAAGTAAGAATAATACATACCTTTTCGATGGTTCTTCGAGGTTGGTGCACTATAAATTTTGTTAAAAGTGATAATGCCACTGTTCCTTGCACTTACTTTTCCAATTGATAAACTCACTATCTATTCCAACAAATCTTCTATATGATATTTGGATCCATTATAGTAATTAGGAAGAACATTTAAAAACATATTTTGGATTTGAAGTATTAATTGAGAGATTATTTGGGATACTATATTTGAAATTAAATTGTTTACATCAGGAATGTTATTAGGTTAAATATGGTTCCATGTGGTGTTATAATGGGAGCGCAGTCGTGGAAAGTTTGTTCAGTGAATGGGAGGAGGTTGGGGAGGTGTGTGATAAATGTAGATGTTACTGGAGTAGACGGAGAGGAGAGTGATGGTCTAGGTGTGGAAGCATTAATGTATCAATTATTTTGGATGCTTGTTAAAGATCCTCGGGATTGTCCTTGGTAGGGTTTGAAAAGCTTTTTAAATTCTGGGCAGCCTCTGTAATTAGCGGTATGATCGCCTTTGCAATTAACACTTTTAGGGGCGGTATTTTCATATTTATTACATTGAGAATAGTGATGACTGTCGAGACACTTCACGCACCTAGGAATATTGCTGCAATTTGACTGAGTATTACCAAATCGCTGACAGCGCTTACATTGAAGAAGCTATTTAGATTTGTTTCTTAGTTGCACTCGTGCTATACATTAGTTTGACCTCATTAAATATATTTTTGAATTTGGGTTTGTCAACAAGATCTACTGCTACTATTTGCATAGGGTTTCTGGCTTTACAATAAAGTCTGCACACTTTAATTACAGAATATTCCAGTCTTTTCAGTTCTTCTGTAAGGTGTAACATGTTGGGATGTCTTTTATTACAACAGATAACACTTTACTACTTGGATCTCGATAGTGTGAAATTCGATGTTTTCTTCACAGTAATTTCTAAATTTTCTAAAATCATTGATTTCAATGAAATTCACTTTAATGTACCCGCCATTTTGTTTTGTTAGAAAGGCATTTATTGTAGCTGAATTTAAGTGGTGTAGTAGGGTTAATTACTCATTGCTGGCCATATGAACGAATATTGGAGGAATTTTAATAGTGTTCTATTTCGTAGCTACTGACGTTTCTGTTAATTCATCTTTTTCTTCACCGAGAGAAGTGAACCTTGAGTGAATAGGTGTATTTTATTGCACTGAGTTGCTATTGTTCTCACTTGACTTTGTGTTTTTGTTATCCGAAAGCTTTCGTTTTTTATTTTAGTTGTCCGGGAGCAAAGTTTCTGCACTGCTTTGAGCAGGGGTGTGAGCAGCTGGCCCGCTTGATCATTTACCTTGGTCATGTTGATTAGCGATTTGTTGAAAGGCCGCTTGTGGCGTTGATAAGAGTTGTTGCTGCTGAGGTGGTAACTGTATTGCCTGCTTAGGAACTTGCATCCCAACATATCCAGGTTCATTCACTTCCGTCAATTGTGGTTGCTGACGTAATTGTTGCATTATAAACTGCTGTCCAGGTGAATGAAGCACATGATATTGGTGAATTTGAACTTCACTATCCTGAGCGTTGCTTTCCCCGGTAGGAGCATTTGAGAACACATTTTTTGCACTGGATTTAATTCATTGCATTCACTGGATGTACCGGTAAGAGTACGTATTGCATTAGCAATATGCTGCCCCGTGTCGGGGCAGCCACTAGGACACATTACGCACTAATCGCAGTATAAAGCGAACTTGAATTTTGCACTTACCGCTGTCAGATCGCGCTGCCGAAAAACCACTGGAGATAAGAACTGGGATGCTCGATGTGCATAGCACGGACTCGACTGAGATTAATTTTGTGCAGTCTGTTTTGACACATTACATTTAGTAGTTTTTATTATTTTATTATTTTTCGAGGCCCCGGAGAGATAACGTATTTAACCATGGGGATTATCTTCTACGGCTGTATCCCTTGATAATACAAGGTTGTTACGCCTTGAATTATGAAAATAAGGTGATAGGATGATAATCGGGGTGAAGAGACAGTCACAAAAAGGACTATGTCTACGCAGGGCTCGAATCTATAGCCTCCTCGGTATTAATGTGGCATAGGCAATGCTGGTACTGAGTGTACTTTCTTTGGGGTCGTGAACTGGCCAGTTAGGTCCTCGCGAACATACTCCTGCACTTACCGAGGGTTAGTCGCATTTACCGCGTGGCAAAGGTATGCGAATCTTTTATTTTTTTTAGATGGAGGGGATCAGCATTCTACGCTGAATTCTATTTCTATTTCTTCTTCTTCTTCTTCTCATTATTATTATTATTATTGTTATTATTATTATTATTGGCGTATAGGCCATTACTGACCACGCTACACGATTAACGTGTGTAATTCTTCCAGGATCAGCTTTTCAGCTGTATCCTTGGATTACGACAAGGTTGTTACGCCTTGAAGTGTGAATTATGAGATGATAGGTTGATGATAGGTGAAGGGACAATCATGGATTAGGAGGTGATAGAATATTGGTGAAAGGTGATCGTGGACTTTTTGAACCATCCCAGCATTCGCCTTATGACCGAGGGAAACCACGAAAACCCCGGTCAGGATGGCCGGCCCGGGAATCGAACCCGGACCTCCCGATTGCGAAGTCAGCGCGCTACGCACTGAGCCACTTCGCTCGGTATTGTTGTTATTATTATTATTATTATTATTATTATTATTATTATTATTATTATTATTATTATTATTATTATTATTATTATTATTATTATTATTATTTGGGGTATGCTATGTATGTAATTACATATTTATTTGGTAATTTTTAAGGATGGATCTATTATTATGCTTTGGAAATAATTTGAAACCTATTTGATTATCCATTGTGGTTCATATTCCCGGGCGTAGAACATATTCTCATATATTTAACAAAAACTCAGTGACTGCACATTTAAAGATTTTGCTTCAATTCTTTCAACATTGTCTTTCAAAAGTAATCCAGAAACATTATTTTAACCTTTCAGTGAAATTTAAAATGCTAAATCAGGTCCAAATGTAGATTCGGATTTTACTGCTTATGATTTAACTACGTTCAAAATGGAGTCCATTTGTGCTTCTGATATTGAGTGTCATTTTAGACAGTTCAAAGGAAACGTCATAGATATATAGATCAGTTTCGTAATTGAACATTTGAAATAATGCTTTACAGCCCACAGTTTTGTAAATGGACCCTTATCAGAAATGTTCAAGAAAAGTGCAAGAACTTACCCTCAAGAATACAATAGTGTTCAGTGCGCTTAATTTCACACGATTTAATCTTGTTCGACAACTAATATTCAAAGTACGTTATTTTATCCTTGTGTTTATGAAACATAAATGTTTGTTCAATAGAATATTTTCACTATTTTAATATTTTTATTCTTGTATTCTTCGACATACTACTTCATAATTTGAACATTTTGGACCATACGAATGTACTCATATTTAGGCATATGTTACTCCATATAAATCCTAGTCTTGCTTATCATATACGTAATTCTGTAAATGAGTCGAGCTTCTGGAAAGGAAGCGTTACCTCTCCTATCTATGGGATGGTAGCTATTTGCATTACGAGAAAAACAAGGAAGTTAGAAGGTCTTGATCGACGCATCGATAGCGATGCAGACAGCTCCCTGGCGGCATGACGAGCACGATTGCCTTTGGCAGACGAGCGAGGGCCACTAGCTGTATTACTCAGCTCTCTCGAAATGTTTATTTATGATATCCTGTGTGGTGTGCCATGTGCAAGAATACACAAGTTGTGTTGTAACAGCTATACTACTCGCATTGTTGGTAACGGCTACGCAATATTATAATATACCTTGAACTTGCAAAAACGTTTTCAAACAGCAGTCCTTTTTCTACGCTGGATTCAAGCTCAGGTTTGTCGGCTTAACGTGCTACTCACGTTACACCCCTACACCACTCACAGGTAAACGAAATATTCCGGTCACTTGAAAAAGTGAATACCTTCCAATTTTTATACATTGAGAGATTTTCATAGATATTATTTGCAAGTCTGGTTATAAAGAACAGATTCAATAAAGAAAAATATCCGTATCTTCAATAATGTATTTATAGGAACACGCCCGTAAAAATTTAACTTTCGCAATTTTCGGCAATACAGTATTCAACAATGATTAATCTGTGCCATTTTTAAGCATAAATTGTTCTACTCGAGTAAGAAATATAAAAGAGAAAACGTGGCTTGTTATTGACAATTTTTTGTCATTATTTAAAGAAAAAATTACGTTAAAATACTTGGATTAAAAAAAATTACATGTTGGTATTTAAAATTTCATTTCTTCAGAATAGATTTCATTATCAAAAAATAACTCTAGAAACAAAATTGTAGTTTAGCAATTTTTTTGCAATGTTAATTTTTTGCAGTTTTCGAAATTATAATTAATTAATTTAATAAATTATTACTCGACTTCTTTAATAATAGGACCTGCACCATTTTTATAAGCGCAATTTGTTCTAATGCTAAAACTCATTCTAAAAATTTATGTAATTTTTAATAAAATCTTGTTTGCTTACATTTCACGAAAAACTATAAGAAACAATTCGTATTTTTAGTGAATAGTTCACGAACTGGCTTAACGATCTTCCTTTTCAGAACAGCTTCTATTAAGGAATAATCTACCTTCAATATTGTTGTTGTAGAAGTCGCCGAAAACATAAAAATCCCGGGGCCCCCTTAAAAACTGAAAGACACTGAAAAGGATATGCAAGGAGAAAGGTTTTGTCATGATTTGTGAAAGTGCGTAAAATAGATCAGACTGGTGATGTGCGGAAAGTTCATATTGCATATCTTCTAATATTTTTAGGTGACCTATTTGATATAACTTGAATAGGTAAACTATTGTAGATAGATAGATAGATAGATAGATAGATATAGATAGATAGATAGATAGATAGATAGATAGATAGATTATATATAGATGGATTATATAGAAGATCTGATAGAGAAGAACACCCCAGAGTACCTCACCAGTATGATACGGAGCTACCTAAGCGACCGAAAGACAATTTACGAAGGTGAGGGAGAACCTATTGAAATGGAGATGACCTGTGGTGTCCCACAAGGTTCAAAATGTGGTCCTGTCTTATGGAATATTATGTACGACAGTCTATTGGTCATAAAACTTCCGCAAAATGTCTCAATAGTAGGCTTCACAGACGATGCAATAATAGTGGCAACGGCGGAAACATCGGCCCTCCTAGAGGTCATCGTAAACGACACCCTGAGAAGAGTGATGAAATGGCTGACGTCCAAAGGGCTGGAAGTGGCAGCCCATAAAACGGAAGCTTTGCTTATCACCGGCAGACGATCCTACTCCAACCCAACATTCCTAATAGGCAAGGAAAAAATACAATGTCGCAAGAGCCTTCGCTACCTAGGAATAGAAATTGACAGGAAGCTAAGTTTCGGACCACACATTACCAAGACGACGGAAAAAGCCCTAAAAATAGCAGCATCGCTTTCCAGATTGATGCCGAACACCAGGGGCCCCAGCGACAAGACGAGACGACTTTTAATGAGTGTGATGCACTCGAAAATGCTCTATGCAGCACCGATCTGGGCAGAAGCTCTTCAAAACAATAATCTGAGAAGGAAATGCAGTCTGTCCAGAGGAAAGGAGCTCTACGCAAAACATCGGCGTATAGAACTGTATCCGGAAGTGCTGTTCTGCTGGCGAACGTCCCTCCTATTGACCTGCTTGCTCTAGAAAGGAAAGAAGTTTACGACTACTCCCATGAGCAAGAAGGCAACGGAAGGCGAACGCAACAAGATAAGAATAGCGCAATAAAAAAAGCGAAAGAAAACGTGATGCACCGTTGGCAGAAACGTTGGGACAAAGAGTAGACCAGCAGATGGACTCATAGGCTCATCCCGAATATATCCAAATGGATAAGCCGCAAACACGGGTCCGTGACATACCATTTAACTCAGGCATTCACAGGACATGGATGTTTTAAGGCATACTTTAAAAGATTCAGCAAGACAGAAGACGCGGTATGCTTCTACTGCAGCCATGAAGTGGACGACGCCGAACATACGCTGTTTCATTGCCCGAGATGGGACACGCTAAGGCACCGCATGATATGGGAGGTCGGGTGTAATGTCTCACCAGAAAGCATGGTCATACTAATGATCTGTAACAAGGAGAAGTGGACAGCAATAGAGAAATATATCACCGCCATTCTCAAGAAGAAGGAAGAAGACGAAAGAAACCAGTCATAGCTGAACCTGAATATCACCTCGAAGTAATACAGCTGGCACCATCCTGAAGTAATGCATAACTGCGGTTCCAGGGTGGATAACGCCAGGAACACAAAGGGTTTGTGGTTTTAGTGGGTAAAAATCTCACACTGTTGAGGAGTGCGGGCTCCTCTTCGTCCTTTGAAGATTTCCACAGTTCCCCTCGTTAAAAAAAAGATAGATAGATAGATAGATAGATAGATAGATAGATAGATAGATAGATAGATAGATAGATAGATAGATAGATAGATAGATAGATAGATAGATAGATAGATAGATCTAGCATAACTCCCAACCCATGTCTGAGAGCACTTGCTTTTGTTTGGGCAATTTGACAACCGCGTTTTATGCCACCTTTCAAGACAACCGGGCTTCGCACGTCGAGACAGCAGAGGAGGCTACCGTCAGGTCATAAGCTGCAGAAACCTTCCTGTTTCATTGTTTTTCCCACTCAAGAGCTTAAACGGGCAGATACTCGGCTCTCACGCCGGAAGCTTATCGCGCTGAGCAGAGTGGATGGGGTGGGGAGGGATGAGCAGAGGCACGAGCAAGAAACAAAACTGTAGGCGGTTCGGTCCAGCATGCTTAAGAAACAAAACTGTAATACTGGAGGGTTGGAGGAAAGTTATGACTGCTTATCAATTTATTATCATCAACGTAACAATAATTATTATTTAATGAAAGTCGGCTCAGAAATCAGAAAGATATCTCGTGAATCATTACCGCCAAGCTCTTCCTAATTTATAAAAATGATAATGTATTATTATTGAATTTGATATACACATATTTGAAATTGTCTTTTTAAGCCCATTACGATACGCTAACATTTAGCATAGCGTTGCATTTAGGAAAACAATTTTGATCTTACATCTTCGTAGTAAAAATTGGTGCAAAGACGAACTATGCTGTAATCAAGTAGTCCGTGTTTATGCAATCCATGGTCCAACAATAGGCCTATGGTCCGTTGTTATCGAGGGACGAGCCGCGTCACTGACATGGTATCTAACGCTTCGGCCACCGTATTGTGACCTTCCCCAGAGCGTACTGCTGTTGCCCGGATAGCCTAAATATCACTAACGGCCGCAGAAGCCTACGCAACCATGGTCCGTTCCTAAAGACTATAGTGAAGTTAAAGTGGAAAAGGAAGGATTGCGCGAACCCGACCTGGTCTTGACGAGTCTGTTCTGCTATGCCCCTGCAATTCATTGGGAGAATAAATCACCGATAAGGGCACACGGCTTCAAGAACAAGCACTGGGAGAGATGGCTCAGGATATTAACTGGTGTCACTGGAGTCCCTCTGGCCGGGAGGTCCTAGGTTCGAGTCTCGACGGTGGCAGGATTTTCGACACTAGCTTGTCAGCAAGGTCGAGTTCAGTCGCGAGGAGACTTCTTGCGGCCGGCTGCTCTGATCGGTAGTTTTCCGTGGTTTCTCCGATCAACACCAGGCGAATGCCTGAGCAGTGCCCTAACAAACGGGTTTCGGACCGCGCGCGATTTTTCCTACGTCTTCCTTGCCCTATCCTCTCTCTCTCCCCTTACACACACACACACACACACACTTATACTAACACGCACTACACAAGCACACATGCTGGGAGGCCAGTCGTGAGCTTAGAACTCGTCCCGGCTGGGGCGGTTCCCCGCGGTCGGGTTGTGGGGAAAAACACGCTAGCCGACGGATGTCGCCGTACCGCGAGTGAAAGGTCACCGCCACCTCCCGAGAAAAAATATGCACTACTTACAAGACTATTGATCCCTGTAGTTGACGCGACCGGAATCACTAGAACAATCAATCAATCTAGACCAGACCCTAGCAGGTCTCAACCAGCCATTTGCTCGTAGCTAACGTAGAATCAGTGTACCGAAAGAAATCGACACTTGGTCCTCCCGGGTTACCTCCAGTCTAATAACTTCATACGCTGTCGGTCTCGGGTCTATACACTAATTAATGCATTAAAATACCAATGGTCAAACGGGCTTGCTACAAGTGTAACCCAGACAGGTACCGCACCGCTAACAGCTGCCCAAACGTCGACCACATAAATCGCAGAAATAGTCCCTCCCGTCCTCGTCCCCCGCCCCGCCCAGACTCGCCCCACCTGCTCCCACCCGTTTCTCTCACCGCCTCTTTCCTTATTGATCTAGTTCCCTACCTTCCCCGCCCTGCCTCGCCCCGCACTGGCCTGCACTGCCCTGGCCTGCCCTGGCCTGCCCTGCCCTGTCCTGCTCTGCCCTGTCCAGCCCTGTCCAGCCGCGCCCCGCCAAGCTCCGCCCCGCCCTGCCCCGCCCCGCCCCGCCCCTCCACGCTCCGACCCACCACTCCCCGCCCCGCCGCGCCACGGCACGCTCGGCCACCCAAACCCAGCTTTGCCCCGCCCGTCTCTGTCCGTCCCGTCCCACCACGCTCTGCCCCGCCCTGCCCCGCCCTGCCCCGCCCCGCACCCGCCGCCCAGGCGTGTGCTAGCGGAGGTCGCGATCCAAAAATGCTGCTAGACCCGTCGACGGGCAAAGCGGCTTTTTAAGGTTGGGCCAAGGCTTCGCGGATATTTCGCTGTCAGCTAACGAACCAGATAATTATGAATGAGGTCCAAAAGTGTGCCAGCTATCAGTATGCGGCATTAAGGCCTTAAGAATGTTATATGAAGTCATTAGAATTTCGCCCGCGTCGGGGAGACGTGTTGAAAGAGGTGGCGAGTGCGCCGCCGCGACGGTCGCAGCGGGCGGCGGCGGATCAGCGGCTGGCGGGGGCGGAGACGGCGGGGAGGAGGCACACAGTGTGCGATGCCAGCTTCAGAAACGGCCCAAATATTAGCACGCCTGCACATGCACCAGACCCGAACTGACTGTAAGTTAATATAATAATAATAATAATAATAATAATAATAATAATAATAATAATAATAATAATAATAATAATAATAATAATAATAATTCGAACTATGCACGTACCGACGGCGGTGGCTTAGTGCCCATCGTTACCTCTGTCACATTGATGGCTGGGAGGTCCTGGAGTTCCCTTCCCAATGGTGGCGAATTTTCGACACTAATAAGATAGGTCCAAACGAATGTCCATGGAAGAGAATTTAGCGACTGACTGCTCTGCTCGCCTCTCTAGTTTTCCGTGTTTTTTTTCAATCAGCATCAAGCGAACGCCGGAGCACTATCCCAACCAAAGGACCACGTCCCGCGCGCGCGATCTTCCCTTTCTCATTCTTGTTCCGTCCTCACCCTTACACACTTATTCGTACATGTCCTTCACTGCTACACATGACGGGAGCTCAGAGCGTATCGCGGCTGGAACATGCCTAGCCGTATGTGATACCTGAAGAGGAAACCCCGCATGCCGAAGTGTAGATTGGCCCCAGATCGCATCATGTCCTAATGATGGGAAACTCCACCACACTCCCATGTTAGAATATACATTACACGTACGGGACTAGTGGCCACAATTAATGCGCGGGGAAACAAATGCATACCCATTTTATTACGTTATTTGATTTTATAAGCAAAAACATATGAAATGGAATAAACGTGCGTGAAGTATATGTAATACAAGAATTTACAAAATTCTTCTACAATATTGATGCGTAGGTCCTACTAGAATACCTGTAGGCAGACTAACATAGAACCAAGGAATAATAAATATTGTGAAAGTAGTTTTTTTATAAAAGAAAATGGGAGAATAGACAAATATGGCGGATAAAATTATATTTGAAATTATTGCCATTTTTAAAATATGAAAAAATGTAAATTACTTTGAGCTGATTTCATTTATTTTCGTCAAAGAACTGAGAAAAAAGTATATGACGTATGGGTGATAAATGTAATCTGTTCACGATTTCTTCATCTGCAGAATCTTTTCCCCACCAATTTACTATAATAGTTGAGGAAATTTGAAATCTAGAACTTAACGCTCTCGTGTTGTAGAAAACTTATCTGCAGCGTTTAATGAATTGATTTTATAGAATGGCTAACAAAATAGAAACATACAACTACTAGCCAGAGAAGAGCTGAACAACACGTGCTCATAAGAAAGCTACATTTATTTCAGAACAGAAAGAAGAAGAAGCCCTTTCAGAATTTTCTCAATGGATGATCGTGGAAACTGCAAAACAACATTCTCCAGCTGCCTAGAGTGAAGTCCAAAGTAAAAATGAATGAAGTAAAAATTGTTATCACATCGTCATTGTGGTAGGAATTTGACAATAGATTGGTAGAGGCCTACAACTTGGTTGTAGTACATACGTATGGATAACACCGCTGGATACCATGGTTATCGTCTTTGATGGAAGGACATATATCTGCTTTATTATGCATTAAACATTTTATAAAAGTATGATCATGCGTTTCGAAGAACAGCCTCTTCGAAACATCTTTTTAATAAATGGATAATATTGACTGACTATCCCTAATATATGAAGAAAATTGCATTAATCCATGAATATCATTGTTAAAATACATTTTTTTTCTTTTTGATGGTCTATATATTGTAAAATTATATATGAGCTTTTATGAGCGGAAACGATTTTACCTGGCTCTTAAATGTGTGTACAAATTGTAATTGTTAAATGTTAACTGACTATGTATTTCAAAGTAAAGTAGTACATGTATTATATACGGATTTCTTGTTGTGTGATGTAGACACTGATATGTGATGTAATGATTGCTATGGCATGTTATAATGATAAATATATGTATTGAATAACAATGTGCCCATCATAAGTCAATTTTGACAAAATACAGATCAAAATAATTAGGAAAGCAATTGTACGATTCCAAGTTTCCAGGAATCACGTGGGTGGTATATGTATAGTTTTCGTACATTTTTTCTGAAATCTAAAATTCTGGATACTATATGGCTTCTCCGTGGATGCGCTTCTCCAAAATAGTATGGAATATCTCAGGCAGGAATGAAAATTCGTAAAATATGCGCAATGAACTGCATTAAGGCTGACTGAATTTATGTTAAAAATGGATAGTAATTTTGTGTACGTGAAATGGTTTTGTACATTGTACAACTGTTAAGTAAAATCGTTTTATTATCTGTTTTATTATTATTGGCTAAATAAACCATAATCAGTCTTCTAAGTAATAATATGTGCACAACCTTCGGTATATGTGCACAACACCGTGTCGATATAACTGCTACACGAAGCAAAAACGATTCAGAGTTTAGGAAAATATTAGAAATAATGACAGCATAGCATATCTATTGAGACACAAGCAAAAAAAAAAGCAGCGTGCATGTTGTCCTTTGTGATTAGAGGGGGTTGAATATCCGAAACAATTTTTTACATAATGCGCAATCACAGCCATCATAAAATCCATATAAAATATTATTTTCGCCATTTGGCACAATGGAAACATGTTTCATTATTTTGATATGATGACAACAGCAGAAACTGAACATCGCAAGAATTGAAGTATGACCATAGCCATTGAGAAATGGGATCGTAGCCACTACGATACCTGGTGTATAATTGTTTGTTGTACTGCCTCGGTTCGTGGAAATTTAACGTCCCAGCTTCTTCACTGGTTTGGATCATTGGAAGACCAAAGCAGCGCACGTGTTAGAAATAGAATATTAATATTCCAATGAATTGAAAAAATGCATGAAGCTATTGGTATCTCGGATAGTATGTAGAAATAATGCCTCTCTTGAAAGAAATACTGACTCGATAAGCTAAGTGCATTATCAAGATCTACTGTAAATAATCGTGAATTTTCAAATATTGCAATTCAAGAATTTGGTTATAGTATAAAGAGCAGATTTTCGAGTTCTAAATGTTTACTTCCAGGATGATAAAACAATAATATAATAACCAGATAATATATCCAGTCTCTTCCAACTTTCAAATAACTTTCAAATATTGTTTTGCAAGTGTGTAAAACGTTTCAATTTTAAAAAAAAACTTTGTTTAGTGATTTATATTTCATCAACAGTTTACTCCAATACGCATTGTTTAATGTCAAGGTAACCTGGGAAAAATAAAAATGTAAGTAGATGCAGGAATGTAACGATACACAGCCATTCTGTCATTTTTATTGAATGTTTTCGGAATGTGGCCGTAGTTACCACTAATTTTATTCTGCTTGCCATTCATTTTTATTTTCTTGAATATTTTATCCTCTTTCTGCTCGTGACAACTTCAACTGTGTAGGCGAGTTTCCTTCATGTTCCATACTATTTCACGGAATTTAATTTGATTCACCGTATCCTTACTGTCAGCATTACGTGATGCCCATAAAGAAATCTAATCAATGTTCCTAAAATATAATCATGTATGTTACGTAGCCACCTTATGTATTTATAGTTCAACTTCGCGAATGTCGTACTAACTCTGACATGAAATGCGTCGTAAACATTTCCATTATATGAGTACTGAAATTTCCTTATCTTGAATCTTTTACCTTGATCGACTTTGGTACATATATCTTGTCGCGGATAGCTCCTTAGTTATGTTAATTACGTTATCCCACCATTGACCATGAACGTGTTCACATTCTCTGTGAAATAAGATTCGATATTTATAGAATTCTGTGGAAGGAGAAAGTGATATTCCTATTGTATCTGTTGGGTCGACTCCGAGAATCCATTGACTCGGAGGTTAGGTTGACATGTTACTCTGAACAAACTTAATAGTCGTTAAAGTTTATGTGGAATCTTGCAACACCACTCTGAGATCCTTGCGTGGGGTTCGTGTTCTTGCGCGTCTCCAATTACATAAAATTGTCTTGTACTAAACGTAAGAACGCTCCACATCTGTGAAAGTAACTATGTGTATTTCTCTTGTTTCTTTTTCTCCGTTAATAAAAAAAATATTTTGGCGAGGATGACAAATAAATTTCAGGCATTAGCTATCGACCTGGTTGCCGTCTGCTATTACAATGCTCCATCTCAGCATTTGTTCATTGAATTAATAGAAACTGAACAAACAAGCTAATCGAAATGAATGTCATTGAACCAGAATTTGAAGTTCAGTACTTGTTACAAGATCTTATAATTATACAATACAAACGTTTACCCAAGGATTTATATAATTATTAAAATATTTACTTTTTCATCGCCAGAATGTTCTCTTATTGTGTAGAAACAATTATGCAGTACAAATTATTTTACTTGACAAAACTTTTGTACCAATTTTAATATTGAAATAGCGTTGTTTCTGGACTGCAAATGTATCTTCACTATTTGCACGTTTTGTATAGCTCTTTGTTTCTCTCCTAGTTGCAGGTGGAGTAGGATATAGGTATTATATTGTCACCAAACTACAAAACCAAATATGTAGTTCGTTTGTCATGCAAACACGTTTTCTACTGCTAAGAGAAAAAATATATCTAGATTTAAGAAGTTGCCAACCGCGATGGTTGGTACCTTAATTCATATTTCAACTATGTAATACGTGGTCGGGTTTCCGGAACTCAAGAAAACGTGATTTTACTTTTTTGCATTAAATCAATAAAAATAAGTTAATGTTATCTGACAATATATTGTAAAATTACGTACATGCATGTGTGGGGATTTCTTCTTGCTACTGCTACAGATACTTGTTGTATATGATTGCTACGACGTGTGTTGTAACTATCGATGTATGTGTTGCATAAAATGATGTTCCAGTCTGTTTTGACAAAAAAACTGTTTCGTAAATGAAAGGCTATGGTGGAATTCCAAGATCAACAAACAAAAGCTAGCTAATTTGCTGGATTTTTTTAACGAAAGATAGAAGAATAATTTTGATTCGGAACAATGTTCTCTATTTCCTTTCAAGAATCTATAATTATGCTATTGACTCCACTTCAATGGATTTGCCGAAATTATATTACGATCAAACTCACCGATAGGTTTGTATTTAATGTTGAATAGCAGCGTATTAAATAAATTACGAATTCAAATATCTACATGTCCATTAAGAAGTTATGAAAATAAATAAATAAAGTGACAAAATACGAATTAATTTCATCTCATTAATATTTGCTCCCTATTAATTTATTACCAGTTGTGACTGGCTTGTACCAAAACAACTTCTGCTGAATAATTTTTTACCTACGGTAGTTATTAAAGAAGAAAATGCCAATATTTTGAAGTTGTACGTATGTATTTATTTAAAGAACATTTCTTCCGATGAATGGTTACTGTTGTTACGAAAAGTGCGTAGTTCCTCCCAGTAAAGTGATCCCCAAGGTAATAACGAGATATGATGACCTAAGAAAAAGTATGATTAAAGTGAAACTTAAATCACATTTAAAAAGAAAATATACATACAACTTTCGTCTTCTCTATAGTACTAAGCTAACTAAGTCATCATGAAAGGTTGCCTTATATAGCGTACAGTGCGGGTATACGCAGGGCGTGGATTCGAATTCTGGGTAAGGCACGTGTGTTTTTGACATTGACAATTTGACATTGAAACTACTTCATAACTCCATGCAGATCATAGGCAATTGGCAATCATTCATTATCATCATCATTCCCCGTCTAGATGTATAAATGCAGAAGGAAGAAAAGAGCTGAGGAGGGCCTACGGGCTACCTCAATGCTTTAAAGAAACATGTAACTTGCTTAGAAGGACTACTGTAGGTCACTACCCTTTATACTCGTACTTATACGAGGTTAGGGATCTCTTAGAACAAATGGTTGCACGGAGTGAAGGGGTAAGGGTACCCAATGTTTCCGCCGGAGAAATGAGCCGAAGAGTTTCAGGTAACCAGAGTTCCATACCGAGAACCGAGACGAAGAGTAAGGACACACAATGTTCCCGACGGAGAACCAACACGATGAGTGAGAGCACCCATTATTCCCGACGGAGAATCGAGACAAATAGGAAAAGATGAGGTACGAGAGTCACATATGCAACCTTAATCAAAAATGAAGAGAATCTTGTTTGGACGTTTAAGAAAAGGAAACGCAGTCGGTAAGTGCTTGGTCTTTTGCGCGCGGGCCCACTGTGTCTATGGCGCCAGCCGGCTCTGGAACGGCTCCAAGCGCCGAGGAGGTGGCGCAAATCTCAGACGCGCGTCTGTCACTTAGGGAGCGCGTTCCCACGAAAATACTACCTGTTTGTGGGAAGTACTTGGAGAGTCAGGCTTTTTTTTCTCTTTCTCTCTTTCCCCCCCCCTCACCCCCCTCTCTTCCTTCCCTTCACGAGCGCGAGACCTCACGCGCACCCGGATTAAGATTTGTGATTTTGGGCCAATAATCCGACTTATCGATTCTATTCGCGTCGAAGGAGTCCAAATGCGTGCTCAGTAAAAGTCTGGAAGGCTCCGTGTGTGGCACGTTTCGTTGGGATTCGCGTACAAAATCTCGATCGCTGCGAGGCTCTGAAGTAACGTGAACTTATGTTCTATCAGGAAACTGGAAGCATATGACAGTGCCAGAACATCTGTTTCACCGTAAGTCTTATGTGCTACTTCGACTCGGGATAAAATAAATAACTAAAAACATGTTTGAGAACGTCTTGCGTCGAACTAAGTTATTATTTACAGTCAAAGTACTGAAAAGTATTCGAATATTTGCGTTTAGAATAATCTGGTTTAGAGTATACGCGTGTAATAAATTAGGAATTTTAAAACAGACCAAGCCCCTAAAAGTAATATTATTCGTATATCTCTCTTATCCTTAGACCGGATATGCAGATGGTTCTGTCTAAATCGTCGCAAACAAGACGTACATTTGGAATGAAGAAATATATACAATATTTTTATGCTTTACTGAGATCTTCCTCGAAGGTATCGTTCTTGGGCGAGGCCAGCGCGCGGAGAACGCTATAACCGAGAATGCTACTTCCGGCCGCGCCTTGATCGAAAACGAACGATACCGATACTTCGCCTGTTATCAGGGTGCGCCCTCCGCGTCGGCGGACGAGGCAATAATGATAACGAATGCTGGAGGCGTTACCGATTCTCTCGACTCTGTTTATCGTTCAAGACTTTCTATTCATTATTTTATATTTAGTCCACTTTCAATGGAAGGAGTAACTGGATTATATACACAAAGTAGTATGGTATTGTTGGGCAATTGAAACTGCGCACACTGAAGTGATGTCTTCTTACTTCCTCGCTACGTAGTAAAGGGAGTTATGCAATGTGAAAAAACTGAGAATTTTATCCAGAAAAACTCTGATTACATCCCTAACTCACCCTGCTAACGAAAAAGAAAATAAATCCAGTTTCTAAATTTAGAAAAAATAATTCTCTGTGACGTGTTGTAGCCCGAATCCATGTTCTGAGAGTCCTTGATACCAAAAACCGAATCGTCCTTGATATCGAAAGGCGTCTGTCTGTTCGTCCGTCTATCCGTCCGTCTGTGAACAACGCTTGCTGCTAAACCATTCAGCAAATTTTCTCCAAAATTGATGTTCCCAATCCACCTGCCTGATGTTGCGGGAACTTAAATTTGAAATCGATGTTTTAGTTTTGGGGGTCCATTCCAGGGTTATTTTCAATATTTTTTAAATGTATCCATCATTTTTGATTACATTTTGTTGTTGGTTTGTGTGAAGTATACTTAAGAGAATGGTGTAGGTCCCATGTTCGTTAAAAATCCTGATTTTTCGAAAATTGCAAATGTTCAAATTTTTTTGAGTCTTCCTACAACTAAAATATTAAAGGCAGAGATTTTCTCTTAATGAAATCCTTTCCCTAAAGACAGATTTTGAAATAAGATTATGTACAATTTTTCGAAAATTGATTCCTCTTTGCGTAATTTTGCGTGAAAATAGAAGCGAGAAAGTACTGATTTCAAATTCTTTTTTATTCCGTTGTAAGAGATCACAATAATGATTTCCCAAAGCAACGATAAAACAGCATAGAGAATGATGAGATAAATAAGTGGGAAGACGTTTATCGCAGAGTGGGGATTTTCCCCCAGCGGTGGGCTACTATCATTTTTCGTCTCCGCGGCTTCCTATCATTCAGTTTTTCAAACAACAATTTACGGAATAAATGAATTGTTATTGATTTCGTTCCTGTATTACATCGACTACTATGTGTATAAACTTATCGCGGTTGAAGACACCTTTCTTTCCCTTTTTCATTTACGTCGTATAAATCATGTTTTGTAGGTCTGTAAGAAAATTATATGAAGATTGTGACGGACATAAACAAGTGGGGAGGTGACACTGGTACATAGAAACCGCTTTTTAAACATATGTGTTACCAATAATATATCCTAAACCATTCACAGAACTTTCACTGAACTGGACATTCCCCCATAGATGTGGCTTATGTCCTGGCCTCTCGAAATTCAATCGGAATTTTTTTATTATTGGGAGTATTTAACACGAAACCAGTATTAAAGAGAGTATTTAAAAACACACTCTCAAACCATTTTCCAAATTTTCTTAAAAATGGCTAAACAATTTTTTATTTGCAAGTTTTTACTTGAATGGAACAAAAACGCTGATAAAATGGCGCTGGTTTGATGTGCAGTAAAACATCCACAGTTCAGACATAAGAAAATCTCTGTTGTTAACATTTTCTCACAAAAATAATACACTGGCAACCTTATTTCAACAAATATCGTATTACAGAAGCGGATGGCGATAGTGGTCGGAAAGAAATCCGTGGGTCTTGATGGAATTTCCGGGGCAATTCTTGGATTGGGAAACGAAGCCTTGATTTAATACTTTGCCAGAATACTGAAAGTTACTATTATTAATATTAATGTGACTCATGATTGAAAAAGTCTACAGTCCTTTCTATTTACAATGCTAAAGGACGTTCAGTAATGTCTTATTGTTGACCAATTATCTGAACATCCGTAGTATGTAACATGATAGAACATCAAATTACGGACATGTACCGAACAAGAATAACTTCCTACTTCAACAAGATTCCTTTAGACCACTCTATTCTTGCGAAAGTCAGTTAGCTATCCGTTTGTCTCCACATTGTCGATTCACTGAATCAAGAAGAAAGAATTGATGGTGATGACGAAAAACGTTTCTGAAGCATTCGATTTAGTTCTTTCCGACACACTACTTAATGAAATTATCGACTCGGAAGTTCACCCACTAGGCGTTCTGATCCCGACCCGATCTGGATTAGGGTATTTCTTCGCGGTCGGACACATCGAGTTCAAAATTATGAATTTTTATTCGACAAAGTTAATTTCACTTCGCGCGTCCCTCAGGAACGCGTATTAGAGCCTCTTCTTGTTCCTATGCATGTTAACGGTGTCAGTAGGTACCCGAAATTCGATCGACACTTTCGACGACCGCATCGTTCATCGAAAAATAAAAGATGAATCCAACATTGATCAGTAGCAAAGGTATTTTGAGGAATTTTTGAAATCACAGGAAACGGAATGAAAAAATTGATAAATGCGAAACAATTAGTTTTACGAAGGCTAGAAGACTGGACTACAATACCCAATTTGTAGAGATAAAATTCCAAACAAACTTTTCTTTTTAAATTTATTCATTTTTGGTGGTTGAACATAGGTCATTTTTAGTATTAACTTTATATATGACTGAAAGGATTGCGTACTAATTCTCAGTTCTCTATTCAGGTTCGAAATTTGAGAATGTTTTTTGAGAGTCTGAAGTTTGCAAGACAAGGGATCTGGGGTAAATTATAGTTGTGGCTATGTATGTGATGTGTTTTTCAGTGGGTTCGCGATTGAAAATTTACACTAGCGGCGATTTGTTCACATTATTGCAATTATGAGTACATGTACTTCAAGTAATGTCGTATAAAGTTTTCTGTGAAAACGTACTCAAAATTCCGCATTTTCAAACACGCTCAATCGCCATTTTCTCAAAAACAAATTTTCTCAAATTTTTTTCTTCAAAAATTTTCGTGCTTAACGTGCTAATTGCACTCTTTGAAACGGCATAAGACTTATTTTGCTGTATAATTTCGTTTTTTCAAAAATTACACATGCGTAGTTTTGTTAAAATAGTTCTCACGCCGTTAATATGCACATTTCTAGCGATTTGTAAACACTATTGCATTTGTGAGTGGAATTGCTTTAAATGTCTTCCAGCCACGTTTTCAAAACCTCATAAATTTACTGCGAAAAGGAGTTTGAAATTTCGCATTTACAGTAAAGCTTAAACGCCATTTTCTTAAAAGCGGCTTCTGAAAATTGCCATTTAGGATGAAGTTCCACTCTTCATTAAATGCTTGAAATAATATTCGGTGCCACTATTGGTAAACCGAAAAATTGTGAAAATTTCAAAAAATGTACTTTGGTGGCGAAAGATAGCAGCCGTCAAAATTATGTGGCGAGACAGAAAAGCTAGATCAAAGAAATTAGAAAACTAACTAGTTCGAGAAAGTGTGCTATTCTTCGCACTACTAGTGCTAAATCAATTCGTTTTCAGTTCCCTTTATGCCTGTGTCCATCTTGTAGCAGTTAGAGAAATATCTATAGTTACACACTATGTAAACAAATGTATCCGGACTCCAGGCTGAAAATTACTTACCTGTTCGTGGCGCCCTCCATCGATAATGCTGGAATTCAGGGAATTGGGTGTTGGCCCACACTTAGAATTGATGACAGCTTCCACTCTCGCAGGCATACTTTCAATCAGGTGCTGGAACGTTTCTTGGGGAATGGCAGCCCATTCTTCACGGTGGAGAGCGTAGGTCGTTCGATGTAGGTCGGTGAGGACTGCCACGAAGTCGGCGTTCCAATACATCCCAAAGGTCTTCGATAGGATTCAAGTCGACACTCTGTGCAGGCCAATCAATTACAGGATTATTGTCGTGTAACCACTACGCCACAGGCCATGCAATATGAACAGTGCTCGATCGTGTTGAGAGATGCAATCGCCATCTCCGAATTGCTCTTCAACAGTGGGAAGCAAGAAGGGGTTTAAAATATCAACGTTGGCCTGTGCTGTGATTGTGCCACACAAAACAACAAGGAGTGCAAGCCCCCTCCATGAAAAACACGACCACATCATATCACCATTTTGGACGTGCCCGGATACTTTTGATCCCTATGTGTTTGTGTATACACACACACACACACACACTTGCCCTGTCGCTGCCGCCATGACATTCTTTCCTCGGCTGTCCTTTTCATATCTGCATGGCTTTTTAATTGTAATTGGTTTGTTGTACCAAAAGTATTATTTTAGGTGTACTTCTTCCTCTTTTTCCAACTATTTTACTTTCCGATACTGTATTTAAGATTTCGTTAAGCCTAAATGTATTAAGTTTCAATATATTGTTACATATGTTTATGTAAATAATATAAATAAGTTAAGATTATATGTAAATATATATATATATATATATATATATATATATATATATATATATATATATATATATATATAAAGTTTCAATATATTAAATCAAATACTTAGCCACTTATTGAAACCTCTCATGCCCTCAAATAATTGCCGGGTTTTGTAGGGTAAATGTGTTCTGGAAAATGAAAAATCACTAACATCAAAGACTATCGTCCGTGCCAGTAATTTACGTGAATGGTTTTAATGCCGTGAAGAAGAGAGGTGTGTATTGACAAAACGATGCCTATGAAATAAAACACTTCAATAAAGAAGCTATGGATTGCCTTGAACAAAGTACACAGCCACTCAAAATAAAAAAAGTTATCAGACCGAAAGGGTTGGCTCATGTTTCTCTATTTATGTCGAGGCACTGAATCTCAATCTGAAGCCAGAATTGCACCATCACCCTCCAATTTTTTCGTTAAATCGCGAAAAACCATCGTGAAACAGTATTTTTCTCTTTGGGTTTTGTGGGGTTCTTGTCGTAACCCAAAATTTGACACGTTTCTCTACGTATGTCGACGCGCTGAATCCGAAGCCAGGACAGCGCCCTACCGTCCAGTTTTTAAATCGTGAAAAACACTGCGGAATTTACAATTTCTTCTTCTTCTTCTTGCGAGTGTTTTACAGCTCTTGTGGCCGTTTCTCGCATCCCAATCTCCATACCACTCTATCGTTTCTGTCATTTTCTTCTAGTCCTCTTCTTTGCATATCGTTAAAAATCTGTTTCTGCCATTCCTCTCTGGGTCTACCTCTTTTTCTTCTGTCTAAAGGATACCACTCGCATACCTTTCTGGGCCATCTCCCACAATCAAGCCTTTTCACGTGACCGAACCATTTCAGTCTTCGTGTTTCCAGTTCATCTATTATTGATTTTTGAACCTTCATTCGCTTAAGAATTTCTTCGTTTCTAATATGTTCTATTTGAGATACTCCATAACTTCTTCTCAAAAAATCCATTTGTAGGCTCATTCATTTCTCTCTTTCTCTTTTCCTTAGTTCCCATGTTTTTGCACCATACAATGTTATACTTTGTATGATGGACTCGAAAAGTCTTTTCTTTACAATTTACAATTTACATTTTAAAAATTGTAAAAACTGCAAAAAAACTTGAAGGAGGGTGCCCTAATTCTGGTATCACATTCGTATTCAGCACGTCGATATACTTACAGAAACATGTGTGAATTCTTTGGGTATGACAACATTTTTGTTTTATCAAGAACCCTAAGGTTCAACTTAATAGTATAGAACAACATATTGTAACGTTTCTTGTGGTGAATTAAAACCAACACAATATTTTAAACAATTACGTTTATTCGTGAATAATTATACACTAAAATCTACTTGGTCTATTTACAGATATATTACACTTAATTATTTACACTGTTACACACGACTCCGTTCTCTTGATTTATTTACACAGTTCACTTCTTACACACTATTTATTTACACAGTTCTCTTCTTCTACAGTATCAGTCAGTCCATTCACTGTCCACGGTCCACTGCACTTGACCCCAATTCCCTGCACAGACCACAATTCCCCTGCGCAGACCACAATTCCTTGCGCAGACCACACTTCACTGCGCACACCAGGGTCCACTGCACTGCTGTTTACCGCGATGCACCCTTCACAGCTCAGCTTCCACTGCAGACTTCAGACTGCTGACTGCTGTTCAACCACTGCACCACTCTTCACCGCAATGCACACTTCCCAGCACAGCTTCCACTTCGGACACACTGACGGACTGACGTCTTACTGCTCACTACTGACTTCTACTCACTTCTTCTAACTGACTTCTGCTAACTGACTTCTAACTGACTCGCGGCCGCCGGCAGCGGCGCATTTATACCTGCCCGGCGCTTGTCCCCAGGCACCCGGCACCTTCTCGGCATTTCCCCGCGGCTCGCGAATAGTCCGGAACCGTCTAGTTCGGGGAGGAAGGGAAGGGGCGGCGGCAGATGACGCAATCCACGCGCAGCGACTTCGGCAGGTGATGCAATATTCGTTACAATATGTTATTATATTTTGATACTCGAATGTGTCATGCTCATTTACTCATTTGTTCAAAATGCTATTTTATCAGACACTAATTGACTTTTTACAGTACAGGCGGTACGCCGAAACGTGGTATAACTCGAAAATTAAGAAGGTGAAGGTTGTATTAAAGAAAAAGAAAAAAATACAGAATTCCCGCACATTTAGGGGATAAATTGAATAGTTTAGTCTTAATTGCCAGAGGACTAATAAAATATATATAAAACATTTAGGTAAATATTTACAAGATTTTTGCCGGGCAATGTACGCATAATGCAAATGATTGGAAATATATTCTAAAAATATAAAAATGTGAAAGGTCATGGAATGTGAGCAAGAAACAACTTCGTTAATACATTCTACGCATAATAACGAGTTACCAGATAAGTAGTAAACAAGAATCAAGAAAAAAACATACCATAATATTACCAAACTAAATGATTTTTGTACGTTTAACTTAAAACTGTTTATCAATAACGCGTTTCTTTGGAATTAGTAATGCCACGTTCTATTGAGTTTACCATGTCCCGCCCCACCCTTCCTTTATTGAGCAGTCCTTGGGGTTCGGAATGCGGCTCAGGGGGGATTCGAGTTTCCCAGTATACCCTTCCTTCCCTAGAGACGTCACGGAGCTAGGCGTGCATTATCCTCTCTCAAAGGGGTAGGATACGTTGCCGCGTTCAATCATCCTTCTCGATATATTGGTACATTTTAGTTTCATAGGGGCGTATTACAGCTAATAAAAGAAATAACATGGAGTGTATCGTATGTTTTTTTGCTAATGGCTCAGTTTAATTTCATATTAAAAGAAATAATTTTTATGGCAATATTTCTGTTTATTTTAATGGTCAATAAATGATTCCAAATTTTTATTATTTAGTGCACACTAAAATAACGATTAAGTAGTATTGGGCGATTCGTTTCAATAGCTTGTAGAAGTGATGTGATGAATATTCCTTCAAGCAATTGCTGCATTGTTTACGATGTGTAAATGAAATAACTTGTTTGAAGTGGGAAGAGAGGGGAAGAGAAATTAAACACCAAATAGAAATGAAAAAAAAACGATTAAAAAAAATAATTATTGATATACCGTAGTTACAGAATATTTCAGATTTCAATGAAATATATAGGTGTTGTGGTGAGTTATCGTTGGCATTTCTAATGAAATAATTATATGCGTCGTCATTGCCAACAATATTATGTATTAAAAAAAAATAGTCGTTTTTGTGGCTTCCATACAGCAGAAAACTGATGATGATGGCTAAGCCATCGAAAGCTGCTTTTTTAATTAATATTGTTGGCAATAACGCCGCATATAATTATTTCAATGAAAGAGCCTTATATATTGTTGCATTGTTCTAAACTGTATTATAAGAACTAAGCTTTGTAAATCAAGTCAGATTTACATTCCAAATTGTTCATGTGTGTTGTGTTGTTGTACGGAGTGAATATGAATGTACGTGTTGACAATTATTTTTCTGTAAGAGTAGACTGTGTCAAGAATTGATTACCTTTGAACGCTCCTTTTTCATGGAAATGAGTCGATCTGCAGACCCTGCGGTTCCAAGAAAATAGAAAAAAAGTTAAGAAATCTTTTGACAGGCTCTTGGCGTATTTTCGTTAAAATCCTTGGCAAACTAACATGTAGTCTCTCTTACCGCGTGTATTTCTTTCCGTCTCATTAGGATATGTATCTCTAAACAAGAGGATCTGTAATGAAGGAATGTTTAAGGAAACCTCTCAGTTGCTGACTCCAAAGGATATATGACGTCGAAATAACGAGCACTCTCCCTTCTTGCGTTGCTGTCGTAATGTTCTAAGCAGTATATTTTACTCTGTAGAAAAGCTGTCAAGCCAGCGGTGACTCATATATCATGAACTAACACATCTTGACGATAAGGTTTCTAGGTGTTCAACATAAGTTATAGTTGTCATTTACTTACTTCGATTCATAATTTATGGTGTCCAAAATTCCTTTGAGTAAGACCGAAAGAAGAACGCGCTTCTTCGTTAACGTATTATTTTAGGCTTGACAATAACAAAACTAAATCAGTTGTAATTATAAAAATCTGCTAGAAATGTATTGTTCCGCATGCAATTATTCTTAGTTTTTCTGTATGACAGATGAAATGGATATGTAAACTATACTACCACATACAAATTTAAAAATAAAATGTTGCTGAACCACAAGCTGAATATCATAAAACTGATGATGCGCTTCCGATTCGTATCAATGATTTATTTAGGACATTTGAAATAATTAGCGGTGAGTGACTTTTCTCCATACCCATACGAAAAAACGTAATTATTAGATAACTTTAATGGTTCTACACGAATCATGTTCGTTGCAGGAGTATATTTACTCCACCGTCCCCTTTTGATGTTTTGTAACAAGCGATAAATTGAATTCGTATTGTTTGTGACTTTACTTCTTGGTTATCATTCGCCGGCAGTAAACGTTTGTGCCAGTTCTGAATAAAGCAATAAAGACACAAAGAGTTGATAAATGGTGCCTTTTCTTTACGACGGATTTTTATTACATTTCATTTTAAGCATTGACAATAGTACAACTAATTTTATATATAATTATTTTAGCTTATTTTCGTAGAGGATTAAGAGACCCAGACCAGGAAGCCTTGTGATACTCGTAAAATGTACTTTCAATATGCATGTTTTGTTCAGATTATAAATCAACAGTGGCAGTGAAAGCTTAAAGTTAATAAGCCCCTAAAAGATCTGGGCAATAGTGGGAGAGGCGGATCAGGACTCCTCTATAATGCCAACCTTTAAAATTTATCAATACTACACAGACGTCGGTCCAAAGAATACAGCTAAAAGGGTAATGAATTTTGTAAGAGCATTGTTGCGTATTGTTTATGTGTACTGTTCGAATCATTTGGTGAATACTCGGAACAAATTTTTTCGGCAAAACTTCAGCATCTTTAAAATATTTACTATAAATATATTATAATTTATGATAATGAAACCTGAGCTTGAGGATAGAAGCACACACTTCACTGTCCGAAAAATCACATACATTTTATTTCAAAAGACATGCATTTTCGGAGCTAAATCTTCCTTCAGAACAAATCCTTCCTTCGGATCAAATCCGTAGATCAGTTCAAAGAAATTCATTTGCAGTACGTTCCACCATTCCCTTTCAATCGCCATAGACGGAATAATACAGCTTAAAACGCTTGATGCTAAAAATTTATAACATTCTCCGTGATATGTTGTACATTATTTCAATCCAACTGTAAATAACTATTTCAAACTTCAATATGTATATATATATATATATATATATATATATATATATATATATATATAAAATAATTAAGAAGTCCCTAAAATATTGACCTTAGTAATTAGCCGTCAATAATTTGCATACATCGAAATAAGGTAAAACATTGTTGAGAAAATAATTTAAGTCTATACTCGAGGTATCGCCAGAGATATTTTCTCTCGCATGTGTTCCCAAGATGAAAGTGTTTCTATTGAATCATACCCCCGCAAGTGAATGAGCCCCGATGATGGAAATGATGAAAAAAATAGTAAAAAAATTGAAAAAGTAAATAAAACCCAAGAAAATCGTTATCGCAATTTTATGTCGCGGTGCAGTAGTCCAATAACGAAAACAACAGGAAAACAAAAAAAAAGGTTTTACTAACTGGAAACATTAATTCTCTCGTGTACACTATCCGGTAATTAGTAAAACAAAAACAAAAGGAACTATTCGGGGAAGATTGGGAGAAACTTACGTGGAAGATTGGGAGAACGGTTTGAGGCAAACGTGTCACGTTGAATGAGCGCTGACGGCACAATTCTACAGATCTAGGCTTCCCAGAATAGACATGCGTGCGGATAACTCTGCCCGCTGCAGCCCTGGACCTCGCCTCGGCCCTAGGTCGCCTAGGCACTGGGACGTGAACTCTGTCCTACGCCTACTGCTTTGAGTAGCTTCAGTGCCGGAGGTAGGCACGAGCATATCGGGCAATCGCCCGGGGCCCCGCAAGTGAATGGGCCCCGATGATGGAAATGATGAAAAAAATTAGTAAAAAAACTGAAAAAGTAAATAAAACCCAAGAAAATCGTTATCGCAATTTTATGTCGCGGTGCAGTAGTCCAATTTCATAAAATTTTCAATTTAATTTTCACCTCAAATAGTTAATAATAGTCATTACTTATAAAGTAGGGCTCTATTAAATGAATCAAATGTTGCTAACATTGAAATAGGTTCTATTGGAAACCGTATTTACTATTTCATGTATTTATCAACTAGTGACTTTATTAAACACTAACTAACCACAACAAAATATATTACTTTTACTAAATACTAATAGTAAATACATTTACTTAAAACTATTATTTAAAGTCCATTTACAAAACCTTTCTCTAGCTTAAACGTACTTTTTTGTTATTTGTTGAAATAAATAAAATAACTCGTATAGTTTCTTGTAAAATTTTTCACATGTTTAATTTTCATGGGGGCTCAAAGGTGTCTATATCAGGCACTGGGTAGCTCTATTCCAGGAGTTCAATGCCGAAGTTATTGCTTGTAAGGAACAGTGAGGGACCCTCGGTAGAGATGCTGTGCACCATGACCACATCTGCCACTGCATCTGTTAAGGTGGTCAGTGACAACCATTGCTGCCTCAGCGTTATTGAAAGACTTTCAGGAGCTACGCTTAGAGCCGCGACAGTATCGGAGTTTCGACTCTAGCTGTACAGCTTGGTCGAATTTTACAGCTAACTGGAGAAGTCTACCCATGGAGTGATGTGATTGGTTGCTAGCGCTGGTTTCTCCGATTAAAAACAGACGAATTTCCAAGGAGTACCCCCCCCCAAACGCACTATGGACCGTGCGCGATCATTCTTTCCTCTTTGTCCCCTTCTATCCACTTTCACATACACACACATGCATTTCATTACCAATCAGGAACTTACAGATTTTCCCGGTTGGGGCGGTTCCCTGTTGGGGGGAGAACACTGCAGGAGAATTACCTAGCAATGCGACGTGTATGACGGTGCGGGATCTCATGTACGAACGGGGAAGTCATACCGACACCTCCCGGCGATAAAACGTACTACACCCACGAATCTAGTGACCAACAGTATAGACACGCCCGGAATCAAAATTCACTGCCTCACTCCGCCAGGTAGAAGACCGGTATCCTAGTACCTCCTGTGGGAGAAATGAAATTTAAAAGAACTTCTGTTAAAGTGAACGTCTTCAATGTAACACATTTACCTCCGCAGCGCGCAGCAAGGGAACACATGTGGTGTTCGACGTAGTGCTTACGCATCAGGCGGAAGGATG
Source organism: Gryllus longicercus (assembly GCA_038098605.1). Taxonomy (NCBI): domain Eukaryota; kingdom Metazoa; phylum Arthropoda; class Insecta; order Orthoptera; family Gryllidae; genus Gryllus; species Gryllus longicercus. The sequence goes on along the minus strand of JAZDUA010000594.1, from coordinate 389,429 downwards.
GACGCAGGCTAGCAGCTGTTACCTCTACCTAACTCTCCTCCACCGGCGACGATAGAGGCGCCACTGCCCAGCAAGGTCACACACACCGGAAATTTTCCATCTGCTCTTGGACGCATAAAGGAACTAGGTTGTGTGGAACACCGTTCGGCGCCCATTTCCGAACGAGGTCCTGACCTGAATGGAAAAATCTCTACTCAGTGCGAGCTCGCTCTACATCCCAGAGCTGAGTGAGTGATTGAGTACGTCGCATTTCCGTGCTTCACGTGTTAAAGCTGGAAGGTAGTGGCGTTTCTTCCCCACCGGAAAGGGAGATTCTGCGCAGACATACACGTCAGGTTGCAGATTTCTTTTCTCCAGATTTTATCACCCGGCGGGAAAACACGACAGGCGGGATAAGCTTCAAGCTAATGACTGGTTTGGCGTGAATAAGAAAGTGTTTTAAGTGGCTGGGTATGCTGGCAGATTACTACAAAAATATAAAGATGATTTACTTACTCAAGGTTTTAATGTGTTAATAGCTTCATGAATTTGGCAATTGTGAAGGAACGAAGCAGCTTCTACGGATTATCGGAGAAATTTATTTTGAATTTCTTGTATTTTTTTAATCAGTAAGAGCTGTTATCTTCCCATGTTTGACAGGAATATGGAAGAGATAGAGCGATATACTTCAATATATCTGTGAGTAAATCCAGACCTTAGGTCCGAAAAAATAGAAGGTCGGTGAGAGACGTCGACGGCCGGTAAGCGCCTAGCCACGTGGGCCGCCCGTGTGAGCAGCCTTGGTATTGTAACGTTTCTCCGTGGTGAATTAAAACTCACTGGTATTATTTAAACAAAGAACGTTTATTCGTGAACAATTATACACTAAAATCTACTGACACTACAAACTACTTGGTCTATTTACAGATATATTACACCTATTTTTTTTTTCTTTACACACGACTCGGTTCTCTTGATTATTTATTTACGCAGTTCACGTCTTACACACTATTTATTTACACCGTTCTCTTCTTCTACAGTATCACCCAGACCGATGCACTGTCCACGGTCCACTGCACTGACACAATTCCCTGCGCACACCAGGGTCCACTGCACTGCTGTTTACCACGATGCACCCTTCACAGCTCAGCTTCCACTGCAGATTTCAGACTGCTGACTGCTGTTCACCCACGGCACCACTTCACCGTAATGCACACTTTACAGCACAGCTTCCACTTCGGACACACTGACGGACTGACTGCTTATTCACTGAACTCTGCTACTCACTGACTTCTACTGACTCACTACTCACTAACGTCTTACTGACTCGCGGCCGCCGGCAGCGGCGCATTTATACCTGCCCGGCGCTCGGCTCCAGGCACCCGGCACATTCTCCGCGTTTCCCCGCGGCTCGCGAATAGTCCGGAACCGTCTAGTTCGGGGGAAGGGAAGGGGCGCCAGCAGATGACGCAATCCACGCGCAGCGAATCCGGCAGGTGATGCAATATTCGTTACAGTATAGACAATTCTGTCCACGATTGAGTAAAAAGCAGTGCGAGTCTGGTGGCACTGGTCACCACGCCACGGGACGCCGCTGGTCTCCACTTGAGTGGCGACTCATGCATGGTTCTTAAAAAGAGGAGAGAAGTCATTTGCATTAACTACTTTAAACGAAACACACTACAGATTAGAGGACATGCGTCAACATGCAATGACATAAGAGAGACAGGTAGAGAGAGAGAGAGAGAGAGAGAAAGAGTGGGAGAGATCTATCTGTTCTGTTTACACTCTCACCCAGGCACACTTTTATCAGTCCACAAGGTAACATTACACTAGGCGCAAGCCTTTGCCCATGTCCTGACCCTAGCCGGTGTGTGGCATCTCACGTATGAGTGAAGAGAGGCGCCGTTACGCGTTGATCTATTTCAGGCATGTAATAGTCGTGGCACTGCGACCAGAGGAACTCGCACGAGATTTAAACGTCAGGGTTGTACGAATGCTCCGGAATGGTGGTACAGCACTGTATTTCTAGCCCCTGGCAGTCTTTTGGAACAAGTTAGTTGACAATTTCCGTCTTCCTCAAATTTAGTTATATTAATTCCCAATTCCTCTATTAAAGAAGAGAAATAATTGATTAAAATGCAATAATACATCAGATTTGAAGTTGTCAATCGCGAGAAAATTTGAACATTTTGAATCGAATGTATTTTTATTTCGCAATCGTGTTTATTTAAGATGTCAATAATTGCATAACGTCCTATATTCAGATTTAACAAAGATTGTCTGATAAATGAGCTCTGCGCCCATAAGCAACAATTGTTAAGTTTTAGGCACTTGTAGTCCTCATTCCCTGCTTCGCGTCGCTTCAGCTTGCGCGTTTACACCCGTTTGTGGATTTGGAGGGGAAAGTAGAGCGGAATGAGGGGAAGTTACCCGCACTCGTTGGACCGCCGGGCTTCCCAGGCGGGCAAGTAGCTCGTGTCTGTGCTGTTTGACATGTTTTAATTTCTTTAAAACAGATCGATCTACTGGGCAGTTTAATGGAGGCTCTCGCCCTCCTGGGCTGTAAGGCTGCATCGAAAATAATTATCTTTTCTATTTACAAAAGTGCTGTGAGATATAGGTGATGGCTAGTTGCGTCGAAAAGGAGTGTAGAGCTGGGACAACTTTCTCTTCGTCCCTGCATAAATGGGGCCCCAAATATATTTAATAATACGTTCATAAATGTATTTAATTCTCATTCAAAATGACCGCTAGTTCTACTGCGTGTAGAGATGCGTTTGGATTGGAGGGGGGACTTTTTTTGAAAAAAAAGGGGCTTCCATGGATATACTGCCCCAGGTCTCTGGTCGGCGTTTTCTGTGGGCGCCCCTGGTGATTACATGAAAGAAGGTAAGCAAGAGAATTCTTTCTTAGAGTGATTTCGACCCTTTTAACGCCGTTTAAAACCCGGGTGCTTTATAATTCGATGGTAGTCGGAAAGTTCTCAAATAAAAAAGTACACTTTCGTCATCCATGAAAGCAAATATTTCATTTGGTCATTACATTCAAAATAGTCCTTCAGATGGTCATTGGCAGCATGGTAGCATTCTGTAAAACAGTCCCGGGTTCGATGTCTTTCCGGGGCAAAGAAACTAACAGAAATCGTTTTAGTTTCTACAGCTGCGTGCGGCAAGGATATTGCAGGCAGGCCAAGTCAGTTAGGTATAGTGATGGGAATACGTTAAGCTCTCTACAGGTCACCCTTACCCCCAGGCATGTCTAATAAATAAAATCAGGGTCCAAGACCGGCAACACCGAAAGATGGAAAAAGTCGGATTGTTCCGACCCTAAAATGCCAAATACATTGAAAAGAAAGGAATTCGTTTGGAGAAGCAACACTGTTCCGCTACCACATACTCGTAGCGTAGGGTAATGTTGCGAAATTTCCGGTGCATTCGTCCATGTCGACAGCGGCGCCCGTCGCCTGTGGAGGCGGCGGCGGCGGCGGCGGCGGCGGCGGCGGCGGCGGCGGCGGCGGGGCGCAGCGTCTGTGCCCAAGGATCCGCCCGATGAATAACCACGGCGGGCTGCGGCCAGCGCGTGCCAAGGCCGCGCCCCGCCGGACCCGCTGGCTGCTGCCCGCCGCGCACACTGGTTCCGCACCGCGTGCGCTCAGCCAAAAGTTTTATTTCCACTAAAAAACTGCTACTGCTGCTAAACTGTTTCTGTTCACTTAGAGAATGTACAGACTTGTACAAAGAAAAAAAACATTTATATTATCAACGATATATAATGCATTCGTTTATATTTGTATTATTTAATTTTAAAAGATGTGTAACAAGTAGTGTACTTCAGTTTCTGGGTGAATGACCTCCCATCTCGAACAGGTTTTTTTTTTCAGTTGCCGTGATCTACTGAGCGAATGCTAGCATTGGACATAAAAGTAGCTTCACTTTCTGTGTACGTTTTCTTGAGCACTTTCGGGAATGTAGATATTCGATTTTCCCATTTTATCGCGACAGTAAGTTGATTCTTTCACATAAAGCTCTAGGGACAATAGCGTAGATCTGTAGATGGTTTGCCTTAGAAAATAGTTTTTATTATGAACGCAATTGGTCTCAGTAAAAATCTTCAAAATTTTCAAACTAAAAATGTTAACAGGTTTCGTAACAATGAATATTTCCAAAAATTATGAGAAGTCTCTCAAAAAAACTTTTGAGCTAACATATTAATGCACCGTTACTCAGGTTCTCCGCCACAAAATAAAATAAATGTGTTTCACGGCGCCAAAATATCAATACTATTCGGCATTACCAATTAGGAGGTTTCCTTGTCGGTAGCATACAGATTCTAGAATTAAGGACCAATTTACTTGTACTTGCTAACTGATAATGGGAGACCGATGAAATAATGCTTTACTAATGAGATAATGGAAAATATATGCGAATATTGGATCTCAGTCTCTCACTATTTGTTCTCGGGAATGAGCTTTTTTTTATTTTCTCGTATAATAATAAATTGTAATGCAACATATCGAAATGGGGCGAACGAGAAAAATTAAATTGCACCATTCTGACCAAAAAACCAACAAATATGTTAATTGGGATTTTCGCATACGCCGTCGTGCTAGAAGAGGCTGTTTTTAGAGTGACACATCTCTGTGAAACGTTTCAAGAATGGAACAGAATTAACATTCACCTTATAGTTTAAGATGGGATTCGACGATTTTCATATATTGTATAACACACATAAGCCGCATTTTTTAACACAATTTCTCCCTGCATAAAGGAGTTTGCAGGGAAGTATGTTGTTAAGTGTATAACGATACGCAAAAAAAAAAAAATTCATAAATAGGAGATATGTTATTTGGAAGGAAAGTTTTCAATTCGAATTGATTGCCATGCTTTGGATATTTGGGGTTGGACTTCCAAATATATTCTGTAGACGGCAAAAATTGGGTTCTAAAGGTGGAATTAATGTAATAAATGTGCAGTATATATTGATATCAAAATATGATTTGTCACGAGAATTTTGTTTTACATCAAGCTGCATTGTTAAAAACATGACAATGAAAATATAAAAGGAATCCAAATGAAAATGTAAATGCTAACAGCTAGGACGTTTTTCAGATTATTTCCACGCGCATTACATTATCTTTCTAGTCCGACACATAAGTCTGGTGCATATATTAATATTGGAATAGTAATACAGAGTATATTAAGTGTGCTTTTTCTTTTAATGCGGAGAGTCAGGTTAAGCCGGGATTTATATTTAAAACAGGTTGCAGCATCGAATATTCAACTAAGAAGCGCTTTCAAGTTAATTCTCCACAGTTTTGATTACACCAAACAGGCCTTTACTGGAGGAATAGAAATTTGGGCTCTATTGAGAATTTGCATTTTAGGTGCCATAAAGCTTGTCCCTTGATGTCGAAAAGCAATGAAATGTGTTCATAATTAATTTCAAGTGTCTGTCAAAATTAGTAAAATAGACCTCTTACAGTCTTCAAATATTTCACAACAAAATCCATGTAAATGCGTGCATTCATGTTGCATTTACTGCGAAAACAATTACGAAAAATTAAATTAATTTATTGTATAATTTTAGGGCAAATAATATACAAAATGAAGTGTTTACTGAGAAAAATCTACAATAGATATAAATCAGTTGATTAAGTTCAAACATATCGTAATCATTTGCAAAATACATTTTCTTCATTAATAGTTGCATGGGTCAGTGTTAATTCAGCTGCTACTCTATTCTTGCTTTGGCCATGCACTTGTCAATGAAAATTATTTTCTAATGTGTGGAACAGGTATAAAGCTCCTTCGTCTGTTGCAGAATTTTATTCGTTGCAGTTTCTATTTGGACACTTTATGGACAATCTTTGAAGGTTTTTAATTAGAAGATTTATCTGCTCCAGTTTCAGTAAATTTATCTCATTGAAAGGCCTTTTCTCCTTCAGCGTTTTCTTGCAAGCACTATAAAGGGTTTTGGTTTCTCAATGCATATCTACTTTATCTTCCACCAAGAAGTCAATTGTGAGAATGAACTTCATGGATTTTTAATCCAGTGAATTCGCCGGTAAAAATCATATCGTAAACAATAGATTTTTTAAAGATTTCTTCTTCCCATTGGATTTGGATCACCTAGTACGTTTTTGCATTAAACCAAAATATAGATCACACTCCATACTTGGATTTATAAATTTATTATCAATATTTTTTAAACAGTAATTTTTTGTTATTATCATCCGAAATTTCACTTGATATGTATTCCAGTTTTGACCCTCAAAATTTCACTGTATGCAATCACATGACGAGACAATACGACTCGCAGTATCTATCTTAATTTTTTTTAAGTATCATATTTTTTGGTCGTAGTTCTGTTTTGGATATCAGAATCATTCATCATTATTACGTGAATGACTGGAGTCCAAACAATCGAAGATAATTTGCCTCACGTGACAGTTTTTTGCTCTCAAAAAACATCACAAATCTTTTAAGAGTACAAGTTTTGAACACACAGCACCTAATAGCAGCACAAAATACGAAAAATCATGAGGTATTTTCTCAAGAACATTCATTTATATGATAAGATAATTCAATGAAATTTCAACAAAACTGCATATACCTGTTTCTTCTTGTGACTCCTCCTATTACGATAATAATACGAGTCATGGCCTACCTTGTAAGCTCTTAATATTAAAAATAGTGCTAAGAAATCGAGTATATCTCGCCAGGGATAATGCAAGTGCAAGTGTTTTCGAGTTTTTCCTTACACCAGTAAAAGTGAATATGTGTTATAGATAGATGCTAATAGTAGATATTAAAGAAAGAATGGTGACGGTGGAATGAGCAAGAGAATCAGCGTGAGACTGAAATACGGGACCCTTCAGTGTGATGTTGGAGCACTCGCTCCCTAATGACGAATTGAAGCTATGAGATCGAGAAAGAGCCAAAACTAAAGATATGAGGCTGAGAAAGATATCCAAACCAGAAAAACGAAATTTTGCAGAACAAATACAAACGTTTACAGAATACTGTACGGCAGACTCTACTATGAGAACAAACTGAGTCCAGTAGTGCCATCTGTTTCCTAATCATACTGCTATGTGGCGATGAGCAGCTACTTGCGGATTTTGACTGAATAATGCGTAAAATCAACTCATAAAAAATGTAACGTAAGGCTATATTATTGTCGTCAATTCAAGTAACTACAACCTAAACAACGTAGGTCAACTGAATATTGACATCAATTTGTTCTCTCTTGTAACATTTGTCTCCTGTGAAACCGATAAAGTTTGTCTCAGATGTTATACCTTTTCTTCTTCTACTTTTCATTCTTCCACAATTTCTCCATTTTTTCACTGGTTTCCTTTTCGTTTCTTCTACGCGTGTTAGTACATTTTCTCCTAGAAACTTCGTACGCCTGGTACCCGTTTTTTTTTCAATGACGTCCGTAACTGGCACGATGAGTACTATACTTAAATTTGTTGTTGTTGTTGTCTAATGGCAGACTCCAGAAACTTTTTCATTGTCTCATCCGGTTGAGGTGGCTCACGGCATTACCTGATGTGACTGCGTAGCCTCAGGCCTGTTCAGTCTAGAGTTCGAGTCCCAGTGGCGTGGTTTTCGACACTACCTAATAGCTATGTCGAATTCAGTCGGTGTTTGGAGGAGACTCGTATTACCAGCCTGCTCTGATTAGTAGTCCGTGGTTTCTTCGATCAGCACCAGGCAAATGCCGGAGCCGTTCCGTAACAAACGGGACTGCACGCGAACTGTTCTTTCTTCCTTCCTTTCTTTTTATCTTTTCTTATGTCTTTCTTTCTTTCCTCTTTTCTTTCTTTCTTCCTTGTCCTATTATCATATCTTACGCACACACACATACATTCTAATACCTACCTGCATTACACTGCCTGCCTGCACTACACATGATGGGAGACCAATCGCGAACTTAGATCTAGTACCGCCCCGGCTGGGACGGTACCCTGCTAGGCTGATACCTGAATGGGAAGTCCTCCGTCCGCAAGCCGACGTGTAACTCGGCGCCGTATCTCACCACCCAGCGGGGAAAGGTTACCACTACCACCCGTGATAAAAACTTGCGCTCCTCTATCGGGGCTGATAACCACAGTAGCTGACGCGCCCGGACACAGGAAGTAATCCATTAACCAAGAGTCCGTGACTACGGCTGTAGTGTTGAGCATTTCCGAATTTGGGCTCATATAGGTGCTACACGTAACCAACTTATTCTCTACTCCCATATTTGTCGGCCAGAACAGGTACAACGTTCTCAGCAATTTCACTCATTACATGCGTCGTTCCCAGAGTGGGGCATCAATGGAATATGATAAGAACTGGGAATGACAAAATAATTTTGCGTACAATTCACTTTTTGTAGTAAGTATTCGAAACCGATGCGGATGGCCGAGATGCCTAAGAGCGTGTACAGACTCAGCGCTTCGGTTCAAAAGGTCGCAGGTTCGAGTCCCGTCTTGGGCATGGTTGTTTGTCCATTGTGTTGTCGCGGAGGGCCCCGCGTTCTGCTGACCTCAGATCAGAGGATCCCACACGAGGGTTGGTGTCTGGTGTATGGTTGAATATGCATCCCAGCGGGATGTAAAGAGTAACCGGCTGTCGGCTGGAATAAGCTCTAGAAAGAAAGAAAAAAAGTATCTGAATTTGACCCCTTAGATCTGTGCGTGCCCACTGTGCGTGGTCGTGGCGGCGGCGGCGGCGGTCGCACGGAGTCGGCAGTGAGTCACGGCGGCGCGGGAGAGGGGTGGGGCGGGGGAGGGGGAGGGGGGCGTGAGTGGTCCCTCGCGTCGCAGCGCCGCGTGGTTACAACTTTTTTTTATTTCTTGGGCGAGCGGTGCTTGCAGGAGTGCATTTCGGTTTGTTTTTCTCCGCGCGGGGCGCATATGCATATTCCCCAATAACGCGAACCTCGAGGCCAGGGCGAAAATGCAGCGACGCTGCTGTCGCTAGGTCAATATTTTGCTCGGGAAAGAGTGTTTTCGTTTAATTGCATAACAAAGTGGATCCGCGTTGTAAACGCAAACGAAGTTCGTGCCAAGAAGTAGGAGATTGCGCGGCTCTGGATTAGGGGGTCAGGAATCCGAATCGTAACTGCTCAGGTGGGACATTTTTTGTTATTTGTTTTTTGCGGTGGCAGGGGTTTACCCAAGGTTGAAGCGTGTTGGTGTTAATCAGGTAGTGTGAGTGACCTTTCGAAACCTGAAATTCCTAAATTTTTATGTTAATTCGTTTCGGCGACGTGGTATTTGCGTCAAATAAAACAGTAAATTAGTTTCGTTCATTCAGCCGTCTGAGAAAGGCTGTATCTGTAGGAATGTTTACCACTTTGCATTTGGGAATTCCATTCTCAGAATATGAGGTGTAAGTCGTTGCAGACTTGCCATATCGATGACGGAAATGTGCTACAAAGTAGCATATGCTTTACTGAATGTTCCGCAGTGTAAGTCAATTAAAACCGTATTTCCCAACGCATCAAACCGAAGCCGTTAATAATGATTTAAAAATGTGACCCAAACTTTTATTGTTCATTCAGTTTACTGCTGGAATCGTAATTAAGGGAAAGTTTCAGTTTATGGATATAAACATTCTTCATAATTTGGTGCAAGTTGTAACCCTGAGTTTTCGTTTTATGAGGAAACTCATCATGTAACCTGTATTGATACCATTTTCTCTACATTTTGATGCAAACCAATAGTCTTCGTTACTGACAAATAAATAAATAACTAAAATTAGTTTTAAAATCCGATTCAGATTGATGTAAAGGCGACAAGAGTTATGTTACGCAAGTAAAGTTTTAGCATGCGTTGTAAATCAAATAAAACAATGAGTTTTATAAAACGTAGGAAAACTTTTCAAAATCAAAACCGATGCAGCAATGTTTTGTTATTGTAATTCAAAATAGAGACCTGATCTGAAATGTTATTTACAGAAAGAAGTTTTACACTTTGATATTTCCACGAGTTCTTTCCCTCACCCTAAAAAACATTCTTGGCTTTTTGTCCCACTTACGCGTACTCGCAAAACTCGGTGTTTGTTTCATGGACACGTGGGAATGGACGAGAAGTACATCACCTGGGTCTGAAAATGGCAGTGGGAAAGGAACAATCGCACACGGTCCGTGGTCCGTCCATTAAAGTACTGCTCAACCATCCCCCCTAGGTTCATTTGGAGGTCAATGAAACGACCGATCAGAGCAACCATTCCGCAGTCTTATCCAGGCAATAGCATCTTCCGTCGCTTTTACATAGGGCATAATTGGAGAGAGTATTCCCAAAGTGACGTATTTCCATTGCCGTTTGTTTTCTAGTTGTCCTTAGCAATATATTCTTAAGACGCATTCCCCATCATGCTGCCAAATGTGTTCAAATATTTTATTTCTCCCATATTAAAAAGTATCCCAAAAATGTTCAATCCTATCTTGAACTATAAGGCTAAATGTGAATATTTTCACTTCCTAAAAAAATGTATTTCATTCCGATAAGTCATTTTGGTGAAAAGCTCTTCGATTCTATCACTGTTGTTACTTGTACGTTGGTCTTTCCAGGGTACGGAACAGCATTTTAATGAAAATGTGTCTTAATTATAGACAGTCAACATCTTTATGGCATAATATAATTTATTTCATTATGGAACTTCTCTTTACAGTGAAAAACATGTTGCAGGTACAATGTTTCACGAACCAATACGTCCTCAAGTACGTATAACTGTAAAATAATCCAGTAACAATCAGTAATATAATAATACGTAAATGTTAAGACAAATCATAATATACCACATGTTGAAGATGTTGTTTGTCTATAATTAAGATTCATAATTCCATTAAATTTATACAAACGGCCAATACGAAACATATACTGAAATTGCAGATTATTTATTTCATCAAAAACTGAATAATCACGCTAACATACGAATTCTACAGAACATTGTGTTCATGAACATAATTCTTCCCAGTGAAATCCACAAATTCTGTAATCTAAGAATTCCTGCGCCAGCTTCGTTTCAATGAACATTTCGAAAAATATTATGAAGTCTCGACCAAACTACTGAGCTAACAATGTAAGGCACCATTACTCATGTTCTCCGATACATAAAATAAAATGAATGTGTTTCGTGGAGCCATTAGTTTAAAATCTCAAGCTATAACGGGGAAAGTATCTCTTTCTAACCTCTATGACAGAACCTGTCGGAGTGACGGATTGATGGCGTTGCCAGAGGTCACTGGCATAATCAAACTGGAGGGGTCATTGATCTGGACGATGAGGACAAATTAGATCTAGTGGTCAGGTAAAATTTGGTGAATGCCCCCTATATTTGTTTCCTAGCTTGGCATAAAGTCATAATTAACCTTTTTGTAACTCAAATTTTCTTCAGAGTTTCATTTATCTCATGCCCCGTCTTTAGGCTCTAATTGAAGCTATCCAAGAATTTCTTCATTGTAACGTTTATGAAAATGTATGAGAACAGTCAATTGTGTCTCTATTAGTACACGTGGTGTTTATTGTAGGTTACGCTCTAAATGGAATTGTCATTTTACGGAATAGTATCCATTGAAATAAGAGTGGTATTGTTATGTAAAGTGTTTTATATATGTTGGTAAAATGCAAAAAATATACTACTCTCTTATTTTCACAGTCGTTTATTAATATGTGAGCAATGAGTATTTTGCTATTGACAATAAGAAAAGTCATTCATGGTACTCTTAGAACGCTCTCACTTCATTTTGAGCGAAATCCTGCTGTTATTGTCCAGCAACAAAATATAGCACCAATTTCTCAATGGCTGAAAAAGCGAATTGACAACATATAGGTAAAAATGCCAGCCATAGTGTGGGCTTCCATCCAGAATAAACTCTACAATAGATGTTACAGGTACATACAACATAACGATTTTCTGATACATCAATACGTTTATTTTAAAATTAACATTATTTTCACTCTATTTTTTGACATGCTACTAGTTTTCAACAAAAAATGGCACTCTATTCAATATTATTTACCTGACATATAGGTAAATTTATTATGTAATTATTAAACAAATTATATTTATTTTAATTTATGGATTCATTATACATAGTACATGTTGCAGTAATATGCTATTCCTTCATGTTAGATGAAAATGTTGCAGAATTTATTTCACATTGAATTCTATTTTGTGTGTAGTTCAGGATAACATTGACACATTGTGCATTAATCCATGCCTTTATTAGCAAATCACAAACAAATTTAAAAATGAACCTTTCATTTTTCTTGATTATCTACATCATCAAGCTCTGTAAAATTGAAATTTCACCATGTAAAAATTGATCCTTTGTGACCACTGTGAAAATGTACATTGAACCTGATGGTCTTTCAACTAGCTAGTTCGAAGTTTCAAAAACTATATTGTAACTGCTTTACATTACCCTAAAATGTAAGAAGAAATTGAACGCAATGCGCCATTGTGGGTATTTCTGTATGCGCGCAGAGTATGTACCATAAGAAATCTAATTTCTTTTGTATGTTCCATGATAATCTGATGGTTATTCTTTTAGTAACAATTATTCCTTTGGGCATTCAGTAATGGCCCTGGCAAGGCATTTTATTTCAAAATCAAATTGAGTCTCTTACATTGGTACCCCATCAGAATAAGGAATCGCAAAGTAGTCAGTACAATTCTAAAGAGAGTAATTGCTTCAATTTTCTTTACTACCTACCGTACGTTTCCGAGGTCAGTATCTCCGAAAACAGCAGCATGTTTCTCCAGTTTGGTAGAGTTAAGCGTTTCATTGAGTTAGTATCCTTTTAGCACACTTTCATTGATTTTGCTTTCTTCGTTTTGCAGGAGGTTGATGCTACAAACTTTTCTTCCATCAAATTTTCAATTTCAAACACAGTACATGAAACGATCAGGTACGCTGTTTCTGTCTATCTACTATTTTTCACAGTGTAGTATTGTATTCATGTTTTTATTGATATAGTCTTGTGCTCTACGTAATCAATAATTACGTTTAATGAAAACAGTAGTTATTATTCATACTTCTCGCTTTTCCGCCAGTCTCATCACTTATACTGAAATTAATATTTTCTTCAAAATGCCGAATGCATTTTCCATCGCCTTTTCAATTCCCGCTTCTAATCTCAGGTCTTTTCCAGCTTCTTTAGGTCTGCGGTGTTCTTTACCTCTCACAAAGCGCTGTTGGCAGCATCACACTTTTATCCAGCTGACATACCGTTCGCCACGGGATCCATCGCACCATAGCAAAATGTGACTTCACGGTTCGTCGCTAAGTAGCGAAACCAAGGCAACTGTACATTTGCACCGCCAGCAATCGCTGCGACCCGTCTGTTGCCGCGATTTGTCGCATGCGCGCGTCGTACGCGCCCGGAAATGCGCACGTGCCCGCGAGCGACCGTTCGCCCGCGGCGCGGACCTTTCCCGCACAGTGGTGCGAAACGCAAGTGAAGGGGACAAAATCAAAAAAAAGTTATTTCCCTTCTGGTTAAGATTTGGCAGAGCATTGCGTATATGAGTAAATATTCAGCCGAGGAAAGGACCGGCGAGAAGTTCATTAAATGACAAGCTCCCACTAACATCTAGTGTATAGGATTAAAAAGTACATAATTGAATATTTGCATAGCAGAAAGTTTTTGAGGGAGAATCCTGCACTTTGTTTATATACGATTTCAGTATATCTAATGTTGACTTAGTTTATCTTTGCGGCTCCTTGAATTAATTTTTGCAACAAGAGAACTAATATATCCCGCTACAAGGGAGGACAAGTGATAAATTATCCTAAATTAATTTCATCACGTTGACAACGCAGTTGAATGATACTATGCTTCAACGAGTTCCGAAAAGTTTCAAACAATTGAATAATTTCTTTGCGACAAATATTGTAGAGAAGACGTGGTATTTGGATATGTTGTCATATATAACTTTATGGAAGCTGGTCATTTTAAAAAGTCTGTCATTTGAAAATTCCAAGAGACTAATGCAAAACGGCTAATGTTAGAAGTTAAGCGAGTACCAACATTTTTTTCTAAAAAATAAACAATCGTCCTCGAATATTTATACCCAAAAACTATTAGAAAAAGTCACGTACATGTCAGATATTAATATTGGTCGCAGTATTATATTAAAAAAACAAATATTCTTGTCTTCCGACATCAATTTTCTGCTGTTTGCCATCACACATCCTTTCAAGTTGCCATATTATGTTCAATATTCAAATATTTGTACTCATTGCGATTTAAATTCTCCCCATAATAAATCAAATTTACTTATAATATTCGAACTTACGCACATTGAATCATTCATTTTCAAATTGTAGATTTCGCTGAGTCCTTCGAATTCATTGTATCACAGAAATCTATTAATAAATCTCCACTACTTTTAACACTATTTTTAATGTGAAGAAATAACACGATGTAGCTTCATTGAGGTAAGGAGTTAACTACCATTGCTTAAAAAAATACCAAGTATTCTTCGTGAAATGGTACAATTTGTACCTGACATTACAGTCATTTGGAAACGAACTTATTCACTCTCTATATGAGCTTCATTCTTAAGGATGTAGATTACCGACGTATGAGTTCCAGTGATACCAATGATTTGCATTCCTAATTCACCCCAGATACCACCGTAGCAATGGCAAAATATTAACCTCTAATTTGTACCGTTTCTTAGCTGGACCTCTATCGAATATTGCGAAAGCACGTTTTCAGCTGCAAGTACATAGAACGACAATGTGAATTTTCTAGCTTTCGCAAATCCATGAATGTGCTGAGGAAGATTCTCTTCTGAACGACGGCATACAGCGACATGCAGCGAAAGGCTTGAGAGCGGGATAGCATGTGTGAAGACGTGTTGGCATTACGCTATGAAGTAGGTAGAAGAAGCTGAAGCATAGCAATAACATCGTCCAAGACAAAGAGTCCCAGACAGCCAAAACGTCATTGACGCCGTGGCACAGGACAACTTTTGTCTGTCCGGCGTCTTGGACCGGAAAGTCCTAGGATTCGAGCCCTTTGTGGAAATTTTCGACACTAGTTCGATAGCCAACTCGAGTTCAGCCGCTGACGAGGAAAATCACTACCGGCCGGCTGTTCTGATCGGTACCTGATCTGTGTTTTCTCTTATCAATACTAATACTATTAATCAATACTAATAATATTACAGCAGGATTTAGAGCATTTACGTGATTGGGCTGAAAAAAATGACATGGGAATTAATGGATCTAAAAGCAAAACAATAACGTTCGGGCGGGGACGAAATTATGAGGAACCAGACTATCGTTTAGGTGAGGTAATCAAATGCTCTTTTCAATGCTGCTTTTCGTCTTGTACTGTATTGTATGGTATTATTATTATTATTATTATTATTATTATTATTATTATTATTATTATTATTATTATTATTATTATTATTATTATTATTATTATTATTATTATTATTATTATATTATTATTTTATTATATTATTATTATTTTATTATTAATGTAAGTGTTGTAATTTTTGCAATTATTGTCACTTAACTGCCACCGGGTCATACCCATTTGCAGTTCTAATAAATCTATCTATCTATCTAAATGATTTCGATTCTCCTTTCGCTTTTTCATTTCTCTCTCTTTTCCCTTATCGTGTTACTTTCTTTTCCCATTTTTCTATTTTACTGATATTCTTTTTCCACTTTGCTTTCCCTCTTGTTTTCTTTTCCCTCTTCTCTTCCTTTCCATCTTTTTTCTTTTCCTTCTTCTTTTCCTTTCCGGCCTCTTTTCCACTCCTTCGTGGTTTCCGTACCCCGTGACGATCATCTCTCTTGATGTCCTTCCCCTCTGGTGTTCCTTTCCCTCCTGTTTCCTCCGGAACTCGATCCCCGTGCTCTCAGGACAATTCTAGTTGTAGAGAGTTATCCTGCAGCGGCAACTTCGTTCAGGAGTAGCGTTTGCCCGGCGTCGCGTTCCTTCGCAACCACTGCGCGGCGTCTGCGACCGTGCCGCTCCTTCGGCCGGCGAGGGCTACGGCGGGGGCGGGGGAACGTGAGGAGGCGGGGAGGGGGCGGGGGGAGGCGGAGGCCGCGGCGCGCGTGGTCATCGCCCAGGTTGAGCGGCCGCCGCGTGGCCCCGCCACACGCGCTCGCTCGCCGGCCCCAGGCCCCCGGCCCCGCTGCAGCATGCAACGCCGCGCCACGCCGCGCCGCGCCGCGCCGGCCCAAAGCAAACAGGCCGGCGAAGTAGGCAGCCGCAGGCAGGGGCCGATCCAGCCAATCATGGGGCAGGATCAGGGTCGTTGATGTTTGTTAAATATTAAACATGATTTTTTTTTCTATATTATTTATGTGCTATAGATGTGATACTATACAAAATGATTCATTTCATTATTACATAATTCTAATATAAATAAATAGTAAAACCAATTTTTCCAAATAAAGGAAGATAAACGAAAGGTTTATCTAGGCCTTTTGGGGAGTCATGACCTTGTGCACCCCCCTTCCGGATCCGCAAGTGCCTGCAGGCACACTGTTGGGAGTTGTGACTTCTCTAATCTGGTTTCTTCTTCTTTTTTCCATTTCCTTTTCTTTGTCTGACTCCCCTTCGCATTTTCACCTTACTTTCTTTTCCCATATTCCTTTTTTCTTACATATCTTGTGTTTGGTTTTCGCTTTTATTTTCCTTTCCCTCTGTATTTCCTTTCTTCTGAATTACCATTTCTCTTCGTTATTCCCCATATGTATTTACGCCCAAAAGAGTAAAAGCTATTTGTGTCGTCGGTATTGAGGGTGAAATCTATATTTTCAATCTAGAAGCAACGGGCGGAAAACCTGATTGAGGGAGGGAGTCATTAATCCACGAGTTACTTATTTGTTAAGACATAGTATCTGTCAGAAATGATATAGTACAAGTTATAACTAATAATGTTTTAATATTAGCATACGTGTTGTTTCCTAATCTTATTATTTTCCCATCTTTTCGTCGTATTCAACCTCCTTTACTTTATCTCGTTCTTTCCCTTTCTTTTCCCTCATCTACCATCTCATGTTAATTCTATATTGAAATATATGAAGTAAATATTTGAAAAATTTATTTTGTAATTATATTACTTTTAATATTTGCAAATGTAAATATTTACATTATATTTACAATTTATGTTACACTAGATTATATATTGTATGTAACATCCATATTTACAATTGTCCAAATATAACATAACTTCAATTTTAAGAAAGTCTCAACATTTATTATCATAATTGCAAAGCATCTGCAAGTTTATCATAATTATTGCAAATAGAGAAATCTAATGAATTCAATGAACAGAAGTAATCATAGAACAAATGGAACTACCCCATGACGACGTAATCACATTTAATTTAGGGGGCTAGTAGTATTTAGGTTAGCAAAGGCCGTTGTTGGATAATTAGTTTGTGATGTGTGGAAGGCTCCTAATAGAATTGGCAAAAATATTTGAACAATAACAATGTACATACGTCGTGTACGACATGTTTATTTCACATGAGATTTGAATAGTAAGATCATCAAGTTTGGTTTTTACTACTTAACTAAAAAAATTTAAATGAATTTTCTAGGATTTTTACAAGACCTCTAAAATATGTATGGTGGATAAGTTTCGTGTATCTGTATGCATATATGAATGAGAAGAAACATTTTGAAAGCGGGACTAGAATTATAAGCTTAGTTTTTAAAAGTTTTAACCATGTTCTATACGCCGCAAATTCTGCATACAAACTTTCAATGTGTTCTTTGAAACATGGTAGTTCATTAAAAAACACTTCCTGCCATGGTAATGGCCAATTACCATTTCCAATTATTAACTCAGGGTCAGTGACACATTTAGTCGGGTGTTTCTTCCAGACACCTTCGATTCGTTGGGCCAATACTCTGTCTCTTCTTTTGCTTCTGGACATAAATGTAGCTTCACTATCTGCCCTCGTGATCTTGAGTGCTAGTACGGACTATAGATATTTAGTGAGCAGTACCTCAGTGCGAATTTTATCGGTAAGTGCCAAACCACACTGGGAAGTATCTAGTCTTTCTACTTTGTCGTGAAAACTATTAAATGAAAGAGATACCTCTTTCATCCGTTCTGTGCTCCCTCAGGCTTATCTGACAGTTTACACATGCTGTTGCTCAAAGGCATAGAGTTCTCAAAGCTATCGCCCTGTTGCTGGGGGTTCGCGAGGAGATTGTGGACTCGCACACGTAACCGCGCATCCAGATGGACGTTTCCCAACATTGAATTATGACCGAGGTATCTCTTCAGCATATCGACCATTAATGTTCTCAAAAGCAGCAAAGGAGTATTCAGTGGCTATTTAAGACCACCCGCGCACTTCACGATAGGATCTCCCTTAACAGCGCCCGGGTAGTATAACTACTGTAAAAGGAGTAGGAAGTTGTGATACTCAAAGAATTGTAGGCACGGTCGGATGGCTTGAAGCTTTAAAAGCCTTATAAAACTTGTTTGTTCTATGAATTAAATCCTGCTAGTTATTTATTGAATGTCAAGAAACAATTAAAAAAGTGTGTGACGTATAAAGGAGAATACAGTATTTTCTTTAAACGTTTATCTATATTACTACTTTTCGATGCGCGCCTTTTGAAAGGTCTCCATGTTTTCGTTAGATACCAAAGCACTCGAGAAAATTCAGAATCATCATCCAGTTTCAATTTTGACTCAAAAAATTAAATATTGGATTACGTTAGTTTCACACTACGATAACCGACTGTCTTCACATTCTCAGTGTGTCACTGTTTACGACACACATGCTGACATTCGACAGTAGCAATCTACGAAAGAGGTTACCTATGGCAATCTATATTTGTGCAAAAAACGGCTCATTTTCAGTAGATAATCTCCCAATACAGGGCCTTGGTCACGAAAAATAAATCCAGTTGATATATTTTAAAAAATAACCTCTAACACGTGGGGTAGCCGAAATCCATGTTTTGTCGGTTCTTGATACCAAAAATCGAATGACGGAAAAAGGCCTTCTGTCAGTCTGTGAAGAACGTTAGCGGCTAATCTGTTCAGCCGATTTTCTTCAAAACTGATATTCCACTATCAATCTGGCTGATGTCACAATCTCTTGAACTTGAAATCGATATTTTAATTTTGGGAGGTACCTTCCATGAAACCGCTGGGACATTTTCCAAATTTTCAAAAAAATGGATTCATCGTTTTTGAATAAACGTTGTTGTTTGATAGCGTAAAGGATATTTAAGAGAATGGTGCAGGTCTCATATTCGTTGAAAACTCTGATTTTTCGAAAATTGCATAAGTCCAAATTATTTTTCCGAAGTCTTCCTACAGGTAAAATATTAAATTTTTTTAAAGATATAAAGTTTTCCCTTAATGAAATCTGTTATCTAAAGATAGATTTTGAAATAAGGTCCTGTACAATTTTTCGAAAAATTAAGTGCTGTTGCGTAATTTTGCGTGAAAATGGGGCGAGAAACTACGTGCTGTTTTAACACCACTATTTTCAAATATTTTCGTTACGGAAAAATTGTGTTGTGTTACATTACAGTATGTTTTGCAGTGTACAGAAAGAAGATTTTGTTTAAATACTTAATTTATTGCAGTGTTATACGAGAGTGTTTTAATTGCTATTCTTGAGTAGTATGCGCGCTACATTTTGGAAAACAATTGTTTTGTTCTGTTCAGCAGCATTTTTGCTTATACAGGATACCATATTAATATGATTTATGAATCAATGTTTCGACGGCAGTCTTAGGGGAAATTTTAACAAAAAGAAATTGTGAACCTACATCCATATCCAAAACAAAACCAGTAGAATATCAGCATTTGGAAAACTCTACGAAGAACCGTTTAAATTCAGATATCACACGAATAATAAACAGGCACACACACAAAAAGTTGTCCGACCCAAGGATTTGACACTTATGACATCTATGTATTTCGACGCGTTGAATCCGAATCTGAAGCCAGAATTTCTCCATCACCCTTCAATTGTTTTTAAATCCGAAATATTTGGGTCTGACAACAATCCCCGAAAAACAAAAAACACTGTCACGATGGTTTTTTTGCGATTTACAAAAAAAGAAGGGTGATATCGTAATTCTGACTTCAGATTCAGCTCGCTGAATTGCATATAGAAACATGTGTCAAATCTTTGGGTGTGAATTTTCTTTTTACTTTGTGTGACTGTGTAATGATGGATTATGGATGCATTGAATGGATGGATTGATGGATGATTATGGATGGATTAAGAATGGGTAGATTATCAATAATGATAGATGGATTGTGGATGGACAATTCATAGATAACTCCTTAAATACTCTTGGGTGGTCTATGTATAACATTTACTATACAATTTTATAAAACAACGGTCACAACTAAAAACTTGTATTTTTTTCTTGAAGCATCGTTGTAGTCCTTGAACAATATATTTTCCTGGTAAATATTGACCAACTGAACATTCAACTTTCTATAACAAAGAATTGTGTCGTTTTTGTCACTTAGTGGCCTGCGGCAGAAAAAAGTGCTGAACAAAACCATAAAAAATGTTTATTTTTCCAAAATTATAACTCACACTGCTTAAGGGCAACAAATAAAATACTGGCGTTTAAAAGTGTTATAAATTAAATATTTTAACTAAAACAATCTTCACGAACAATGCAGTAGCATTGTATAGTACAGTCGACTCTAGATAAAGTAAACTGCGATATAGTGAATTTTCGGTTGTAGAGAACTGAAGTCACGAGTTTCGATTTCCTTACATAACAAATAAGCAGAGAAGATTCGGTGAAGTGAACTCTCAATACCTCTCGAGCGAAGTAATTTGTGCTAATTAAAGGTAGTTCATCCGGACTGTTCAGTGATCCGTGAACGTTGTTGACAAAAAGGAAGTTGATAATTCGCGGTTAGATAGAAGCATTATCGAATGTTCTCATTCTAAAACACGTCTCCGCATGAGGCTATAAGATCTTGTATGAAAAAAAAAGACCTCTCTCTCTCCCAGACCGTAGGCTGCAGATACATTCATCTCGTTCATTAGAGCCTAATCCTTGGAGTGAGAAAAATGAAGAGGTTTTTAAGATCTTTCACGTGGATTGCTTTTCCATTGTGTTTCTATGAGATATGC
Source organism: Gryllus longicercus (assembly GCA_038098605.1). Lineage (NCBI taxonomy): Eukaryota > Metazoa > Arthropoda > Insecta > Orthoptera > Gryllidae > Gryllus > Gryllus longicercus. The sequence continues at coordinate 368,324 of JAZDUA010000594.1, read as the reverse complement.
GTACTAGGGATGCTCTAATGGGATGCTTTAATTTTTGTCACTAGTGTCTTCCTGAGAAAATGAATACTAATAATCATCGGAGCAATTTTTCAAAACATTACCATATTTATTGAAATATGACGTCCTTGATTGTGTTGTTTTTCCGATGCTATTAACAGCTATTATCGAACATATTTGCGTGATTTCTTCTCACTTAGAATTGTTGAAATAATTGCCACTGTATTTACTCAATATTGTAAAGTGATTTATTTCTGACTAAGATTCAATCCTTAGTATTATAATAGCACGCGTACCCCATGTTTATAATACCTGGCACGCTGTTGGTAAAATTGTGTTTTTTTTACACGTGACGTAAAATGTATTCACGCGTAGCAAAAAGGACCGAACACTGAAGTCTCAGGTTCTCCTGTTTTTTCTTGCTATGGAAACAGTGTGTCTTTCTGTCAACATTTGCTTTAATGTTTTGTGCAATATTTTACTCTGATTGCGTGATCACAGGTAGCAATTACATCACTTTCTGTTACTTCTTTTGGATGACCTAATTCTAACCAGTTGGGCGACATGTCTTTTTCTTTTTGTTTCATTATACAATTACATACTTTATCGCTGGATACTTAAACGAATTTATGTATAAAGTCATGCATGTTTGAGAGAGCGTAGATACGATCTAAGTAAATGGGCCAAATGGATACCACGTTAGTTTTCGTGGTGGTTACTGCTTTACTACTATTTCCAACAAAAGTAAATTCGGTCGCTTTCTGTATATGCTTCGTCGTATCAAACTTTGTCAACAGTGTAAAATCGCCGTTAGTGACTCTCTGTAGGTGGAGTTGTTCAGATAGGTATCCATTTTACGTTCGAACAATTTCTCAACTACATGATCATTTTACTTAATGAGCGGGCGGGCGCGTGCACAGGGAGTGCAGCCTTTAAAAGTTTTTCACTAAAATCGTCCAGCAATTAAAACAAACATTATGACCGATCACCGAAAATATGTCTACTGTATATCAGGTCCCTAACTCGCAAACCTCAGTCCCTCTTCTTATACGATAACAACTAGTTTCCTGATTTTTATTTTTTAGTTAATTTATGCTTTCAATGTTTTGACTTCTAATCATTCCCTATTTGAAAACAGATTTTCTCCACAATACAACTTTTGAAAGAGGAAAACGATACTACGAAATAGGTTTTAAAATATATTTTCAAAAGGAATGTCATAATAATTTTAAAACTTGTTGTACGTACATTTTGTTGTTGTTTTTTTTTTATTTTGAGCACAACGGGGTGCATGAGCCCAAGACCAAACGGGAGATGGTCACCTGTTGTCTGTGGAGACCGGGGCGGGAGCAGACGATCCTTCTGTGCCACGAACTGCGGGGCCTTGCGGCGAACTACCGGGCTTCTCAGTTACTCCTTTGTTATATTGGCACCTGGCATCACATGTTAGAAGTGGATTTTGATGCCGTATTCCTGGCTACTTACCTGAGTTATCCGCGATTATAATGTGTGTTACAATATATTTTGTTTGTCATAATCTGCAAACTTCTATTTTTTCTTCTGAAATGTACGCCTGGGATGTAATTCTCTATCCACCAGTATGAACCTTATCAGGTTTTGTGTCGACTGTTTCCTATAAACTGCCAAAAACTATTGACTTTCCCTCGCGTATGCTATACTTACACAAAGGATTAGAAATATTAAAAAAAAAAAATGAAAATTTGAAACTACATTCCGAAGTCATAATATTACTGGATGCTACAACAATGTATACTAATATATAACAAACCCCAAAATAAATGAACAGAACTGCTGTAGTCATTTAAAAAGTATATTTAATGTCAAGGTGATTTAAAGACTGGAAAATGGTAAAAAAAATTCTCCCTTTTTTAACTACAGCACAACAATCGATAAATCTAAAAAAAATCACAACAACTTCTGTTTTAAGAGGAACTTTTGAAATTCTATCTAACCTGTTCCAGGGTTCTAAGACATAGTAAAAATATTTTTTTAAATATTTTTTCCAAGATTTTTTTCGGATTTAAAATTTGGCACTGCGAAAATATTTTAAAATGTTTTTCTGATAGTATCAATTACTTTCCCATATTTCATATTTTTTAATCAGATAAAATAGTGTTGAGTTGACGAAAAATAGAAAAAATTAAAATATCTAATGTTTTGCTGTAGACGGTGTCGGTGGTGGGACGGGGGTTAAGAAACCGTTCTAAAAATATTATTTTTATTATTATTTATTATTATTATTATTTTATTATTTCTAAAAATATTAGTTTTATTTTATATGTTATTAATTTATTGTTATGTTTTATTTTTTGGGTGGCAGTGAGGTTAGAGAAATGGAAGTTAGTTGGATAAAAGTTTTGTCCCTAATCATTGTCCATTAGGTTTTAATTTCACATAGGAAGAAATGTAGAAATGTCAAATATCTTGCCAGTCCCTTTCGAATGAGCAGCCAGATAATATTGAGTAGTTGAAGTAATGAACAAATTAGAAAATCTGCGAATTCATTGAATGCTTGAGAGAATATATGTTGTGTAGGTTAAGGAATTTATACGAATGTAAATAAATAAATAAATAAATAAATAAATAAATAAATAAATAAATAAATAAATAAATAAATAAATAAATAAATAAATAAATAAATAAATAAATAAATAAATAAATAAATAAATAAATAAATAAATAAATAAATAAATAAATAAATAAATAAATAAATAAATAAATAAATAAATAAATAAATAAATAAATAAATAAATAAATAAATAAATAAATAAATAAATAAAAAATAAAAACGGATTGAAAGACAATGCAAATAAGCAGATACTATAACAGTCCTTGCCCTCCAGTGCGTCCGCCGCACTTGGCCGAGTGGATCGTGTAGCCAGCATTTTGTGCCGCTCTGCTCCCGGCGTCGAAACGCATCTACGAAGCACGCGAGCGTCACGCCACAGCCACCGCGCAACGGCCCTAACGCCGCCACCAACGAAACCGCCACTGCCGCAGCCCACGTTATCACCACCCACACCGCTTCTGTTACCGACCCCCGCCGCCGCCGCCGACGACCTGCCCCCACCATAACCCCTGCCCCCTAGCACGCCATCCTCATCACCGTCGCCGCCCCCACGGGCTCGCTTTCGCCATCGCCTTGCCATCACCACTGCAACCGCCACCGACGCCTCTGCCGTGCCATCGCCACCACGTTCACTTACCGTCCACGAGTCTCGACGGTTCCAGGATATTCGACGCTGGCTAGAAACCTAGGTCGAATTGAGCCGCTGTCTGGAGGAGAATTCATGATGACGGCTGTTCTGAACGGTAGTTTTCCGTGATATCTCCGGTCAACACAAGGCGGATGCTGAAGCAACACTTAACACATGAACCACGCACGATCTTTCCTTCCCCTTCCTTGTCTTATCCTTACTCTTTACCCACACTTACACTGACATGCACTACACTACACTCATCCGGGAGATCATTCGGGAGCTTAGAGCTTGACCCGGCCGAGGTGCTACCCGGTTGAGGGGAGATACCTAGTTGAGAAAATCAGATATCGTGGCCCAGGTCCTCGTGGTCGGCGCCGTATCTCTCCATCCAACGGGGAAAGATACCTCCCGCCTTCTTCTTCTTCTTCTTCTTCTTCTTCTTCTTCTTCTTCTTCTTCTTCTTCTTCTTCTCCCTCAAGCATTAGACCGGTTGGTCCGTTGCGCCTCCTTGATCTAACCATCTTCTCCTGGGTCTACCAACGCTTCTTCTTCCTTTAGGGATGTACTGAAGCACTTGCTTTGGAATACGGTCGTCTTCCATTCTTTCGAGGTGTTTTTTCCATTGTTCTCTGTATTCCTTAGTTTTTTCGTTTAAGTTGTAAATTCCTATATTTTTCCGGATGGTCTCGTTTTTTAATCTGTCCATTCTTGTTACTCCCAGGACTGATCTTAAAAATCTCATCTCGGCTGCTTGAAGTCTACTGTGTGTTCTGGAGTTCATAGTCCAGTTTTCGCTTCCGTAAAGTCCGCAAGGCACTGCCATAACTTTATAAAACTTTAGCATTGTGTCTTTACGGACCTTTCCTTTGAGCGCTCTTTTGATGGTGCCACACATCATATTGAATCTTTCTATCTTCCTTACAATATCAACTTCGCCGAGATATGATACGTCACATCCTAGAAATCTAAAGGTATTAACCTGTTCAATAATTTTGTTTTCTAATATGAATTTACATCTTAAAGGTTGTGAGCCTTGGAATGCCATGGATTTGGTTTTATTTGTAGATATACTTAGATTATATTGCTTTGTTATTTTATATAATTCATATAGTGCCCTTTGCAGATTATCTTCTTAATCTGCAACTAAAATCTGGTCGTCAGCAAACATAAAAGTTTTAATAAAATTTGTTCCTTTAAAATTGTCTTCTATATTAAGTTTCATGATCTGTTGTTTCCATTCTCTCACAGCATTGTCTAGATATAGATTAAAAAGTATAGGTGAAATACAACACCCTTGTCTGACCCCTTTATTAATATTTCCTTGGGCAATAATTCCAGATTTTAGTTTTATGTTTATCTGTGTTCCTAGGTATATATTTCTTATAACTTCGATCAAGTGCAATGGTATTCCTCTTTTTTCCATAATTTTCCATAGTTTTCCTCTGTGTACACTATCGAATGCTTTACTGTAATCAATAAAGACTATGTAGGTCTTTAGATTGTATTCTCTTCTTTTTTCTATTATTTGTTTTAATATAAAGATATTATCCGAGCAGGATCTTCCTTTCCGGAAACCTGTTTGTTCTTCAAGTAATATACTGTCTACAATGTTTCTCAATCTATTTGCTATTATCTTCCCATATATTTTATATGCCGTATTCAGAAGACTTATACCTCTATAATTTTCGCAGTCAGTTCTTGGTCCTCCTTTAAAAATGGGTATTACTACTGCTTTCTTCCATTCCATTGGTATTCTTTTTTGTTGCCAGCATTGATTTAGAAAATCTTGAAGCCTATTTTTGGCTTCTTCTGGTAGATATTTAAATAGTTCTATATTTAAATTGTCTGAGCCAGGAGCTTTTCTGTTTTTACAACTTTTCAAGGCTTCTTGAAGTTCATTGAATTCTATTTTATCAATTTCTGATATACATCTGTTATTTTCCTCCTCTTCATCATTTACATCTTCTCCCTCTTCTTTTGTCCACAGATGTTTACAGAACTTAATCCATTCTTCTCTATCTAGAAGATCTAAATTTGCTGCGTCTTTTTCTTCTCTGTTTAGGTGTTTCATAATTTTGTAAGCAGTATATTGGCGACAATGTACATCTCTTTCTATGTTAGAAATGTATCTTTCCCAGCTTTCCTTGTGTGCAGCTTTTACTATTTTTTTTGTTTCTCTTCTTTGTATTTTATATTCTTCCAATGTCTCAGGAGTTTTCGTCATGAGCCACTGTAGATATGACTCCTTCTTTCTTTGAACTGCACGTTTCAATTCTTCATTCCACACATTAAGTCCCTTTTTTGGCTTATATTTATTCCTTTTCCCTAAGGTTTCAAAAGCTACACTTTCTATCAGTTGGGTTAGCTTCTGCCATTCTAATTCAGTATTCGTGCTGATGGGTTCCTTTAGCATATATAGTCTTATGCGTGATTGAAATAAATTTCTGATGCTAGGGTCTTCTAATAGGTTAGTTTTCCGCACTGTTTCCTTTATTGTGATCTTTTTGCGTGTTGTTCTTGCCCATTTAGTTTTAAGGATTACTTTCCCTCTTACTAGGAAATGATCTGAATTTATATCCAGTCCTCTCATCACTCTCATGTCCTGAAATAGTTTTCCCATCTTTTCATTTGCAATTAAATAGTCAATTATTGATCTGTACCCTCTGTTCACCCATGTAAATTTATGGATATCTTTATGTCTAAAGAACGTATTTTCTATTCGTAATGAATTAAAATTCACAAAATCACGTAACACTTTTCCATTTTGATTAATTACTACTTCTCCGTTTGTTCCAATTATTTCCTTAATGGGCTGTTGTCCTATCCTAGCATTCATATCTCCTCCTATGACTATATAATCATTTTTATTTGTGGAATCTAGTACACTTTGTAGGCTTTCATAAAATTTATCAGATTCTTCTTTTCTACCCTCTTCAGGAGCATACACTGATATAATACTCATATATCCTCTAGCTATTTTGAATCTGCATGTTACAATTCTTTCATTTATCCAACTGTAAGAAGTTATCCTATTTCTCCATTTCTCATTTATTAGAATAGCTGTTCCTGCTACTGCTCTATTTTCGATAGGTACACCGCTATAAATTAATGTATAGTTTCCCAAATCACATGTTCCCCTCTGCTTCTTTTTAGTTTCAGATAACATAACCAAATCGAGTTTAGCACTCCTGACTTCTCTTAGCAATTCGTATTCTTTGTTAGCTATGCCTCGTACATTCCAAGTTCCTATATTGACATGTTCTGATATACCAAGACGTTTGTCCTTTAACTTTGCCAATGTCGTTACCAAAGGATTTCCTTGTTTACAATCAATGAGTGAGCCAGTAATAAGAATCTCCCCTGGCCGCGCTACGAACGCTGCGCAGGGAAAGTTTGGTATTGGGGCTGCCACCTCACTGCTCCCAAACTCGCAGGATTTGTATAAGGTTTTCTCCCTAGACAGATTGCTTTCACTTCAGCTCTGAGGTCTGTCCCCCCATTAAGAAGCATAAGAACAGGATCTATAAGAAGATAGAAAAAGATTAGTAGTTTACAGAAAGTAGAAGATCAGAAAGGAAAGACTCCCTAGCCCTCGCAACCTAATAGCATCGGGGTCGAAAAATACAAGGGGTCGAGAGTGACCAAAATAGGACAGTTAAAAGAAGTATGGCAAAAGTAAGTGGAAGCATTGCCATACTAGTGAAAAGACCCTCCTCCTTTATCCGGGCTTGGGACCGGCAGTGCCTGCAAGCAGACCCAGGCGGAGTTTCCCACCTCCCGCCTTCTGCGATAAAACATGTACTCTACTGACGAGACTAACGACCTTGGTAGTTGATGTGTCAGGAAACATTAGTCATTAGATCATTCAATCTACCACCCTCTCTGCTGCCAAGACACCGCCGGCCTCATCCGTACTGCCCTCACCGCGACGCTGTGCCGGTCGCTGTCACAGCTAGAGCCGTCGCCACCACTGCCATCACCACCACCACCACCGTTACCACCACCACCAGCATGTTGCGCCGTCACCACGGGGGCGCCGGAGGCTCACCCGACGCTCTTCGACGTTGGCAAAGCGCGGATATAAAATACCGCGGCTTCGGCGGCTTAGCGCGTGACGAACGGTGTTTGTTCGAGGCGCAGCACCCCCCCCCTCCCGGCCAGCCCACCATCCCGCCCACCTGCGCGCACAGGTGCTTTGGGCATGGGGCCGGGGCGCGCGCGCGGTGTCACGGCCACCAGCCCCGCCCTTCAGCCCCGCCGGCTTCCGTGCGTAGCCCCCGGAAGGAAAAACGAAGCAAGGAAGTGTGCCGTGCGGGGGATCCCGGTGCCGGCTGTTTTACTTGGTGGCCTCTGATCCGGCCTTGCTTTTTTTCTTGGCTGTGGGCTTAGAAGTAGGACTTTTGAAGGGAAAAGAAAATTAAGGAATATGTTGCCGTCTGTTATATCGCTATTACTGTTAAAAGAATCTGACCTGTTTTTCAAATTACCAATTTGTAGAATTTTTCATTAATTGATATTAGTTTGTTAAATATTAAAACTCTCTTAACACATTATATACTAAACATCGTGTGTGTGTTTTTTAATCTCACATGTCATTAAAGTTACATCAGTAGAATAATTTACAGTAGCAGCTCCGGATTTAGTGGTACATGATTCGAAACTTAATTTGTCATCAAAATCATCAACAGAAAAAATATCAAACCTCGAATCGATTCTTAGAAGTATCGATTCTCCCAAAACGATTGATAACGTTACATGGCTTAAATAATGAAAATATTTGTATGTTACTTTGGATTCGAAGAATTTACGGGATTCACGATCTGTGTCTCAAGCTCAGTATTTCTTTTTCGTTGCACGTATTTCTGGAAAAATAATTGCTCTTTGCGAAATAAATGACTTATTTCCACGACTTAACACGCGTAATCCCACATCGCCCAATGCATTGGGTATAGTTTGAACATTAATCTGTTTTCCCGATATTGTTCCGATTTCCGGAACCAGAGCCCTATAAGATTTATATTAGCAGCCCTAGCAGATCTACTGTCGATTTCTGTATTTCAGAGATTTTCGCTTTCCCGGTATATTTTCTGTAATCAGTGCAGGGAAGATCTCATACAGTTGCAGAAGGTGAAAGATTATTTTGCACGAACTGACCTTTAGATTATGGCCCCATAAATGTTAATGAGATTCATGGGCAATCTAGGTCGCCAAATTATTAACTCGAATTGTCCAGAATGTTCTTTAAACCATTCGCGTATAATTGCGGCTCGGTACATGACGTATCTTCCATTCAAATACCATGGTTGTTTGGGAACATAAAATCCATGAAAGATTGCATATGGTTTCCAAGTAGCTGAACATAACATTTTCCAGGCAATGATTAGTTCAATTGGACTAGAGGACCCAGTCCATTCCATGTGAAAACATCCCACACCATTATGAGCCACCACCAACTTGCACATTACCTTGTTGACCACTTGGGTTCGTGGCTTCGTGGGGTCTGTGCCACATACGAACCCTACCATCAGCTCTTACAACAGAAATCGGGACTCATCTGGCCACAGATCTCCTTGGGTACAATCGATATGGACGGGAGATAGAAGAGGTGCTACAGGACTGTCGGCCACTGCATTGTCCCTGCCGAGAGATTATGCCTGAAATTAGGTATTCTCGGCACACTCTCGACACTGTGTATCTCGGAATATTGAATTCCGTAACGGTTTTCCAAATGAAATGTCTCAAGTGTCTAGCTGCAACTGCAGTTCCGCATTTAAAAGTCTGTTCGCGTCGTGTGTCATGTCTGAAATCTTTTCACCTGAATCACTTGAGTAGAAATGAAAGCTCTTCCAATACACTGCCCATTTATACCTTTTGAAGGCGATATTACTGCCATCTCTATATTCGCATATTGCTATCCCTTGACTTTTGTCACCTCAGTGTGTAGTGGACACCCTTTGAAACTATTCATGCTCTTTTATAAAGGCTTTTGACATCCGAATGCAGTTTCATGATGAGCTCTCTCAGCTGAAGACACTCTCTACTACTTTCGCGCCGTGCTTCACGAGATCTTGAACATTGTGAACACTGACAGCTAAAACTTGATTACTGTGAGTAGCTAAGGCGTTCAAAGAGCTACTCATCTCCCGATTGTCTCGAAATAATTGGCGCATCTTGGTGTGGGAAAACCATGTAAGATTCAGCGCATGTGTTTCCGCGTAATTTGGGAATCAGTGAAGAGAAAAGCATAATGTTTTCATCCCTCTTATCACGTTGGGCACCGAGTATGTGGTGACCTGTCTAAGCTTGTGTGAGGGACATTATGTCAGGAAGTCATAGGAGGAGGTAGGCTAAAAATGGATTTGTTGAGCTCTGGGCCGCAAAAAGTATCGGAGCAACAATATGTTGATCACTTGCGCGGTTATTGAAAGAGCTCATATCAGTGATGATTATTCCTAATCTTGTAGGGTGGCTTCAGCTCAGGATTAGAGAGTAGACTATCCACTCATTAATTTTGTCAGCATCAGTTAAATAGTTGTATCTTTTCACAAATGTCAAAATGTGCCGCCAAGGAACTTGCATGGATGTTATTAAAAATATACTTCTTCACACGTGCACACGCACACACACGCACATTTGCACACCCACATATACACATACATACACATGAGCGCACACACGCACATGGGCTAATCTATGTTTACAAGAATTTTAGATTATTATAAAATTTATCCTTAAAAAATGTGATCTATTTTTTTTCTGAATGTTAGGTTTTAAACCGCCTTTACACAGCAGAAACTCTTCTTATCTAGCTGTATTCTAATTACAACGCTGCCTTGACAGAGTTGAATGAGGTTTTTGTTTTACGTGGCTTCAGTGGTGGCAATAGGCTTTTCTTCGGCTCTCTCGTCGCTTTATGGCTTGCACGGAGCGGTCGGGCCAGGGTCGCTGACCGGGCGAAGACGGACTCGGGGGCGGCAGCTGACGACGGGAGCGGCGGAAAGCCCAGCCGTTTGTCTCTTCCCGCGTCGCACCCCTATTGGATATCGCTTCGCAGAATTTGCCCCTTTTTGCAGCACAGGGGATTTAGTTTTAAATGTTTGTAATCCATCGCACGGCACTCGGATGGCCGCCGCCGGCGACTTATTGCTATTCCAATCTGCGCGACAACCGCGGCACACCGAGGAGAGTGGCGTAGTTGTGGTTCGGCGCGAGGCGTTGCGTAGTTTTAAAATGGCGGCTCTACGTTATTGCGAAGTTCACTGATAATTCCATAGCTCATGGACTGAAATAAAGTTATGCCTGAGGGAGCGTAACATTCAGCTTTTGATAGTATATATTCAGCAGTACGCTCTGAAGAAGGCCACAATATGTTAGGCGAAACGTTAGCCACCATATCAGTGACGCGGCTCGTCCCGGATAGCCTAGACAACATTCAGCATTTGATCTTTAGATTTAGATTTTTTAGCCAAAAATTAGTAAAAACTGTGACGTATGGAGGAGAAGATCTGCGCACGTTTTCTTGAGTTCCAGAATACCTTCCCATCATTTTAACTATAAATAGTTAAAAGATCATAGAATAGATAGATAGATAAGATAGAGAATAGATAAGATCTTTCGTGCGGCTTGTCCTGAATCTTTTCGCGTCTATTCCGGCATTCTTCTTCATATCCTGCTACGATTCATCCCCATTCCTTTTCCCCCTTCTTGGCATGATGTTAGTTTGGCTCTGTCATTTGTCGGTTTGTAATGCGCGCGATCCAGCTATGCCTTTCAAAGATTACATACTCGGCAGGCATCTATAATGTTCGATGCGTAAGTGTTCAGTGACATTTCGCAAAGGAATTTTCTAAGTTGTGCGACATTTGCGTTCTCTTTCTGTCGCAATGGAATGGTCTTTAGTTGAGACGCAGTAGAGAAATGTGGTCCGCAAACTTCCTCCTCCCAGAAGACTCGTATTGGGACCAGCACGTATTTGGGCGTATCTAATCAGCTGGGGTCGACCTGCAGGTCGTAGCGCTGTGGCTCTATGCAGAGCTCATTTTGCAAAGGAGATTATCTTTTATATTCCCTACATTCCTACATTTTTATTTATTTACTTTTTAACGATGGCTAGTGTCACGATAAAGATAAAGAAAACGAAAGTTAAAACTCACATCAAAGGATAAATTTATGTGAAGTGTATCTCTTAGATTTCGCCGCGAGTTGATGTACATTCTAGATGTTGAATAAGATTTCTCGACTATATACATTAACCAAAATGTGACGATTAATGTAAAATGTTTATGCTACTACTTATAAAATGTCTAATTCCTCCTAAAACGTATTTCAAGTTTAAACATTCAAGTTTCTATTCTGCGGAAACTATTGAAACATTTATGAGTTGTAAATAGATATTTATTGTTTTTCCAAACACTTTAGCCAGATTTTAGGAAAGTAAATTGACATTCCATTTTAAAAATTAAGTTTAAAGAACTATGAGAAAAATAAATTAGGAGTTCAATTAACGATTGTGTCTGAAATGTAGTCTAAAATGGGGTGCTGGCGGAACTAAAAGATTGCAAAGTATGTTGGAATATGTTTATTTACATCTTTATTACTTCATCCGCAACACAGGCAAAAATATGTCTTACGAACCATATTAATTTGTAATAATAACCAGTTATGACAAAATATTTATGCGAATCGGGAATAAATTGAAAATTTTTATCTTATTAACAATTTCTTGACGTAGTCATTCGACGGAAAAGTAAAAACGAATAATTTTGATTCGTACAAATATGTCATATCATTGACATGAACAAGTAGTCTTTTCTTTTTCCGCCATATATTCTACCGTTTTTTGACTGTAGGTTTACAACCTACAGTCAAAAAACGGTAGAATATATGGTTGAATAATGAGGTCATGAAAGCAAATTTTTAATAATATTTTTTCATAAATATCCCAGCTATTATTCTAACATAGAACTACGTATTCAATATGATTCCTTGAACACCATACTAAAATAACATGCCCAGAAATAACAGTTATAGAAATTGTCAATTTTTCATATTTTTCTGGCATTGCTGATGGATGTAACACGGGGATCGTAAATCAGGAACAAGAAAGACATATGTTGAAGGCTTGTCATGTTGCATGAAGTACACAAGAAAAGAGCAATATTTCTGTATTTTCTCTCTCTCCTCTTGTACTCGAACATGACTAAATCTAACACACTGGCCGCTGTACTGACTGATCATTCAGAAAAACATATATTTATTTATAACATATTTACTGTAATAATTCATCTTCCCGTTCTAGAAGGAATTAGGGATTATAATTTGATTTTACCTTGGCTTTCTAATACATCGTGGGATGCGGGAAGATAGTGATATTGCATGCATTATTAAGAAGAGAAACATTCTTCCTTTGGTTCAAATAACCTTATAATATTACGTTAATGTTCTACGTTACACAGCCAATTCGCGGCTTGCCCAGCATCAAAAACAAACAACAAACTACTACTATGAACATTGCAAGTTACGGGGTAAACGTCCAGTCCACCAGTCAGTTTTCCTTAGCCGAGATGTGCAGGTCCGGGCAATCCCTTGTGACGTAGTGAAATAAGAATAAATTCAGATAACAATAATATAAGAAGTATATTAAAAGTTACAAACAAGTTACAATAATTTGCTAAAATTTAAACCCTCCGGCAATCTTTTCTTTCCCAGTACCCTGCTTTACCGCAGAAAAAAGCTACGCGTGATGCGAGCTGTCGGACTTCCGTCCCGTGACTATCACCGTCATACGGCCTGACGCCAAAATTTAAACCGGTCGCCGTCCGGCGGACCGCGTGCCTACAGCACCCGAGATCGTCTGGCCCTTACACTCCTGACATCTCGCCCACACTCCTACTCTCCCCGTACCTTCTCGCCCTCCGCTCTCCGATGCAAACTGAATGAGAAGGGGGGGGCACAGAGGGCGGCGCGTTAAATAGTTGGGGCCTACACCCCCACCACACAAGTTTCCTAGGTAGGCTCGCCTGCTGTCGGCAAGCGAGGGCTCGCTAGCTAGCTTCCAAGGAGTTTACAGCCTAAGGGTGTTTTTGGCTCTGCCACGCTGTCTTCGTCAGCTGCCAGAGCGCAAAACCCCGGAAGTTCAGGGCTCAACCCTTTCTTCCCCTGCAACGTGCTTTCACCGACCTAACGGTTCTGGCCCTCGTGTTAACGACGCCAAACCCTTTTGCCCCGCCTCGGCGACGATGATGGCGGTGGCCGCAGCGGCGGTGGCGGCGAGGGAGGCGCCGGCAGTGACAGCTCTGGCAGTCCGGTATGAACAGCTGTTGACCGCCAGCAGGTCAATCACGGGTCGGATACATTAGGCACTGGCGAACGGAGTCCACACAATCACCCTTTCGTCACGCGACCCTAGCCGGTGGTAATGCGGAGGGCGGCACACAAATATCACTCCATGATGTGACGGCGCAATATCACTCCGTGATGTGACGGTGGCAAAAATGATAAAGTGCAAGTCTTGCACTCCGCTCCTCTAGCTAAGGCCGCTCTCTCTCGAGAGAGAGAGCCCGAGTGGCGGATCGAACTTTACTCGGCCGAAATTTTCACTTGAATGCCTCAACATCGCAACCTTACGCACTCGAAATTTTTATCTGAATGAATTTACATTGCAACCAAAATTCACTACCGAACCTCTGTCTCCCACCCATTCACCTATGAGGTAGCCCACCATTAGTTGTATTTGAACGAATAGTGTGGGAGTGGGACCTCACCGAATCCAGTATCGGCGCATGCGCGTTGAAATTTATTTTTGAAAATGCCTAAATTCTGAAAATTTAATTTGCGAGTACTGGGTACATTCTGGGAAACATAAAACTGCGGATTCCGGTAATGACTGGTGAATGGGCGACCTTTCCGAAAAGGCGACGACAATAGAATCCTTTAGGACGGGGCTTTATTTTTAAACATAATGAAATTACTGGAAATAAAAAAATCTTTAGCAAGTGATTTCAATCTGATCGAAAATTGGCGGTCAGTATATCCCAGAACAAATATTTAAATACTTTCACATAAACAAAAAACAACCATTGCCTGTCTGAATAGGGGATATCACCAAGGTTGAAGGCCGCGGGTCCGTATCCCGCCCGGGCCATGGTTGTTTGTGTGAGTCCGTATGAGAGTATGCGAATTCCACTACTGTTACTGTTACCCCTAAGTTACTAGTCCCAATGTTAATTACAGTGGTCACTATATGACCTTGGTAGTTGAAAAACGACTTTGAAGAAGTAAAAAAAGAGCAACCTTCATTTTCCTGTGAAAACGTGGAAGGAATATTTAAAAGACGTTATGTTCCACGCTAGTACACTCCTCATGCGCCCTACTTTAATATACTGATCTCAGTCTTCAAACGAATTATGGCCACAAACGAGCAATACACATTTTTTTTGTTCAGTTTTAGACTTCCAGTGTTCTTTATATTTCTCAGTTCCATTTCCGTTCCTGGCAAAATAGTTGTATGGGAAATAGTTATTGGGAACCGCTGTTCAGCGAATCACCAAAATTGATATTGCAGTATGTAAGAATAATAGTAAAATAATACTAATATAATAGTAATATAATAATAATAATAATAATAATAATAATAATAATAATAATAATGTAATACAATTGAGTAATAACTTTGATAAATATTGAAAATATTTTAATATTATTTTTGTTCCATTTCAAAGACTATTGGTTTTCATGACACTCTATATTCTTTAACGTTATATTGCATTAAATAATTGACCGTTCTTCCGTTTTGGGAATATTTTTATTCTTTACATTGTCAACGTTTATTTTATAATTTATTTTCATATTAATTGGGAACTAATGTGATCAGTATTCTACTATTATTAGGGAGCGTCGTAGTTGGTTTAGCTTAGGGTCATTTAAAGTATTAGTTTAGTCTTGCACCCATCGAGCATATTTGGGACCAGATCGAGAAATAACTACGTCCAGCACCAACTACTTGAGTTCTGGAGCGTCTATTGCCAAAGTTATGACATAGAGTGAACAAGGAGTTCTTGAGGGATTCGAAGTCTCTATGACTACATGACCGTTTGTATTGTCGCATGTATTCACTCTAGGAGAGATGTCACGTCCCATTAATTGTATATTTACATTTACGATTTTTTTCAATGAATGGTTTTGCGATCAGTCCTTATTAGTAGCCTTCCCTAAATATTAGAGGATTAGTTTCACATAATTTCGACGGAATTACACTGTTAATAAATGCTGTATCATGATTACACTGTTTATGAACCTTGCAAGGAATTATAGCAATGTTTACACGAAAACGATAGTTACAGGATCACCGAAGGAAACATTGTAGGTAATATTCGAAGATTCGATTTATATTGTGATTAATCAAAAGTGATAAATGGAACACCAGACATTTTTAGACTTTCTAATTGTTCTATACAAAATTAACGTAATTAGTGTTTTTCTTGACTCTTAAGAAAAAATATTACATTGAACTCTGTTTATCAACAGCGATAAGCGATAATTGATTAGCTCACTCAAGCTAACAAGCGCGTATGCTTTATAGGAAATACTTAAAGTTTTTTAATAGAAGTATTTGTCTTAGACACAATAGAATCTTTGTTTCCATATTTTGAACTTTAGTTCTACTTTATTTGAGCTTTAGTTCTACTTTAATTTAGCTTAGTTTCTATCTTAAATAAAGCGTTCAGTATAATACTTATACAATACCTTGCCTTTACCTTGTTAGTATCCACATTATTGAATTTCCAGTAAATTTAATCTATGTCACTTTCACGCAGAAATTGTAAGTTTCTTTCTTCAATCGTTAAAATCCTTTGATTTATTTCAAAGTTATAAGGGCGGGAAGAAACTCACAAGTCCACGCTGAAAAACGAACCATCTTCTTTTGCAGTTAGAAGAAAAAGAGAAGTTAGAGAGCTTTATGATTGTATTACAGAAGCACAGTAATGAACTTAATTGTATCCAGAACTCCCATAGCTGTAATCTCATCCTTTATTACAGAAGGTTTATTAGACGTAAATCATCTTGGTTCAAAAATAAAATATCTGTAGGTGCCATCCGCGATATTCCGTCCGAATCAAGAGCAGCGAAAAAAATAAAGGTTGGAAGTTGTTCAAATGCAGAGTTTAAGAAGGGCAAGTAAGGTAATGGAATTTTATAAATACGATTATGATAATCCGCTGAAACAGGGTAATGAAAGAAACGGCATTGGCAACACAGAGACCGTCTCAGCATGATAGGGCGGGTTCTAAAATACAACAGCTTAAAAGGCAGTTCTGGAAGGAGGAATCAAAGAGAAAGTTCCAAGGGGAAGCCCAAAGTACTTCCTGTTTTCAAACTAGTGGTTCTACAGAACGGCACAGGCTTTCTCGTATTAGGTTTCTATTTTCTTTGATCTGGGCTAGCTATGCGGACTTGCCACATACTCTTGCCAGCTGCCATCTATGGACGCTCCGAGGACATTTTTTAAAAATATTTTTCTCATTTCTTCGGTTTTCTAATAATAGAACTGCAATATTACTTTAAGAATATTAAAGAAGAATAAAACATCGTTCGAAGTGGCAATTTTCATTGAAAAATTTGGAGCCGATCTTTAGAAAATGGCTCCAAAGCTCTGGTGTAAATGCAAAATTTCAAACTCTTTTTCACCACAGAAAACTTTTGAGTTTTGGAAAAACTTCATTCAAAGTCATTTAAAGCATTTTCCCTCACAAATGCAATTATGTATGCAAATTGATGGATATATGCATATCAACGGCGTGAGGGATCTTTCAAAAATTTACTTTTGTGTAATTTTTGGAAAAAAAACAGCAAATAATACAGCAAAATTAATTTCAGATCATTTCAAATCAGTTCAACGTTTGAAGAGATTTGCAGCCGTTTTTGAGAAAATGGCGTTTGAGCGTTCGTGCGGAATTTTGAGCTCTTTTTCAGAGAAAGCTTAATTTTAAAAAGAAATTTTATATGACATTATTTAAAGCACATGTGCTCTTAAATACAATAGTGTGAACAAATGCCTGCTAATGTAATTATTACCCACGTGATAGGCTAGTAAAAAATAATATTTGTAATTTTTGAAAAAACAAAAGAATAGGGCAAAATGACGTTGATGTCATCTCACAGTACATTTAGCACTATCCCTACTAAAAGTTTAATGAAAAAAATTGGAGTCATTTTTGGGGTATCTTGTATTTGTTTTAAAATTGCGCAAATTGCACGCAATATTGCGCAAAAACGATTAAAAGTTTTTAAAAAATGTAGATGAAGTTAGCGAAAGAACTAATTATGTACAACAAATTTCAATTGTACGAAAAAATTCTATCTTTAATTCTGTAGTTGTAGAAAGACGCTGAAAAAATTCAAACTTTTGCAATTTTCGAAAATTCAGAGCTTATGGTTAAAATTGGACCTAGCCAACCTTTATTTGTGAATTTTTATGTATTCTTTCAAGAAATTTAAAGAAAATAATTGGAGCCGTTTTTGAGAAAATTTTGAAAATTCCAGAGGGCTTAATTTTCCCAAATTTAAGAGAATGTTTTTCAAAAACTGAAAGCTCTTGAATCGCGCCAGATCGGCAAGGGTTTCTTCAATTTGGAAAAAAAATGTTCTCATGGCTCAGGTGCTAGTGGTGTTGACGGACGGGCGGACAGACGGATGTTTCGAAATAATAATAATAATAATATAATAATAATAATAATATAATAATAATAATAATAATAAGAACTAACTATAGTCCTCTGAACTTGAAAAAGTTTGATCCGCCTGTTCAACCAATCATTGAAACAGAAGAAAAGATGTCCTTATGGAAAGCGAAGGCACTGCATGGAAGGTACCCTCACGAGCTGAGTAAACCAGAAGTCGACATCTCTGCGTCGCACGCATGGCTCCAGCACGGGGATCTCTTTCCGGAGACAGAAGCCTTCATGATAGCTATCCAGGACCAAGTGGTACCAACATTGAACTACAGAAAACACATTCTGAGAGATTCTACCATTCATTCCAACTTGTGTAGAAGATGTGAGGCTGCAAGCGAAACTATCCAACACGTGACAAGTGGATGTAGCAGCCACGCACAGTTGGAATACAAAAAGAGGCATGATGAAGTGGCGAAGCAGGTCCACCAATTATTGGCATTGAGAACGGGCTTACTCGCCACTTCCGTGCCGTATTATAAATATGTGCCTCAGAATGTGCTTGAAAGTAGTGAGCACACACTCTACTGGGATCGCTCCATTATCACTGACAGACATGTCGGCGGCAATAGACCCGATATAACGTACATTGATAGAAACTATCAGCAGGTTTTCCTTATCGATATATCAATACCCAATACCCACAACATATCGGGAAAATATCAAGAGAAGATCCAGAAGTATACCGATCTCGCCCATGAAGTCGCATCTCAGTGGAACTTGAGTAAAGTGACAACTGTGCCTATAATAATATCAGCTACAGGAGTGATCCCCAAAATGACACTTCGGGCACTGGAGTGTCTTCACTTGGATGCCAGGAATGTATATAATATGCAAAAGTGTGTAATTTTGAATACATGCCGTATTGTCAGAAGCCATCTGAAGCTTCAGTAAAGTAACCACACACCTGGTCATCATTCCTGTGTGTGGTTGACATACCGACCAGTAGATACTGTGAATAATGTATAATAATAATAATAATAATAATAATAATAATAATAATAATAATATGAAATTTAAAAAAACAACTTCGGCATGAAGATGTATGTATGTCCGTTGAAATCTCGAAATGGAATTCCCGCAGCATTACATAAATTTCTCTATACTACGTATATTACTCCGTATATACATATTCATACATGAAAGTAAACTAATAGTGCTACAGAATGGCACAGACTTTCCCGTACTCGTTGTCTAATTCCTTTGGTCTCGGCTAGCTATTCGGACTTGCCACATACTCTTGTGAGCTGCCATCTATCACTATCTATGAATATTTTTATTATTATTATTATTATTATTATTATTATTATTATTATTATTATTATTATTATTATTATTATTATTATTATTATTATTATTATTTTTGTTTCTAAATAGTAGAACGGAAATATTATTTTATGAATATTAAAGAACTGTAAAACCTCGTCCTAAACGGCAATTTTCTTTGAAAAATGTATAGCCATTTTTAAGAAAATGGCGTTTAAATGCTATTGTCAATTCGAAATTTGAAGCTCTTTTTCACAGAAAACTGTTGAGTTTTCGAAAAATTTCATTAGAAGTCATTTGAAACACAGTTTTTTACACAGTGATACTTTTCGTATCGTTGATCTTAGTTTATCTATTTTCAGTTAACAGTCTCTTACAATTCATCCCTGTCATTTGTCATGATGTAGTTGTAGTCATACTCTGCCATACTCGTGCACATACTACGATAGCTGTCGACTGTAACACTAACATTAACCATCATTATGATATATGAACATCTTGATTTGTAAGGAACCAAAGTCACTCCCGCAGAAGCAAGTATAAAGTAAGTATATGTACGTTAATGCAGGTACATATGCAAAGGATTGGTTGAATGAATATTAATAACTATATTGATTTGTGTGTGAAAAATACGGTATTTTCACTTCCAAAAATACAAACAATGGAAGAAAACAGTGAACATGCCCGATCTTCGTGGTAAGCAGCTGCAGCTTATCAACTTACAAAAAAGCGAAGGCGTTTCTTAGCTCATAGAGACACTGTATTTACCACGTTTCCAGGGAGTAGTTCATATCAAGAAACTCTACCAGTGAAATGGATTCTTCCTGACGCTTTTCTCTTCCCGATCCAGTTAAATATACTTTCTTAAGAAATTCATCGCTGCGTTGTCAGTTTATAGTATATGTTACGCTGATAAAGTAATTTCCTACAGCAATGTTATATTTCTCAAATCGATACTTAAATAACTCAATGTTTGCGTTTATAAGTGAATGATCGTGTAGTTGTTTGTTTCTTAAGCGCTCATAACTCACGAATATCACGTATGCATTCCTTCAAAAGATGAAATTATTTTTCATTCTGACTGCCTTCTCGCGATAGAGGTGCACAGCAAACGGTCTTGATGTCCCACGCACCCAAGAAACTGTGTACGTAAAAGTGCAGCTTTGACGGTTGACACGTGGCTTGGTGTGGTGTGACGATTCGTTGCGTGGAGGGAGGGTAGTGCGAGAAAGAGGGGAAATACCTCCCACCGTGTTTCCCTTAGGTTTGTCTCGCACCGTCAACTCAGGATCTCATAAGCCCGCACAGCCATTGTTTTCCGGTGCTGGGTGAATTCATAACTCCTTCACCTATGAATTTATTAACATTAATAAACTTTACCGTTAAGTTAAGACTTAAACTCTATGAAAAAAGTGTGAGTCAATTTCAGAGTTGTTTTTAAAGTATATTTTTTAGAACTTATAATAAATATTAAAATTCAATGGATGGGTCACATATGCGTCTGTACACTTGACACCAACACACTTGCGGACACCTTTGATCTGGGGTCAGCAGAATGCGAGGTCCTCGGCGACAACACATATATGAGGGACAAGGGACAAACAGTTATGTTTAAAGCGGGACTCGATCCCGTGCCCCTTCGAACCAAAGCGCTGAGTCGGTACACGCTCTTAGCCGCTTCAGTAAACCTGGGCGCCTAAACATAATTTGAAATATATATATTTAACTCAGACTTTGGAATATAAGTATCTTAAGTTCACAGTTTGACAAGTATCTTAAAATAGAGCGGACAAAAATGGTCACTTTTTGCCTATGAACATGCAGTGGGAAATTGCATTGGCTGAGATATGAAGATTGGCATTTATACAGATGATGTTTGCCCCTGATTTTAAGGCAACCCGTACGCACATCCATTCGGCAGGTCGCATTCTGACGCTGACACGGAGAGATTTCATTATCTACCCAACATACACATTTGTAAGTGCATACAGGCTTGCGTAAAATTCTGGGGTAAATGCTACATGTAGCAATGAATGTGACTAGCAATGAATTCGACCAAAGAGGTTTGCAATTTTTATTTTAAGTATGAAATATTCTAGTCTAGACAATAGTTTCTGAGAGTTTCTGCAAAACAAGTTTCTGCAGATCCCACAGGCTCTGGCCGGGAGGTCCGAGATTCGAGTCCCGACGATGACAGGATTTTCGTTACTAGCTAGATGGCGAAGTCGGATTCAGTCGCTGTCTGGAGGAGAATTCTACAGGCCGGCTTCTCTGAACGGTAGTTTTCCGTGGTTTCTCTGATCAAAACCAGGCGAATGTCGGAGCAGTACCCTAACAAAAGGCCATGGACTTCCCCATTCCTACCCCATTCTTATCGTTTCCTCACGCCTTACTTACACACACACACACTAACATGAACTACACTACCACACATGCCAGGTGACCGGTCGGAAGCTTAGAACTTGTCCCGGCTACAGCAGTGCTCCCCTGGTAGAAGATATCTAGTTGGGGAATACCTTGCTAGCCAACGGTAGGTCGGCGCTGGATCTGACCATCTAGCGGGGGAGGATCTTCGTGATCTTTCGATGAAAACATACACAATACTTAAGGAACTAATGACCTTACCAGTTGACGCTCCGGGAATCAGTATGCAATTTTCAATTTTTTCAATTATCGCATATGACATTTTTTTCTATAAGTTGGCAGAAAGTAATCTAGTTCTAAAAATTGCAGATAAGTAATTATTTTCGACCCCCCCTACATGCCGTAGAAATTTGTAAAATTTATTCTGAGTGATAAAATTGTCACTTTCTTCGAGTTGTGATCTATTAAATAGACTTATTTGTGTTCAGACACTTCATTTATTACATATGTTACTGTTCAAGTCCGAAATATGCTTAATTCCCGAATGAAGAGCTTTATTCGCACATTGACCAGGCAGTTTGGATGAAGCTTTATGAATGGATCATATCCCACTTCATCCGGTCAATGATATTATACACAGTATGCTGGTTAAAGACAGTTGATTGTCGGAATGTGAAACTTCATTTGTTTTGGCTGGAACCATTTTATCATAAAATTCTGTTCATAATAATGCATAGCACATACTCAAGGTTGATTTATGTCACTCGCGAAGTCTGAAGGCAGAGGCCACATCACCTCAACTCGGAAATGCGTAGCTAAGCAACAGTTGACGAATATAGTGAGAATATAGGAATGTATAGGTTAGGTTCATGTAATGTTGTGGTCATGTTCTTGTAAATTTACGACTGCCACAGAGGAATTCGAAACTAAACAAATTCCCTCACACTAGGTTAACTTTCTTCCAGCAGTGTGATTCATGTTTATAACAAAACATCTGTTGTGCTTCGTGGACCTAACGCGCTGCCCCTAACCTATCTAGCAGCCGGCTGCACTGAACGGTAGTTTTCCGTGGTTTCTGCGATCAAAATCGGGAGGAAGGCTGTGCAGTACTGTTAACAAATAGAACACGGACCACGCGCAATCTTTCCTTCCTCTTCCCTGTTCTATCTTCTCCCTTCACACTAAGAGCGCGTCCCGGTTGAGTCGGTGCCGCGCTTGGAGAAGATACTTTAAAAGGGAAATTCGCCGCTACGCGACGTGTTGGATCCGGGTCTCACATTGAAACGGGGCAGAAACATCGCCAGCAGCCGCAATAAAACATTCACTACACTAACAGAAGCAATATCATAGTTGTTGACGTGCCCAGAAACATCAGTCAATCAATTAATCAATCACTTGCCTCTCCTCTCCAGCAAGTCGTAAGTACGCTTCCAAGATGTTCCCACAATGGACTACATCCACTCATTTTGGATAATGTGAACAATACCCAGGTAACTGGCGAATTAGCAATATTCGGACATTGGTCGCAACATATAATATCACAATACTAAATGTATACCAAGAACATATTTGATGTACATAACTTATGGATAATTACTGTATGTAAAGATTCATTAAAACATAAAGGTCTGGGGGGAAAATTAAAAAAAAATAGTTTCCTATTTTAAGTGACGTTTCTCTATATTCTTGTCATTAAAATTTGCATTTAGGGACTTCACAAAACAGCTCTCGCAGGCTCGTTGATTGGCGTGCTCGCTTTCCGCGGCGCAACCCCGGGTTCCATTCCCGGTCGGGGTAAAAATTAATTCTGCGCTTTTCTTGCAATGTCCCAGTATCTGTTGTTGTGTGACAACGAGAAAGCTTACTTCCCAGAATGAGAACACCAGAATACAGCGTAGTGATGGCCACTTGCTAACCACACGTACCCCTTAACACATGGCCGCAAGGCCGGGACGTTGCTGGTAGGTCTTAGCTTTTGTGTCAAAGTACAAACATTTTTCACGCAACATGGCATAGACTAAATTGTTAGCACACACCAGCTAAAAGGATTAATACATCTGATCGGACCTCTCACTCGTTCTTTACTTCAGCGTAGGCTGTACGGGTGATCGGTGGGTGGGAGAAATTGGCCTGGGGGCGGAGGGGGTTAGAAGGTACGGGGCGGGGAGGTGTGGGGCGGGGCGCGAGCGAGGGTCCTGGGTGGGAGCCCCGAGCGGGTGGCGGGGCTGGCGCCGGCGAGTCACTGGGCCAAGGCGAGAGAGATCTCGCCGAATCGAAATCCGGTGCGCATTGTGGACGTCCCTCGAGATCGGGGTCACGGCGGCGGCGGCGGCGGCGGCGGCGGCGGCGCTGGCGCTGCAACGGCGAAGGCGGCGGGGCTCGAGCAAACAGGTAATCTCTCGCGGACCACCCGCCGCCGCCGCCACGCGTCGCTGCACACCTGCACTCTTTCCCGCGTTGCCACTGTTTCCTTCAGTGGTGAGGCGGCAAGTGATGTTCGTTCGGAACACAAAAAAATATCTGTTGGCTAGGCTATCCGGGACGACCCGCGTCAATGTCATGGCGGCTAACGTTTCGGCCAGCGTATTGTGGCCTTCTTCAGAGCGTACTGCTGAAGAAGGCCACAATACGCTGGCCGAAACGTTAGCCACCATGACATAGACGCGGCTCGTCCCGGATAGCCTAGCCAACATGAACTCCGGCCGCGGAAGCCTACGCAACCATAAAAAATATCTCCTTGGAGAAAATCGGATAATCTTGTAATTTAATCGATGCCTTCAACAGTTCAATAATAATGCAGTGATTAATTATTGATTTATAGTCGGACTAGAGTGAAAAAAGGTAAGTCAATTTTTTTTTCGAAAATTGCTTTATTACAGTGTAAGACGGAAAATATCGTCACGAATTAAATATTAACAGTTAGCGGGTTTAGCGTTTAAATTTATCCGTTTTAGCGTTCTAGAGCCTAATAACAAAAGTACGTAAGTTGGTTTATCGTCACTGTAAGGGAGCACCTTGAAAAAAACTGTCTGTCCTAGAACAAACATAATCAATTTTTTAAGTGTTATGTAAAGTTTCCGGGTTTTCTTCATTGGTCAAATTTATAGTGGCTATTTCAGTGACGAAGTGTGGCTTTGAGTTATATCTAAGTACGCGGGCTCGGAGATTGCATGTGTATTTTACTTTATCGATACGGAGTAGAGTAATGGTGCGAGAAAAAACGGCGAATTTTTGGCAGAAAAACTTTTATTACAGGCTCCTTATAAGGAAAAAATTAGTAAATCCAGCTGCTAAATTTAGAAAAAAACCTATATCACATAATGTTGCCAGAATCCATGATTTGTGGGTCCTTGATACCGAAAAATCGAACGACAAAATTGTGCTATCTATCTGTCCGTCTTTTTGTCGGTCTGTCTGTCCGTCCGTCTGGCCATTCGTCCGTCTGTGAACAACGCTAGTGGCTAAATCGTTCAACCGATTTTCTCCGAAATTGATATCCCCCAATCGATCTGGCTGATGATGCGGCCGCATGACTCTGCAACCAATATTTTCATTTTGGGAGAACATTACATGAACACCCTGGGACAATTTTCAAATTTTGAAAAAAATGGCTCTAAAGATTTTTGTTAAATTTTGTTATTGGATAGTGTGAGGGACGTTTAAGAGAATGATGCATGTCTAGTGATCGTTCAGAACTTCAATTTTTCGAAATTGGCAAATGTTTAAAATTGTTTTGGAGTCTTCCTAGCAGTAAAATATTTAAGATAGAGATTTTTCCCCCTTATATATTTGTGCCTTAAAAATAGGTTTCGAAATAAGTTCGTGTACAAATTTTACAAAAATGTGAGTATTTTTCGCGTGAAAGTACGTGCTCTTTTAGCGCCACTAGTTTCAGCAAAGGATTGTGTCGTGATCCGATTCCTCATACCAGCGCGTATCTCATCTTAATCTCATCCCGCAACATGTAATTCACCTGTCATTGATATCATTATTTGTCCATCATAATCACCATTCTCGATGGAGTGGAAGGCAATGGCTAATCACGACCGTGATTACTGCAGTTTTGCATTTCAAACAGAGAATCGTAATGAGCAATATGCAACTGACAGATGTTACAAGTTAACAACATTCCAGAATCTCCGAATTCAGAATCAGAATGGAATATCATCATAAATTTATTAGTTCCATTAAGTTACGCATTCTCGAAAATTGAGTCAGTCTTCATGCAGCTCGTTATATATATATATATATATATATATATATATATATATATATATATATATATATATATATATATATATATATATATATATATATATTGTGACGTACCTGATTGTCGGTACTCTCCACTGCAAATAAAAGTTGTAACGGACGGGTGTCTTACTCGTGAATGGGTCCCTTAAAGGAATCGACATTACATTGGAAAATCAAAGTAATAAGTTTGCATGAACACAAATACAATTTATTGTTGCATTAACACGTTATGTACATGATCTAATACATAATTGCTCTCCGTCTTGGTACCAAGATTCTGTATACAATGCGATTTTATCATACCTGGGGCCCCAATAAATACCTCGTTTGTCACGGATTGTCGCCAACGGCGGCGGCGGCCGATGACCTTCACTGCAGCCCAGCGCCCGCGGCAGCAGCAACGCGAATTCCACGGCTTCGACGCTGGTTGTTTCAACTTGCAATTCTGCTTACGCACTCACGGCCTCCCAATGATGTCCACGTCGCCCTAGCGATGTACTTCCAATTATATCGCCGCACCTTTTATTAGTTCTTTTCCACTTCCTTATTGTTACTACTGAGCACGTGGCCACTACTCGCACCGGCGGCAGCTTAACGATGCACAGTCTTATTGTTATTTTCACTACATTTGATGTTCCGGATACAAGCTATAGTTTCTGCATACCAATCTTTACCAACGTTCCATTTACTAGCTTCTAATCCGCATTTCCATGAACTTTACACTGACTTTTATCTCCTTCGTCGCACAGGCCGTCTCATACTGCCCACGGTCAACCGCCAACTGTCGCTCACAACTCGTAACGGCCGAATTCCCCCCCCCTCGCTGGGCCACGGCGGCGGCAACGTTCACTATACCCCCCACCGCCGGTCGTTGCACCTGCCGCATGTACCGCGCAGTTCAAAATCAGTTGTAATTATATTATTACTCTGGGTCTCTAATTACATATAGAAACGCTTCCGCGTTTCAATATATATATATATATATATATATATATATATATATATATACATACAAGGTGGTTCAAATATGACCGGGACTGATTTTTTTTCAAATACCCCGACATACGCATTAACTGCGCCGCCTGGAGAGAATCTAGCCACAACCCTCTACCTCCCTCCTTTGCAGGTTAGAACCTGTTCAGTCGCGTCTGGGTCTTTCTAGAACGATGAGTGAACAAAAGGTGCCGCGGTGCGTGGAACAACACATTATCATCAAATTTCTCGTTGGAGAAAACGTTCAACCGTCGGAAATTTTGCAGAGACTCAAAAAACAGTACAGGGAAGAGTGCCTCTCACGGACCCGTGTGTTTGAATGGTGTAAGTGTTTCAGAGAGAGACGAGAGTGCGTTGAGAATGAACCTCATAATCGTCGGCCGCGAACATCCATAACCCCAACAAACATTGATCGTGTTAATGCGGTTATTTGTGAGAACAGGCGCATCACTAT
This sequence comes from Gryllus longicercus, assembly GCA_038098605.1. Taxonomy (NCBI): domain Eukaryota; kingdom Metazoa; phylum Arthropoda; class Insecta; order Orthoptera; family Gryllidae; genus Gryllus; species Gryllus longicercus. The sequence goes on along the minus strand of JAZDUA010000594.1, from coordinate 341,046 downwards.
CAAAGAAGTTACATCAGTAATTGGCATCAGTGTGGGTAGTGTAGAAGACATGATAAAAAACACCTAAAATATTGAAAAGTGAATGCTAGGTGGGTTCCACGCACTTTGACGGACGAGAACAAATTGATGCGCATGCAAGCTGCCAGTGTTCTTCTAATGCGGTTTGAAAATGAAGGAGATGCATTTTTGAAGTCCATTGTAACCACTGATGAAACGTGGGTTCACTATTTTATCCCTGAGTCCCAGTAGGCATCACGTGAATGGCGACACGCCTCTTCTCCAAAACCCAAGAGAGCGCGGAAGATCCGTTCGGCGGGAAAAGTGATGGCATCATTTTTTTGGGACTGGATGGGTGTTATCCATAGACTTTCTTACAGAAGCTAACACCATCAATGCAGCTTATTATTCAGCACTTTTGGAAACAGAAATCAAAGAAAAGATCCGATCCAAACGAAAGAGAGGTGGGAAACGTGTAGCATTCCTTCAAGACAATGCACGGCCTCATACTGCTAAAACAACCATGGCAACCATCAGCAAATTGAAGTGGGACCTTCTACCACATCCGTCGTACAGTCCAGATTTGGCCCCAAGTGATTTTTACCTTTTTGGACAGCTTAAATCACATTTGCAAGGCATGCGATTTGCGGATAATGACGCAGTCATCCACAGTGTTCGGGAGTGGATATGCCGACAACCAAAAGACTTTTATGAAAAGGGCATTAGGATGCTCCCAGGACGTTGGAAAAAATGTATAGAATCTGGAGGGGAGTACTTTGAAGAATGACATGTACAAATAAATTTTTGCTAATAAAGTATTTCGTAAAAAAAATCAGTCCCGGTCATATTTGAACCACCTTGTATATATATATATATATATATATATATATATATATATATATATATATATATATATATATATTGAAACACATTGTGTTTCCTTATACTAATTAGAACATTAGCATAAGTAATTAGAATCTATTTTGGACTGCGCGGTACGCACGACCAGCGCGACGGACAGCGGTGAGGAGGGCCAGCCGCCGCCGCCGCCACCGTTGCCGCTGCGAGGCGTCCGTGGGAACGTAATCGACGGTTGAGAACCGAGCACGGAGCGACAGGGAGTTTTGTCCGTTACGAGTCAGTTGGGTCGAGTCGGCCGTCGCCGAAGGACGTGGCCGGCGTGCTGCCGGCCGGCGAAAGTCGCGGAGAAGGGGCCGGTAGATACGGACGTGTGGTGAGGAGCTCGCCGCTTTTGCATGGACAAAGGGAGCATGCGGTGTGTATTATAGAATAGTAGCCAATGCAAAACAATAGACACGTGAGGTTGGGATCGGGAATGTTATTAGGATGAGAGATCCGCGCCAAGAGAACAATCAATTGCGCTTGTATTAGTTGTCGTGGTATGAACAATACCGGAACTGTGTGGTGTGAAACTGAGGCCAGCACGTGCAGTGGCCGCGTGTTAAGAAATTAAATCAAGCGACGGAAGATAATTAGAGAGAGGTGCGACACCGAGGTACCAGGAGCTGAATCAGGAAGAATTCAAGAAACCACCAGCCGAGGCGACCGCCACACCATCAGCCGCCGACTACGCCCAGCTGCTGCGAAGGTCGGCGACCCCTACCGACGCGAACCGTGATCCAAGCATCGAAGGTATTGGTTGGGGCCCCAAAGGTATGATAAAACTTGTATTACACCTGATCTTGGTACCAAGGCAAAGTGTATAATTGTTGTTAAATCATGTAATTAACAAATTTGGTTTGTGAATAAATACTGTTCATGATTGTACTTCATTTACTAATTAAATTTCCTAATGTTATACCGACTTCTCGTAGGGACCCTTTCACGAAAAAGATACCCTCCTTTAGTAATTTCTTGCAGTGAAAGTACCGGCCTCACCAGGTACGTCACAGCTGGCGCCCGAACAGTCTGGAAATCGTGTAATTAAGAAATGTGGCCCTAGGAAAGTCGATAAAACAGGGGAAATTACCGTGCATGGAATAGAAGGGAGAATATGTATGTCAATGCATGTGAAATGTAATATGCAGACAGTGAAAGAATTTAGTATTTTGGAAGGAACAAAAGTAACAGTATATGTACTGACAAAATACATGTAAAAATTTGTGAGAGTATAGGATTTCTGGGTAATTACAAAATTTTTTTTTTAATTAATAGTGGGCATGCACGTGGAATTATTTGGAAAAGTATCCAGTATAAATTTCTTACTATAGTTACTGGACTCATGAAAGCTAGTAATGCACATATTGTAACTGATAAAAAGCAGTATAGTTTCCAAGTTTTTGTAAGACAAGTTAATAAGGATTTAAGTGGCTAGTATTTTTCATAACATGGTAGCTAAAGAATTTGTGAAGTAGTAATAATTTTTGTGGAAGCATAAAGGTATTTGATTGTTATATAAATTCTGCACATTATTTGCTTGGAATTTACATTCAGTAGTGCATTGTTCATCGTTAGTGGTGAAAAACTGTACAATTTATTGGAAAAGATATCATATTGTGAGGTGTAGTAGCATGGTAAATGCATATTTTCAACATTCATGTAGTACTATTTAGGGAATTTTACTGAGAAGGCATGACATTTAACTGTGTGTAATTGTTGTAAATATAATAGAATAGCAGTTGTGATGAGAAGTAATTCTTAAGCAAATAGTGGATTTACTAAATTTGGGAACAATTATCATAATTTTATTGAGTTTATTAGCAGTGCGTATGTGTGTAAGTGGTAGTAGTATTACTTATTGTGAAGGATATGTTTATATATTGGTATGTGAGTGGGAATTTATATGATTACTGAATCAGTGTTATTGTGTTTTTGTGGTGAGTGAGAATTTGATCTTCATCAGTTAGTATCTGAGGCAATAGTGCATTAAAACAGGCACGAAGAGCATTTAGTGCAGTGGTTGGTATAGGAAATTAAGAGGGCAATTATTGCATTGTTGTTAAAAGAGGCAAATGGAAAAATCGTGCGAATATTTTGGTGCAGCTGGGGTCGAACGGGAGGTTCAAGGCAACGAAATGGAGGCGCAAAACATAGAGTTGGACTTGGAGGGGAAGGTGGATCAAGCAAGGGAGACAGATGAAGGAATTGGCAGTAGCACTCTATCGGAAAGCAGGGATAGTGGAATTGGAAGCAGGTTGGACGATACGTCAGGGGACAGTTTCAATAAAGAAATAGAAATTACGTCAACGCCAATGAACCAGGCAGTAGGAAATCCAACTTGGGGGGGGGGAAATACCCATATTGACTCCATACAGATAATGATGAAGATGTTCGAAGAACAGGATAGGAAAGCAGAGGAACGGAGCAGGAAGTTGGCTGAAGAGCAGAATAGGAAGATTGTGGAAGAACTGAATAGGAAAGCAGAAGAACGAAGCAGGAAGACTGAGGAACAGATTAGGAAGTCGGTAGAAGAACAGAATAGGAAAGCGGAAGAACAGAAGAGATTCACAGAGGAACAGAATAGGAAGTTAGCGGAAGAACTGAACAGGAAAACGGAGGAGCAGAATAGGAGGTTGGCTGAAGAACTAAATAGGAAAGTTGAAGAACAAATTGGGAAGTTGGCAGAAGAGCAGAGTAGGAAATTAGATGAACACAAAATATTTACAAAGGAACAGATCAAGAAGTTCGCGGAAGAACAGAGCGAGAAACTAGATGAACAGGACAGGAAAGCTGAGGAACGAATTAGCAAATTACGAGAGGAGATAAGTGGGCGAATAGAACACACTGAAGAACAAATTGAATCATCTAAGAGTGAGATGACCAAAATTGCGGAGCGGATGGAGATTCATGAGCAATCAATTTCCGAAAGATTCATAAAACAGGAAAAGAAAATAGAATCCCGAGTAATTAGTTTGGGTGGGGAATTGGAGAACAAGCTACACCATCAAGTGGATGCTAGGGTTACTGCAGAGGATAAAAGCGAGGGGATGACGAACCAAATTCATGAAGAAGTCAAGACAGCGGAGGGCAAAACGGTGGAGGTCCAAATCGAGGCCGAGGAGGATGTTTGTAAAGTGGAGGTGGAAACGGAAGAATTGAAGCAAATAATGGAAGAAGAAGTGGAAATGAAAACGGAAGAAATGGAGCGTATAATAGAAGAAGAAATCGAGGAAAATATACAGGGGTGCGAGAAGAAAGTATTAATACAAGATGAATGTGAAGAGGAAGAAGTAGGGAAAATTTCACCGAGTGTCAAGAATGGGGTGACGCCAGTTATGCCTCCAAAGTCGCTGAAATATTCGGAAGATGGTAAGGAAAACCCTGACGCAGTTATGCGAGCAGCAGAACAGCATCTAGTACTAAGTAACACCATGGAAGGACACAGGATCCAGTTATCATACCCAACTTTAGAAGGAAACGCCAGGACATGGACAGGAATGTTTAATGTATTTCCTAAATTCTTGAAGAAATTTAATAACAAAATTCTCGTACGAGATTGGAGCGAGGAAACCCGAACAAACATCAAGATAAACCTGAGGAACTACCAAGCAATAATTTGCGTAATAACGCGACAGCTTTCCATCACTATGCAGAACCTATTGGGCAAAGCAAGTCATGCCGAGTTAGGAAGGTATCAGAAGGCAGTGGTAGAGTATGACTGCACATTCGCAGGTACTCCAAAGAAGAAGATAGAAATACTGAATGCACGACAGAGAGAGCAGTGGTCGCAGTTGTTGACAGAAAATAAACAAGAACCACCGAAGACGAAGGAGAAGATATACCAAGTATTGGTAAAATCAGGAAAGGAAAAGAAGGAGAAACCGAAGAAGAAGACTCACCAGTTTAGCGAGGGACAATCAGTACTGCTACGGGTTCCCAGGGTATCGAACCCAAACCTAAAAATATACCCAAAATTTTTTCTGTTATATGAGGGGCCATATTTTATAGATAAAGTAACGGACAAGAATGAGGCCAGACTGTTAAATAACAGACAAGAAGTGATAGGACACTATAATGTTAACAGTCTGAGACTGTGTCCAATAAACGAGGACAATAGTGAAGTGTAAATAAAGTGTATTATTAGTATTAGTTTAAACAATCACGTGTAGAGCCAGATTTTAGGGAAATAAGTGTACATACGTTTCAGGTAGTGATTACGATGGTGCCACTATCGGCAGAGACGATGGTGATGAAGTGAATTTTTCTTAGTGAAGAAAAATCCGAAAAAGGGAAGGAGGGGGTGATGAAACACATTGTGTTTCCTTATACTAATTAGAACATTAGCATAAGTAATTAGAATCTATTTTGGACTGCGCGGTACGCACGACCAGCGCGACGGACAGCGGTGAGGAGGGCCAGCCGCCGCCGCCGCCACCGTTGCCGCTGCGAGGCGTCCGTGGGAACGTAATCGACGGTTGAGAACCGAGCACGGAGCGACAGGGAGTTTTGTCCGTTACGAGTCAGTTGGGTCGAGTCGGCCGTCGCCGAAGGACGTGGCCGGCGTGCTGCCGGCCGGCGAAAGTCGCGGAGAAGGGGCCGGTAGATACGGACGTGTGGTGAGGAGCTCGCCGCTTTTGCATGGACAAAGGGAGCATGCGGTGTGTATTATAGAATAGTAGCCAATGCAAAACAATAGACACGTGAGGTTGGGATCGGGAATGTTATTAGGATGAGAGATCCGCGCCAAGAGAACAATCAATTGCGCTTGTATTAGTTGTCGTGGTATGAACAATACCGGAACTGTGTGGTGTGAAACTGAGGCCAGCACGTGCAGTGGCCGCGTGTTAAGAAATTAAATCAAGCGACGGAAGATAATTAGAGAGAGGTGCGACACCGAGGTACCAGGAGCTGAATCAGGAAGAATTCAAGAAACCACCAGCCGAGGCGACCGCCACACCATCAGCCGCCGACTACGCCCAGCTGCTGCGAAGGTCGGCGACCCCTACCGACGCGAACCGTGATCCAAGCATCGAAGGTATTGGTTGGGGCCCCAAAGGTATGATAAAACTTGTATTACACCTGATCTTGGTACCAAGGCAAAGTGTATAATTGTTGTTAAATCATGTAATTAACAAATTTGGTTTGTGAATAAATACTGTTCATGATTGTACTTCATTTACTAATTAAATTTCCTAATGTTATACCGACTTCTCGTAGGGACCCTTTCACGAAAAAGATACCCTCCTTTAGTAATTTCTTGCAGTGAAAGTACCGGCCTCACCAGGTACGTCACGATATATATATATATATATATATATATATATATATATATATATATATATATATATATATATATATATGGCATTTTAGGGTGAGATTAATCCGACTATTGCCTGCTACCGGTTTTCCGAGGCCTGGACTCTATTTCCATTTATTACGCGCGCCTGAGTGTAATAGAGACATGGAGACATAATGCACGCATGACGCATTCCTTTTATAGTAGCTAACATACTTCTAATGACTGAGCTTTTCTTTCGTCATTTAGCTATAGAAACTGAGGCGATTGTAAAGAAAAGCTACAGTTCTGTTTTTGCCCTGACTAGGAATCGAATCCGGGATTTCATCCGGGAATGGTATCATTCGGTCCGTGAGCCACACGAGAAGCTCTATTTAATTTTTATTTAACAATTATTTTATTTTATTGAAAACGTAAATACTGTGCCAAATGGGGAAATGTATAATCTGCGCAAGGTTTTTTTCTCTTGAGTTTCCTAATTCAAACAAATTTAAGAATGAATGACAGTTAAAATAGTAATATATTTAGAAGAGAATAAAAAAAATGCATGATACAAACTCAAAATAATGAATAGACAAACGAAGGTTTGTAGTTAGATATATTAACTAAATTAACCAAAAGGAAGAACGTTTTAAAACTGTTGTGTACTATGACGGCTCACTTGCTAGCGTGAGGAAGAAGAGAAACATCCATTATACCTAATCCTAATAACCTGCCAATTCGAGGTGGATAATAGAATATTTGACGTGCTCTCGGCCGATGATTGTGAAATTTTGAATCAGCTGTAAGCAAGAGAATCTGACGCTCTAATAAACCGTTCAATGTGGAAGAATCCATTCGTATCTGGAGCCTCGAGAGAAGAAACCCTCTAGAGAGAAGTGCAGAACAGAATGAATACTTTTTACATTCACCAGTTATGCACATCAAGTAATTACGCTCAGAAAGGTGAATTTTGTTGAATATATTATGAAATATAACTATTGATTTAAGTAATCTGAGAAATGTTGTCTAGACTATCCGGGACGAGCCGCGTCAATGTCTTGGTGGCTAACGTTTCGGCCAGCGTATTGTGGCCTTCTTCAAAGCGTACTGCTGTACGCTCAGCATGATATGGATGATATACACCAATCTGGACCATTCTGTCCTCCATAAATAAAGTAAACATCTTGGCAGTGAGATGAATAGAAAGTACCGGTCAGGTGATGTGACATTCCCGAGGCTGGGGCTGGGGTACTTACTTGAGAGAGTCGAAGTACACATTAATTAGAATTGTTCTTTCAGTTTTTAATTTACAGTATTTGTTAGTTTTTCTTGACCTCTTAAGTTATATAGGAATGGATGTGATGATATTGACTTAAGGTAATGGCAGAAAAAAAAGATTTCTGCGTTTTTCTTTTTTCTTTAAAAAAGAAAACGAAAAAAAAACAAAAAGAGAATGTAGATATTTTTTTATCATGACCTTAACTCCAAAACACTACATCCATTCCTATAGTTTGTAGTTTAGCATGTACGTTGTATGCATATATACATTTCCGAATTTATTTTCGAACTAGAGAAAATGACGCAAAAGTTGAGATTTAAAAAAAAAGTAATATATTTCAATTTGTAATACTGTTTTGCAAAATAATATTTAGGACGAAACAACATAAGTATATTGTCGTAAGGAAAATTGAACTCAAATTTGGGCATGGAACAATTTATTCTTGGGAATTCCATATATTATTATCGTAGGAAATTTTTCACCCTTCTTCAAAGAAGATTGTCTCTGGAATTCTGCCGGCGATAGTATGGATTTAAATTTACCCAAGTAACAGGTGTTATAAACTTACTCCATTTCGTAGTTCGAACTCCGTAACTGCCAGTTAATTGTAAGAATACAGCCCCCCTGCATCGTCCCAGTGATTGTAGTGTTTCTCACGTGAGAAAACGCATCACGTTGCTTCTCTCTGAATAGCCCCTCCACTTGCAACCCTCCTCGTTTCTTCTCCGAACTCTGTACCATTTCCTGCCAACCCCAGGTACCGCACCCGGGCTGTCCCTTGGCGCGTTCTGGCGCTTGAGTTCGCGGCAGCGATCGGGCACAGTCTTCGCGAGAACTTGCACACTGGGACAGATGACTCGAAAATCTGGACGAAAAAAATACAATTTTTCGAAATTAGTGTGCTTAATGTGTTTTTCGCTTTTTTGACCTATTTAATTACTTTACTTTAGTTAATTTATTAACTTATTACTACGAGTATTACAACGAGTATGACTGTAGGTGCACTATCATTGACTATAAATTACTACAGGCCCTTATTTTTCTGACGAACACTTCAAAAAGTAATAACTTTCTTTGGTTGCTATTGTCTTGCTACTGGTTATTATCACGTCACTGCAAGTGGCAGTATTCAATACTGTAGGGAGAATGTTATCCCTTTGTATATATGTATGTATGTATGCACTTTGGCACAACAGCTCTTTACGAGCCATCCAGGTATTTTCCCTATCCGCCTAACTAAACATATTAACTGGTTTTATTCACCTTATTTATTTAACATAACAATAAGATAAATCGATAAAAAATTGAGAAAATACAAAAGAAATTGTAATACCTAAAGTTTACATCTTCACATTGTGATTTTGTGCGCATTACAGTTCTTAAATCTCTATTTTTTCATAAGATACCAATAAGAGAAAGAGATTTTTAAAATTTCAGTTATAGTGTTTAAAAATCTTCAATTAAAAACATTTCAACCATTAAAGAAAAAAGCAAAACAGAAAAGGCATGACAACAATCATATTATTGAATTTTTCCTCATTGTATTGCCTTTTTTGGCCCATTGTGCACAGTGAATCTCTGCTATTCTCTTTCCCCACCTTCCCCTTCTTCTGGTTACCCTCTTGGTCGTCCTCCACCGCCACCGCCACCGCCCCCGCCACCGCCACCGTCACCCGCCGACTCCGAAATCAATTTCCTAAACTCATTTAGTTCTGTAATGGTTCGGTGGAATAGCGTATTCTGCTACGCTCGTAGCAGAGGTATCGTAATGATTCGTGGAACGGGAACCTTGCAAGACCCAGTGCACGAAGCCTCGGCGTCATGCGGCGAAAGAACGAGAGGTAAGACTCGGGTATTAATTTCTTCGGAAAATCAGGATTCCCGTTGCCGTTTCACCGTTCAAAGAACGGCCTGTTTGCATAGTCCTTTTTTCTCTAGTTCGGTTACCTTACCTAGATAACGAAAAAGGATATCACGATCTACATGCTCCCAAATCTGTTCGACATTTACACTCAAGAGTAAAAAAAACGGTACATCCATGTGTATTGAAACATAATCTCGAACCCATCAGAATACTGCGCTCCGCTCGGCAACGACAGTGTAAGACCATCGGTCTAGCACAGTAGTTACTGCTGCTACAATGGTAGGTTACGACGATTTAAGTGGATTTGAACGGTGTTATAGTGTGGTGGTATATAGGTGTTATAGTCGGCGGTGCAAGAGAGATGGGGCATAGCATCTCCGAGGTTGCGATGAAATTTGAATTTTCCTGTACGACCATTTCACGAGTGTACCCTAAATATCGGCAATCCGTTAAAACATCACACCTGGAGCATCGCTTCTGCCCCAAAACGATCGTGCAAGAACGGGACAACTGAGAAGAGTCATTACACACGACAGAAGTGCAAAACTTCCGCAAATTGCTGCAGATGTCCATGCTGGGCCATCAACAAATATCAGCGTGCGAACCATTCAACGAGACATTATCAATATGGGGTTTCGGAACCGAATGATGATGACAGCCCGACACAAAGATGTACGCCTCGCTTGGGCCCGTCAACACCGACATTGCACTCACACATACATGGATCCTGCATGTCAACAGGGGACTGTTCATGCTTGTGTAAGCTCTGTGATGGTATGGGGCGTGTGCAATTGGAGTGATATGGCACCCTTCATACGTCTAGATACGAGTCTGACAGGTGACACGCACATAAGCATCCTGTCTGATCACCTGCACCCATTGTGTATCCCGACGGACTTAGGCAATTCCACCAGGACACTTCCATTGCCCACCAAAATCATCAGACATGACCATTATTCAGCATGTCTGGGATGCCTTGTAACGTGCTGTTCAGAAATATTCCCTATCCCCTCGTACTCTTATTTATTTATGGACATCCTTGCATGATTCCTTGTGTCAATTACCTCCAGCACTACTTTAGTGCAGTCCATGCTACGTCGTGTTTCGGCAGTTCTGCGTGCTAAAATGCCAACGACATACATAAATGCATACATAAATACACACACAATACATACATACATACACAGACATTTAGTACTTAATTTTTAATATTTTTTATATGAAATGCTTCTCAAAAATTTTATAATTTTAACAGTATTTTTGCAATCTTTAACCCAAAGTATATCATAAATTGTTTTGGTTTTGTTTTATCACGATTTATGAATTTAATTGTTTCAATATTCAACACTTGATTGTAAATACTTTTGTATTTATTTTTTAATATGATTTTTGAGTCAGACCCACAAAATGTTCGAAATATTAAACAAAATAAATTACTGAAAAATACTATTAATGTCTGTTTTGAAATACCTCAGATTATTTTTCATAGTATTCACTTATAATCAATGAACAAACAAAAGTAGTACTATACTAACCATCAGAGTCTGTAGGGTTTATAATCTTGTACCATGAAATGTGATTTCTATTCAGGTCGTTATCTTAAATTGCTTCAATTATGATGTTCCCTCTAAAATTGCCATCATTTAACTTAACTGGATCTAGTTGTTTAAGGAGGTTTTTTTTTCAAATAAATATTAGTCCCAAAAGTTACAATTAACAGAATTGGTGTAAATAATGGTACTCCTCTTCATTTAATTGATTGCACGTATTTTCCTGTTACAGAAAATATTTCAATAATGTATCGATTTGAAACATTTGCATTGTTATAAAATTTCAGAATTAGTTACAAATTCATTAGTTAAAACACAGTGTCATAGTTTTATACTCCTTTTTTAAATGAAAATCTTGTGATTGTGGTTTATCCGTTCAGTACAGACAAATACAGAGAAAATGCTCTAAAAACCGGGCCACGGATCTCGCACGATCATTCCTTCCTATTCCTCACCCTCATCCTCGTCCGTTTCTCTCCCCTTACACACGCATACTAGCATATACATGATATAAGGGGGTGACGGGAGACCATTCGGGAACTTTGAGCATTCCCCCGACTGGATGGAGATACCTGAACACGAAAAACTCACTCAAGCTTAGGTCGGCGCCAAATCTCACGCTCCAGAGGTTGAGTATTACCGCCACTGACCGAAATGTAACATGCACTACGCTTGGTGGGGTAATGCACTAAGAAATTGACACGGCGGGAAACAAATGTTCTTTCGTGACCCTCTGTGCATAATCTTGCACTATTTTATGCTCGCGCTTGAATTTGCATCGTCTGGTTCTGTTTTTCGAAAGACTTGCAACAGCAAAACAGACTTCTAAAACAAGAACCGTCCGATTGATGTGACAAATCATTGCATTCAACCACACTTCGTATAGCATTCCTTTTTGATTTGAAAAATTTATGCACTGAGGTGAAATTCTCATATATGTCCCTCTCCGAACTTTTTTTCTAATGATCAGTGTGTGATCATCCACACAGTTTACGTTGTAATTCGTTAACAAAGTTCAATTAAACAATTAAAATTGATAGCATATAATATAGCTATTTAACCGTTGTACCTGATGTTAAGGCATCTTCGCTCTGTATTGGTGCTCTCTTTGAGTGCTGTTCTCTTGCTTAGGGTCACTAATATTTAATCCGCAGTTCACTGAAAACTTTGCACCAAGGTTGTTGTAAAAGTTTTGACATGTTCGAATTATCTTGTGCAAAATTTTTTTTTTCTTTGTTGCCCCAAATATAATCAATCTTAAAAAAGAAATTGAGGTGTTTTCAGTATTTCCAGGACTCCTGAGAACCCTCAAAGTTTTATTTTGTGTTATATTAAAATTTTCGCCCGTTTTCATTTTCTGGCCATGTGCTGTGATTTTAAATAGTCCAAATAATGGCGTATAGTTTTCCCTCGGTTCTTATCATTTTTATGCACCCCATGTAATCCTTTGGCAGGATAAATGTTATCTTGCTTATATCACGAAAATGTTTCCATGAGGGTTACCATACGTTGCACCCGATCCCTTCACTTACGTTTAGCCCCCGTGTCTCATGTATTTCGAAAACGTTTCACTTAGATGTATGTTTCCAATACTTTCCGAAGGTAGTCTCATGCTCATCATTGGCGTATAGCAGTTTAATGCTTAGGACGCCTGTTGTCGAACCTGGAATGTCTTCCCAAATAATTAACACTTCCATAAAGAAAATAAATACTAGTGGTGATGTGGGAAACGTTATCCTACCCAGATTGTCCATTTTGGCGTTATGTATTGTACTATCGTGGCCACATTCCACGCATACATTTACCTCTTGCGCTTTAAATATATTTTTAACTTATATTTGTGAACCATGTTGCATATTGCAATGATGAATTTCCACGACTTATTTTCGCGAGTGTATTATTGGTGTTCCCATCCCAGAATCTCATAATTAGAGAACGTATTAGCCACTTTCACTTCAACGTACATATTCTACCGACTGTAATATTTTATTTTTTCAATCATACGGCTAACATATATATCTATAATTAATCGAACACTAAAAAATTAAAAACATTGTATTCTATGTTTGAAAAACAATCAGGCTTTCCATAAATATATTTTGGATGCGTTACTGTAAAAGGAGTTTTAAAAAGGTAAATTATATGAAAGGCTAAAATATCTATTTCGATTTAATAAATGTTACTTGAACCCAGCACTTTTTAATTTGACCTATAAACCCAAAATGATCGCATCGATAATTGTGACTGTCTGTCGTTTAATTAAGTTCGTTTTTATAAATGTGTTATAAATTTTTCATATTGTCTACCGTCAAAAACGATTCCGTCTCCTCCGAACTGAGTATTCAAAATATTAGGGATAATTAATATCCAATGAAATTAGACATCGGCAGTGATTGCAGTCGTGGATTTACGAACATTGCGATATTTTCCCACGGTGCACAAATATGTAAAACTATGTATTAATATCTCACCTCCCTAAACTTCCTGTATCGTTTTAGTCCATTTCATAGTATTCTCTGATTACCACCTTACTTTCGTAGACATTTTATTTTAACTACTTAATAAAGCAGTTGTCTGTACAGATAGGGTGCAGGTTACTGCTTTAGTAGTAGCTGGAGTCACCGCGGGTTCCCGGATTGGTGATCGTCAGAAACCCTGGATGCTATCGGCGCAGTACCCCTGACCGATAGGAGAAAATGCAATGAGGGGCTTGACTTGACGTAAGAACTTGAACTGACTTGACTTGAATAGAATTAAAAAAGAATGAAACAGGGAATAAATAGACTTTTAATTTATTGTCCTTCACTCAAATTAATTTTAATGATTGTGTTATCCGTATTCGAGGTGTGTCTCTTGTAAATTTATTTAATCATAATGCAATTCAAGTTTCGAGATCATGGTAATGAAAATTATCAAACTCATTAATAAGGCAGATAAAATTCATTGAATAGTCTTTATACATCATAAGAACACGATTCTTAAGATAGCATAAAGAACTAATTTTAAACTTGAGATTCTTATTTGATGTGATTACTGGCTAGATTGATATTATTGAAGGTCTTATTCAAGATACGAAAGATGACTGTCCTTACAATGATTGAGATTTCCATTTATTTTTAGAATTTCTTACGGTTTAGGTACACGTCGTATGTATTTTTTTAGGCGTACAATATACACGAAAAACTCATTGATTGCTTTTCACTAAAATAACTTCTAAAGGTATATTCCTATTAGAAAGGTTAATGTCATTTTTCTTTCTTACACAATTCATTGCCCGACGTTCTGAATCTACAATATTGTTGTTTGATGAAAAAATATAAATCGTTTGGACGAAATAAAAACAACTACAGTGCATCGAATTCAAATACAAAATATCAGGGAACTCTACACAACTTTGTGACCATTCACCGACCCGAGTTCGCCACTTCCGAATTCAGCGATGGCCCCTCCCGCCCCTCATCAGCGCCCAAGCGGAGCCGTGAACGGGCCATCTGTTGCGCCGGCGCCGCAGGGCAGATCGGGTCTCGAGAGATTTCGGTCTGCTAGCGTGGGTAGGTGGGGGTGCGGAGCGGGGGCGTGGCGGGGACGAGGCGGGGACGAGGCGGGCGCTGGCGGCGCCGCGGCGGAGGACTCCCGTTGCGGGGGTCGCTTTGCGGGCGAGCAGCGGGCGGAGAAAAGGTAGCATCGGCCATTAGTCGACGCGCGAATCGCATTTGCAGGCCGGTTGTGACCTGGTCGTCGGGGAAACGGCCGACTAATTTTCGACAGCGCATCGACCGCGCGCAGCCGCTCCCAGGGCGTCGCGGTCGCCCCTGCCCGCCCGCGCACTGGTCGCTGCCTGCGACCCTGCTGTCGTCCTGGCCAACGCGTCTGCTGCCTGTCCTATCTCTGTGCCACCCTCTCCGGTTCCTCCGCCCCTTCTACTCCACAGCCCCTACCTCCCAGTCCGCCCCCACCCTCACCCCGGCGCACCCCTCGTATCCTTCAGCCACCTCGCCGGTATCTCCACCACCGCCGCCACTTGCCACCTCCCCATTCACCAGCGCTCCCTCCGCCCCGTCTACTCCGCCGCCCCCAACGCCTCCACCACCCACCCCGCCTCCACTCTCCCCCTGGCAGACCCGCCGAAATCCACAGCCACCACCTCGCCGGTATCTCCACCACCGCCGCCCCCTCCCCATCCCCCCGCGCTCCCTCCTTCGGTTCCCGCCCCCGACACATATGTCGCCTCCGTCTGCCTCCACTGCCACCCTGCCGATATTTCCACTTCGCCGGCCTCAGTCCTTTGCCTCTTCCACTCTTCCCGCTATACTCCATTCCCACAGTTATCTTCCACCCCGCCCTCCACTGCTCCTCTTTCTAACCCACCCGCTCAAACGTCTCCCTCCTACCTCGCCTCTGTCATCATCACCAACACCGTCCTCACTGCCGCCGCCATCGCTGGAAACACGTCCAATCGCACTCGCTACCACACTCGCCCCTCGTCACCACCGCCGTGTGGGTATCTCCCCCGTGGTTTTGCTTCCGGTTCAGGCGACTCCGCCATTGCGTCTGACGATATCTCCGTCCTCTCCGCTTCCGCATCCAACTCCCCCGTGCCTTGCCCACATCTCCCTCGGGGGCGCACGTCTCCATGCGCGCATTTGCGCTGCCTGCAGTGGATGGAAATGTTTTGTGCTGTGCCCAAATGTGCCAGAAGTGAGTTCGAGTGTATAAATATAGGTTTCGTGCATTACGTACTTTTATGGTACCTAGATGGGACGAATTCAACCACTATTTGGAGGAAATTCTTGCAATCCGCCGCTTTGATCTATCGTTTTTCGCTCTTTTTTCGATTAATACGCAAATGGTGCAAGGTCGTCTAACGGAATAACATCGGCCACCGGAGGTATCTTCCGCTTTTCTGTCGGCAAACATGTTTAATTTTGTTACCATTGTGTTACCAACTAATTTTCAGATCACCGTCTTCTAACCAACAGATGTCACATAATATTATATAAGTATTTTATATATATTATACGAATATTTTCGTGTGAAAAATATTCATAGTGGCAGTTGCATGCATGGCATGGCAATGCATGTGTTCAGTGAATTCTGTCGTAACATGGTGGAGTGAAATCAAACACGCATAAAGCATATATTTTTAAATAAATTTCTTGACCATTATGCTACTGAATGAATAGCTCTTAATATATAAGAGATGATCCAATAAACCGAGAAAATGTTATATATAACAAAATGCGTAAGCCGAATAGTCACGATTTTTGCATTTCTGTGTTGCTGCACTTCTCCTTGGCCGAACTGCACAATTGTAGCCATATTGACTCTTTTCTGTATTGTTGAGTACAAAAAGATTTTAGTTATTGTGGTTTGTTACTAATTTTTACTTTCTCGCTACCAATTACGCAGTGAAGAGAAAATTTGGTCCGATAACGGGGGATTTTCTGCAGAAAAACGTATTATAGGGCACTGGTCAGGAAAACGTGGATAAATCCAGTTGCTAAATTTAGAAAAAATATTCTTTACCACGTAGTGCATGCAAAATCCATGTTTTCTGAGTGTTGGTTACCAAAATATCAAATGACGGCATACTGACGTCTGTTAGTCCGGCCGTGTACCCGGCTGCTTGTCCGTCCGTCTGTGAACAACGATAGCGGCTAAACCGTTCAGCCGATTATCTCCAAAATTAATATCCCTCAATCGATCTGTGTGATGTCGCGGCCCCTTGAATTGGAAACCGACATATCATTTTGGGGAATACTTTACATGTGAAACCACCGGATTTTTTTAAATTTCCACATAAATGGCTAATCCTTTTTTATTAATTTTTTGTTGGATAGTGTGAAGGACCTTTAAATGATTATCATGTTCGATTAAAACCCTAATTTTTCGAAAATTGCAAAAATTCAATATTTTTTGGCATTAACTAAAGTTTTAAAGATGGAGATTTTCTCCTTAAGTAGATGTTCTTTAAAGATATATTTTGAAATAAGATCATGTATAAGTTTTCGAAAATTTGTACTTTTCGTGTAATTTTGCGTGAAAATACATGCGAGAAAGTACGTGTTGTGTTAGAACCACTAGTTTATTTCTGTGTTAATTTTCCTTTTTGAACAAATATATTCATATCTTTTGTAAGTAATAAACAATGTATATCTTTCTGGAGCGATTATATGTGTCTGAAATGCAAATGCATGGTAATTAATTTTTCAAACAAACATTTGAATGCTTATTGCGTCTCAGCCATTTGGAATATCCAAGGAGTTTAATAGACAAAATATACGTGGTCACTAGATTTCACTCCCTGCTTCCACACTTGAATCTCACTACGAATTTCACTCCCTGTAGATTGATCGAGATGATTTCTTCTCCTTTAGAATTAAATGGTCGACTTATTCGATGGCTAACCACCTGCTTCTCCCTGCATCGCTTGCCATTGTATCCGCGCAACGCCCCGCTCGCAACCGCGACCTCCCCACCTATACCCACGATTTCGGGTCGCCTCGGCCCTTGTGTCCTCCCTCGCTCTCTTCCTCGCCTCCACCCTCGCCTCTCCACTTCGAATCCCCGACTCCGCCCCCGATCCACCTCAGATCGCTGCGACCTCCATCCACCTGCCGTGCCCGAGCCTCTGTCCTGGCACCTTCCCTTCCCTCAGTCGCACCTCTGCGCCTCTCTCAGGAGCCGACCGTTGCGGTCCGCCGTCGCCTCCAACGCGCCCCGCCCCGCCCTTTCCCCGCTGCCATGCCGCCCCCGCCGCCGCCGAACTCGCCCAGCCTTTCGCTTTTACCTGGCCGCCGTCCCCGCCGACCTGGGTACTGGACGGTTTTTGCGTCCCAACTACTTGTGTGCGCACCTCCCCCTGTAGCACGGCCAACCGCCGCCTCTGGCCGGAACATCTCTCTAGCATTGAGTGCGGTCTCGTTCGCGGTTTAACTGGCCACTTCATCCAGGTGATCGACGCCGTTGCGGAGGTCTTTCTTTAATGAGAGGAAATGCTTTAAAGAGTGTGTCTGGGTTAACGTATTTCCTCTGTAAATTTCATTGTTTCCCTGGGCCCGTTAACCTGTTGAGTTGTTACTCATTATAAGTTAATTATTTATTGTTATGAAACAACAAGATATTACTTGAGGCAAAACAAACTATCATGGCAGTAATGAAAAGTTAAGGAATAGCTATTGAATTCATAATTCATTATCTGAAACGAATTTTAAATCGACAATATATTATTATATTAATTTGTAAATGTTTCAATATGATTTCAGACACATTTTTAATATTTTGGTTTCTAAAAGTTTTTAATATTTTTAATTACTTACAGAACATTTAACATTTTCATTATTGGAATCCAACAATATAAATTAGTATAAAATTATTTGAAGCTCAATAAAATGTAAACTGGTAGGTAATTGAAAATCTTATTTGGTCCGTTGAGAATTAGACCTTTTTAGTTCGCTATATAGTCATTATATCTCATTATATCTCGTGACCTTACACAACAATAATGCAGAAGAAATACCAATTTTTTTATTCATGCATGTATTGAAGACCCGCTTATAGTGTCATGGGGTAGTTTTCTCGCTGTTCTACGAATACCCTTCATTAGGGAACCGGCCGGGTGATGTATAGGGTTTTGGAAACAGAATTATAGTGACAAATTAAATTACCAGTGTATTCTTACAAATAATAAAATAGTAAAATATACAAATTAAATTACCAGTATCGTTGGTTATCGAATTGCTTTGGCATGTTTCTATTATCAGTCAGTAGAAAAATCGAAAATCAAATTTGTGAAGTGTTACTCTAAATGGTGAATCTGAAATGGTGTCCATATATTTCTCATATCGTGACTCAGCATTTGAGCGTTTTATTACGAACATATTGATCTTTCAACTACATTATTTAATATAATATGTATCATGGATATAGTAACAATGCCCAGATAACATTATTTCCATATATATTCTTACATTCCAACTGCCATCTTCACCCTAATTCTGACCAGAAAATTAACGGTTTATGTCTTTTCAAAATCTATAAGTTAGTCATTAACTTTTGTCCCTAATACAGCACCTAGTTTCAAAGCTATTGCCCTTAAATTACAACTCCTTTGCTTAAACTATATTCGATCTATAAAATTCACTTCACTTTGGACCTGAAGGGCAACTATATTACTAATTTCCAATGAATTCAGAAATAATAAGAAAATTAATATAGCTAATAAAAGCGAAGAAAAATGACGTAAAAATATGATCCAAAGCTGTTCGGATCGAAACCTAGAGCTGTTGGATATATTACTGATGTAATCGACGCTGCATCTATTCATTTAAGTGAATTAAGCTTGCAAACTTTTAGTTTGGACTGTTCTTTACCAGGAAAGCTCTGTCTTTAGTTATCCCAAAATCGGCTGTGCAATTATAGGCGTCACAGAAACCTTAGATTACATACTCACAATGGCTGACGTTACAATTTCTGAGCGAAGATTTCGAATAGGCTGCTCAGAAATTCTGTAGCGAACATTTATCGCATATCATAAATATTATTTGAAGCACATACCATGAAAATGGTATTAAAACCGATGAAATGTATTGAACCGATGAAATGTATATAAATCAGCGAAAAATGTATTAAAAGTGATGGAAAAGTGTAAAAAATGACTAATTAGTTAGACTTAAAAGTGGGTCATTTCCGGTTGTCGTAACATAAAATTTAATTAATCTCTATGCTAAAGGACATTGACCTAAAGAAAAGAAAAAATGACTTTTCATTAAAATTTGCTCCTAGTCATGAGATAGCAAATTTTCGAGGAAGAAGGTACCCGGCATGCAATATTTGCCATTTACGTCTTGTGTTATGGAACAGCAACTTTTTTTATATTAGTATTAAGAATTGTGGTACTGTATATATACTACTATACTAGGTTATTGCAGATCTCGTGAAGACTGTGTTAAAGTATTTAATTTATGGTAGTGTTGTGCGACAGTATTTTTGTTGTTGTTTTTGATCAGCGTGCATGTTTCTTTTTGGAGAAACATTTTGTGTGCTTTTGTTCAGCGACAATTTTGCTGCTACATGTTACTAGTTATTAAGCACTATCCAAATATAATGCAGTACTTGCACAACTTCATGTTTGTGAGCTGCTTAAAGAAGTAAGAAAAATTTAAAAAAAAAGATAAATGAGAAAATAAATGTTTTTTCATGTAGGGTACAATATATGAACAATTACTGTTGCTGGCGTTGGAATGAGTAAACTGCTGCAAAATTGTTGAAATTTAATTCCGAATACAAACAGTAGTATAAAGAATTTCCGAAATGCAGTATTCCTATGGCACAATTAGTGAATTGGCACAACATACATCCAATATTAGATTTTATTTTTGGCTGCCGGATTTAGAACTCGGTGGCGAATGGAGATACAAATGCATCCATGGCTACTACAAAACAAAAAGCGCTGTAACAAGAGGAAATGTGTCAGTAACTGAGCTAATTAGCGGTAGTGTCCAAACATTCCTGTATTTAAAGGCTGTCTTTTTCGCCTGTAGGCCCTAAATGACTGTTTGTCATCATCATGGTAAGATAGCTGATAGCCTTAATGTGTCATATTTCCAACTGTGTTAAATTAATAATGCTGTATGCTATAAAGCTGACTATAGATGCCAGTGGATCTCAGTGAGACGTAAGCTCTAATGATTAAAGCATACAAAACATTTTCTAGTTTAACACAATTTCATTATTCTCTAATTCTAGAACATTTGTTTTTTTATATATAATACTGTGAATGGACGTTATTGAATTTTCATTTAATCATCCAAAGAGAGAATAACATTTAGCAAGCTATTTAAATCTGAGATTGGATTCACCGATACAAAATATATATTTTTTAATCACAAAATATTGGCAGTAATACTTACTTCTTACTTGGAAATACTTTAACCAATATTTTTTTCGTACGAACATATTTTGTTTTAAAATAGTTCGTATTTCTCAGTTAAATAGTCATTATTTGTTTACATTTATGTTTATGAGGTGTATTTTCTTCCTTTTGATTCTACATTATTTTTCTTCCATTTAGATCTTTTGCAAATCTCTTTTCTCTTATTAAAATGTGCAAAGTTTAAAGCCCGTGTTTTAGCATCAAAAAATTTGTTAGTTTATCTCTGGTACTGGTGTTGCGATCTGTTTGGTCTTAGTAAATTCACACAATAATGTGATGTTAATCAATTCAGCTTCTTGTTCTCGCTCACGAACTGAGGCAGTTAAAATACAGTTAATATGCATAATGAAATCGTCGGCGAGGTCTCATTGTGTGGAGGAAAAAATTGGGCCTCTAAAGAGTCTGTAGACGAATGAAGCCATTTACGTATCTTCTAATTGAGATGTTAGATAGGTGAGATGTTACACGTGGTTACACATTTGAGAAGGAATATATGATGACATAAGGTTTTGTATAATACGCCAATGGCTGCTGGTTAGACATACGAAGAGGCTTAGGACTTAATTCCGTATAATGTTGGAGTAAATATGATAATCTAAATCAGTATTTATCTTGTAAGCTTCGTTAATATGTATCAGCGATCCCATAATTCTGTTCTTCTGATACTGAAGCACCATTCGTGGGAGAAGTAGGAAGTTTACTCCTCGGAAATCTTCCAAGGTAGTTTTCTAAAGTTTAACACCGCCGGTCAGTCTTTCAATTGAGATCTAAAGAGATATATTCCAGAGAATTTCTCAAGTTGTTTATTCTCATAAAATATTAAATGTATGTCTACATTTGTTACTAGTTGATTACCAGGCGATGCCCGGAATTTATCACAATCTAATGAACAGTCACGCCCTCCCGTCCCGCATCGTTTCTCCTTTGCGCATTGTTCGCCCTTCCCGTACAGTCGTCCCTTCCTAAAGCATTTGCTCTTCCCCCATCGTTCAAATCTCATATTGTTCGACCTTTCCGCATCGTTCTCTCTTTCGGCGTTCACTCTTCACCCTTACCACACCGTTCGCCCATCCCGAACCGACGACCTCCAAACACCATCCGTCCTTCCAACATCTTTTACATTTCCCGCGCCGTTCGCTTTTCTCGCCCCGTCCGCCCTTCTTGCACCACCCGCCTTTCCCGCATCGTTTGCCATTCACGCACCGTCCACCTTTCCCGTATCGTTTACCCTTTCCACATTGTTCTCCCCGACTGTACTGCGTTTTTCTCTTTATTTACTCTTCTGGTATCATTCGCCCTTCATTCACATCCTTTGTCCTTCGCGCGTTCTTCGTCCTTCCCGCACCGTCCACTCCCTTCCCGCCACGCACACACCGCATCGTTCTGTCCCACCCCACCCTGTCCAATCAGCGCACTTGCCTGTCGGCCGTGACTTCCCTGCTATCAATTCCGACCGCCCTATCCTCCCCGCCCGCCTTGCCCTCCCGCCTTCCTTCCGTCCCGCCGTCCCGCGCCGTCCCACCATCCCGAACGCCGCCGGCAAGCCCGCCCACACGCCCGCCCACACACCCTCTCACGCTCGCTCACACGCCCGCCCACACGCCTGCCCATACGCACGCACGCCCGCTCGCACACCCGCAAACTCCGTATGTTCCACATACACCGTTACTCTTCACACTCCATCCATTTAGCGAAGGGTGCTAGAGGAATTACAGTCCCACTGTATTTTTGTCAGGTTGTAAATAAAATGTACAACGTAATCGTATGAAACTCCACCGTCTGATCTCTCACCGTCTGATCTCTCACCGTCTCTAAACTGTGTACCAAGAGATCCCAAATACATCGATAGGGGACATAAAGTGTGCGTAACCTTGTCATTTTAATTTCTGTGTGAGTACAGTTAATATCTTTTATACCAATGATTAAACTACTGTTTTATCATCCAGGCATTTAATATGTCAGACAACTGCACGCTTTAAATACAATGTGTGACATTGTATTTAAATGTATTTAACATTGTATAAAATGTGTAACATGTGCAATTTTTACATCTTCAATGGTAACTTTGCTTATAGTTTTATATAAGAATGAAGAGTTAATTTACTCGGCCGGCAATATAACTCCCCAGTAGATCGCAATAAAAATATTGAAGATAGAGGTTTTTCCTTAATTAAATTTGTTCCTTATAGACTGATCATGAAATAAGGTCATGTCCAATTTTTCGAAAATGGGAATAGTTTTCCTGTAGCTTTGCGAGAAATATAGGCAATTTCAATGCTTTTAAACAATTTTTTTAATAACAGCTCCAAACTTTTCTTTAAATTTTCTTCTCGAATGTATCAAGAAACTGTAAAACATATGGTACTATTCCCTTTTCCTGGGAACTATCTGTATTTTTGAAACTTGCAAAAAGGAAACATTTCAAAACTTGAAGATAGAGGTTTTCACCTTAGACAAAGTCTCTTATAAGTATCAGCTCTTTAAAAAAGGTCATGTACAAATTCTTGAGAAAACGCGCAAATTTCACGTAATGTATGCTATTTCTAGCAAAAATAATTTCAAAAATCTCTTCAAATTCCTTCTATTTTTTTCACGAATAAAAGAAGCGATGCTTAAAAGAATAGCGCGGGTCAAATTTTTGTAAAATATTGTGAACTTTGGATTGCAAATTTAATAAAGCAAGAAAGTAAGTGCTGTTGTAGCAGCACTAGTCAAGTGGTCATCAGTGCACTGTCAGTTTATGAAAACAATACTACCAGTTTCTTTAGGGCATAGAACGTAGGTTCTCCAAAAGACCAACACGCGAGCAGGTATCGCCGCTCGTGGTCACCCCTGCGGAGGCCGTCAAATAAGAAAGCGCAAGAACAGGACATAATTTCCGGCGCATCATTAGCTTTCATTGAGGGCGTCACTCACAATGCGCGGCGGCAGTGGCGGCTTGGCCGGTGGCGACGGTGGTAATGGCCTGGAGACGAAGGCGCGAGGCGATTGGGGCGGTGGTTATGAGGGAGTGGTAGTGTTGGGAAGTGGTGGCAATATGGGGTGGGAACGGAGAAGAGGTGGGGCGGCGGGGAAGATGAGGTTCGAGGCAGGGGGGTGTCGGCTGCGTAGGGGGATGGGGATGGGGGGCGGGGATGGGGGCGAAGGCGGAGGCGGAGGCGGAGGTGGAGGCGGAGGCTGTGGCGTAGGATGCATGAGGACTACCGCGCGTAACAGGGAGCCTTTCTTGGCTCGCTTTTTTCGCCCTCTCCCCACTTTGCTTGCGACCCGGTTCCACGAGCTCGCCTCTAAGGAAGGGCCCGATCTCAATTGCCGAAGGCGAAGGCTGCCCGGTGCGGATGCTCGGACGGTCGCCAAATGGATGGCGTACAATTTTTGATGAGTTGCGATGGTCCGATTTTGACAAAGTCGCTCGCAAGTATACTCGTATTTTTAGTCTAAAAGACTAAAATTACATAATTACAACTATGGCACTCTTATCAAAAACATCAAATTTTTTTATGCTTTATCATAGGAATTAGTGGCCAATTACAGAAATACTTTCGTATAACTAGAGAATTCTATAAAAGTGTTTTGGCTCACAAGTATTCTATTAACTGTTCCACTTCTCGTTTGTTCGCGTTCAATAGTTTAGTCATTTGCCCATTCATATGTTTAACAGTTTGTTCTGTCGATTGTTTTATTCATTAATATTTCCAAGCGTTCTTTGGCTTGGGCTCATCTGTACCTCTCCCTCTGTCCAATTTATTGACCTAAGAATATCACCACTCTATTTCATATAATCTATTTACGATTCCTATCATATTCGATTAAAACTACAAACAATAATTGTTTAACCGATAACTGATTTAATTATTAAAAGCAATACACAAGTCGGAGAACCAAGTAAAATGCGTTTTTTCGTCCAATTTCCCTTGTTCCCTCGTTCAGCTTCTGGCCATAAATGTAACTTTATTTTCCGTCCACGTTTTCCTTAGCTCAGAAGAGAATATGTTTATTCAGTAAATCGTTGTCCATGTTTTGCAACAGTCTATGCTGTCACGAAGGGCACGATAAATGATAACTCCTTAATCTTGTAGCTGATTTGTCTTGGTATATAGTTTTGTTACACTGAAGCGAATATTTTCGTATAACTTCTTGCTAAAATCGCTTGTTCTTATCTATATTCATAATTCAACTTACGAGAGCAAGGGTAGGGATTCCAGAGCTCAAGAAAATGCAGAGATTGGACTTACCCTTCATAGTACGTCGCGCCCAGTTTTTATTTATTTATAAAGAAATTGCCTTATAAATAATCCTTTTGCATTTTCCGACACCGTTTTTTATCTCTTTGTAGATACTACAATTTTAGTAGATCTATTTTCAGATTGATTCGTATCTGTAGTGTCGGAAATGTTAGAATTTCTGTTTACAATTTTGTCCTTAGATGGGTCAAATCTCAACTTCCAAATCAACGAGTCAATGCAGATAGGTTCCATTTCGATCGCGTTTTTTGTTGTTTTCCTTGACTTGTTGGGCAAATGCTCCTCTTGCTTTGCTTCTAAAAACTAAATGTAGCTTTCTTCTCCCCCAACACCACGTACGTTTTTACCATTTTTACGACAAATTAGTAAATCTGCTACTTTTCTGTGATCCTTTGAATTCTGTTTAATTGGCGTTTAAATTGATAAGAACAGATCAGTTGTTTCATTCACATACAAGAAATGTATCATCATTTCTGTTCTGGGGACAAGGCAATATATAGGCTAAGGAAAAAGGATCACGCAACATACATCATTCACACATGTGCTGCTCAGCACTCTGGAGGTGGTGATACTGGGCATCTGGAGTGATGACACCGGGTTATCACGTAGTAAGTAAAGTAGTCGAGTACACGAAAAGAGATTTCTTATTATGCTTCTTTATATCCATATGATATTCATTATCCTTTCCAATTATATGTATGTATATATGTACTTGGGGCGACAGCCAGTGAGCGGGCTCGGGTCTACCGGCTACGTCCCTGCCTCACAGCCATGGCGTAAAGGGGTACTTGTGGTTAGCACGTAGACTTCCCCACGCCGTATTCCTGTCTTCTCAACCTGAAAAGGGAATTTTCTTATCATCACACAGCAACATACACTGGGACATTGCAAGGAAATTTATGATCGGTAATGCTGGGATTCAATAGGGCGTTGGCTCACCTTTAGCCTTGATGACAACTTTCACTCTTTACTTCTACTAACCGCAGGCATACATTTAATCAGGTGCTGGAAGGTTTCTTGAGGAATGGCAGCCCATTCTGCACGGAGTGCTGAGCTGAGGAGAGGCACCAATGTAGGTCGGTGAGGCCTGGCACTAAGTGGGCGTTCCAAAACGTCTCAAAGGTGTTCGATAGAATTCAAGTCAGGTCTCTGTGCAAGCCAGTCCAATACAGAGATGTCTATTGTCGAGTAACCACTCCGTGCTGTGTGAACAGGTGCTCGTTCGTGTTGAAAGATGCAATCGCCATCTGTGTATTGCGCTTCAAAAATGGAAAGCAAGAAGGGGTTTAAAACATCAATGTAGGCCGCGTGCCGTGATAGTGCCAACACAAAAAATCAACGGGTGCAAGCCCCCTCTATGAAAATCACGACCACTGTTAACACCATTTTAGACGCGTCTGGGTACTTTTGATCACATAGTGTAGCTAGGCCGAACTCAGCCGCTGCCTGGAGGAGAATTCTAGCAGTCGTCTGCTCTGATTAATAGTTTTTCGTGTTTTCTCCAATAAACACCTGGCGTATGGCGAAGTAGTATCCTAACAAATAGGCTATAGACTGTGCGCAATCTTTTCTTCCTCGTCCTATATCGTCACACACACGTGCGTGCCCTACATTACCACACATGTCCCGAGAACAATCGGGAGCTTGAAGATTGTCTCGGTTGGGTCAATGCTCCGCTGATGGGAGATACCTGAATGTGGAAAACATCAAACCCGCCGTGTGGGGCGACTCTAGATATCAACATTCAGTCGGGGAACAACACTGTTCCGCGTTAATAAAACTTGCACTAAACTTACGGGACTAAGAACTATAACAGCTGATGTGTCCGGAAACACGAAATAATCAATGAACGAATTTTTTCATAATCTGCCACAACGACAGTGGGTCAATGCTTACATAATATTCAATATTTTAACTTGCGAATACTGAAGTGCGTAAACATTAATTATTATTTCTTTCCTTAGTGCCTCTAAAAGTATTTGAAGTGATTGCTATGACCCGCGACCTAGCGAGCGGATCTTAAAGTGAAGCAGCTCAATATTCCAGGTTGATAAAATAATTTAGGAATAAAAACCCAAGCCTGGTACCGAGAAATAATGGACAATACCTTTGTAACGAAGTTGCTTGAAACAATTTCAAATAAAAAATGTTTAGACCACCTAGATTATGATTCCTGAAATTTTTCTACATGGTCCGGGTCATCTTTTTATTTTTCCTTCATTTATAGGAAGGAATATACGAGGTAAAAGCGTGAAGTTTATTAGAGATGCATTAAAATTTTCTGTTCATCTATAGTAGAAAAAATTATTTCGCTGGTATAAATGTTCTCTCTCATTGGTGACTTAAATATCGTTGATTCCTATACAGAAGTTTCTCTTCGATATATATGAATCAATAGCAGTTATACTAGGAGATGTTACTAGTCTGAGTTATCCAAAGAGTCTAAATGACTAACCGGAAATTTTAATGAGATTTACTTCTGAAAGGTGGTGATGGTTTATTAAGAGGTTAAACGGGCCTGCAAAACAGTATGGGAATTGCGAAATGTCTCAATAGGGAGGGGTGTTCAAACATCTACAGGAAACGGCGAATGAAATGAAGACCGTCTTCATTTACGCAACATAGTGTCAATAAATCTGAAGGATGTTCTTGAGAAAGTTTTGTTTTCCAATTTCCTTCATTACAATTCCTTGACTTGTACATTTCAATGAATGAAAAAAAGAAATGAGGCACCTTTATATGACTTCATTGTGTTGCTGGCAACGAAATATTACTATTTTTTCAGCGGGAGACATCAAACTCTCGAGGGGGATGATACGGGGCTGCGACTTCCCGTGTCAATTCGCTCCCTACTGCAATACGATCAGAAATAAATTGGTCTCATCTCGCAACACACGATTTGCCGCGGATCACAATTAAATATGGACCTAGAGATTTCATTCATCTGTATCGATTAACAATTCGAATGTGTTGATTTCAAAGTGGAATGTAGATGTTCGTTTTGATTAACACCGGCAAGGAAATGCAGCCACGCAAAGGGCATACTCGGGACCCGTCCGAGAACGGGACATACGAAAGAAAGACTTGGAACTACAAGCAAGAAGTGAGAGGCGGACAACGCTAAGGCAAAGGAGTATAATAAGAAAGGTACTTTTATTGAAGGATCGTGGTCAGCGTGTTTGCTTTACGCTTCGCGGTCCCGGCAAGCAATAAATAGGCGACAACAAAATCATAAAATAAGTGATAGGACGGGCGTACGACTACATGCACATACCCATGCTAGCATACTTCCGCTCCTCGCCCCCTACGTACGCGGGACTCAACACATTCCAACGCAAGCGAAGAACGGTTGCAAGACACACTATTATCGGTGAAATAGATCATTGAAGTTAGCTTTACCGCACGAGTGCTTGTCACAGTATGAAGAGTGCTGGTACCTTGTATTTTATTAACAGAACCAGTCCGTTATGGCTCCTATATCAACGGCTCACGACTCATAAAACTAAGACTTCACAATGATTGGTTTTGCAATCGTTGGATTGGACGTGGGGACTCATTTATTGCCCTGAGAGGCCTCCTGATTTAACGTCCTTAGATTTTTCTCTGGCGCTACTTAAAAAAAGTCAAGCATCCAGGAGTGTAATGTAGAAGATGCTGTACGTTGGCACACTGTTGTGGCTAGTATCATCAAAAGTTTTCTACCAAACGTGCACGAAAGTATCGCTGCTCGCTCACTGACATGCAGTTGCATGTGTGAAGGTCACTTCAACATATGAGTACATACACTGCCGTTTGTGAAAATCACAACACCAAGAAGGAGACATATACTATTACAACGAAATTTATTCCACGGATTCGGAATATTACAATATATAAATGATTATAATTACAGAACTGTACATGCATTTTGACCTTGAGAATATAGTATGGTGTAAAGCCCCCACTCGCCCCAAGTCGCGGCATGAATTTAAAGAGATCCTGGATATGCTGCTGGGGAACACACTGCCACGTGGTTCCTATGCGAGACCACAAAGCATCAACAGTGCGTGCAGGAAGACCAGAATGAATAAGTTGCCGACAGATCATATCCCAAACATGTTCGAGGGTGACATGTCAGACAAACGTGCAGGCGAGGGAAGCAGTGGTACCAGTCGTTCTTCGTAGAAAACTTGCACTTTCCTTGCCACATGCGGTTGGGCATTGTCCTCACGAAATATGGCACGTGGAGCTGCTTGCAGGAGGGGCAGCACCTCGGGCTCTAAAACCTCCCTGACATATCAGTTGTTGTTCAGATCGCCCTCAATACGTATGAGAAGAGATTTGCGCATTGCAGTCAATGGTGTCCCAAACCATCACACTTGGCGTTTGTCCACTATGGCACGGAATAGTGAAGACTTGGTAGAATGCTATCACCACGGTAGCGTCGAACACGTAAGAGACCATCGCTGCAGCACAAATTGAAGTCGAACTCGTCTGAAAACACTATATTTTGCCTTTCAGCACACAAGTGAACACTTTCACGCGCCCATTGCTGTCTGAGGCGATGGTGGTTTCTGGCCAAAGGTAACCGACGAAGTGGTATGCGTGCCACCAGACCAGCCCTCAGCAGATGGCGTCGACCCGTCGACGAAGACCACACCATTGCAGTTCTCCAAAGTCGAGTCAACACCGTTGACGACACCATTCTGTCGGTTACGGCTATGCGAAGAAGATGGCGGTCATCTCGTCCTGTAGTCACATTGTGGGGACCGGTACCGACTCGTCGCTGATTACGAGCCTCTTCTATCCACATGTTCGACACGTGCATTACTGTCGTAGCAGCGCGCCCCATTCGGGCCGCACTGTCACAATTCGACGTATCCGCTTCCCAGAGTCCAATCATTTTGCACCGTTGGAAGTCACTCAGATGCTGATATTGCGCCCTTTGACGTAGACTCAGCGCACCAGCACTTGCTTGCACGTTTTCACGTCGTTTGACGTCTCTTCACCGACTGAGCGTAGCGTAACACTGACCTGACCTTTCACGCAAAAGAGGGCGCTGTACAATGTTCTGCACATATACCGATTTGTAAGTGATTCCGACCATTTCTTCTGGGTGTTGCAGTTTTCACTAACACCCGTGAATGTTTCCCAATGAATATGTGCAGGCCAGCTCTGATGCCTGGAGAAGCTACGAAGAAATCAACATATCTTCGCGTGTGTTGGGAATGCTCTGCTTTTGTATGAGCAAAGAGATTGATTAGCAAGTGCACGTTTAACGCGGTAGATGGCATTTTTCTTCCCCCGCTGGATGGCGTGATCCGGCGTAGTCGTACACGTCGACCCGCGAGTTTTTCCACAACCATGTATCTATCACCAGCGGGGACTGCCCTAACCAGGACACGCTCCAAGTTGTAAAAACAATTATGGCGGGACTCGCTTATGATTTTTATTGACACATTTGGGGTGTTTCTGAATTTTGTTTTGAGTATTATAGTACATGATTTCGGAAGAATATTTTTTGAATTGTAATGGAAAGGGATTATTGGTTTATGCTGAAGATGGGTAAACCATTACCCGAATCGTCGCATCATGTAGATCTTGTGACTATATAACAGTTAATAATTTAATGTTTTAAACGTGCTTATATTCATAAACCAACCATCAAAAATTGCAGGCCAAGGATAAATAAAGTGCTATAATAAATTTTCTGTTTTTATAACATGTGCTGCATAAAGTACCTAGTTACTTAAAGAATTACATATAAATGGTTGAATTGTAAATTGGTAGTTGTAACACCAATATTTGAAATCTTTTTAGTGATCAAAAATTAATTCGTAAAAACCATTTCAAAATTTCATGAATCACGTAAGTCAACCTGTCGACTGTTTACAAAAACACCATGACATAAAATGCCCGAATTCTGAATATGTTTTTAAATGTTTTTTTCGTTAGATGGTCGGGACATTCTGTGTTTGTGCTAATCAGGTTACTCATGTTTACATTATTAAAAAACGCTTTTTGCGTTGATTTCAAAGCAGAAAGAGTATTTAATAGTTAAAGAGGCATAATAAAAGTATTTTTATTGAATTTTTAATGCCCGTATTTTAACGGAAGCTAATGCCCGCATTATAATAAATAGATTCACAGACTTGGCACAAAAAATGTATCAGAAGTTGTGAGTGCTGTAGACATCATAATACGGACATAGGATTCACAAGTTACATAAGCATATCGAGGTACGTTTCATCTCTCTTTCCACTTTTCTTGTGTGCGCGTAAGTGTTTTCTCTCAACAAACGGTTACGTTTTGACACGTTTTGTGTCTCAAGGGTTAACTGTAATACGTATCTGTATTGATGATGAAGATATCGATTCACATCATTACAATGAACTAGTGGTGTGATTTTCAGTTCAATCTGGATGTTATATATAAATGGAGCCTTCATTGTCACCAATATGTCCCTCAACTTTGACCAATTTGAAAAATAAAAGGAATATTCATAAACGTATTTTCTCGTATTTATATTGCACGAAATCATTAGCTGTTTTGAAATAATACTCTCCTCTATGTTAAAACATTATCGATTTTCTGCGCTTTCTCAGTTCACGTTTCGCATCACTTTAGTGCATCCGCCCATGCGTAGAACATCGATAGTGCTGTCTTCTATGGCGTGCACAAACTCCCTACTAATCAATCAGCTCTTACTCAATTATTTCGATTGTACTTAACGGACAGAGGACTCTTAAACCCTTAAGGACACCAGCCTTTAAGAGTGGTTTTCCGTTCCTCTGCAGACGATAATAACAGTTCAGTATTACGAAAAATTACTAAACGTGTGCCAATAACGTTGAATTAAAGCTCATCATCAAGGCTTCAAGAGATCCCTATATAGCGATCAGATGCATCCGACCGATATTTTCTTCGTTCATCGATTCCTCGCTGGGAGGCAGGCGCGACGCGGCATTTTAATCACTTCGCCCGTGGTATCGGGGAAATGCTCTCCGTCATTTCCAGGGCGCATCAAAGAGCACCTGGGGAGCAATCAAACGACTCTTCCGAGGAGAGTGACAGGTTCGGAGCGACGAGCGTGGTTGCTTCGTCTTTGCTCTCGGCAGGGCTTCGTGTGCAGTGCTGCTACTGCGCTCGGAATGTTGAAAACGGCACCACATCACAGGCGGTACGTTTGTGCGTCAATGAGCTGTTTGCTATGAGACCGAGCTCATTCTATTATTTACCTTTTCTTTATTTGGAATTTTTGCGTAGTTTATAGTGCGGGTCCTTTGTAACCTCAATAAAGGGTATAGTTCCATCGCAGCTTTTTCCGGCGTAAAATGAGACCAGATCATACGGATTGAAATATCTCGTTCGTGCAGAAGCGCGCGTGGACACAAAGTGATTTTTGTCTCTCTTGAAAAATTGTTACAAATTAATTGAGCCGGTTTTAGTAGCAAACCCATCTAATTATCTTTGACAAGTTGAACCCTAGTTCAGGCAAGGCCGTGTGTTGTACTTATAGGCTGTCCATATTTTATGTTTTTTTTATCTTTTGTGAATTTCAAAGGTGTGACTGTTTTACTTTAATATATTTTGAGTAGGAGACGAATTTTAATTCCACTAAAAAATTGGAGACACTATTCGTGCTGGCGGCGAGGGGGGGCACAATTAAAGGAATTATTTCCTCAATGATGAATCCTCACTTTCGTCTGATTTCAAGTTTAAGGTGTCAGTATATTTTTGATTCGCTTCTTCACAATGTTTCCAAATAATGAATTCAAGAATTTCGTTTCATTTACGTTTAATGATACCGGAAAACCTTATATTCCTATCTCGAACTTAAAGGCTTATTGCGAATATTTACTTTCACTGAAAAAATGTTTCATGGAAATATGTCATTTTAGTAATAACCCTTCGATTTTACTTGTAAACACCTAACTTAGATTGAATAAAACAGATAGGAACCTACCGGCCCATGAGTCACATATATAAAGTTTGATGCCCTGGAAGTGCATGAGAATTTTAAAAACTCTTTCTCAACATTTTTAATATTCAAGTTCTCTTTTTAAAACAATTCTTAAATTGAAAAAAAAGGATTTTTGCCTAATTTACTTCATTTCCTTTTCCCGCGGATAATTAATCTTCCGGAGAATCTTACAGGGACGAGATTTCAATATTTACCAAAATTTTCTTTATTTACACTTTTTGCTGAGTATAGTACCATTTCACATTTCTCCCCACATAGAATGATGTAGTGAGAATATACTCCGTTAATATCAAACCGCCTGTGGACACGAGAATTTTTTTGTCTCGTGTAACAATGCTGCAAATCGAATGAGCTTGGTTTGGGGCAAGCGCTTAAATACTCCTTTAAATTCAAGACCCTAGTTCAGGCAATGCACTGTCTTGTATTTACAGGTGGCCTGTTATACATATTTATTACCTTTATTAGTTACCTCGTATTCCTCATATTTATTACCTTCATTCATTGTAAATTTGAAAGAGGTGGCTCTTTTCACTTTAACATATATTTTTACTTAAAAAACAAATTTTAATTCCACTGGAAGCTTGAAAATGTGATCTGTGTCAGCGGATAGGGGGTAAAAAAATTGTTGCTGGGAAAAGTCACTAAGATTTCGTAACATCTACAACGGTTTCTGTGGTACATCTTTCCTGGAGATGTCTGGCGCTTTTTTTCTGTTTATCGAACACTGTATTGTTTCATAAGAGTCTGTTCTAGTTTGTAAAGCAACTTTACTTTTTAGAAATAAATTTTATTTATGTCTAATAACCCACATTTTGATCTGGTGCAGAAGGACACTGGCGGGCGGTTTTACTACGATGAGCTGGGATGCTTTGTCGCCGGCGCTTTGCCAGCTCCGCCTCGTATCCTGTGCCGCTACCACGCTTGGAGTGTTCAAAACTGTTCTACACACAAAGTCGGTTCTTAATTTGCGAGGGACAGAAAGAAAGCGGTTCTCCATTACATTTTGAATTATGCGAAGTGGAAAAACTTAACAATTTTTGTTGGATTAATTTATTACACAAAATTATTGAGATGTTGGTTAATTGATAATTTAGATTCTGAGCGCATCAACTACTATGGTCATTACATCTGTAAGTGTCGTACATGTTTTATATCACAGAAGGTGGAGGTGATCTTCCCCACCTGATGGTGAGATTCTGCGCCGACGTACACGTCGTCTTTCGGGGATTTCCCCAGCCAGGTATTTCCCACCAGCGAGACACTGCCCAAACCGGGGCAAGCTCTGTGATTCCAACTGGTCTTCCGACGCGCACCTTAGTGGGTGTAAGGGGTGAAGACAGTACAAGGAAGAAGAAGGGACGGTCCCGAGGGATCCGTCCGTTTTGTTAGTACACGGCTCCGACATTCGCCTGGTGGTGGTGGTCGAAGAAATCACAATGTACTATCGATCAGAGCAGCCGGCCGCTAAAATTCTCCACCAGTCAGCGGCTGAAATGGATTTGTCGAAAAAGCTTTGTACTTATAGCAAGAGGTGTTCTAGATCGTGATAGGCAGACTTCCTTCGACTGACTTGCAGACCGGTTCACTGCGCTCTTTTAAGAGAAGTCGAAGTCTCGTTGTTGCGTGTTTCAAGTGTGCGTCCATGGCTGTGTTCAGTATCCGTTAAACTATGCCTGTGCCTCCGCATTAATACGTTGCAGTACAGTGCTTTATTTAATATATTGTGCAAGTTTCTAAACTGCTGCCCCGAGACAGGGCATGTGGGAGGAAATGCCCTCGAAGCTTTACATAATACTAATCCAGAGGTAGATACCAATAATGGCCCGAACTAACTTAAGGTCGACCCAAGTGGTCGGCCTACATGTAGCATGTTCAGTTGTAGAATTATCAACTTCAGTGGCAATTACAACTGGCGTTTCAGTTACAATAAGGCGTTTCTCAACCGCTACCATCTCAAGTAGAGTTTCTCAACAGCTGCCATCTCAGGAAGTTACGACAAGGCGCTAATTGGCCTCCCTGCACAGGCAAGAGTTTTGGCTCCGTTACCTGCATTGACAAACTAGCGACATCATGATATTTTACTTGATGCACTAATCTCAGTCCTGAATGGCCTATGAAAGTTAACTGTGAAATCCTACCCGTATGTTTACAATGCAATTAACAATTACACCACGTCACAGAATGACATTAAGCCTTACAAGAAAAAAGTGAAAAATGTGAACACAAAAATAAAATTAATTTCGATTTTACAAATGACTTTGCGATTTTAAGAAAGTATGTGAATGAAAATATTTGTACTATAACAGTATATACTTTTCCCAATTAATTGTAATATTTTTTTGAAAATTCAAATAATTCCACAAAACTAGCACGTGCACCATCTTTATAAGCATACTATTTAAGCCAAAAACAATAAAAAAATAGAACTGTGTTAAAAAATTGTTAATTTATAATTTATATTTAATTAAAGCAAAAGTTTCGTGAAACCTACTTTTAATTTCAAATCTTGTACATATGTATTCTTATTTAATAATCTGATATTTTGAACATATTTAAAAAAGGATTCATATATTGTAGCGGTACAGAATTATTAAGATAAATTAAATTGAGTAAATTAGCCCTAAGAAATTTTTTACTGAAGATAAACATACGGCGTCACGCGCACAGCCCCCCTTCTTGCAACAGCCACGATCCCCTGACCCATTTCGGATGTTTATGACACCCCACCCAACGGCCGAAGGAAGGGTATATTGAAAAGCGCCCAGACGCAGCCACATCTGGAATATTTTTGAGACGCCTGTCATCGTGATCGGGGAAACCCAAAACAATAATTCTGTAGCCGGGAGGCCGCTACACAGTCGTGGCCTGTTTTCGAGACGAGAGAAGGACACTATGTTCCGACGGAGACAGAGAGTGGAAAATTCCTTTACTCCACCGGAGCTTATTGGCCAAATTTAGTGTACAACGCCATCACCTTTAGCCAATAGCGACGTGATCGCTGTAGGGAGCATGAACATATGAGGAGAAAGGGTGGGGATAAAAGTTAACTTCGTGCATTTACGAGAAACAAAATTTCAGTGGGCTGAGAGCAGTGGGCTGAGAGACTTCTCTGGGGTGGGAGCCAGTCGCGGGGAGAGGCGAGTGCGCCTCTGAAGGCACTTGGTTAAAATTTTACTTGGTTGAGAAACTTCTCTGGGGTGGGAGCTATTCGCGGGGAGAGGCGAGTGCGCCTCTGAAAGCACTTAGTGACACTTAGACTGACTAATCACTGGGGTGATAGATTGGAATTCTCAGTGAGAAATTTAGAGGAAGTGCAAAAGCACTTCAAAGGTAAATTGGCGAATCTTTTATAATTGCGTATTCGCTACAGGATTTTGCAACTTCTGAATTTATATCTGAGAGGATTCACGTAGTTCAGAGGGAGACATTGTTGCGTGCTCCGCACCTGCGATCGGGGGCGATATCCCCGGCTATCTACAAGCTCCGCCGAAGCAGCCCCCAGACGACCCATCTGCTGACGTCACGGACCGCCGCAGACGCCGCGAGCCGCTGCCAGCCGCCCTGTTGGAGAGGGTGCAAGCCATCCCGCATTCCAGAGAAGGTCGCCCCGGTCGCACACAAGCTTCGCCGCGCCCGCCCGGGCACATTGAACTTTTGACACGGAAGCTCTCAGGCAATGTAACTGGGGGCTATTAACCTCTTTGAAGTATTGTCAACGCGGTGCCGCGCCAAGGCACAAGAAAGGTCCTCAAGGACGACTGTAATTCTAGTTATAAAATAATTTTGTACTCTTCTCTAGTTGTAAGCTTTCCTGTTAATTTTAATCTTTATTTTTTCTTTTTATTCAATCTTTTCGGTAACTTTTAGTTTGTTAATGTAACTTCCCTGGTACAGCTTTGTCCAGGAATAAACGTTGTCTTCTACCAGTAATCAAATTGTTTATTTTGAATGCCCATGAATTTAATTAATAATTCCTTCCATCAACTAATTTTGTAAATGAGCAAAGGAAATTGTCACAATCGGCTAGTTTTTTAAACGAGTAAAGGGAATAGGACCGACTGAGCTATAACAGGGCCGCAAACCGCGCATTACCCATGAGCGGAGGTGTTACACTATATCATCAATATATTACTTTTGCAATTTTAATGTTGTGCATTTTTTCAAAAATTCAGAAAGTTTAACGAAAATAACATTTTCCCGACGGACGGCCCGACAAACGCCCGACAGACTGCCCGACGGACGGCACGACGGACGGCACGATGGACGGCACGACCGACGCCACGATGGACGACCCGACGTAAGGCCTCACGAACAAACAGACGGACGGGTAGAAATGTAAATGGACGGACGGACCGGCGGAGCGGACAGTGTGGACGGGGGCGGACGGAACAGACGGTTTGACGGGTGGATAGACGGACCGATGGTCAGGAATTATCCATCCATTTTGCACAATATGGACATTACCGGTCTAAGCTGGTTTTTAGACAGATTCGCACTTACTCCACCTTACTCCACAATATAGCCACGTCTTTAGATACTTGGCTGTACGGGAGACGCCGCGTTCTCTGGCACATGCGGCTAAGACGCGGCGACTCCATCACAGCCAAATAGTTACTTTGGCGGCAGGAGCGTGTGCGCATATTGCTTCTTCCTATACACATGATGTTTTTCTACGAACACATTTGTACGACGTACATATTGTTTGTTTGTTGTATTTCGAGGAAATCCTAAGGTATTTATTTTGGTATGTGAAATGAGAGTTTTCATATTTTTTCCTTGATATTTTCGTATGCT
This sequence comes from Gryllus longicercus, assembly GCA_038098605.1. Taxonomy (NCBI): domain Eukaryota; kingdom Metazoa; phylum Arthropoda; class Insecta; order Orthoptera; family Gryllidae; genus Gryllus; species Gryllus longicercus. The sequence goes on along the minus strand of JAZDUA010000594.1, from coordinate 303,243 downwards.
TTCTCCAAATTCTTTTTGTTTTGCACTTCATTGTTTGCTGGCAGAAATCCAAATCATCTTGCTGTCATGTCTGTTGTCTCTGTTATTCAGTAGTTCTTATCATGTGGAGTTTGAAATAGGGATTTGTTTCCTCGTACAATGGCACTGAGAAGAGTGACACCGAGAAGAATTTCACATGAGACTATATATCTGTTTTTGGCCCCCAACGTTATTTTATCCCCATTTTCGTAAGTCGAATTCGCATTTCGCCTCTTACTCTATCTTACACAGTGTGTTTCAAAAGTTCACAATGTGTTTCAAATAAATTGAAGCGTGCAATGTGCATGTTAGTATGTACCTAGATGAGTCTGGACGTTTTTCCAAATAAAGAGATAAAATAGTTAACACCACCACCACCAGTTAACACCAATTCCACATCAAATAAAGAGATCCGTGTTTCTGTATTGTCTGTTTCAGTTATCGTTATGAAAATTTCTCAGCCCTCCACCTCTTTCTTTACAGCTTGGTCGTAAATTCTGTCATCTTAAGTAACTTTTTTGGGTGTATATATTGCTAAAAAATTCCGAAATATATTTGGGAGTTATAAACAAGGAAAGAAGTTACCCACCCCCTAACGTTCTTGGGACATAGCAATAAATACTAGACTACAAAAAGCCAAACTATTCGCTGTTTGCTAGTTATTTCTTTTCCCGATTATATCATCTGTCAGACTACGTCGTACAGTGTCAAAAATGTCTCAGAAGGAATCCTTATGGTCCGCTGACGGTCGTAAAATAAACCAGTCATAACGGAGAACTTGCTGCATTCCGAAAATTGTTTATTTTCAAATCAGGTTAAAGTCTTTTTTACCTATTTTACGTTACGTGTTTGCATATTATTCTTAAACGAATTAGAATCACTTTTCAAGCAACCTGTATAACCTACGACCTAAGATGCTTTCACTTCTGGAATTGCTTGTTGTTAGAGCCTCTCTCTTCTCTTTACATCTTCCTTCGGTACGCCTGGATCTCCGCTCGTCTGTCTTCCTGACTGCAGAGCACTGAATGGAACTCTCCTTTAAATGAATAGAGCCGGGAACCTCGCCTGTAAACTAACTACACCGTCGGTTTCTCCGGCCGTGACGCGTTACGTAATTGTAATTAACCGTGTGGCCAACTAGCTCAAACTCTTCAGTAAGTAACTTAACTAGCATATTGAATATGCCGTTTTAATATAGACGTAGCGGATTTTTCGAAGTATGTTACTTATATTAGACTTATTTTTCTTATTTTCTGAAGTAGCACTGCCGTGCAGGATACGAATAGGACAAATACGATAATCATTGGTAGAATGATCGATGATGAATGGTAATGAGTAGGTGTGGAGTTTAATGACCTAAAACATCACCAGAAATGATCAATAAAATGATCTTAAAATGTTTTTTAAATGTCCAAAAAGCAAAGAAAAATGACGTTCAAAATTAATTAACCCCAATTTATATGAACAACTCAAGCTGTTGGATATGTTACTGATGTAATTGAGGATTCTTCCTTTCGTTCACGTGAACTCAGCTCTCAAAATTTAGTGTGGACGGGACCAAAAAATCTTTTTTTTCTAGTTATCGTGAAATCCGCCCAATCGACAATAATGCTGAAGGCGTCATGGAAATCCTAGATTACATACTTACAACGGCTGATGTTATAATTTCTGAGCAAAGAATTCCAATAGGCTACTCAGGAATTCTGTGGAGAACATTTGTTGCATCTCGTAAATATTATTTATTGCAAACACCATTGAAATTTTGAGCTAGTTTTCACAGAAAAAGGTTGAGTTTTCGATAAACTTTATAAGACATAATTGTAGGCACATGTTCTCATAAATACAATAATGTGAACAAATTGCTGCTAGTATAAATATTAACGATGTGCGAGCTAAGTTAAAAAATACATTTTTGTAATTAATAAAAACTAGGAATACCGGAATATGACGTTTATCATCTTATATAGTGCATTTTCCACTATCGCTACCAAAAGTTTAAAGAAAAAATTAGGAGACGTTTTCAATAAAATCTTGTTTGTATTTTTTTTAAATTTAACGAATTGCTCACTAATCTACGAAAATTTTCCAATAATATGCATGACCTTAACGAAATAACACACTATGGAGAACAATTTTTTTATTAAGAAAACATCTCTATCTTCACTTTTCTAGTTGTAGGAAGACGCCCGAAAAATTTTGAAATTTTGTAATTTCTGATCATTCAGATTTGAACCTGAAAATCACATCCATGCTACCTTTATAAGTGCATTTAACTCTATTCTTACATAAAACTTTCAGAAAAAAAATGAAGCCGATTTTGAGAAATTTTTGCAAATGTCCGGGCGCTTCACGTCAAGTATCCCCAAATTTTCAAAAACTTTTTTAGACGCTAGTGGCGTCCACAGACAGAAAGGCAGGAAGACGTTATGAAAAAAAACACACTTTTTCGGTATCAGGGGACCCCAAAATGTATATTTCTGTTGAAATCTCGAAATCGATTTTCTGCAGCATTTCATAACTTTCCCAATACGACATATACTCCGTATATACGTACGTATACATTAAAGTAAAAATAACATTTCATTAAAATCTGCCTTCTAGAAATGATAGTTGGAGCAGTAAGCTCATAGGCAGAATCCACTGACTGTCCATTCGTGCAGTGACAAAATAATAAATCTTGCTCAAAAGTAGAAAGATATACGGGTATTCACAGCTCAATGTATCAACCACAAACGAATGATTTTATTATGTATATGTGTTGTATTTGTTTGATATTTACGGTTCTCGTTACTTCGCCAAGATGTGAATTTTTTAATCTCGCCTTCTCATTATATTTTCATTGTAAAAATATAATGAGAATATACAAATTCTAAGAGTAATCAGATAATGTTCATCCGTGCAACTGATCACTTAAATTTTTTCTTAGTACTTTTGAATTCTTATTATTTTCATTTAAACAAATACTGTGTATCAAAAGATATCAACGGGAGCTACAGTTGAAGATTTTTCACATATTGATAATGTTCTTTATAGTATTAAATTATTGTTTTTTAAATATAATTCACCTTTATAACTCAAAATGCCGTTAGAGATATGCTATGTACCATATAAGAACAGACATAATTTCAAGTGTATATTTTTTTTATTCAAAGAATATTTTCTCGTGAAAATTTCGCTAGTGTATACCAACGGATATTTTGTTTATACTCGTATATACGATTACCAGTGGAATTTTTTGCTCTTTAAAAAATAAGAACCTTGAATATACACAGTAGCATATTAATATTGTTGGATTGTGATAATTGTGTTTTACTAACTCAATTTTATAGTGTAAATGTCAACGGGAGAACAAAAATTCCCACAAAAACCATCTCCGTCGTTAATATTTAAGAACTCACAATTCCATTCACACAAATGTTCATTTTTCAGTGGAAAATTATTTTTAAATACTGTTTTGGGGGAAATGTTAATATTATATTGTAACGAATATTGCATCACCTGCCGAAGTCGCTGCGCGTGGATTGCGTCATCTGCCGCCGCCCCTTCCCTTCCCCCCGAACTAGACGGTTCCGGACAATCCGCGAGCCGCGGAGAAACGCCGAGAAGTTGCCGGGTGCCTGGGGACACGCGCCGGGCAGGTATAAATGCGCCGCTGCCGGCGGCCGCGAGTCAGTTAACAGAGCATTCGTAGCAGAAGTGCGAAGTAGCAGTCAGTGAGCAGTAAGACGTCAGTCCGTCAGTGTGACGGAATTGGAAGCTGTGCTGGGAAGTGTGCATTGCGGTGAAGAGTGGTGCAGTGGTTGAACAGCAGTCAGCAGTCTGAAGTCTGCAGTGGAAGCTGAGCTGTGAAGGGTGCATCGCGGTAAGCAGTGGTGCAGTGGGGAAACAGCAGTCAGCAGTTTGAAGTCTGCAGTGGAAGCTGAGCTGTGAAGTGGGCATCGCGGTAAACAGCAGTGCAGTGGACCCTGGTGTGCGCAGTGAAGTGTGGTCTGCGCAAGGAATTGTGGTCTGCGCAGGGGAATTGTGGTCTGTGCAGGGAATTGGGGTCAAGTGCAGTGGACCGTGGACAGTGCATGGACTGACTGATACTGTAGAAGAAGAGAACTGTTTAAATAAATAGTGTGTAAGAAGTGAACTGTGTAAATAAATCAAGAGAACGGAGTCGTGTGTAACAGTGTAAATAATTAAGTGTAATATATCTGTAAATAGACCAAGTAGATTTTAGTGTATAATTGTTCCCGAATAAACATCTTTGTTTAAATAATATTTCGTTGGTTTTAATTCACCACGGAGAGACGTTACAATATAGCTGGCATATTATGCACATGAAATACAGTTGTATAGTTTTTTGTTTACATTAGAAAATGTATTTTTCCCCTACAAGATTGAGGAATTTGTGGACCAGAAGTTTTCGTTAATGTCTTCGTAATAATAAGTTAAACTAACAAATGAAGAAATCGGATATTTTTATTGGAGATCAAAAACAGATATCGGTGAAGTAAACATGAATGTATTAAAATAATTATTTACAAATTAAAGTTGCGAGAATTTTGTAGAATTCCTATATTCCATCATTCCGTCATTGCACGAATTAAAGAAGGTAAAATATTCGGAGATCTGATTTATTTCTAGATCATTAAACAGTAGAATTTCAAAAAGGTAAAAATTACTGTCTATAGGAAAATGTCTTCGCACATAGAGATTAATAATAAAAAAAATTTGTATAGTGAGTAATATTATTGCTGAATTCATATAATTACCCCTGCAAAACATTAACCCAAAAATTACTATGTAAATTAATTTTATAAATCAAATAATAGTAGCAGAAAAAGTTTTTAACATAAAATTTTAATTCTTAATTTTTAAATAAATTGGGATAATCCATGCACTATGGTCTGTGTTCGATGGCTTCTTCAGTAATAAAAGCTTAACATTTTCACAAACTTCTTGCAAACCGTGCACATTATTTATTTGCAGTCCTTCAAAGTCAAACAAAAATAGAGCTGCAGCAACTTTTCGTCGCAATCTGCAATTCTAGTTCATTACGTGAATACGTGAATAGGGCGCGCTTCTCTTTTATTGCGGGCGCGGGCGCGGCCGCGGCCGGCGCGACACCTCGCGCCGGCCGGTGAATGGGGTCAGCTTTGGCCAGCGGGCGCACCTGCGGCCGACGGCCCGCGCCGCCTTCGCCTCCGTCGCCCCCACACAATGGACCGCGCCGTCGCCGCCGACCCCGCGCGTGCTCCGACCGTCTAATTGCCGCCCACCTCCTGGCGTCTCCTCCTCCTCCTCCTCCTCTCTCGTCTCTTCCCTTAGCCTCTCCGCGGCTATTTTCTCCTTTGCTCTTCACTTCTTTCCTCATCTCTTCTCCTCTCCTCTCGTCCACTCTTTCTTCTCTGTATCGTCTTCTCGTCTCTTCTCCTCTCTCTCCTCACATGCTTTGTCCTCTCTGACCTTTTTCATCTCTCACCTCTTTTCTCACCTTTTTTCTCTCCTCTTCTCCTCACCTCTTTTCTTCTCTCTTCTCCTGACCTCTTTTTCTCCTCTTTTCGCCACACTTATTTACCTCTCTTCTCTCCTTTCTTCCCTTTACTTCTTTTCTCCTCTTTTCTCGTTTCTTCTCCACGTATCTCCTCACCTCCTTTCTCCCCTTCTCTCCTTTTCTCTCTTCACTTCTCTTCTTTAATCTCCTTTTCTTTTCTCTTCTCTCGTATTCTCACCTCTTTTCTCCTCGTCTCCCCTCTTGTCTTTATTTCTACTCCGAATTCTGTACTTTCATCATTCTTCCTTTCCTTCTGCTCCTTCTCTTGGCACCATGGCAACCCACATCACCGCCTTCATCCCCTCTGCCCAATCGTCCAATCTCACATTCTCCGAAAGACCCTCCCCCTCTAATTACACTCTTACCCCTTAGTCGCTGCCCTACTACTACCACCGTTCTAGTCGTTTCATCTTAATCTTTTCACATCTCTGACGTTCCTCAGTCACGTCCACCTTTGTCGCCTACAATTTTGCTTCCGTCTTGTACGCCTCTTCCAACACTTCTCATTTCACCACCTCCACTGCCAACGTAACTTCCCCAGTGGACCTTATGCCTCCACTGGCGTTCCCGGCGTCGCTGCATCCGCATGCAGCGTCACCATCATTGTCTCATTAGCCGCCTCCGCCCTTGCGTCTCCCGGAGGACATGGTTGACTATACCCTCGACGCCGCCACTCACATCAAGTCTTCACCTAAGCTCCCCACACCGTTGCTCCCACTGCCTTCTTCAGCCTTTCTGTCGACTTAATTGCCTTCACCGCCCGCACGCACTGCCGTCACCACCCCTGGCTTCTCCACGGTCTCCGATGGCGCCGTCTCCAGAACCGCTGTCGGTGCCTTTACTGGCGCTGGAATCGCTCTGGTACCATACTTACTGCGGCCTCCGACTAACAAAGCGACATCGATGCTGCTCTTATCAAAACATTGATATTTTTGTAAACCATCGATGTATTTAACATCGATATTTTTTAACCACAGATTTTAACATAAATCTTTTGTGTTAAATGATTTTTCTAGATCGATATTTTTAAAATGGAAAAAGTCCGTCGTAACATAATGCTATAGTAATATACAGATATAAATTGAATATTGCCCTAACAAATGTGAGCAAGGTCAAAAAATAAATAAAATGGCCTTTTCAAAAATAAGGAAGCATATATATATATATATATATATATATATATATATATATATATATATATATATATATAAATTGTGAATTATCAAATAAAATAATCAGCATTTTAATTGCCCTGATAATTTGTTTTTCAGTTAAATCTCAATTAAAATTATAAATAAACGAGACCCCTTTAAATTAAAACCCCTTGCTTCAAATGTTACAAATCCAGTTTTGAAAACAACGATGTTAAGGACATCTTTGGCCGATTTGTTACGAACATCGATGATTTAATTCTGATACTCACGGATACGTACGTTACCGCTGTCTTCGCCTCTGCTAGGCTCTTCCGTATCCTCTCACTGTCGAAGACATCCCCACATTCGCCCCGCTCCCACCTCCGTCACTTCCATGACATACGGCGTCCCCCTCATTGCACACACCTGCCCTGCTTCTTCTGTTGCCTCTAAGCAGCTTCCGCTTCAGCCCCCGTGCGTCTCTTCCCTTCAGCGGGAGCCTCATTTGCCCCCACTCTCGCTCGAGTAACAGCTCGTTTACTGCTGCCACCTCCTACTTCGTCTCTGCTTCCGTTGTTGCATCCACTACCGCGTTGACTAACACACTCGTCACTCCCTCAACGCAGGCCTCATGTCACACTGTGCAAGTCCTCCCCCTTCGCCTGCCACTGCCTCGCCAACGCAGGGTCAGTTCCTGCAGCGTTCGCTCTACCCCCGGTCTCCTTGCCCCGTCACCGTCACCGTCACCGTCACCGTCACCGTCGCCGTCGCCATCGCCGTCGCCGTCGCCGTCGCCGTCGCCGTCGCCGTCGCCATCGCCGTCGCCGTCGCCGTCGCCGTCGCCGTCGCCGTCGCCGTCGTCGTCACCGTCGTCGTCACCGTCACCGTCACCGTCACCGACATCGTCACCGTCACCGTCACCGTCACCGCCGCGGCACCGGCCAGAGGCGAGAGGCGCGGCGCATCCAGAGCGGCCGCGCGTGTGGCACCGGGGCCAGCGGAGGCGGTGGGAGCCGCGCTGCGGCGGCGACGCGGGTGGCGAGCGCAGCGCAGGGCGCGCGTGAGCCACAATGGGCGGCCGCGCATTTGCATACAGAGCGCTATCAAGCGGCCGCCCTGGCCGCCACCGCCGCCTGCACCGCCACCGCCGCCACCGCCGCCACCGTCGCCACCGCCGCCACCGCCGCCACCGCCGCCACCGCCGCCACCACCGCCACCACCGCCACCGCCGCCACCGCCGCCACCGCCGCCACCGCCACCGCTAACGCCGCCGCCGCTGCCGCCGCCACACGGACCGCTGACACACGGGCTCACGCACGGACTCACGGTCGGACGCACGTTCGCACACGGACAGACACGGGCCCACACTGACACAGTGACACACAGTGACACACACGGACACAAACGGACTCACACGGACTCACAGTGACACACACTGACACAGTGACACACACTGACACACACTGACACACACGGACTCACACGGACACACAGCGAGATACACTGACACACACTGACACTCACTGACACACGGACACACACGGACACAGACTCACAGATCGGACACGGACACTCTCGCATGCGGCACTTACTCCACAGCCTCCGTAGCGAGAACCGTGACCGTCGTCTCTAGTCTACCAGCCACGAGGTGGCGCGCGCAACGCTATTCCCGCAGTTGGGTCGCCTCCTCCGCTGTCGGCGTCATCGCAGCCTTGATCCCACTAGCTGCTCGTATACGAGCTCGCGCCACGCCCGTTTCCGCGGCGCTCGGAGTCGCACCTTCCGCCATAATTAATGCACTACGCCCCCTCCCTCCCCTTCCCGCCCTCTCCCTCCCATTCTTTCCGAGCGCGCATCACCTTGCGTCTCTGGCTACTGGTGCGGCTCGGCGCTCTTCGCTTCACTTCTGTGGCAGCACCTCGCGGGCAGCACCCACCTCGTAGCTTGGGTGGCGTTGCGCTTCGCCGGCAGGGCGCTCCGCCGTGTCGCGGGCGGCAGGGGAGCTTTTCGCCTCTGCGTATCTCTCGGTTGAAAGCCCGCTTACATCGTGTGGAATTTGCGGTTGACAATGCGGGACGGCAAGTTCTGTCGGGGTTCCCATGCCTCTCTGCCGCTGACCGTTCTCCTTTTTCTTCTTTCTGTCTTACTCGCCATCGCCTTCTCGTCTTCGTCTTCTTTTTCTTCACTTTTGTCTTCTTCTTGTACCTTTTCTTCTTCTTGTAACTCTTCTTCTTATTCCTCTTCCTCTTCTTCGTGTTCTGCGAGACTGCAGCGCGCAACCAAGCCTTGGTCTGAGTTTTCTCGAGAGCCTGATCTAGTTTTGTTAATATCAAGATAATAAATAATATAAACTTATTTTCTAATGCTTGAAGGTACATCGGGAAGGTCGTCTGATCCCACGTACTGATATGTAGTGACTGAGTAAGGTATTGCGCAAACAAAAATCTTCTTAACAATTTTGTCACCAAGGAACGTTCTGGTGGGTTTGGTATTGTAGAGTTCTTGTATATTCCGTATGGCATGAGTTCACCTGAGAATTCACGTGCCATCACAAACCACGACTGTAGATGTAGACACAACGAAATACTGCTCGTCCCTTAGATACAAAGCCATCCTTGTGTTACCAGAAAATTATGTCAATGTTTTAATTAAGCGATTTCGTTATTACTTTTCATATATCAGTTAAAACATTAAGTCGCTTTACACCATATGACAAAGTAACAACTCGTCATTTCCGTTTATGTTTCCTTTCTGTTATTTTCCCTTCTCTACCACTTTTCTTCGTGAATTGATGATGTTCGTCCCTAATCCGCCGTCCTGATTGAGGTTTTCTGGGTTTACTCAATCGCTTAAGAGATATGCCGGGATGGTCCTACTTTTGTACTCCATTTAATGACGTAAATGAACAGCTTGTCCTCCTCTCTTAAAATGTTACTACATTGTGTGCATGTAAACTCAGTGGTTAGGTGGAAGATCAGGCCCTATGGCCTGAGCCTCTCCATTAATAAAGGCATTATTATTATCATTATTATTATTATTATTATTATTATTATTATTATTATTATTATTATTATCATTATTTTCGTTTCGGCCAACTAGGACCACGCAGGGCAAGCAACCTGCAATTACCGTGGCTCAATTTTTCGTTTAATATCACGGTGGCAGGTGCTTGCGAACACTTCTTTGGGGGGACCAGCATTAAGCTGGATCCGATTTTTATCCCCCAGGGTTGTTAGTCCTGGGGGTATGAAAGATGAAATGATGATGATAATGAGGGGTGAAAGGACGACACACTCATACAAACACACACACATACACCCATGCCCGAGGCGGGACTCGAACCCGCGATCTTCTGGTCCGAGACCACTCCGGCACTACTGCCTTAGCGATCTCGGCCATCTGATCGGCATTATTATTATTATTATTATTATTATTATTATTATTATTATTATTATTATTATTATTATTATTATTATTATTATTATTATTATTATTATTATTATTATTATTATTATTATTATTATTATTATTATTATTATTATTATTATTATTTATCATTAATCATCATGTGTACAAACACTTTCGTATTCTACGCACACAGGCACGCGCACTCCACACACACACACACACACACACACACACATTTGTATACCTCTGCGGCAAATATTACTCTCCACCTCTTCCTTCATAACCCTGTCCCAAACTGCGCACCGCCAGCTTGTCACGTAAACTACTCCCTCCCAGGTTTGTTTGCCTGTTTATTGCCGCTGCCGCTCAACTTCCACCACAATGCGACGCCTCCCTGCTACTCTCGTAGCAAACGTACCTTCCAGCCGAGTCCTCTGGAATCTTCTGTACATGCTAAGTTCCCTCATCTTCAATTGCGCCGCAAAACATTAGTGACGTGGCAAGAAAGGCAAGTCTGCCTGTTTGTGAAAGAAAGTTATGTATGAAGTAGTTACTAAATTATCGTGTTCTATATTTGTGTACCAAAACACACTAGAAACACATTATGCTCGGAAATTGGGTAAAACAGTTAAAATTCTGAATATATAGAACTCTGCAGTAGTGCTTTCAGTAAATAATTCATCGAGTGATATTCGACTTCTCACAATGCATGTTTGCCGTATACCCTTCCTTATATTCACCGTGAACAATTCTTTAATCGTTTATAAAGTCCGTTTCTATTGTTCGAAATATTATGAACGATTATCTGCTGGGACAAGTGTTATTTTATATAATGCCCTATATCATCTAATAAAACACCTTCCAATTTAATAAAGCTTCCATAAATTAATCAATAAATAGTCTGGAATGGCGTATGTGGCAATCACCTTTTGTTTTCTGGCTCGTTCAATTCTGCTACTTCTCCCTCCATTTCACAACCTTCCTACGAACATTCAATCTCTTGTAAGCATGTTTACTCCTCTGACGCCAATCAGACACGAAACGTGAACGTTGTTGCTGCTACTTTCCGCCCACAACTGCATCACATAGCATTGTGGCAAGACGTGACAAGACTTGACTTCCAAGACAAACCAGACCACCTACATCTAAAAAGTGTATTAAAATGATTTGATATGCATGTCAATCACACAGCAAAAAAATTAAAAAAACGCCGCTCATAGATGTAAATGCCGGATGTGGGCGGATCAAACACCAAGTACCTCGGCATTACAAACAAACACACTAATTCGAAGAGGGGATCCCCCCAATTCTTATACTACGAGTGTCCAAGGAAAATTTCTGATGGAATGAATAAGGAATAAGGCAATGATTAGGAGACCAGTTGTACATAAATCGGCGACTTATTGCTTTAATAAAAATATTGGTATAAAGAAGATCAAGACTCCGAAACGTCTCCGATTAACAGGCATCCTGATATTTACGGGAAAAAATGGAGTATTTTTATCTTTAAGTCATTGACGTTGATCTACTTGTGTTATGATTCTGTTGTTGGGTGTGATATATTATAAAGAAAAATATGAGAGACTCTATTAAGCAAATAAACAAAACATTTTTTTAACTCTTCAATGCAAGAAAAAGGTTGGGAATCTATGATCTATACATTGATACTTTCTATGCTTTCGGACCCTCAGGAATTTATGCGACTCAGCCGGCCGGCGGACACGACATGAAAGTTGACCTACAAGTGTCAACCCATTGCCCGTCCTAGTGCTTTGTTTCCAGACTGACCGTTAGAGCCCCACGCTTTGCCCGGAGGAAAGGCCGATGGCTCTGACAGACGACAGACAGGGATATGTGACGAGGATTCGCCCTGCGTCCAGTTTTATCCAGCGCCGCTGTCGTCAGCGAGATTTCTTCTTTTTTCGGCACTGTGCCTCTCCCACGCCGCCTTCTTTTCACACACCACTCGCCAGGCTGACAGGATGCGGGCGATTGCAATTAGTATTGGCGTCCAGTCTTCTCGTTCGAAAGTTACCTCGACGGTTGAAGAACTATTTTTCTTTTCTCGTGTAGGTAGAGTAGGGATAGTTATTAATGTCGTTAAGCCGATAAACCGCAAATGACGGTCTCGGTTGGTACGGGTATTTGTATAATCGGCATCATAATGTGTCGATTAATTCTCTTAGTAATTCCAAATCTATTTTCGTGTAAGAAACAACCCGTATTGACTGTTCTACTCATACGACATTTTTAGTTTCAACACATTTGTTTAATTGCACTGTTAAATCGTTTTCGTAATATTGTCCGTTAATATATCTTCATAACGGAATCCCACAGAGGAATGAAAAGGTAATCTTAATGGCCGCCGACCGTTAAGAAATTACAGGCCGCAGACCGTTAAGCAGACAAGTGATCTTCGAACTGTTTATTAAACCTCGCAAACAGATGACAAAGAACATTAGTAACATACACATACACTTCTATGTAAATGACACCTACAAAAGTACTTTTCAACTGTTCAATTATAGTGTTCTTATTTTTACTTATAATTTTTCAAGAGTAAATCTGAATATTGAATGAACAATTATTATTATTATTATTATTATTATTATTATTATTATTATTATTATTATTATTATTATTATTATTATTATTATTATTGTTATTATTATTATTATTATTATTATTAATTATTATTATTATTATTGTTATTATTATTATTTATTAATGTCTAGTCTTCATAAGAGGTCGAAGGTGTTGACACCGACGTGCCTGAATCCCTTGATGTCGGTGCTGAATAAATGTTTGGAAATTTTAATTCATTCATTGTTCAATATATTTTTTCTACTACTTACGAGAACTCCCAACCTCCGAGATCTTTCAACGCGAGCAGATCGCCACCGTTTACGACTAGCATTGTGGCCGATGATTTTTGAAAACAATCGACAATATTGGAGCTGAAGATAGTCTAATTTTAAAAATTCCGATATATTTTTTGAATTGCCTTCTATTGTGTGTATACGTACTCACAACTTTTCTATTTCCCATTGACATAATTACCAAAAAGCATCTCATTTCTAGATTATATGGACATAGGTTCAGTGCCATGGCCTTGGCCTGGGGCCCCGTGTTCAAGGGCCCCCGATATCTCTTAAAAAATATGTAATACTAAATTTATCAAAAAATAAAATAAAGAAAGGTATAAAAAGGTGTTTATTATTGAACTATACGCAAAAAATGGCATAATGTAGTGACGTGTCGCGCATGTCAATATTTATAGTATGGAATGTTGCAGGTTGATGAGTTTCAATTTTATATTCTACAATTCAATAAAATATTAAAACAATATCACTTGTAGTCATTTTCAATGTAATTATAAATGTTGTTCTTATTTATACACATATATTTAAACATTTTCTTGTCTCTGTTCTCATCTAAAAATTGAAAAAATTCAAAATATTTTTGACATTTTCTTCCAACTAGTTACGTACATAAACATTCATTCTTCGTGAAATGTGTTCATGAAAAACAGATCTAAAAATTATGTGACGTTCAATTTTTCAAAAACGAGTATTTTTTTGCGAATTTTTTTACAAACATAGGACATTTTTATTTTTAGACCATTTTAAAAAAAAAAATAGCTTAAAACCTTTTGATTAAATTGAGAAATCAGATAGCATAACATTAATCTTAAGCAGACGCTTAAGAGAATGGTGCAGGTATCATCTTCGTTTAAATGCTTGATTTTTCGAAAATAAAAAAATACAAATGTTTCGGCGTCTACTTACAGCTACAATTGTGGTGATACATTTTTTCTTAATTAAATGTGTTCATCAAAAAGAGTTCTTCAAATAAGGTCATGTTTTTTTTAATATTAGTATTTTTGCGTCATTTGGCGACAAATATAGTCGCCTGCTTCGAATTTACTGTCTTTCGTGAACGTAGTTCTAGTCAATTGCATGCTTTGTAAGCTAGAATTTGTATATTATTTCATATTCCTTGTTCGAATCTAACATTTGAGTTTGGTTATACATTTACAAATTAATCTTTTAGAAATTGTTTAAAACCTTCTTGAAATATATGAAATAAAATTTGGAACATGATTTAACTGTACGACAAGCAATTATAATTGTCCAATTTGTGTTGATATTTGATTGACAATATTTCTTTTTTGCACCAAATGTTGTACGATTTGTAATGAGACTTACAATAAATGATGACTGAGATGTGTTAATTCGGAGAGAAATTGTGACATAAATAGTATTACATAACTATTACTAAAGGGGAGAGAGTACGTGCTGTTTTAGCACCACTAGTTTTTAATTTTATATTTACGCAAAAAAAAAGTCTTCATTTCTACATTGATGATACGTTGTGGCACGTATTAATCATATTATTTTGATGATTTTTAAACTAAACTCTATACTGAATTAAATAATTATTTATATATACTTTATTATTAATAAATGTAAAGCTTGCCTATAATTTTGCTTGCTTTAAAACAAACATGCAACTTGTCATCTACGCTTGTAACTGAATGGTCATTTTGATGTTAAAAGCTGAACCGGCTAATATAAAAGTAGTTTATAAAAGACAACAAATAAATCCAGTGGTTTATTTTTTCGCGTTTAAATGTGCCATGCTGTTTATTATTTCTGAATGTTTCTTCAGAGAAACGAACGTGTCGTCCTTTGCGTACTCCTTAGATGCAAAGATCGCGACTGAATTTATGAGTAACATGTTGGACACAATGATTTCCCTGTTGTAAGATTGACCGAAAATTTAATTCTTGTATTTATTGTTGTAATGATGAGCCAAAGTTATTTCTCTCAATCCTCTTGATGTAGCCTAGGCTCGAAACACAAATGACGACCATGTGTAAACCTGGTACAATGAAAAAACTTTAAATATTTTTTTAAAAAGCAAAAACATAATAAAATTTATGTACAAAGTAAGATTTTTTCTAAAATGTGAAGTGACCAATTTATTAAAGTTTAGACCACTTAAAATTGATTGACCCAAACGTCAAATCTATTATGGTGTAATGTACACGATTTTCCATAGGTTTTATTATATTAACAAAAAATAACTGGTATAGAGTTTGTGTTCATTGGTGTAAAAATATCATGTACAATGAACTTTTGTTTCCCAAATTTTGGTTTAGTATTATGAAAATATACAATTAAAAATAAAAGTGCTTTGTACTTGAAATGAAATTAAATGAAATGTCATAGATGCACAATAAATCGTTGAAGCTATTCACAACAATGTATTATGAATTTTTGCAAAATCTACAAAATTAACTAATAGAAGAAACAGACCGAAGATGTGAAGTGAATATAATTGGCAATAAGTGAATATAAGAATTTTGAATTTAATTCTAAAATAATATAGAGGTTTCAAGAGATATACTATATTAATGGTAGAAATTCTAGGCACTTTTCATGTATATACCTGTAAAATAATTTTCTTTGTATACTACCAACCTTTGCAATTGATGTAATTGAAAGCATACCATATCAAAATGCGTTTTATGTAGGTTAAATTATAGTAATTAAAATTAATTACAAAACACTTAATAGTGTAGATAGCAATTACATATTAACATACAATTAAATATAAAACATTGTGTAAATAACGTTTTTTGAATAGTAAAATAATGTTCTTAATGGCGATTAGTGCATTGAACTAAAAGTTTAGAATGTGATTCACCTGCACATTGTAGTCGTAATATCGAAATGAATAACGGCAGCAACAATTGTTTACTTCGTAAATCCTGTCAGAAGATGCTGTTTCGTATGATTTGTGGGATGCATTTATGATCATTCGCCAACTGATTTAATTGCATATGAATGACCTACGATAACACTGCGTTTATCCGCAAATCGGGAATTAATGTATGAATTAATATTGCAGATTTCTGAACCGTTATACGATATTCCGCTACGAGAAGCTTTTAAACACGGCTCTGGTATTGACAGCAATTATGAAAAGGAATCGCAATAAAATGTTAAGCACTCAATTAATAAAGTAACATTTATTTACTAGTTCATTTTACAGCGGAGTTCGCGGAACATGCCATTAAATACGAGTAGGTAACATTCCTGCACGATTGTGTTTACAGTCTAATTCGACACACATTGAGGAATGCTCATGAGAGTTTATTGCTTCGTTTCAATCATGCGATACTGCTTTACTTCGGATAGCAATGGAATGTGTATGGTATGCCAAAGCTTCAAGATGTAAATGAACGAGAACAAGAAGCAATTGAAGGTGATTCATCTTAATCAGAACATTTTCTTGGATATGGACCTTTGTAATTAATATTCAAATGTTTAATGAATTAAATTTAATTAAAAATTACTTTTATAAATGCAATGTATACAATGTAATACGTGTGATTCACTTGTTAACATTATCGTATTGAAAAACTAATTTTATATAATTAATTAAAGGAACATGTTATCTTCATTTACATAGTTACTAATGCTATATTTTTGTCATTATTTTAAAAGAGTCAAATTATACTTTTATCAGACTTTTATTTTCATACATTCTTACTTTTGGATAACTATCCAATTTTGAACAATTATCCAATTATGAATACAATTATAATTGTTGAGAACTTTTTCAAAACTACCTCTGGATCCAGGTGTGTTAAAACGTTTATAAAATTCGAAAACCATTGAAATTTCTATATCATTTAAATATTGTCGATTTAAACACGTTCCTACATTGACTTTTAGCAATTAAAACGACAATATATCTGTACCTCCATATACAAATATCTTCATTGCTCTTAGTCATAAGCCTTTAATTCCGAATGGAAGGTTTAATTTTTCTCTTCGATACTTTTTAAAAAACTAAAAATGACCAAAAAGTTGTTGATATATATATAGATACTAAACAGTCAAAAGATCTGGTACACCTGCTGAATATCGCGTAGGACCCCGCCAGCATGCCGAAGTCCGCACCACGACGTGGTATGGACTCGACTAATGTCTGAAAGTGTGCAATTGACACCACTAATCCTGCAGAGCTGTTCATAAACTCGTAAGAACTCGTAAGTACGAGAGGGTAGAGATCTCTTCTGAATAGCACGTTGAAAGCCATCCCAGATATGCTCAATTATGTTCATGACTGGTAATTTTGGTTGCCAGTGGCTGTCGCGTTGTCCTGCTGGAATTGCCCAACTCCGTGGGGATGCACAATGGACATGAATGGGTGCAGGTGATCAGACAGTGTGCTTACGTATGTGTCAGACGAATTAAGGGCCCATATCAACCCAACCGCACACGTTACAAACCATCACAGAGCCTCCACTAGCTTGAACAGTCCCTTGTTGTCATTCAGGGTCCATGTATTCGTGAGGTTGTCGCCATACTCGTACCCATCCATTCGCACGAAACAATTTGAAAAGATACTCTTCAGAGCAAGCAACGACTTTCCACTCATCAAATGTCCAATGTCAGCGTTGGCGGGCCCAGACGAGGTGTAAATCTTTGTGTCGTGCAGTAATCAAGGGTACAGGACTGGACTCCGAAACCCCATATCGATAATGTCTCGTTGAATGGTTTGCTCGCTGACACTTGTTGATGCCCCAGCATTGAAATCTGCAGCAATTTGCGGAAGTCATGCAGTTCTGTCACATGTAATGATTCTCCTCAGTCGTCTTCGGTCCCATTCTTGCACGATCTTTTTGCGTCCGCAGCACTGCCGGAGATTTGATGTTTTACCGGATTCCCGATATTGACGATACACTCGTCAAATTGTCGTACGGGAAAATCCATATTTCATCGCGACCCCGGAGATGCTATGCTCCACCTTTCTGGTGCAGACTATAACACCATGTTTACACTAACTTCAATCGTGATAACCTGCCATTGTAGCAGCAGTAACTGATCTAACAACTGTGTCAGACTTTGGTTGGCTTATATAGTCGTTGCCGACCGCACGGCGAATTCTGATTGTTCACACGCATACACACACACACACACACACACACACACATATATATATATATATATATATATATATATATATATATATATATATTGAAACCCAGATTATGTGTTTCATTACACTAATTAAATCATTAGTGTAAGAATTCAATAGCTATTCTGGACTGCGCGGTGCGAGCGCCGGGCGCTGCGAGCAGCGGGCAGCCGGCAACGGTCGCCGCCGCCACCGGTGCCCGCCGGGAGGCGAGCGTGAGAACGGCGGGTACAAGCGTGGCAGCGCGCACGTGCAAAAAGTTCGTTAGTTGGATTGAGGCGGCCGCCGCCGAAGGACGTGCCGACGTGCGGCCGGCGAAGGGCAGAGGTTAGCAGAGCGGCGACCAGTGCGGACGTGTAGCGAGGGCTCTCCGCTAGTGGATGGACGCATGTAATACGCGACATAGTTATGTGATTAGGAATCGCAAAGTAATGGACATGTAAACAGAACATTAGAAGTATCAGTATAGTAAAAGATTAGTGTTGGTAAAATAATTGACGTCGCTCTTATTAGTTGGTACGGAGGGAACATTCTTGAAAGCGTGCGGTACAGAACTGTGACCAGTATACGGAGTAGGCGGGGGTCGTGTAATTAAACCCACTAATGGACAGTGATTCGAGGAAGGTGCGCAGCCGAGGTATCAAGATCCTGTTCGGGGAAGAATTGTTGGAGCATCAGCCGTGGATGATCACCACGCCATCTGCTGCCGACGGCCCGCAGCAGTAGCAGAGGTCGACAACCCTGTCGGCACGAGCGGCTCGACGAACCTCATAGGTATTCAAACGGGGCCCCGAAGGTATGAAAGTTGTATTTTACTCTTAATCTTGGTACCAAGGCGGAGTATAAAAACGGTGTCTGATTATGTAAATAGTAACTTTGATTTAAAATAAATCTTGTCATAATTGTATTTCTATGTATGAATAACTTCCCCAACGTTGCACCGACTTATCCTAGGACCCATTCACGTAAAAGACACCCTCTCTTAGTGTTATATTGCAGTGAAGATACCCGGCACCACCAGGTACGTCACAGCTGGCGCCCGAACAAGTGGATAACGTATAGTTAAGAAATGTGGCCTTAGGGAAGTTGGTGAAATGTTGGAAAATAATGTGCATGTAATTGATGTATAGTAGTGCAGGGTACAGATGAGAAGCAGGCAGTGAAGTGTATTATTGTAGACAACAAAAAGTAACAATACATGTGTTAGCAAAATATGCATAAGTCAAGTAAACATAATGAAATGTTGATAATTACAAAAATGTTGTTGCATAATTAATTACGGGCTGACATAGGCAATTATTTGTGAGCATCCAATATATAGTTAATATTGTAGTTACTGAGGTTATGAAGGCTATACATGTACATGTTACAAATAATATAATGTAATAGAATTCCAAATCTTGTAAGACATATTAATAATATTTGAATGGCTTGGCAATTTTTTTATAACATGGAAATTAAAGAAATGGGGAAGTAGTAATAATTCTTGTGAGAATATAAAGGTGGTTAATAGTGTTGTACAAATTGTGCACATATTTGTTTTTCTCCTTGCTGGGAACATTCACTCAGTAGTGCATTATCTATTGGTGATGGTAAAGTTTGGGGAATTTAATAGAAAGATACCAGGTTGGGAAATATATACCAGCAGTGTAAATGTTTATTGTGAATATTTATATGATGTTATTGAGGAAAATTCAGGGAGGAGATATGACATGTAAATGTGAATGATGATTATGTACATAATATAGCAATAAGTGTGTTGAAAAGTAATTTCAATTAATAAGGGATTTACTATAATCTGAAAGCATTTATGTAATAGTGTTAATGAGTTTATTAGCAGTGTATATGTGTAAATGGTAATAATATATGTGTTGTAAGGAGTATGTTTATGCATTGGTAGGTGAGTGGAGATTTATATGGCGACTGACCTAGTGTTATTGTGTTTTTGGTGGTGAGTGAGGGTTGTTCGTCATCAATTAGCAATTGAAATAGGAGCGAATTAATCCATTCACGAAAGATATACAGTGCTGTGGCGGGTATAGTTAATTCATAGGATAACTGTGGTATCGTTGGTAGGTGAGGCAAGTGGAAAATTTGTGCGGTATTTTCGTGAAGTGAGAATCGATCGGACAGTTCAAAGTAACAGAATGGAGGCGCAAAATGTAGTGCTGGACCGGGAAGAGAAGGCGGATGAAGTAGGGGAGATAAATGTAGGAATCGACAATAGCATGTCATCGGAAAGCAGGGATAGTGGTATCGGAAGTCGGTTGGATGATACGTCAGGGGACAGCTTCAATAAAGATGTACAAGTTACATCAACACCGATGATTCAGGCAGCAGGAAATTCAAACCGGGGGGGTGGAGAAGATATCCATTTAAATGGAATGCAGATGATGATGAAGATGTTAGAAGAACAGAATAGGAAGTTATTAGATGAACAGGATAGGAAAGCAGAGGAACGAAGTAGGAAGATGTTCGAACAACTAAATGGGAAATTAGATGAACAGAATGGGAAGATATTGGAAGGACAGAATGAACAGAAAATGTTCACAGTGGAGCAGATTAGGAAGTCAGCTGAGGAGCAGAAAGTATTCACAGAGGAGCAGAACAGGAGGTTAGCTGAAGAACTGAATAGGAAAGTAGAGGAACAGATTGGGAAGCTGGCAGAAGAACAGAATAGAAAATTAGATGCAATAGGGGGGCGAATAGGACGCGCCGAAGAACAAATTGTGTTAACGAAGAATGAGATGGCCCAAGTCGTGGAGCGGGTAGAAAGTCACGAGCAATGGACCGCCGAAGAATTAGGGAAACAGAAAAAGGAGTTAGAATCCCAAGTAATCAATCTGGGGGGAGAATTAGAGAATAAACTATACCAGCAATTAGATGATAGAACCGCTAAGCAGGACGAAAAAATTGAAAGGATACAATTGGTAGTCAAGGAAGAAATGCTGGAGAATAAGAGGGAATGTGAGGAGAAGGTTGTGTCATTACGAACAGAGATTGAACAAATAAAAGAATGCAAGGCATCCCCAATCGCAGCAAGCGGGACGGTACCATTTACCCCCCCAAGATCACTAAAATTTTCAGGAGACGGGAAAGAAAATCCATGCATATTTATGAAGGCAGCAGAACGACATTTAGATGTTATCAATACTTCGGAAAGGTGTAAAATACAATTATTATATTTAATGTTAGAAGGCAACGCAAGGATATGGGCCGATACATTTGATAAGTTTCCCGAATCAGTAAAGGCATTTAAAGATCGATTCCTTGAGCGGTATTGGAATGAGGAAATTCAAATTAATTTTAAAATTAGCCTGATGAATAATCATTACAACCAGTCCATGGGAAGTTTGCGGGAATACGCAACAAGGCGTATTATGGAATACAAAACGCTATCCCCACCGATGAGCGATCAGGAAATAATATGTGTATTGACGAGACAGTTCCCAGTCACAGTGCAGAATCTTTTACGTAGTGTGCAGCACACCGACCTGGAAAGATTCCAGAATGTGTTAGGAGGGTACGACTTGACGTTCGCAGGCGTACCAAAGAACAGAAATGAAGGGAATGTTAATATGGTTAGATCGGAACGTAACCAGGGGCAAGGGAATGATAGGAGCAATGATTACCAGAGAAATCAACGTGGAAGAGGGGGAGACGGATGGAGACCAGAGCCGGGGAACCAGAGACCGGACTGGAACGGATCTAATTCAAACCGTACGGAGACGCGAGGCGGGGGCGGGAATGTACCCGACCGATCAGCACAGCCTAGCACAAGTAGTGATCAAGGACACTATTTAAACTAATAGAGTCCGTGGTGATAGGTGGCCCCATTGCGGACGCGGAAATCGATGAAGTAAATGCGGTCTCCATAAACGCTATGCAGCCGGTAACCTACGATACCCAACCGTGGCGGAGATGTAAGAACTCAGCGGTCAGAATCAGGAAATGTCCCACGATATCGATAGAATGTGAAGGTATAATTAAAGAAGCTTTAGTGGATACAGGGTGTACGACTACAGTAGTATCAGAAGAAATGTATGAGGAGTTAAAAGCAACAGGAAAAGAAGTAATGTGTTTGCCTATGAATAGGGCGTATGTGATTGGGGCAACTCAGAAGAAGTCAAGCCCCATCACAAAACAAATCATGTTTCAAGCCAGGATTGGCAACCAAGTATACGAGATGGTGGCCCTGGTAGTCAAAAAATTATTGTATTCGGTAATCATAGGGATGGATTTTCTGGTCGATCACAGAGTAAATATAGATCTAGAACGGCAGGTGGTAGAACTGGGGAGCCAGGCGGTAGGATTTGACTTGGGGATGGACGAAGAGTACGAAGCGTGTACGGGCGTAATGGCAAAAGATTCATTAGAAGAACAGCTGAGGCAGCAAACGGAGAAGCAGATTGAGAAGTTTGCGGAAGAACAGAGCAAAGAATTAGGTAAACAGAAAAGATCCGAGGAGGAACAGAATAGGAAGGCGGAGGAACGGAATAGAAAACTAATAGCAGAACAGAACGGGAAGGTGGTTGAAGAACAGATTAAGAAGCCGGCAGAAGAAATGGGAAGAATCACAGAAGAACGGAATAGGAAGCTCATCGAAATATGCGAAAAACCGTATGGGAAAGCGGAGGAACTGGATAGGAAAGATGAGGTGCTAAAATTTCAATCATGCCATCAAGTAGAGGCTAGGGTAGCGGTAACAGATAGAAACGAGGGGATGACGAACCAAATCCATGAGGAAGTCAAGACAGCGGAGGGCAAAACGGTGGAGGTCCAAATCGAGACCGAGGAGGATGTTTATAAAGTGAAAGTGAAAACGGAAGAATTGAAGTTAATAAGGGAAGAAGAAATGGAAATGAAAATAGAAGAAATGGAGCGCATAGTAGAAGAAGAAATCGTGGAAAATATACAAGGGTGCGAAGAGAAAAGAGTACAAGAAGAGTTTAAACAGGAAGAAGACGGGAAAATGTCGCCAAGTGTCAAGTATGGGGTGACACCAATTATGCCTCCAAAGTCGATGAAATCTCTGGGAGATGGGGCGGAAAACCCTAAGGTAGTTCTGCGAGCAGAAGAACGGCACCTAGCATCAAACAACATATTGGAAGGATATAAGATCCAGTTATTACACCCAATGTTAGAAGAGAACGCCAGGACATGGGCAGAGAATTTTGGTACATTTCCGAAATTTTTGAAGGAATTTGAAAACAAGATTTCTGTACGAAAGCGGAATGAAGAAACCCAAATAAACATTAAGAGCGACCAGAGGAATAGCCATCACAACTACATCACGGGAAGTCGTAGTGAATACAGAACGAAGAGCATTATGGAACCAACAACATTATTTGCCCCTATAAAATATCAAGGAATTAGTTGCATGTCAACGCGACAGTATCTTGTTACCGTGCAGAGCCTACTGAGCAGAGCAGATCATACCGATTTAGGAAAGGGTTTGAAGAAATTGGAGGGGTACAACTTCATGTTTGCAGACGCCCCAACGAATGGGAGTGAAGGAGATGTAGGCAGGTCAAAAATGGAACGAAGTCAGGGGCAAGGGAAGAGTGATGGTATGGTCAACCATTGGTACAAACGTAGAAGAGGTCGTAGCTGGAAATGGGATGATACCTATCAAGATGTGCTCAACACGCTGGAAGCTATGTCCTACAACTGTGATTCAGGAAATCACTGTCAGCAAAATGGGAATGAACCGTCGCACAAGAGACAAGACATAGTAGGACACTACAAGCTTCAAATCGGAAACCTGGTTCAACATGTATGGAAAACAGTGAAGTGTAAATAAGTGTAATGTTAGGGTTAATAATAAGTAATCACATGTTAATTCGATTTTAAGTTATAAGTGCATATAGGGCGTCGGGCACTATGCAAGAGAGTGCAACCATCGGCAGTGACGATATTACTAGTGTGAATTTTTCCAGAAGCGGGAAAAATTCAAAAAAAGAAAGGGGGGGGTGATGAAACCCAGATTATGTGTTTCATTACACTAATTAAATCATTAGTGTAAGAATTCAATAGCTATTCTGGACTGCGCGGTGCGAGCGCCGGGCGCTGCGAGCAGCGGGCAGCCGGCAACGGTCGCCGCCGCCACCGGTGCCCGCCGGGAGGCGAGCGTGAGAACGGCGGGTACAAGCGTGGCAGCGCGCACGTGCAAAAAGTTCGTTAGTTGGATTGAGGCGGCCGCCGCCGAAGGACGTGCCGACGTGCGGCCGGCGAAGGGCAGAGGTTAGCAGAGCGGCGACCAGTGCGGACGTGTAGCGAGGGCTCTCCGCTAGTGGATGGACGCATGTAATACGCGACATAGTTATGTGATTAGGAATCGCAAAGTAATGGACATGTAAACAGAACATTAGAAGTATCAGTATAGTAAAAGATTAGTGTTGGTAAAATAATTGACGTCGCTCTTATTAGTTGGTACGGAGGGAACATTCTTGAAAGCGTGCGGTACAGAACTGTGACCAGTATACGGAGTAGGCGGGGGTCGTGTAATTAAACCCACTAATGGACAGTGATTCGAGGAAGGTGCGCAGCCGAGGTATCAAGATCCTGTTCGGGGAAGAATTGTTGGAGCATCAGCCGTGGATGATCACCACGCCATCTGCTGCCGACGGCCCGCAGCAGTAGCAGAGGTCGACAACCCTGTCGGCACGAGCGGCTCGACGAACCTCATAGGTATTCAAACGGGGCCCCGAAGGTATGAAAGTTGTATTTTACTCTTAATCTTGGTACCAAGGCGGAGTATAAAAACGGTGTCTGATTATGTAAATAGTAACTTTGATTTAAAATAAATCTTGTCATAATTGTATTTCTATGTATGAATAACTTCCCCAACGTTGCACCGACTTATCCTAGGACCCATTCACGTAAAAGACACCCTCTCTTAGTGTTATATTGCAGTGAAGATACCCGGCACCACCAGGTACGTCACAATATATATATATATATATAGAGAGAGAGAGAGAGAGAGAGAGAGGGAGAGGGAGGGAGAGTTTTCCATTTCTTCCACGATTAATCAGTATCTGAAAGAAAGTGAAGTTGAAAGCGTAAACCCGGAAAGAAAAGACGAAATATTTGCCTAATGAGAGTCTGAATAAGTCTGTAGAATAATACCATACACATAATACAAATCAAAAATGAAAAGAGAAATAATACATTTTTTATATTCCAGTCTGCAGAAGCACACTAATACTTGAAATGAAATAGAACGATAGTTGGCTGCCACTGTCCAGCGACCAAAACCTGAAGTCTCCTTTGCCAGGACACATTACCTTGAAAGTAAGTGGCGCTGTGTAGCAAAGGCTAATTTGAGCGTAAAAAAAGGAGCTCGAATAAAAAAAATAGAAATTTATAAAACTATCAGACTGCTGAAGAATGCTTCCGAATACCATATCGCATAATACTACGAGTATAAGAGGAAAGCTTATACGAGTCCTGTATGTAGACTACAGCCTATTTCATATATATTCTATATCTTATAACGCATATAGATTGTATACCTACATCCTCTATTGAATATCTCTATCCTTTAGGAATGCCCACACCGGGAGAAGTATCTCAAGGCAGCAACTCATGTCACTGCAGTGCCTCTGACTGGGAGGGCCTGGGTTTTGAGTCCCGACGGAGACAAACTGATTAGCTGACTTGACAAGTTAGATAACCAGGTTAAGTTCTGTGGCTGTCTGAAAGAGAATTCTACCAACGGCTGCTCTGATTGATATTTCTCCGTGGTCTCTCCGATCAATGCCAAGCGAATGTCGAAGAACTCAACCAAACGAGCCCTAGACCGCGCGCGATCTTTCTTTCCCATTTATTGACCTATCCGCACCCTTTACACACTGCTACTTGCATGCACTACACTACCACTTATGCCGGGAGACATCCAGCGGGGCAAGATCACCACCACCTCCTGAGCCCAAAACATGCAATACACTTACGGGACTAATGACATTTGACGTTGACGCGCACGTAATCACTAGTAATCAATCTAGGAATGTCCATATCGCATTTTAAACGAAAAGAACGTTATTTGGCAGCCGAGCTTGAAAAATCTTCGGCCAGGTCGCGCCAGCTCAAGCGCAAGTGGTGCCGCCTGGGGAGCGGAGACCGCGTGGAGCATCCCTGCGGAACGCCCACAGTGGGGACCGCGGCGGGCGCGTGGGCGGCGTGGGTGGCGGTTGGCGCTTCGCTGACTCCTCTGGGCACGGCGCCCCATGCAAATGTGCCCTTCGTTAGGAGCAAGGCCGCTGTCGCTGCCCCCACCCCACCCACCCCTACCGCCCCGCGCCTGCCCCCGCCTGCGCCGCCACCGCCGCCGATGCTAATTCAGCCGCTGCAGCGGCATCGGGGCAGGCCTGCGACACAACACGCGCACACGTCAGCGCCCCTCGGTTGGGACGCTCCTGTCAGGACTACGAGAATAAAAGAGCTGTCTCGTGGCGTTGGGGATCAACGACTGACGCAGGAGGCGGTTTGCATGTTAACGGTTAGCATGCGCTGGAATACGAGTGTTGGAAGGTGTCCTACGCGTGGATCCGTTCTGTTAGTTTGGATTGACCGATGTAAATTCTTGTTCCTCCTGTATTTAACGCAATTGCGTTTTCATTACGCAATTACAGCTCAAGAACTCTAATTTTCAGTTACCTATTACTTTTTTTATTTGTTTTGAAAAGTAAATTAATATACATGTCGTTCTCGTCAGGATTATGTGAAAAGAAACGAACTTTCTTATGACACCAGAAATCCACTATTCTTTTGCAATTATGATCCGGGTTTCATTTTAACTAAGTGTATTTCTTGATAGCCAGAATTGGACGAGTTTTTAACGTTTTGTTATGCAACTGGATAATTGCTTTTTTAGGTGAGGTTGCAACGCGATAACACAAAAATTTTAATTTTTATATATTCGTGTAAATCCTAGCTCATAAAACAGTTGAGAAAATGAGCACAAATTTTGATCAATTTCGTGATGATTCGCCAGAAAATAAAATATCATCCCAAATGTAGTATTAAAATTAAAATAATATTGAATTAGTCTAATGAATATAAAATAATCTAATTTCGTGTGAAACGTATTTTATGCATACACACAAAGGCACAGGTTAATCTAAAAACGAACAAATAGTCTTAATACAGTATTTACTAGTAACGACAAGTTAAAAATATATCATTGCTGTATTTTGAAATATGATGCCGAAAATAGGAATATATTGGCCATCAGATGCAAAGAACCCGAAGTTTTAAGTTAGGTTTATTTAACGAGGTTTAATGTTTGGTATTATTTTACTGTCTCTTATTTTCTTCCTAGGCACAGAAAGGTATGTAATACTGCAGAAAAAATGTCAATTTCTCATTATAGAAACACGTTTTGACCTACTCTGAAAAAGTCAATATTTCTTGTTCATAAATGTAGTAAATTACTCCAATAGGTACATAGTCAAAGCCAAGTTTTGTGGGTCCCTGATAACGGAAAGTGATTCTCCAACGACCTGTCCATTTGTCAACGTGTATTTCAACAGCACTAGATCATGAAGCGTACACAGGATTTTTGCCAAAATTGTTATTCCCTGTTTGATATGGCTAACTTCAATTGAAACGGATATTTTAGTTAAGGTTGGTGTCCTTAGATGAAGCCCGTTTACATAATCGAAATCTCAAAAAATGTCTCCAAAAGTTTTCTTTCGATAATTGCTCCTATACAGCAAATACGCTATAATACCGCAGGTCCACTTTTCAGTAAAACCTTGAAATTGTGAAAGTTGAATTTTTGCAATGTCTCTTTACAACTACATTGTTGGAAGCCGATATTGTTTCCTGAATAAAATATGGTTTTCAAAATTACGGGTTTAAATATTATCGCTCACATACATTTTGAAAATATAAGCAGCTTTCGCGTAATTTTCAGTGAAACAATGACAACAGTGAAATAGTGTCAACAATTTTTTTTTTGAAAACCGACTTCAATTTTTGTTCTCTTTGTGCTCAAAAAGAGCAATTTTCTTCAATTTTTCTTTAAAAAATGGCATAGACCCAATTTTTACTAATACCTCTGAAATTTCAAAAATCTTACACGTTTAATATTAACGTAATAAATTTATTAATGCACTATATTTCTGAATTTTAGATATTTACAGTAGCTCCTGTATACTTTTTTGAAGAAAACCGTAGTTCTTGAGTAATTTTGCGTTGAAATATGCATGAATCACAGTAACATTTGAATCAATGTATTAAGTAAAAATATTTTTAAAATATACAGTATTAATCAAAGAAATGATGTGCTATTTACGAATCAAAATAATAGCTCTAAAATGTGTTTTATATATATATAAAACACATTTTATTTTATATATATATATATATATATATAAAAATATATATATATAACTTAATGTTGTATCCCATTAAGATATTTGTAAGATATTAGTATAAAATCGAAAATAGCTTCTAAAACGTTGTTGCGTCCCAAGAAAATAAAAGTGAAAGTCATGTTTACAGTTGTGGTCTGATTCGTACGAAAAAGCTTACTTTAATCATCCGATTACGTAATTGTTATTGTGATGATTCCAAGAGACAAACAAGAAAGCGATAGAAGCCGTGAAAAGGAAACCCAAGGGTACTTTATTAGAGAAATGAAAGGTCATGATCGTTATAGTGAAAGGAAAGGTAAATATAAACTACCGTGTACGTAACTATTCTATATTAATTTTCTATTTTAGTCATCTCAGACTGGATTGGTCCAAAAAGAGACGGATTCACTTATCAAAAATCAAATATTAAATATTTTATGTTTCTGTTCACTGCAATTTGCACACTTTGTACTTTCAGAATGTATTTTCTCTTGAAGCCGAGTAGACCGGAGATTGCATTGCGAAGATTTTCGCATGATCTCCCTCTGTGACCGCGAAAGTACCGTATCTGCTTGTTTCATAATTACCTGTCACTCTTCATAGAGCATGTAGCTTGATCCAGCAGCTGATTGGCTGGGCGGCATTACCTCTCTTGTCTATCATACGTGTCGTACACTGGAAAGCCTTGTCATGGTCCTGATATGTGGGTTGTGCGTCGTTGCACTCTTAATCGGCAATTACGTATCCTATTTTTCTCATGTAATATTGGTATTAAGTATCTTATCTTGTCGTTAAATGTAAATGATATTCTTACTCTTCAGTTATGTTTTGTTTGAAATTTAGTAGGCATAAAGATCACTGTAAAGGGGTATTTATTTTAATAAATAATTCAGAAAGTTAGATAACAACAGAAACTGCGCTTCAAATGAAGGTATTCAATGTAATTGCTGATTTCCATTGGATGAATTGTGTGTACTGTTGAGGAATGTAAATGAAATCATATGTAGACAGAGAAATTTTCCGGTATAAACAGTTTCTAATATTATATCCAGTTTTAAGATATATCACCTCTCAGATAACTTTCTCAAGATGTTTTCAGAGCTAATTCGTTTTAAGCGAATTCATTCACGTATTTCTCTTTGGTCACTGCAGGTCAATAATGCCAAAGAATAATTTATTACATCCAATATTTTACTGTAAATTGTATTTAATATTAATATTTTTTGTTCAGTGGTAGTCAAAACTAAAGGTGCCAAATCAGCACATCCTTTCCTGTATTTTTCAGAAAGTCTACGTAATATTGTAATATGGCTTATATTGTAATATTGGCTACGTAATACAACATGAATCTGCAAATGCGTTTCCAACCAGAACTCTTTTGGTCGCTTTTTAACAACTTAGTTATATAGCAACTACTGTGATTGTTTTAACTGTATGAGGAACTGTAGGAAGAACACGTAGGGACAACACAAATACAACATCCATGCACTGGGTGGGATTCGAAACCGCGACCCTTCGAGCCGAGGCAGCACGGCCTTAAGCCTTGGCGACCTCTGCTATACAGTCCGGCAACCAGCACAGTCTTGCACACTGGAATTCGAACTCAGATTCTTAGAATTAGCACGCCTCAGTTCCACGTACACCACCATCCTTGCAGGAAAAGAACCTTCCCGAAGCTTTAAAACAAAGCTGAAGTAATCCATGTACAATTTTCAAATACATAACTTTTCATTGACATTAGACACACTGGTACCTATCCAAGGCGACAGTCTCCTACGACACATGTATACAAATGTAAATCTCTAGGTACGACAGGTATCTCAATTCTGGTTGTGACAACTTGGGGAAAAAAACACTTCAACATATAGTGTATCTGCTAAAATAAAGATTGTTCATTAAATTGTATTTTTTTTGTTGACGACCTGTGGAAACTTACTATTTGGATTAGCTTCGTACTTAATGAAGCGCATGACTAGAAGCAACTATAAGTGACTAGGAGCAACGTATGACGGCGACGCAAGCCGAATTCGTTTACTACGCTCCATGAAGTCACGGTGGTTAATAGAATTCGACACTTCGCGAGTTCCCGGTTGGTTGACTGTCAAGAACTACTAGTCACCTCGAGATCTAATGGGACCGAGGTCCTGACCGAAGGGATAAAAGGCACTGACTGACTACGAAATGGCAAGACTTGACAAATAAAATAACGGAGGATTACTCCACGGCAAGCACTCTTGTACGTCCAACAAGGGTTCAGGGATGTATTGTGTCAAAGAAGACACAACCATTTTTTTAAAAGAAAAGAAAAACAAATAAATAGAAGCTGATCTGGATGGCCGAGGTGGCTAAGCGTGTGCCCCGACTCAGCGCTTCCGTCCGAAGGGTTCGAGTGCCGCCTTGGGCATGGTTGTTTGTCGTTTGTCTCTCATGTACATGTTGTCGGAAAGGCCTCGCGTTCTGCTAACCCCCAGATCGGAGTAGACCGCAAGTGTGTTAGTGTCTAGTGAATGGGCGAATATGCGTCCAATCGGGACGTAAAAGGTTATCCGGATGTCGTTTGGATAAAAGCCCTAGTGGGGAAAAAAAATAAAAAGCGAAAGGGGAAACAGGATGTTTCGTTGCGAATTCGCCTCGGCGACCACTCGAGCGCCGTCGACCGACGACGCCTCTCGAGTCTTTCCATTTCGGAAATTATTTCATCTCATACCCCGTGGGGGGGGGGGGGTCGCGCGACGGGCAAGGCTGCGCTATCGTCCGCGCCGGCGCGGCGCCCGAGAAGGGCCTGTCGCCTTTGTTTGATAATGACCTGTCACTCTTCATAGCGCGCGGAGGGCGATCGGCGGCGCGATGCGGCCACCCAGGTAACACCGCCCGAGCAATCTTTATTTACAGAGACGCGGTGTGAGTGGCGGGTGAGGGCGGAGGGGAAGGAGGCGAGGCGACGGTGGCCGCGGAATACGAAACGAGATGAAGGAAGAGATGGAGGAGAACGTGGTGGTGGAAGAAGTGGCAGAACGGTATTAGTAGACGGAGCTTTTGGAGAAAAAAGGCACTCTTTTCAGCATCAGATACTCCAGAAACATATATTTCCTCCAAAATCTTGAAATCTATTTTTTATACTAGCCTCACAAAAGTCTGTATACTTTGTTCATACTTACAGTATTCAGTTGATTGATTGATTGATTGAGGTATCCGGGCATGTCAACTAGGGTCATTAATGCTGTTAGTGAAGTGAGTGTTTCATTAGGGGACCGCGGTGTTTCTTCCCCCGCTGAATGATGAAATCTGAGATCTCGCGTCGAACGACGCGTCGGCTGGGGGATTTCCCTCTCTAGGTATCTCCGTCAACAAAAAACAGTGAGGGATAGTTTGCACAAACAGGTTGCTTTCAAACATAGTCCTTCCACTATGTTTGACAGCCACATGCAACTCTGCTTCGCCTTTATGAGTCTTGCTGACAGGTCAGGAATTTCGTGAGGTGTAAGAAAAGATGGAAATCGCTGGGAGCGAGATCCGGGGTACAGGTAGATAGTCAAACACCTCCCATCAGAACTGCTCCAGAAGTGCTGTTGTGATCTGAACAGTTTTTAGCTCCCTGAAGCACAATACCCCAAGTCCAACATCTTCTTGAATTTTGATTTGTCGAAGATCTATTGTGACGACAATGCATTCACTGCAGTAGAGTGTGATACCTGTGTTTCATCGCTTGTGACAATCAGATTCAGAAACTCGCCATCATCGTACGGCTCCAGAAATATCAATGTTATTCCGTGCACTTTGTTTTGTGTTCGGGTATCATTTGCTTGGGTATGCACATGACATACACTCCTTTAAACAACTTACATTTTGTGACCATTCGAGCAATAAGTAATGTGAAATCTAAGAGAAATAGTTACTGAGTTCTGCAATCGTGAAGTGATGGTTCTAAGCTGCTGCAGTTGATCCACAAAATCGTCTTGATAAGTGATGACACTCCTCTGCACTCCAATTAATGCACATTTTCCCTTCCTTTTAAGAATTTTCTGCCACTCCGCCTGCAACTGCCGAACAGTTGCCCGGTTCATACACCTAATGGTCTGAGTGTTGGAAAGCTCTATAATAGGCCGAATCTAGCGAGCCAAAATCTTAACGTTCATATTACATTCGTGATTACTGTGAAAACTGAGGCAGTGCTACATGGCGCATTAGATTTCCACGTCATTTGTGTCTCAGGGACGTGCACTAGCCATTCCAAATATATGTTCTGCTATCCGTTAGCTGACAGGGAAAATTGCTTTGTGAATGTTCTACGTATTAATGAAACAAGTTTCATTATTATATTTTATAAAAGATTATCTTTTTAACTTTCGTCTATGACGAGTCCAATACTTATATTTTCTGCGATCCTGTAATAATGTTACGAATCGTGATTTGCTTCATCGCTAGTGTCAATGGTTTCATCGACACAGTGCTATCTTCGTGACTGTCAAATAGAAGATTATGGCACTCTTCGACGTCACTGTTCGTCCGTCAGACAGTGAGGACACGCAGAGAGGGCGAGCTAAGAAGACAGGCAGAGAGGACGCCTCGTAAAGGCAGGCAGTAAAGGTGGACAGTGAGGGCGGGCAGTAATAGGCAGTCAGGGGAGGCAATGACGAAAAATAAGGACAGACCATGAAGACCGGCAGTGAGGTCATGCAAAAGTAATTTTTGCATTGTGATGACACCGTGCTATAAAGTAGTTTTGTTCTCTGGCGTTATTTTTCGTCTGTCTTCGTTAAGAAGTATACTTGTTAATTTATATTGTTATACAGGTTGTTATTGTTAATACAAGTAATACTGTAGTATATCTATTAGAGAACACGTGATATAATGAAATTTCTTAAACCACACTATGAATGTAGCAAAGCGAACATTATCGTCGTCGTAGATAAAAGCATTTATTATTCCCCACAATCCTTGCATAATTCCAAAATGATGAATGTAATCCGGACACACGTCGGACACTCTCTTGGTTAACAGTCACATAATGAGTGTTAACCATTTATCCACCCTAAGTGACATATAAATCATTGAAACAATTGGTCCATTGCACATATAACGGAGGTAGTTGAAGTTTGTAACCAGGAGGTATAGCCGCGGTTTATAACCCTGAGTAAACTATTTGAATGACATTTGACATTTGACATTTCTCGCGTGTAATGTAACATTTCCGCCCGTGGGTAGTAACACGGTTTATATCACACTATGTCACTATATCACTTTTTTTTGTTTGAAAGAATTAAACGTAAGTTATCTAAATTTGTCATCATCTGGTACTGTTATATACATTTTTCATGAATGTAAGTTTCATTCTCATTGTCGTAATCAACTGCATCGTTGGCCATGTATTTATGAAACAAACCCAAAACGTTGGTAAAAATTTGCAAATTCATAAGTTGGTATGAGATTTCATTACGATATACTGTACCCTTATGTCCCACTTCTCCGCCTGCTTTGAGGTACGAAAAACAACCGAAATGCGACATAGTATGAAATAAAATCGTTAACGGACGGCAGCCGTTAACAGGGTATTTCGATTCCTCTTTTTGCCAAGGTTATGTCATACGGGACAGTTTTACGAAACGAGATGTGAGGTTTCGACCCATTGTACGTCCGCTCGCCCCGCCGGCCACGCCGACCGCGGCCGCGGCGACCAGGCCAGCGACCCACGCCCGCCGCTATCTGATGCCGCCCGCGACTCGCGGCGCGACGGCCGCGGCGGCGCGCGCTGCCACAGAGCAGGAGGAGGAGGCGGTGACGGGGACAATGGCGGGGTAGTAGACGAGAACTGAAATTGTGACGGGGTGGGGACGTTGTGGAATCGGGGCCGGCACAGGGTCTGGAAAAGGATGGGGCGGGTGTTTTATTGATTGATAAGTGATTCCGGGTACATCAACTGCTAAGGTCGGCATGTGTTGTAGTGTAGCGCATGTTGGTGTGTGTGCAAATAGGATAAGAAAGTTGAAAAAAAATCACGTGTAAACCATTCGTTAGGGTACTTGCCCGAGTAACTAAACTCGAGCTAACTACCTAGCTAATGTCGGAAATCCTGCATTCGTCGGTACTCGAACCTAGGACCTTTCAGTCAGTGACACTGACGCAACATGAGTTGTTGCCCATAGCTGCCTCTCCCGGTGGAACGGAGTGGGACGGAGACGGAGCGAGGATGGGGCGGGAACGGGGCGGGGACGGGTCGGGAACGGGTCGGGGTCGGGGTCGGGTCGGGGTCGGGGCGGGGACGGGGCGGGGACGGGGCGGAGAGGGCGTGGGGACGGGGCGGGGACGGGGCGGGGACGGGGCGGGGACGTTGCGGGACAGGGTGGGGAGGGACGGGCGGGGTCAGGATGAGGACGGTTGGGGACGGGGTAAGAACGAGGAGGTGACGAAGCAGAATCAAGGCAAGAATGAGAATGGAACGGATGTTGACGCTGACAGTGAAGGTGACGATGACGGCGACTGATTGACGGTAGCAATGAAAGATTTATATTATATGAAGGATTATGGTTAATATATGATGCGTGGTGGTATGAAAAGCTTTGTTTCATCTTCGACCTGTGGTCGGCTAGCGGGCTTTCTCCTCAACCAGGTATTTTCCAACAGCGGGGCACCGCTCTAGTCAGGACTAGCTCTAAGTTCCCGACTTGTCTCCCGGTCTGGTAGTGCCGTGCATATAAGTGTAAGTGTATGTAAGGGAAGATATCTTTGGCCAGTTTGTTAGGGTTCTGCTCCGGCATTCGTCTAGCGTTGAGCGGGGAAACCACGGAAAACTACCGATCAGAGTAGCTGGCTGCTAAAATACTCCTCGAAGCAGCGACTGAAATCGACCAATCTATATAACTAATTTATTTAACATATTGAATAAATTCATTTTTATCTTCTAACATAACATTAATGAACTGACACAGGGTTTACTATATTTGCTGTTAAGTGTGATAATGCGCATATCGAATCACTTTCGATCACTAGCCTTTCTAGATTATTTGAATCATAAATCCAGAATCGCATAAAAATGTTGAAACCCGGACCAATAGCCTTGGAGTTTTAGGTGCAACTTTTGAATTACAGGCAAATAGCTCAACCAAAAATCGTCAAGATTAGTTTTCGATTTCTGCCTTAGCTTGTGTGTCACATTTTTGAATCTCTAGTCCTTTTTTTTTTTCGTTAATCGGCCGACTAGGACCACACATGCAAGCATCCTGCATTTACCGTGGCTCAGTTTTTATTTTATTATCACGGTGGCAGGTGCTTCGACAATTTTTGGGGGGGACCAGCAATTTTAGCTGGATCCGATTTTTATCCCCCCACGGTTGTTAGCCCTGGGGGTATGGAAGATGAAATGATGATATGATAATGGGGGTGAAAGGACAACACTTACAGACATACACAAATACATCCATGCCCGAGGCGGGACTCGAACCCGCGATCTTCTGGTCCGAGACCACTCCGGCACTACTGCCTTAGCGATCTCGGCCATCTGATCGGCCTCTAGTCATTATACGGCATAATATAAGGAAAGCTGATGAAATTATTTTCTTAAAAAAGAGTGCCCTAACGCATCCCTCTCTCAGCAGCTACTGTAGTCTGTTTTTGTTTCCCTCCGAAAGGCGCCTCCCTTTAAATTCTCCTACTCCCCTCAGGGAGGCGCGTCCCTCTGCTTGAGGACTTCTGAAATATGCTTCGATTTTTTAACGTAGCGTTTCAAGGTCACGCACGAAAAAGGGAGAGGGAAGGCAAACTGCAACAGGGAGCCATAAAATTAAAAGCTGGAGTGACGTTGCAGCTCCCTATTTAGATATTAGATTAAGATTTAGATTTATTTAGTAAAAAAACAGTAAAAATTGTGTGTGCCGTATGGGGGAGAAGATCATCTGCGAACGCTTTCTTGAGTTCCATAATCCCTTCCCATCATGTTAACTACAAATAGTTGAAGAGTGAGTAAAAGTTAAAGATAAATAAATAAATAAATAAAATAAAATTTGTAAAATAAAAGTTGAGATTAGCAACATTTGAAAAACTAGACATTTTCGTTCCTGAGTTTTAAAAACTTACTTCTAACGGTAAACAAACTGCAGGCCTCCCTTTTTCGTGCGGGACATTGAGACACCAGCTTTAAAAATATCGAAGTATAGAGGACGCCGCCGGGTGAAAATCGTTGAGGGTTGTGACGCCGGTATCTCTCGGCGTGATTGACAGCGCGGACACTTGCTGTAGGTGCAACGAAAAAAGGAAAAGAGCTCTTCGCATATGACCTTCAACAGTCTATTTCTTCTACCGTAACGAGGTTGTATGGCATGGTTAGAAATTATTCGACCTCTTACCCTCATTCTGCTGCAAATATAAAAAAATATGTGGGAGACACATATTCATATCTTTTATTAAATAATAGTAACAAGTGAAATTGAGCTTCTATGTTCTTCAGGGAGAAGGTTCATTTTGGAATCTAAATTTTAATAGAAACAGCAGGAATATGTGGCCACAAGAGCACGAGTGTTCTGATATTTTAACAACACAGTGAAGTCATTCTTGCTCTTATGACCTCATTAATAGATTATGTGCTTTTTACAAGAGCTTTAATTGGACTGCAATTGAGGCTCTTGTACAAATGATGCTTTGCCAAGCCAGAAGAGCTAAGTACAAACAAATTTGAAACGAAGGTTTTGGCATCTAAATATTATATAAATCTGCGCCAACACACAGTTCAAAGAGCTGTGTTTCAAACATCTTCCAAGTACAGACGACTTCAGTTCTAGTGAACGTGTGGGGACTAACATTTTTGGTTCACTATATAAGACGTTCACTATATCTGATGATGTCAATATTATATAGTATTTATCTCCAATAATTGACTTTACGAATACAGAGATACAGCAAAATACATTAACAGCGCGGACTGAAAATTTCAAAATCATTATTTGACCTTCAAAAATAAATTATATTCAGTTGTTTGCTGCGTATATTTTCAGTAGTAATTTCTCTAGATCTTTCTCCAGAGCTCATGCTCTCTCCATTCTTGCTTGTGCATTGTCCGCTGTCTTTGTATCGTAACGCAATCTTGACATCCTTCAATGCCTCTTGCACTGTTGCAACAACTTCATATCTATATTCTTCCTCATCACACTAGTTTTCTTCAATCGTGAAAGATAATTTCACCCGCAATCACGACGTCAGATGGGATCATAATAGATTTGCTTAGGTCGTATCTCCGAGAATTTCTTAAATGAAGCTTTAAAAACGTAATGGAACAGCTTTTCGCACAAGTCGACTGAAACTCCAGTTTTTTTACTGCCTGGTCCACAAGAAATATTAAAATCTCACCGAGCCTACTCAGCAGGGAATCTTTGAAGCAAAGAGTCCCTGGAGAAGGGACGTAAAAACAGGTTCTTTGGGGACACTCAGCCGACACTCAAATAACGAGATAAAATGTCTCTTGTAGTATTATGTATTCGAGTTAGATTTACTAGATGCCTTTGGAACAATGTATTAAAACACCGAAGAAAATAATACACAAGTTGTAATGAATCATACCACTCACGGACAAAGTAGTAGGTTTTTTTAAAAAAAATTTAATGTAACATCAACCGATGTGGTTATTAGTAAACATATTACAATTATTTTCAGTTAGTTTCGTTTAGTCTACGCATTGTAATATTAAATTATATCATGTAGGTTTAATTATTTTAATAATAAATGTTTTAAATACTTTGAGGGAGTTACGTTCTTTGAATTCTTCAATTACCCATTTTAGGTTTTCGTATACGTACGTATATACGGAGTAATATGCGTAGTATTGAGAAAGATATATAATGCTACGAAGTATCGATTTAGAGATTTACAGAAATGCATCTTTGGTAGGGGGGTTTGTTTGGTGGGTTTTTTCTTTTTCTTTTACTTCCCCTTTCTTTGAAAACACCCGTCCATCTGTATGTCCGATTTTGAACAACACTAGTGTATACAACTAGTAGGAATTTGTTGAAAATAATATTCCATGATCAATCTGAACAGACTCAAAGCCATGCGATTTTCAAAAATGTTCCTTATTTTTGACGATATTTCATATGACGGCATTTTGACATTTTGAAAATTCTCTGAAAAATTGCTCCAAATTTTCTCTTTAAATTTCTGCTAAGATAAGACAGACATACACTCGTAAAGATCACACAAGTCCTATTTTCACGGTGACCCTTCAATTTTTTAAACTTAGCAAAGTTTGAAAAATTTTTGTCATCTTCCTACAACTCAATATGAAAATGGAATTTTTTGAACCAAATTTGTTCACAATCATTTCTTTAATAAATGTCATGTAAAGTTTTTAAATAACAATCATTTAAGCGTAATATCAAGTGGATTTAGACCAATATTTAAAAAAATTAATAATAAGAATTTCTCACTTTTTTCTTCGTAAGAAGAGAAAATATTGTAATGTACGCCGGATAAATCTTGTTCCTATATGTATTTAATTACGTCCTATAACAGGTTGTGTCGTCAGAATCCGTGTACTGAGGGTCCTTGAGCTCGAAAAATCTATTGACGGCAAAACGTCTGTCTTTTCGTCTGTGTCCATCTATCCACCTGTGGTAAAAGCTAGCTACTAAACCTCCGATTTTCTTTAAAATTGACACTCCCCGATCAATTTAAACGAAATCGTGGCCTCTGAGTTTGATATTTTGTTTAATGTAATATTTTGATTGGGTGCGGGAGGGTATACTTTAAAATGAAACTTCAAATTAAAATGATCATTTTCAATTCTGTTTAAAATAAATCCAATTTATATAAAATACATTTTCCCCACCACCATTCAACTTTTTCCTCATGAAAAAAACAAGATACGCTTAAGAGATTAGTTTAGGTCAAATTTTCGTTTAACTCTATAAATTTTCAAAAATTACAAATCAATAAAAATGGGAGAAAGTTTGTGATGTTGCTGCATTACTCGTTTTCTTTAAATAGTTTGTCTGGTAGTGCTAACTTCACTAAATAATATCCTATAAATGCGTCTCTTTGACAAATGGATTTCTCGAAAATTCAAAATATTTTTTTGTGAAAGTGAAGTAAAAAGTTGTGTCTTTTCATAAACGCTCAAACGATGCTTTTTGGAATCTGCTCAAAAATTTTCAATGAAAATTTCTCTATAAAACAGATTTCAACTCTTCCATGATGTTCTGAAAGTCCTATATCAATTCAACTATTAAGGGAATAAAGAATTGAGAAACTGTGGAAGAAAATGTATTTCATACGCGAGAAGTAGTTGGAAGAAAATCAAAAATATATATTTCAGATTAAACAGATGAGGAAACTAGCTGGTACAAGAATGCCCCTGTCTATTTTCTTCTGTTTTGGGTACATAAATTTTTCAGAATCATAATGGTATTATATTTAAATTAAAATGATTTAATATAATTAATAATATTTTACGTGAGCATTGTCAGTGTGATTTTGTCGCATTCATTTTCTCAAATCAAATTAACTTGACAGCGTGAGGTCAAATTAATTCACTTTTTATCACTACAACGAAATCTTCATTGCACAGCTATATATTCTAGAATGATCTCAGTAAAATTACTGAAGATCAGAGGGAGTACATTCTAGTTGGTACGACAAATAGCAATTCCGTTCTTTGGAAATGCAAGAGTTCATTTTAGGACATAGCCCCGTGCATCCAGAGATTACGGTCCAAACGGGGATTCGGTTTTCATTGCCCGAGAAATTGAACATTGGTACCACGCGAGGGAAGCCGCCAATAACAACCAGGACTCGATTCAATTGAAGGTAGAATTAGACATAATGGGGAAAATTTCAATGGACGGCGGCTGAAGAGGTGAATAATCAATGAGCGTGAAAATTCACAACTTTAGAGAGACTAAACCACTAGAAGGATCTTGCTGGAAAGCCTTCTACATAATGTATTTCATTATTAAAAGACAATTGCTACTCTTAAGAGTTAATTTTCCGTTCTTTAGGAGCAATGATAAACACTTACGCAGTGAGTTGAAAGGCTTTAAGAGTTATACAAATTAGAAAAAAAAACAAATTTGTATCAGAAATAGTTAATTTTTTGCTTATCACAAAATAATTCGTTCCAAATTAC
The DNA here is from genome assembly GCA_038098605.1 of Gryllus longicercus. Lineage (NCBI taxonomy): Eukaryota > Metazoa > Arthropoda > Insecta > Orthoptera > Gryllidae > Gryllus > Gryllus longicercus. The sequence goes on along the minus strand of JAZDUA010000594.1, from coordinate 262,680 downwards.
AACCAACAACATGGCAAAGCAAATGTTTACTTCAATATGTGTTTAAAGCATTTTAAACTCGGTTACCATTATATCCAACTACACTGTCACGTTTTCAACAACTTAGTAATAACGATTTTCTAAATTCCAATAAATCTAGGCTTTGTTTTGGAGAGTATTTAACCCCTTAATGAAGTGCTTCGGTTACGAAAACTCAATAAAGATCGAGTGTATATGCATGAACATTGGATAAAAAAGGGTACGCTTGTCACACGTTCATTTGCTCGGCAACGAAATGAGAATGTTTACGGAAAAGAAACAATTTCACTCTCATGTCTAGGGACCATCGTCGCTCGGGAACTCGCCTGCGGGGCTCGCTAATCGAGTTACGGAGCGTGGGGCGCGGACGCGAAGGCAGCCAGGGCGTGGGCGGGGCCGGGAAGCGGGTAATTAGGGCGGCGCAGGGAAGACGCGAGCCGATCGCGGGTGGATAGCGGATCGGGAGGCGGTGGCGTGGAGGTGGGCACGGCGATTGATGTGGAGGGAAAGGTGGTGTTGGGCGTGGAGTTAACCCTCAAAGGAGTGATGGACGTTGTGGTAGAGGTGGACGTTGTGGTAGAGGTGGATGCTGAGGAAGAGGTGGACGTTGAGGTAGAGGTGGACGTTGAGGTAGAGGTGGACGTTGTGGTAGAGGTGGATGCTGAGGAAGAGGTGGACGTTGAGGTAGAGGTGGACGTTGTGGTAGAGGTGGACGTTGAGATGGAGGTGGACGTAGAGTTACAAGCGGACGTGCAGCGAGGTGTGTACGTGTATATAGAGGTGAGCTTGGAAGTAGATGTGGACGTCGAGATAGATGTGGACGTGGAAGTGGACGAGGAGATGAACCCGAGAGTGGACGTTGAGGTGGATGGGGAATGTGATGATGATGATGATGATGATGGTGAAGGTGGAGTTGGACGTGGAGTTCGCCGGGTAGGTATTGGTGGACTTGGAGGTAGACGTGGACGTGGAGGTAGAGATAGAGATGAATGTAGAAGTGGACGAGAAGCTGAACCTGACGGTGGGATTGGAAGTGGACGATGGTGGTGGTGATGGACATGGGGGAGATGCGGTGGCTATATTAGCGGTGTGGTGATAAAGGTACAGTGCGTCGGAAAAAATCTCTCCGCAGTGGCACCTTTCTGGTGAGAGAACTTGCAACAAAACTTGTTGATGGCAGAAGCTGCAGCTTGTAACAAACGAAAACGTAAATACCACACTCTCCACAAATATAACAGATGCTGCGGTATTCTCCCCTTCACATGTTTCCCAGCGATATGTTTGCTGCCAACATAAATGCAATTTTTAATAGTAGGCCCTGACACGGCGCAGTGCGGAGAGACGTTCCTAGCGCACTGCATTACTCGCGATGAGTTGGTAGTGGTGACGCAACAAGGGCGTCGGTGGCTACAGGTAGTGGTCAATTTTTAACGAGTGGTGTCCAACGGAGGCGGCGGGAAGCGTCTATGATGTCTACCATTGTCTGGCGTCAACTGCTGATGAGTGGCGTTCAGCGGGTAGTGGAGTTGGCGGATGTTAGAGGGCAATGGCAAGCGTTGTTTTCCACGAAACGCGGGTGGGGTGTGGCGGCGGACGTAGCACGCGGCGGCGACGGCCAGCGCCATTGACGGTTTGTTTGATTGATTGTTTGTTTTAGTGATTCAGGGCACGTCAACTACCAAGGTCATTAGTCCCGTACGTATAGTACGGGACTAATGACCGACCGTTTCTCGAAAGGTGGAGGTGATCTTCCTCCACTGGATGGCGAGATCCGGCGCCGACCTACCCTCGGCTAGTGAGGTTTTCCTCTACCAGGTATCTCCCACCAGCGCGGCAACACCTCAGCCGGGACAAACTCTAAGCTCCCGACCGGTCCGGTCTCCCGGCATGTGTGATTGTGTAATGTCATTGTTAGTGTGAGTGTGTAATGGGAGAGGATAGGACCAGCAAGAGGTAGGAAAGATCGCGCGCGGTCTGCGGCCCATTTGTTAGGGTACTTCTCCGGCATTCGCCTTGTGTTGATCGGAGAAACCACGGAGAACTACCGATTAGAGCTGCCGGCCGCTAAAATTCTCCGCCAGACGACGACTGAATTCGACTTAGCTGATAAACTAGTGTCGAAACTCCTGCCACCGGCGGGTCTCGATCCTACTACCTCCCGGTCAGAGGGACTGTACTGACATCATTTGATGCCCTGAGCCACCTCTCCCGGTTTGACGGTTCGTGGCGACGGAAGTTGGTGGTGGTGGCGAAGGCAGGCGACGGCGGCCCTATCGGCCACCGCATCTGCATACAAAACGCTCAGCCGCTCATCTGATTTGGCCGCGAGCGGCGCGTAATTCGCTAATTGAAAAGTGGAGGAAGCGGCGGCGACGGCGGAGGCGTCCCGCGGGAGGGGCCCGCACTCCTTGGATGATGAATGACCGCCCGCTCTGCCACGCCGGGGCGCGCACGGGAGCTGATCCGAATATAAAACAGAAGCTGCGCCGCTGTATTCCGTAAATATCCTCTCGTGATTCCTCCGGTTACAGTTGCATGAATTGCAAAGTGGATATTCATATCCTGTGGCAAACGTTTGCGCGATTCTTCGTCCATTACTTTCTCTGCTCCCCTTTTGTCCCGGCCGGTTGGCTGCATTGGCGTGTCATTCAGGAGAATTAGTTTCACTAAACCATGAAATGCACTGTATTGAGCCATCTAATGTCCAGGTTTAACGTGCATTACGCTTGATGGGTAATTAGTGTACATTAAATTGAGGCATTATTGACGCGGAACGCGGTGCACTAGACAGTTTAAAGCTACTGTGTTGAAGTACTTTTACTTAATTGCTTTGTTGTTGCTTGGCTGTCGCGTCCAAACTCTAAACGTGGCGGACTCGTACAGCATGTTATTAAAGCAGGTTTATTCTACAGTATATAGTAAAATGTTTATTTTATGATTGATAATTTTAGAGAATAGTTTTAGATGTAGTACAGCTTAAGATGAGTCGAATGTACTTTAATGAGTCCCTACAAAAATAATTGGAAATTTTGAAACTGGATATCTCTTAAAAAAACTTTGAAGGGGATGAAGAGACATGGATATTCCACAAGTGAGAATCTAAAAAAGAACCTCATATACTACAGATGGACAGACGGACGAATTGATTGGTTGACTGATGTACGGGCAGACGGACAAACGGGCAGACGGACAAAGAGATAAATAAACAGATAGTCAGATATAACGACAGACGAACGGACCGTCGTACAGACGGACGAACAGTAACGCATGCAGACATACAGACAGCTGCGCTTGAACAGCCACACTGGGACAGTCAGACATACAGACGGACACACAGAGAGACGAACACACACAGTCGGACACACACAGTCAAACACTGAGACACGTCTACACAGATATACAGACGCGTTACCACAAACCAATTTTTCGGTGTCAAAGCCCTACAAAACATGAATTCTTGCTGTATAACAAGTTAAAAGAAGTGATATGAGCCAGGTTTATCCACTTTTTCGATGTTATCTCGATTTCGACCTTTTGTGTCGAAAGATGGCTTCTTTCAGCTTCAAAATTAGAATACTTAATTTTTACTTCGTAAGGGCGTAGTCCGCGAGGAAGTAAAATTTGAATTACCACTAGTATCTTCCCTCACCCCTTTGTTGCAGTTAAATTTGATTTATGTTGTTTCCAGTAAGCTATTCCGTTGCGCATAGTCCGAATATACCGCTCCTAAGATAGATAAGTCACAGTTTTTTAGTGCCCAGTCGGGAGAAGAATTAAGAAAAATCGGTTAGAAGAAGTGATACATTTTTTGAAATACACCGCACTGATTGGGGCATTTTGTAGTCATTGTAATGTAACACTAACCCCTTAATTAGTGCAGTTAATTGTTTTTATTCAGCTACTAGCATTTTGGTTAATTCTTATCCTATGATGCCTCTAAAAAATTAGTATTTCTAGTGCGTCACCTTGTTCAATAATACTCATTCGAAAGACAAATTTTCAAAGTTCAAAACGCATCGCAATAGTTCACTGCGAAAAATGCAAATGATTTTAGGAACTTTAATTTGTTAACATACGATTAATTTGGAATCAATCTCAGGACAATAAAATAATTCATATATTAAAAAAATTGTAAGGACGTTGATCATAATTGCAATAGTAAAGATGTTTGCACTTCATATCTAAATACGAATGTATGCCAGTATGAAAATATGCCAAATTCTCCATTATTGTGTTTTGTTTAAAATTATTAAATTCTGTAGTGCAAGTATGTATTCACACTCGGTATATATCAGTGATATGAATGAAAGTACATGAATATAGAACAGAAGCGATGCATATCTATAATTTATATTATTGCATTCCGTTTCACTATCTTCTCTCCTTTTGTTGAGAGTTAGTGAGAAATTATTTTGTCAACAGTACCATTTAAAAAAACATTCGCCATGATCTCGCGCTGGTGAATCGCTCCCTTCACGAGGCACAGTAAGAGATAAAAATTTATCTGTAGGTGCAAGTAATGTCTTTTTAGAGGAGAGAATATTTCATGATAACAAAATTTGTTTAAAAAAATGTTTGTTTCTACCTATAGGCGTAATTCCACTTAATATAGTAAAACTGCCGGGGCAATGATCCCAATGAAGTATTATCGCCAAAATATCACTCACAGCTTTTAACTGTTGTTCGGCGTTAAAGAAATAAATAAGTGTAACTGTGTGGTTATATATTTGAGATAAGATTCATACTGGCATTTACACAAAGTGTTACAAGTTAAACATTTTATCGTATATATTGGTCAAATTCGTAAAGTACACTTCTCCTCAACTAACACCGAGTACTTTACATACGTAGTATAAAGCATGAGCACTTAAGTTAACTATTGCAAAGCGCACTCAAAAACCGGAAGATTGAGGACCACTGGCCTAGAATATCGTCATTAAATCTCCCCGCCCCAGCGCCCAGAAGCGAATAGCGCGGGCGCTGGTGATAGCGTTGCTTCGCTACGTCGAACGCAGCCGGCGCGGCGGCGGCGGCGGCTGGTGCTACAGGCTGTCCCACTTCCATGGATATTTATTCCCCGCTGCCAGGATGTAATTACTTTAATAGGTACTTAATGGAAGTATTATGTAGGCTAATTCGCTTTGCGATGCCGGCGCAGGTTCTCCCCCTTTCCCCCGCCCCCGCCCGTGTCCACCGTTTCCCCTCTCCGCGCCTCCTCCGCGAAACCCGACGGTGCGGGTGCGACCACAGCCCTTGTGCCGTACGCGCCGCTGCCTCCGACCGCCGGATGCTGTGCACGAAGATTCGAGGTCACCGGCGAATTCTCTCGCCTAGCTTTCGTTTTCTTTGGAGCCCTGTCTACGCCGGTCGATCCAGCGGCGATAACTGCTTAAACGAAAGGAAAAGTAAGTTGCGGGTTCGCATCCTGTGGAAGCCATGCGTGATGAATGATGTGGAATTGGGTTGTAACTCACCAAGCTTCCATAAGTTTCACCTACATCGTAATTCATTAAACCACAATTGCTCCTTATTGCCGAAGGTATCAAGTTAAGAGAACGGGTGAAAAAAAACAACGGAATCATTGGGTTATTCACCCCCCTCCCCCCAAAAAACTCTACGATGCGGCATTTGCATATTTTTAATTTTTCTTTCTTGCATTATGTTAATGCTTCATATTTTAGATATTTATTGGTCATAATTATGAGATTATCAGTAATCATAACCAAATGAATGAAATTAAACTATTTTTTTATTTATATTATTTCACGTATATTTCATTTTAGTTTTTCTTAAATTGAAATGCATATACGACAATTTTTAAAATATTTTTTTTATAAAAGGACTGTAATTAAAATATTGGTGATCAACACTTCGAAGAAGTATATTGTACCTAAACTTTATGTTCACATTAGTAATAATGTATTTTATAATATTCTCCCGTACCGTCGCGAGGATGTTAATGGGTTACTAGTTTGGAATGTTCTAGAATATCACCGACCACAACATAATTTGCATCCCGAAGTACACTGTTCAGCCTCGGAGTAAATTTAAAGCAAGTAAGTTTCCCCGTTTGCCATTATACATCCATTTTTGTGTTCTCTTACTCGCGAATGTTAATTTAATGTGAAATTAAAATAATATATTGTAATATTGAAATAATATAAAACATTCATTCATTACTAAAGTATTCAGGGCAGCGAATCATAAAGTACATTTTCAACCGTCCGTGGAATAGCGCTCTCAGTAGCACACTCATCAACACATAATTCATCCTTCAGCAGTTTTTGCGGAGTTCATAAATTTTATGTAAATTACCTTTGCACTCATGAAAGTAGATGATTATTTTGCAGTAGTGGACTCGGTTTTGGACCGAACTGTACATTTACATCCAGAAAATGCACTAAAGAGATTTAGTGCCGACCCGAGGGAGAATAAGAGCGTAGTCGATTTAGAGGTGGCAATTTTATACCCAAGCACCCCAATGCTTTTAGATAGACTTACTTAGATGGCTTCCCGGCCACTATGGCGACGTACCTGGATCGTCAGTGATTTACGAATTGACAATATATTATGAACATAGAACAAGCAAATAAAAATAAAGTGTATGCTGTGCACAGTCGCCAGTATCATCGATTATTCTTTCCACTGTGAATTCCTTTAGAAATAAATTCCAAAACGAAATAGATATTGCACAAGAGAGGAACAAAAATAACCAAGAAAAAGAGCAGATATGTCAGGAAGATAAATTATGAAGTTGTTCAGCATTTTACATGATATTTCTGATTTCAACACAGGTTGGTTAAAATGAATATATTGGTTTTGGCACCAGACTCACATTTTATAATCCTTTTAGTTTTATCGTCATTATTGCTGTTCTTTGTTGTTGATGATGCATCCTTTTTGTCATCATTGTTTTACAACGCTGGTGTAGCCGAGTAAATATGAAAGACGAAGAAAAAATACTAGTGTTACCATTCCTATCTTTTTGATCTCCAAATAGTCTTGATCTACGGAACATGAAAGTGTATTTCTTATGAAAAGGTACAAATAGTATTTTTGGAATAGTGTTTTTCAAAATTCTGTGAATATGTGCATATGGTGATTCATCAAAATGGTTTAAATAAATATAAACGTTTTGTACTATTTCAAAATTAAAAATTTTCTTTTGACGTAATTATTATTTTTAAAAGCATATCGTCGGACACATTACATTTTATATTATATGTTTGATGATTTCTATCCTAACGGCTTTATTTGGCATTATCCACACCAATGTCTGCCAAAAAATGTTTTATCGTATTCTGTATTTCAAAATGGGTAGTAATGTGGATTCATAACATAATATTAGATAGAAAAGTACAGTTATGTATTACAATTGTTTCACTCAGGCAAATAAAATATAGCAACGGATCAAATAAAGCAGATATTTTATGCCCGACTCGCCTGTGTCGAAATTAGGCATTGAACTGAAATTCAACAAGATTGGCTGACCAGCCCTACGAGATGAAAAACAAAAACTTAACGGAGGATTAATCCAGATTTATATATGCTCGATGCCCAAGAAAGGCTCGATGACAACCTCTGTCCTACACCTCGTTAATTAATGTTTATTCTTGAATAATTGCGACTGAAATCGTGACATTTTTACAGAAGATTCTTAAGTGTAGGTATAAGGTAATTCTGTGGTCATGGAGTAAAAGTTCTTAAGTCAAAAATCTTAGTTTGGGGAAAACAAGGGTTGGATTATTCAGTCACTTATATTCCCCAACGCCGAGCCATATTTCCCAACGCTTTTTTGTCGTTAAGGAGGCAACATTTGAAATCGGTCGTTTCGCTAAAATAAAATATAGATACTTGACTTGTAGTTTCAGTACTTAACCCAAGTTCACCAAAAATTGACTTAAGAACTTTTACCCTGTGACCACGGAATTCGTGGACCTTGGAATCTATCCGACCTAGTACCTAGGTGATTAGAAGATAATCGAAACATATAAAATACATGTGATCGTAAACAATTATTTTGATGTGTTGTCATCTCTGTCTGTTCACGAGGAAGAACCCGGGAGTGCAATACATTCAGACAATATGAAATCTTGAGAATGTTTCAAAAATGCCTGAACACTTTCTCAAAAACGCCTCTAGTTATGTTCGTAAAATTTGTGCCGGGAATATAAGACAGTCTGCTTAATAATGTCATAGGTACGATTTTCATTAAAACCTGAAATTTCGAAAATCGCTATAATCGCTTTAAATTCGCTAATGATAATTTTGAATTTTTTTTAAATTTGATTTATTAATAAGTATATAATTGCATTACATTTCAGCTATGTGGGCAGGCCAAAGGCTTTTAAGCCATTACAATACCTACATCCTAGACATTCTAACATTTCTAATTCTGGCATTCACCCCATTCATCACATCAAAGCCTCGAAAATGAGACCATAAGGTACCACTGAGGAAAAATCCCCTAAGGAGGAAAAACCTGCCGTCAGAAGATGATTACATGCTAATCTACCCAAATCTTTTCTAAACTATTTATTTATCTTGTATTTCACGGCCATCTGTAATATAATCCATTTTGTAGTTCATGAGGTTTTGACATAAGACTGTTTACTTCAGTTTGACGACGTTTCGGAGTTTATTTTTCCATCATCAGGACTAATTGCATTGGCAACACGGTTAGATCAATGTATAACACAAATTGTTAACAAGTATATTGAAACATACTTGTTAACAATTAGTGTTACACCTTCCTCTATCCGTGTTGTGAATGCATTAAGCTCTGATGATGGAGTAATAAACTCCGAAACGCCTGCAAATTATTTTGACAAAACCCATGAATTACAAAATGGATTAAACTATTTATTTATTTATTTTCTGGAGTTTACGTCTTCTCCTTCCAGGCTTAGCCCTATTCACCCCCTGAAATCAAACAGCACCTCAGAAGATCGGCCGCCCCATCGCCATGTTTCAAAAAAACCTAAACACATTCTCATAAACGGCTCCAATTATTGTCTTAAAATGTTTGCCTGGAATATAATACAGTATGCATAATAATGTTATAGATACGATTTGCATTAAAACCTCAAATTTCGAAAATCGCTATATATAATTTTATTTTTTAATGTCACGTTATTGCTTGTTATTTCTTTCGTTACGGAGCTCGATATAAACTTCATGACTTACCTGGATCGAGAGGGTCGTGGCAACGAGAGTAAAATTAAAACAGTTGATTGATGCTTCATGTTCTCTTATGAAAGGAATTGTGGACGGGAATGGAGGGAAGTACGAAAAGACAAACCTGAGTAAAGTTAGCATCTAGTTCTTTGTAAATTAGTAAACCTGAATCAGTAAAATTAGGTAAAAAATAAACGGGCGTTTACTGGTTCCAATGACCGAGCGCCGACAAAAAGCCCGGGGGCGTTTAGCTCTTAGATCATTAGAACCGTTATAACGCCCTTGGTGCATAAATAGTATTGTTTCGACATGCACTCGGAGCACGCGCGTTTAACAAGTGGAGAGCGGAAGCACATGCGACCCAGAGCACGGCATCGTGCGGCATCGTGCGGCATTGTGCGGCATCCGCGCGGCATCGCGCGGCGGCATCGCGCTGCATCGCGCTGCATGGCGCAGAATCGCGCAGAATCGCGCGGCATCGCGCGGCATCGCGCGGCATCGCGCGGCATCGCGCCGCATCACGCCGCATCCACGCGGCATCGCGCGGCATCCACGCGGCATCGCGCGGCGGCATCACGCGGCATCGCAAGCGGCGCAAGCGAGCAGGCACGCACGACGCTGTCAGGCGCGCACCGAGAGAAAATTTGTCACGGGGCGCCGTGCGCGGGTTCATACATCACGGAATGATGGCGCGTCGGGCGCATGCGGCGCGCCCGTCAACGCGCTACTCTTCGCCTTCCATCCCCCCCCCCCCAGCACGCGTTTGCTCGCACCGCTGGCACCGTCTGTGCTTCGTAGCTGCGTGCGCGCGTCCGACGTGTGGCGGTTAGCCGCTTACAGCCATTCTCATAATAATAATAATAATAATAATAATGATAATAATAATAATGATAATAATAATAATAATAATAATAATGATGATGATGATGATGATACGGATAATAATAATATGATAATAATAATAATAACAATACTGTTCTCATATTATTATTACATTAAAATACGGCTTATATTACATTATTGCGGAAATAACTGAGAGTGAAGATTACAGGCAAGAGAATATTTGACCGGACTAAGTTTCTTCTCTCAACATTACGGCTGACAGAATTGATAAAGAAAAGTCTATAAGGGATATAAAGATAATGTATAAGTGACGTAAAGATAAAGTTTAAAGACTAAGGAAAAGGACATAATGGAATCAGAGCTGGGACGGATACTTAGTAGTGAGTTCAAGGTTCAAATGAGACAGCTGAGAAAACGGAGGATGAAGACGATGTTCTAATTTATTTTCAGGGGTTGGTACATATCTGTAACATAGTTGATATAATTGACTATTATGATGAGCAAGATTTGGAAAGCCAGGATTATCATTGCCTATGAAGATATATATGAAGATATTCTATGAAAAATATATACACAAACAATTCTGTGACAATTTTTGCTGATGTAGACATTTCAAAAAGTTATGCAAGCAAGAAGAAGGTATTAGTTGATAAAAATGTGGAGTTTTCCAAGATCTAAAAATAAATCATTTCTACTAGTAACGCTTATGGTGTATGCCAATGGTCATTGTGCAAAAATGCAGCAAGAAGATATGCAGCAAGTGTAAAAATGTTAGATAACGAAAGGTTTGCTTACAAAATATCGAATTCATAGGAAAATTAAAGTAAATACACAAAATGTATATCTTGAAAAATATAGACACAATAAAGTAACTTAAATTGAGAGCGTAGGCTTCCGCAGCTGGAGTCAGTAACTACATGGCTATCCGCAGCTGGAGTCATCGCGTCGATCCAGGAGACGTCGCGTCGAAAGCACAGGTGCCAACGTTTCGGCCACCATTCTGCGGCCTTCTTCAGGTCGAAATGCGCGGAGATGGACTTTGCACGAGTTTGGAATGTGAAGGGATGATGTATTCAGAAAAATGGTGAAGGTGGAAATGGTGAAATATATTGATTATGAGTGTAGGTTGCACTTAAAACTTGTTTGAGTTTCAATATTGATAAAATTGACGGCCTTTTAGCCACGGCCAGATCGGTAGAGCAGTAGTGCCGTAGCGATCTTGGACCAGAAGACCGCGGGTTCGTGTCCCGCCTCGGGCATGAGTGTATTGTATGTGTGTGCCGTCCTTTCATCCCTAAGTATCATCATTGTCTCATCATCCATAGAGCTAACAACCTTGGGGGATAAAAATCTGGGTTCAGCTATAATGCGTATCCCCCCTCCCAGATAAAAATGCTTGCACCTGCTGAAACAGGATGAATGCGTAGTTCGAGTTGTCCTATACGCGAAAAAACTGATAAAATGTGTACATAACTATTCGTGGCTACGTTGATAGTGTTCGTCAAATTGGTATTTAAAACTGCAGAAAGGTAACTGCTCGAGTTCTACGTGTAATTGTTTGGTGATAATTAGCGTGGACTTTGTCAGGTATTTGGGAGTATGCGACGCATGTGCTGCATTCCATTCCGTGGTTAGGTACGAAGTCGTTGAGGTACGAATCCTTGTGTGCGCAATTATTTTTGTCATTTTGGGAATATTTTTTTAAGTATAGAGCACAACACAATGATTTCAGATTATTAATTCATAACAGATAGTAGAAGTGATTTTTTTCGTTAAAACATTCGTATCTTTAAAAAAATTAATGATGTGTTTTCTTTATCGAATCTTTCGCGCGTTTTCAAGAGTTGGGTTATGGGTTAATAGAACAGATGTTGCGATAAATGATGTGTCCGTTACAAATTACAAGAAAATATGTTATGTTGTGTTTTTTTTATTATTTTCGTATGCCATAAATAGCCGCTACACCCACAAAGTCGTCGAGTGTACACACCGAATTTCTTATATTTTGTTTTCTAAATACATTAATAACTTTTTTTAATTTGCGAGCGATTTGTTTTACTTCAGCTCTAACAGCCATTTGTCTAAAACTAATTTGTTTCCAATGTGATCGTTTCCATCACAAATGCTACTTGAGAGAAAGAGGGACGGAAAATCTTTCGTAATCCGACACGGGGTTGTACACTTACACAATGGTATTGAACACTGCATCTTCGTTGACGTATAGACGACAACGGATGCAATCGTGTAAATTCAATTAGCGGCAGCACGCGATCTGTTCGCTTCCAGTGCCAGAGAGTATCGCCCGGAGGAATTAAGAATTATTACGATGGCCGTCGTTTATAAAGACAAATGTATCGGGAGTGTGGTTGATGGCCCGCGTTCCGCTCCGGCAGCCAGATGGCCATCTCGGCGAATTGAAATATTGTCAGCAGCTCCTGGGCGTGCCGTATTTGGCAAGGCGCCGTTGTAGAGCGTCCTTCCGGGATGCTTCTATATGAGCGATGGAATTCTTCCTTCATAAGTTATAAGTCTTAAGACATGTCGCAATTGAAGGGGGATTTCTGTAACTATTGAAGCGATCTAACCAAAACAGTTTTTAACGCACTCGTGTGGTTTTTTGTTGTGATTGTTTCTACTATTAGTATTATTGTTATTATTTCTATTATTTTTACTATTCACTATTGCTCCAATTTAAAGAGGGCGTTTGATCATGAATTCCTATGTGTTGTTTCTCTCCATCCACTGTCCACTTACGGCGTGGTCTCTTATGAGTTGTAGTGTTAAATGTATTTATATTCTTCTCTACCTTCTGCATTAATTATAATTATTTTTCCCTCGACTCCTTTATCCCTTTTATTTTTCTTCTAGCCGAGGAGTAACTACTCATAACTTGGAGAATCAGCCTTGAAATCCTGTTTTTGTTCATCCTGTGAATATGTTGTCGCCATCGTTGTCCTTGTTGTCTCTGCCGTCGTCGTCGCGACCGTCGTTTGATTGATTGATTGTTTAGTGATTCCGAGCACGTTAGCTGCCAGGATCATTATTCCCGTAAGTGTAATGCATGTTTTTTGCTCGGGAGGTACCGGAGATCTTTCCCCGCTGTATGACGAGATCCGGCGCCGACCTACCGTCGGCTAGTGGGTTTTTTTCTTAACAAGTATTTCCTACCTGCGAGGCACCGCCCCAGCCGGGACAAGCTCTTAGCTCATGACGGGTCTTCCCGGCATATGCGGTAGTGTAGTGCATGTTAGTGTAAGGGGCATTTTGTTTGTAAGTGTGTGTGAGGATAGGACACGGAAGAGGAAGATGAGATCGCGCGCGGTCCGTGACTCGTTTGTTAGGGTACTACTCCGGCATTTACCTGGTGTTGATCGGAGAAACCACGGAAAACTACTGATCAGTGCAGCCGGCCGCTAGAATTATCCTCCAAACAGCGACTGAATTCGACCTACCTAACAAGCCAGTGTCGGAAATCTTGCTATCGTCGGGACTCGAACCTACGACCTTCCGGTCAGAGGGACTGCAATGACATCTGTTCATGCCCTGAGCCATCTCCCCTGTGTTGCCGTCGTCATTGTGGATCAATGTCGTCGTCATTCTGTGTGTCGTCGTTGTTGTCTTGCCGCCGTTGTTGTCGTCGTCATCGACGTCGTCGTTGTTAGTGTCATTATCGGCATTCTTGTCGTTGTCGGTTTTAGTATCAATATTGTTGGCATAGTAGTAACGCAATTGTCGCACTAGATGGCGCTCAGACGGGCACGCCTTGTGTCCAATCGATATGCAGAATGTGAAGATGCTCCGAAAGTTCCACTCACTCGCCTGGGACGCCCGCTCGCTCTCCCTTCTCCAGTGAAACCGGGAAGTCGGCATTTTCGTGCTAACCTTGTAGGTCTTGTAGGCGTGTTAAACTACGCCTGTGCTGCTACGGGCACGGGCAACTTCCGCTGACTCCGCTCCTACTTCAAATCCAGGGAGCGGATGTGCACGTAAAAGCTGAAGCGGCGCGAGGCGGGAAAGAGGGCTTCGTACGAAAATATTTGTAAGATTTGTTCTAACAACCGAAATTTGTATTATGTTTATATTATTTATTACTTATTACTATTTCATGTTTATTTTCCTTGTAAATTTTGCCTGGCATAAACATTTTTTGTTAAGAGATAGGAGTATGTTTGAGTGACGAATTTTTGATGTTTTCTATTTGTTTTATATTTTATTAAATCATTCAGTTATTTGTTGTATAAGATAACAATGTGAATTAAATTAGAGTCTGTATAAATAACAGTTCTCGCTAATGGGCGGATAGCTCTTTTAACACAGAACAATATTTGTTTAGTCTTTTTTTTCCTGAAAGTAAGAAGTTAATGCAATTAGAATATTAAATAAATACAACTTAGAAAACAAGATCCTTTTAGATTGAAGAATGTTTAGTTTCACTCTCAATTAACAATTTGAAACCTGACGGACATATTAATTATTTTTTATGGATCATTTCTCTGTTTTGGTAAATGAAATTGGAATTAATATCAGTTTTGGCAAAAAAGTCAGCTGACTACATTTAAAATACTATCGTGTGTCAGGTATCTAGTGACGTACCATCGTCCCGGAGGAATTTTGACAAGCCTTACTTTTATATTTCGGAGCGGTTGTTGTGGGCGCGGTGGCCGCGATCGCTAATAAGATAGTTACCGTTCGCTACGTTTACATGCCAGTAGTAGACGATTGTTCAAGGAGTGTTTCGGTGTTTTTTTAATAAGAGTTCATCTACCTATCGGGAGAGATGCGCAATTCCTGTGCGTTTCCCTTTTCTAACCAGTGATAAAAGTGAAGCTAGCACCCTGTCACCTTGTCCGTGATAATGGGAAGGCCTTGGGTAGACACAAGCTGTAGGTCAATGCCAGCGCTGACAGCCACTACCAGTAAACAAGAAGAGAGAGACACGTTATTGATATTGTTACTGTCTTCAAAAGTGCTTGTGTTCTTTGTTAATAAATATTTGGTAATATGTTGATTATTATGTTTCCGTGCAAATATTTATTACATACTTCAATTTAATGTTGAATATCCTTGCCGAAGTCCACAAAATGTGCTTTTCCGAATTCAGGAAGGTGAAGGTGGTCTTGTCAGTATAATAGGTTTTTCAAAAAGCTTTGAGCGACATCCATAATTTTTTTGTTTTATCTTCATTTCATGGTATGTAAAATTGACTGAGAAATAAACGATGAACAGAGCAGGGTATTGTTCAAAATAATATGTTTACTAAATAATAAAGTATATTCTTTAATGGTTAAATGTGCCTGTTTTCTTTAAACTCTTACTGTGCACAGTGTTTACGTAAACAATTTTTGCCACAACGTTTCTCTACGTTAAATAAAAATGTAAATAAAACATTTAAAAAATCAACGCAAAATGTATAATTTCTAAGAGATTACTTGAAATTGCTGGAGAAAATAGAACTTGATAGACTAGGTATATGCGTTCTACTAAACGCAAAAAAGTTTTTGTGCTTCGTCTTTGATGGTTCCAAACAATTTTTCCCGTGCTTCCCTAGCAAGCATTAATAAATAGTAGTAGCTTTTCAGAAGGCATTTAATTGGAATGTTTCTATTAATGCGGTGCAAATATTTAAATATCTCCCCCTCGGCTATTTCCGTCAGCTGATGCTTACATTCTACAGGAAAAGTGTCTCAGGACATCAATTGATGTCACATCAGTTCTTCTGACCGAGGGGAACTGTGGTTCGCATCCCGATGCAGGCATGATTGTCGACAATAACTAGATAGCTGGGTCGAATTCAGCCGCTGTCTGGAGAAGAATTCTAGCGGCTGGCTGCTCTGATTGGTAGTTTCTGTGGATTTGGCCAAGCACCACCAGGTGAATGCCGGAGCAGGTCCCTTACAAACAGGCCACGAACCACGCGCGATCTTTCCTTTCGATTCGTCCTCTTTGTTATTTCATCATCTCGTAATTACACACACGTACATGTACTACATTTCGCACTTGTCGGGAAACCAATCGGGATTAGGACGGTGCTTGGTTGGGGAAAATCTCGCAAGCCGACGTATAGGTCGACACCGTTTCTCACCATCCAGCGAGGGAAAAGCAACACTATCTCTGATAATAAAACGATCACTATGCGCATGTCACTAATGACCCTAGCACTAGACACGCCCACAACAAGAAATAATCTCGCTTACATTTGTGTGATATGTTGCACAAAAATTGTCTTTTTCTTTACTTATCGAAGCGGATCGAAACTGTGATGCTGCTGTAGTAATTGTGTTGATTGTTCCTGTTGTAAATGTTTATTTGGTATTAATTTTTTTATTATATGTGCATGACAAGCGCGTGGCACACATGGATATGTAAGGTAGTTTCGATTAAATCCAAAAATATATGTCAGTCACAAAGAAATCTGTTAGGAATATTAGGAAATAATATAAGCAAGTGAATGTAATATACCTTTCTACTTCTGAAACTTCAAATATATAACTTACGGAATTCTCCAAGAAGAATACCTTATTTTTCCTTTCTGAATGTTTCTTTAGTTACGCTGTAGCACCATGCCTGGACAAGTGTTACTTGACAATATCACATACCGCTCACTTTCCGTTCTCAAAATTTGTATTTTAAACACTCGATATGGACTCACTTGCTCTTTCAACACGACCTCTAATTGACAGTGAATATTCAGTGCTAAAATTCTCTCTCTCTCGAAAACCCCGCCATCAACGCTATTGAGCACATTCTCCAACAGTTCTGTACCATGTTAGCGCATTTACACATAAATGTTTAACGTTGAAAGGTGGTCGTCCAATCTGTGGTGAATCGTGCTAACAAGGCTCAATAATTTCATGGACATGTGCGTAATGTGCCTGGACATGTGCAGCATATTCGTAGGCTCTACTGCACCGTTGTCCAGAAGGTCCTAAAGTTTGAGTCCCGAGGATAGCACACTTTAAACACTAACTACTTAGCTGTCGAAATGGATCACTGTGTAAAGGAGAATTCTTTTAGCCTACTGCTCTCGTCGGTAGAATTACATGGTTTCTCCGATTAATACCGGGAAAATATCGAAGCCCTCCCACACAAACGGACTACGAACAGAACGTGATCAGTCGTTCTTCATTCTTTGCCGTTCCCATCACCTTACACGCACAATTACACTTAGCAGTGATGTCCGGAGACCAGACGGAAGCTTAGAGGTCGTTCTAGCTGGTGCCGATGCCCCGCTCGGAGAAATACTTGATATGGGGGTACGTCACAAACGGATCTAGTAAGTCGACGTAGGATACGGAACACCACCATCTCCCTGGATGCGTTACACATGCGCGTTACACATATGCGTTACACATACGCGAACAATGGCAATGAAAGAATACTTTCTACCCCAAATTTCAATTTTAGACACGTATAAACGCTCCAGAAACATGTATTTTTTATTATTTACTTAATAAACGAATATGTTTGTTCACAAAAAAGAGCTCCCAATTACACAATTCATTTGCTTTTTTTGTGAATAAACATTTTTCTTTTTTGTAAATTATAAACATGTTTCTAAACTGCAAATTTTTACATAAAACGCCTATTTTCAATTCAATTTTGAGTGCTTATTGCGGCTCAGTCATTCGAATTCTCGAAGGAGTTTATTAGTCAAAATATGCTTAGAATTTGCTTCAGAGCTTATTTTCGAAGTTTCGACGTTTCCCCTCCGAACATCCTGTATATCAGTGGTTGAGGTCCACTGTGCTTGGCGTGCTCGGCGGTCGGCGCGCTCTCCTGCTCTGGGCTGCGGGCGGCGGCGATAGGGAAACCTGCTCTCGCGGCTGTGGCGGCGGCGGTGGCGGCGGCGGCACTGGGCGCGCATTGGCGCGCGTCCTGCTCACTTTATCGGATTATGTTAATTCCGCGCCCAGACGCCGATTAATTTCGCTCCACTCGACCAGATAATTGAATGGCAGCGAGGACCCTTTTGCTTCCGCACGGCGCTCATCTTTTTTCACCTCCCCCCTTTTTTTTCCAGATGCGTTTGCATATTTGACCTTCCGTCCGTATGAATCCGTTTGTTGCCCATTATCGTTGTCATGTGGGTGAAGTGGGGTTCGAATACAAACTTCGTTACGTGGAGCTCGTTCTGTTAGTTGTTACTGCGCGCTCGAATGTATTGTTGCAATGTGAAGCGGTTGGGCATAATAATATATTACATTCTGCACAAAATCGATATTTCAGGCCTTTTGAAGAGTGTATTTGTGTCTATATTTCAAGTGATTTCAAGAACCGACAACAAATTATAGTGATATTTCGCTTGTACATATGGTTACACACTCTCATTGTGTGGAACACCGCTATTTTATGTCGCATCTTCCTGGAATCGTAAGTTGTCAGTTTTCATTAATTACATCTGAATGCCTCGTTTGCCTATATTTAATACGCTTTACGTATTTGGAAGACTTGGAACAGAAACGTCAAAGCAGGCGATTCCTTTACCATCTGGGAAGCATCTAGCTGGCGATTTCTTTACCATCTACCCGGCGGCGCTAGTTTAATTCCTTAACTGCGCTCCGTGAATTCCCGAAGGCTATGTAATTCGAGACTTCACCGATTTCTGGTTTAGTGACCGTCTGGGTGCCATGGAATCTAACGGCGCTGTGCCGCTGGTTGAAAAAGGCAATGTCTAGATTAAAGGAGTGCTCCGAAAGTTCGACGCCAGTAGGTGGCTATGTAGTAGAACATTGTTACGAATTGTAATAGACCGTGGTTGCAAATTGTAACAGTTTTTTTTAACCAATGACAACCTGGACATTTAAGAATCGATTCGGAATTTCTTATGAAAATTAGAGGTATAGAGATTTAGAAAACAGGGGCTTATCCAGAAAGTTTGTCCGGAAGGGGTGGTCAATTGAATTTCTGACATAGCTTTTTCAATATTTTTCGAGTAATAAAAAAAAGTTAAAGTTATTAGCTTTAAATTAAAAACAAATTATGCTCCATTGCATGTGGAACACAATTTTGGATGTGATGCCAATATGTGGTTATTGTTTTGAAAAAATTGATTTGGCTCCACTTCTGTCCTGAAACATCAGAGCAGAATTAAATGTAATTTTCCCAATTACAATTAATTATTTGAAATGTTTGAGGTACTGTTTAAACGCCAGTAGCGTAAAGGATGAACTCACTATTCACATTTAAACGTACCACATTCATTCAGAGATTTAGAATTCGTAACTGCGTTAACTCTACGTTCTTACGGGAGAAAATTAGTAGAGTTTTGTGTTTAGAAGAATTGTGGTCCGAGAGACCAATTTTTCTGTCGTTTTATTTATAATTTATCATTTTCATTTATACTTTTCAGTAGTGTTATTTATAGTAATCACATATGTTATTTCTATTAATCACGTATGTAATTTATAACATTATTTATGTTTATGACGACGCGCAATTGGATAATTGGATTTGTGATTAACCCAACGTTTGATTTCTTTGCTATTCAAAGTATCATATGTTCTTACTAATGTCTTCGAGTATCTCCTTTAATCTCGTGCATTTACGGAGTATCTCACGGTATGATACATTGAAATACAATGTATTTTCATTTGTCTTTATGCTCCGTGTCTTCTTTCGAGAAGTGAATATTTGTAAAGAATTCGAATTGGAATATTTTTAACAAAATAGGATTTTAGTTCTGGATACTGGCTCGCTTTTTTTCTCTCTCTCAAGATGAGTATTTAAGTAGTGATGAGGTGCCATACTATATTAGGCACAGCAAAAACAACATTTCCATGGAGGTTTTTGTTTTATGCAAGGTTGTCCATTTTATGACACTTGTGATATTGACGTTTCTGCCCCGAAAGTAGTAAATTGCATGACTTTATTACAATAATCAAAATACATTAACATATAACGAATTTATTGAAGAGTTTTAATAAATGAATATTAAACACTCTTCATTTTCAGCTTTTTAGTTGAAAAATACACACCTCACTGGCTGTTTTTTGATTGCTTGCAGACTTAGTCTTTCTATGCACAATACGTCGCCCCCCCTGTGCTATGGCTTTCTGATACACTCACATGGCCTTGAACAATGCCTATCTCGCCCAGGGGTTATGATTTCAACGCGGGGCAGGGAGTCGCGTGAATAGAAGCCATGATCGTGCACCTTCTAACGCTCAGAGTCGGGAGAGAGGGAATTCCCTTTCGGCCTACGCCTTGAGACACACAAGTGACTCCGAGGTCGAATTCTACACTGATAGCTCAACTGTCAATGTCCGGCTGCCACGACTAAATCGCGTGTGTGAAGGATAGTAAATTTAAAACATACCTGCAGATGCATTCATTTCATTAAGAATATATCGCGTCTCTCTGCCAATTCAATTAAATTCATTCCATCAAGATCCCCCTGTATTGCATGAAAAACTGTTCCGTTTCCGTTTTGGAGAGGTACCGTTTTATGATGTATTAAGTGTCATTTAACTTAACGTACCGGATAAATTTTCCGGTTAAGGCAGGTTTCTGGCTTGTCCAGGTTCCGGTTTAGACAGATTTGATTGTAGTAGGTAATCAGGTATCATTGATAAATAGTCTATGTTAAAAAACATCGAAACAAATGAATAATCCATTTACGACGGTATTCTTATAATAGGAGGAATTCTTAGGGTTAGAATGCTGTCCTAAATGGATCATTCATGTATTTCGATGTTTTTAACATGGACTGATACCTGTTTACCAACTATTTTCTACCTTGTCTTTACTTGTGGTTATCCATGTATACTTAACCTCACTATGCGAAAGGTAAAATGCCTATGTCTAACCGATTTTTATCATAGATTTTACATTTTTTACATTCTTGATGTAAATTATACTGATTATATTTTATTGTTTAATAAAGTATAATGTTGTAACATTAGTCTTTCAGATACTGAAGAGGACATCACATATGAGATCAAAACGTCTAAATATATTGTGATATAAATCTACCGGAAACCTTTTTTTTAATGTTCGGTTTATCCAATGATCCCTGAATCATTGGATATTCTTGCATTTGAGTGTTGTATTCTTCTCGCAAGGCAGTAGTCGGACAACAGATTTTACGTTGCTCTCTGTGCAAATAGAGACATTCACAGAGCCATCTGTTGATGAGAACTCACCCTACAAGTAACATTTATTTCACGCTACAAATGATTCGTTTTTCATTCTCTTTCGGATGTCCCATAAATATGTGTTCGCTTATAAAACCATCTTATACTAGACTGCTGCTTCTCTAGGTATGAAAAAGCTAAAAATGTCCAGCTATACACCAACGACAATTCAATGCTGTAGTTACATTTCCAACACTTTAGCAATTTCAAATTTTTGCTCTCGTTGTTGCTAATCTACTTATCTCTGAATACGATTACCTGCTGCATTGATTTTGCACTGATGAGGGAGTGAGGAAGCTCGGCAGTGGCCAGGACCAACTCTCAAATTCTCAAATGCCTCGTGGAACTGAATGCTGTACTGTGCATTTGTTTAACGTCTGATGCTTTCACTTCTCCTATTGTTCCTTCTATTGTTGCCTTTTCTGCTTCATCGAACTCCACTTTTCAATCAATCGCTGCGTCTTTTACCTTCTTTTCTTTTCTCTCATTCTCCTTCCCCTCCTTGCGTCTTTCTCTTTTCACCTCTGTTCTCTGTTATGTTTTAATAACTCCATACTCCCTATGCTAATTTCCATTTTTCTCGTCCGGCTTAATTTTTATGTCATCTCCTGTTAATTTTGTTTTTTTCTCCCTTACTTTTGCTTTCTTTCTGCATATTGTAACATTTCTTTTGATTATCTCGCATTTTTTCGTTGTTTTATTTGTAACACGTTTTCGTCTTTCTTTAGTTTCATTTCCTTCTTTCTTCCATAATATTTCCTTCTCTATTTCACCATCGCTTCAGTCCTTTCCTCATTTCTTTCCTGAAATATTTTCTCTTTCTCTCTCATCTTCTTTCTTTTTCTCTTTTTATCTCTCGTTCTTTTTCTCTCTTTAACGCACATTCTTTTCTTTCCCCTCGCCCTCCCTTCCATTCCCTATCATATCAGTAGAGCAGCAATAAAAATAGTATAAATATTTATTTCGTCCACCGTCGTTATTGTCACTTCATTAATTGGAACACGGCAAAGAAGATTTTATAATTAATTTTGACAATTTATGATGCGAGAACTCGTTTCCAATTTAAATGAGTCGACCTGAAAAAGAGCGCGGCCGCAAAGCATAGCGCCGGGCCCGGGTGGCTCAGTGGCAGGCGATTCGTGTTCGGCTACTGTGCGACGCGTGACGGCTGCCTGGCAATCGGTCATCCCGCGGAGATGGCCCTGAAACCTCTGGTCTGCGTCGTGTTTCGAAGAATCGTCACCGCCTGCCTGTGTGTCGACATTCTCTCTCTTTAATTTCTTTTTAAACAGAGCCCCCGCTTGACCTCCGCATCGGAAAGCGGCTTTTTGAAATGTAATAAATAGGAGGCGTATGTTTATGTCGTGTCGTATTTTTTCTTTGTGTATTTTCCATGGAAAATGTATGTTACGAATGGTTTTATCAACATTAGTTAAATATTGCAATTTACACATGTCATACACTGGCTTCTTTTTGGCTTTGTAAATCCTGTTAGGATAATTTTTACATTTCCGTATACGTGCGTAATACAGAGTATTATATGTAGTATAGGGGAAGTTATGTAATGCTGCGGAAAATCGATTTCGAGATTACAACGGAAATACTCGTTTTGGAGTCCCCTGAGACCGAAAACGTATTTTTTTCAAAACGTCCGTCTGCCTGTCCGTCCGAGCGCCAACACGAGCGCCTAAACCATAAGTAGATTTTTTTTTCAAAATGTAGATACCCCTGTCCGTGTTTAAAAACAGTCTTTAAAATAGGAGGTACTTTACATGAAGATCTCCGGACATTTTCAAAATTTTCTCAAAAACTCTCTCATTTTTTTCTTTAAACTTCTGGTAAAGATAGTGCTGAATTTACTCTTATGTCAAAGGTGACATAAACGCTATATTTTTCTATTCTTTTGTTCTTACAACAGTTACAAAAATGTATTTTTTTCAGTCTCTCACGTCGCTAATATTTATACTAGCGGAAATTTGTTCATATTATAATATTTATAAGTAGATGTGTTTTAAATAATGTCCTACAAGGTTTCTCGAAAACTCAACCGTTTCTCTGAAAACTAGTTTAATATTCCGCATTTTCAGTAATGATCAAACACCATTTTCTCAAAAACAGCTCCAATTTTTTTATTCAAACTTTTCGAACGGATAGTACTAATTGTACTCTTTCGTATATTTTGGAGTATTTCTTTATTTTTTCAAAAATTACAAAAATATATTTTTTTAAATATCTCTTAGGCCGTTAATGCTCACATTTCGAGAAATGTGTAAACTGTCTTGCATTTATGAGTTAATATGCTTCAAATTACTACAAATGAAGGTTTGCAAAAACTCACAAATTTTCTGTGAAAAACAGCTTCAAATTTAGAATTTACAGTAGGGCTTAAGCACCTTTTTCTTTAAAAAACGTCTCCAAATTTTTCAAAAAATTGCTACTTAGGTCGAGGTTTTACTGTTCTTTAATATTCATAAATAATATTTCCGTTCTATTGTTCGGAAACCGAAAAGTAAAGAAAATTTCAAAAAAATGTACTTTGGGCGACGATAAATGGCAGCTGGGAAGAGTATGTGGCAAGTTCGTGTAGTTCGATGAGATCCAACGAAAATAGAAAACAAATACTGGAAAGAGTGTGCCATTCCGTAGCACCTGTAGTTATGTTCTTGATTCCATTTCCGCATACTTGCTTCCAGTTGTCTCAAAGAAATTGTTCAATTGGGTTGGAACTTCTCAATTGGAAATTGTCTTTCCAATAAATATATGTACGAGAATTACGTGTTTAAGCTAGTATATAGAAGAAGAAGAAGAAGAAGAAGAAGAAGAAGAAGAAGAAGAAGAAGAAGAACAAGAAAAAGAAAGGAAGTATTAGTTTAGTTTTATACCAAGGTCAACCGCTTCCAAAAATAACTGTACCAGGTAGAACTGTCTTCATGTGGAGCGAAAGAACAAGTGAATTGTGAATGTGCTGGATTTTAAGATAATATATTTAAATCATTATTGTTATTTAAACAGCAGAAAGATTTCGAAAATGCAACCAAAATTTTAGTCATATTGATGGTCATATTTTCGTATTTTTTAGGTCCGAAATGCTTGTTTATTTTTAACACGTTTAAGCCATTAACCACGGACCCTAGTAATGAATCTACTTTTGTCGGTCCAATAAGTTGAATTCATGGATTGGGCTGAGGGCAACCCCTTTCTGGGAACTGCAGAAATACTCGAATAGATAAATATTACACATTTAATATAATTAACAGAATAAGCAAATATTAAGTCACAATTGTAATATATATGTAAAACTTCCTTTTTAGCGTTTTATTATATATGTGCGGTAAGTTGTGTAGACTTACTATATTTTTAATGTGCTGATGCTGGAGTGGTTCCAAATAAATCCCTGTCGGGCGAGAGTAAATGAATACAATATCTAGAGCACAGGTACTCCAAAAAACAATATTATTTAAATGCACTAATTTAATTTATTTTATTAATATTAAAGTGTGTTACATTACAAGATTCGTGACAAATATATTTGTGAGACACAATAATTATTATGACAGCTTTGGCAGAAATTCAGTACCGTATAATTCAAGTCGTTCTATTGAATATCGGAACATTTTCAAAATGTTGAAATATTACTGTACACTAAACGCCAACGTTTTGCTTATCCTACTACTTTTTCGTAACTTAGAGATAGACTTAACAGATAGAATTACTCCTTTTTCCTGTCTAGTACATGTTTGGAATAAATCCGGGGAACGCACGTGTACTTCAGTTTGTACTTTTCTGAATGAAAAAATTCACCTTCTCCCAAATCTATGATTCAATGTTTTTAAGCTAGCATATAGCTCAGACTGTAGAGTTAAACGGATGTATTTTTGTTTACATCCCTGCTACACACTCTAAGCCCCACCCCGCCCCGCCCCGCCCCGCCCCGCCTCGCCACGCCCCGCCTCGCCTCGCCCCGCCTCGCCTCACCCCGCCTCGCCCCGCCTCGCCTCGCCCCGCCTCGCCTCGCCCCGCCTCGCCCCGCCTCGCCCCGCCTCGCCCCGCCTCGCCTCGCCTCGCCCCGCCTCTCCCCGCCTCGCCCCGCTTCGCCCCGCCTCGCCCCGCCTCGCTCGCCTCGCCCCGCCTCGCCCCGCCTCGCCCCGCCTCGACCCGCCTCGAATATTTTAGGTCATTTTTTTTCTGCTTTTAGTGCATTTTATAACCATTTCAAAAGGATTTTATTGACCGTTTTGGCGATGTGTTGTATCATAAAACCCGCCCTTATATTATACGTATGTATGTGGTAAAGAGGGGACAATTATGAGAAAAGGAAGATCTCGCGCTGCCCGTGGTCCGTTTGTAAGGGTGCAACACCGGCATTTTCATTGACTGACCACTGAAAACTCCCTATCAGAGCAGCCAGCTGCTAACATCCGGGTCAAATTTCAAAATCTACTATCGTTGCGACTCGAATCTAGGACCTACAGTCAACTCCGCTGCAAAGGCAACTATTGCGAACTACATACACACAAATACATCCGGTTTCAGTCGCGTTCGCTTCACAACACTCTTATCTTCACCTATATCACCTCACTTCATATCTTTTTATCTTCTCAGAAGATATACAATAAAAGCCATTGTCTGCCCGAGGGTGAAACCATTGAGAGTTTAGCACCGAGAGCAGTGCTTTCTCCGCTGCTGCGAGGTTGGAATTCGCTAAGAATTACCTCCACAATCCCGCTGTGCGTCCCCAGGATCTGTTACGAGGCAGCGTTTCCTTTCGTATAAAAACACATCTCGCTCGGCAGATTTCGCTATGCTCGTAGAAACCTTTGTCTTATATCGCTTAGAAGAGGATGCGATGTGGAGAGCAGAATGCTGCTTCCATTTGGCCCCTAATAGCTAAGACTGCTAAAGCGGCCGGTCCCGTCCTCTCCAACCGAACTCCAACTTCACTTCCCGCTCTTCTAAAAGCATATCTCTCCTCTGCTTTTATCCCCGCTTGTCTCTTTCCAAGTGCTACATTCTGTCGTGCCCTGCCTCGCTGCCGAGCTTATTCTTTCAGCACGTAGAGAGATTCTGCGTCTTTTCTTCTCAACTAGTGCCATGCGTGGTCATTTCTCGCTTCTGGGTATATCGCGAGAAAAGTAAAAAGGAAGATTTACTAGCGTAAAATTCGGTGTGTTTTCTTTCTCCTTCTTCGCACTTTGTCGTTGCTAATAGTCTGATAGATACGTAGTAGTATTTATAGATAAAAGAAAAGGTTTTGTTCTTCTCGCTGCCAACAATATGTAGGATATAAAATTGAAAAGAGAGAGTGTCTGTATGTAAGTTTCGTTTAAGTAAAACCAACGTTGTGCAGCAATTAATAGAAAATGAAACATAAAAGAGTGGTTTGAAACGACCAAGAGATTGTATTATATAGGATAGTTAATGGATGTGGAGACTGCTACTATTCTGAAGTTGATTTTGAATTAGTTCAATTACTGTCCGCTAGAAGGTGAATATTTGGTACAATCTATAACGAGTATTACAGAACTACGGAACTTAAAATTGCAATTTCTGAGAAATCAGAAATTCGCACTTGTGTCACTTTTCTATTGGAGGTACGATATATTACATGATATTGTGCATTATATTACTGTTATTAGTAGTATGTGTATTATATTTGTACATACTATTAATATTACACTGTCTGCACTAATTTTGCAGTTTTTGAAAAGCACAAATTGACTTCAGAATCAGCACATGTGGATACTGAAGATTATTTTTCTCGTCGCATGACGTTAACGTCCGCTGTGGCGTAAGCAGGGACGCACAGAGTATGAGAATAAAGTCGTGACTAGTGACAATACGTATAGGAAATTGCGGTCTCTCATATTCAAATATTTGCTATCACAATCGAATTCGTGTCATTGCATTTTTGCAGTTTTCGTCGGAATCTAACAAAACAATTGACACCTCTGACTGTCAGAGGCTGCTACGTTATCCGTTAATTTATGCGTGTATTTGAAGTTAGTAATATAGATTATGCCACAAAATGAGTCCGCAATTAAACTCCTCCACAATATATTTTCATTTCTTGCTTCCTTGCTACGCCTGTTAATTGCGTAGGCTAAATATGATTTTTTTGTGATGGCAGGTTTCAGATCGGAATATGGACAGATCTTTAGCGTAGTATTCCCTTTGACATTTTATTAGTTGAAAGTAAATGAATAACTGTGTTTAATGATTCAACTAAATTATTTCAGAAAAATAAAAAAAAACAGTATATTGAAGATTGTTGAGAATGTTGATGAATGCTGAGATTGTTCTAACAATTTAAAAATTCCACTGCGTGAGAAAGTTTAAAATTAAAATATTAATTCGTTGTGGATAAAACTATGAGAAGAAATAGTGTAGAATACAGCCAATGTAAGAAAATAATTTTACTGAAGAAATCCGTGTATTATTTTTCTTTTTACTGAAGATCGCTTTTTCACTGCTTGGAAGTAAAGCGACCATCGTGAATTTTAACATTGAGGTAATTGTAAGGGAAACACATAATGACAACATGAACGCACACAAACAGGCAACCACGGCCCTTCGCACTTAGCGATCTAGGCTCCCCAGGTTGGCGGAGAATCATTGAAGACGAAGATAATCAAAAGCTTTGTTTTCAATCTTCCTTTGCAAGTTTTGTAACGCCGATGTTTACGCTGTTCTGCCATTCCGAGAATTTACAATCTGCGACAAAACCTCTGGAATCGAAAGAAAATGTAGGATCAGGATTGATGTTCCGGCCTTCTTCATATATTACGACTCAAAACGAAAACTCTCGAAACCGCTCCGCTTATAACTTACCACACTATATCGCGCCAGGTTGCTCTACCCCAATAACTCATTTCGAGCCGGTTTCTAGATCATAATTCCGTAGGAGCAGTCTCGTAAGAAACAATAGCCGTTGTACGTGTGAATAACATGACACAACGAAGCTATCAGAAATATGAACTTTGCCGTTCGTTATTCCCCTATTTTGGCGCGCTACGTGAAGTCTAACTCTAAACCCTAATTATAACGCAGCGGTGGCTATCGATGGTATTTCACGAGATGATCAGCGGCTGACAGGAAACTGTCGTCTGGAGATTCTGTATAAAGTACACAAATGTGGTCATACATACACAAATCACAGCCATACTACGTTTTGCTTATAAACAAATTTAAAATTCCTGATAATTACAACAGTAATACACATAGGTCATTGCATGTTCACGTAATAACGCAGAAGATTTTTCCGGTCCCGACATACAAAATCAATTACCAATTTTACTAAATTGCGGCATCTATGCTCTCTCTGACCACAGAACACTTGTTGGATGTTAATAACAAAGTAGTTACACATCTCCAGTGACTTACAGACTCCAGTGACCAATACCACCCCCACCAGTTGCTATCAACACCCCAGGAATTCTTTTCACGTCTGTCAGAGGCCATTCAACTTTTACAACATTAACCAGCTCACAGTGTTTTCCAACTTCGTCTGGTAGGCTGTCGGGGTTATGTTAGTGTCTACCAATGCGAAGTCAATATACCGGAACTTGTTGGATACCTTGTTCTAAATGATAATATCAGATCTGTCATGATGTATAGTTTTATCTGTTTCGATGCTTTGTTCCCAGTATAATCTGTGTCATTTTCCAGCACTGTTTGCGGATGGTACTTGTAATAATGTGTGTTATTAAAGAGGAAACCGTATTTCTTTGGGAGCTTCTCGTGGATTATACGCGCCGCGTTATCATGCCTTAGTCCGCTCGAGGACTAAGGTGTCTGCACGAGACTCATATTCAGTAAGTGACAAGAGAGTACTTATTCCTATTATATGCTGGATTTTTTCAGATCCTTTACCTTTTTTCACTACTTAAGGATCTTTAACTGTGTGTTTGAGGTAGTTTTTTTCTGTTATACCTGATCTTGCATTGCGGTAAAGAGGCAGGCAGTCTCAGGGCACACGTATCTCACAGTGATCTATTTAGTTTTACGATTTGTCGACTAGATATTAATTAGCTACTGCTAAAAATATGCATTGTGCTTTTATTTCTCTACTTCTTTCACTGACTACGTACTATTATAGGTTCATGTCATATCAGAGGTTGTGGTGTGTGCAGTTATTATTTGTCTGTTGGATTCTTCTTCGTCTTATTGTTATTGTCATTTGTTTATTATGCCAGTGTATTATGGTTATATTTACTAATTATTAATCTTCCTTGTGTTGAAGTTTAATTACTTGTTACCGGCAGAACAATGTTGAGCAATCCTGTAATTCTGTTTTAATAAATCAGTTAAATTAAATTGATGTACAGGTAATATTTTTAAAACAAGATACTTTGTAGCCCCTGATTCCGAATATTGTATGAAATTGGTCAGCTATAACCGTCCAGATGGAAAATGACTTGTGTTGTGACACAAATAAAAATACACTGGTAGATTGGAAATACTACATAATTGAAACATTTTGTAGCGAGGGGAGTGGTGGATAGGTTAAATTGCTCCCAGAATAAATTGCTGATAAGGTCTGAAACCGGTTTGAAATAGTGAGTCAAATAATATTATTCAGATCATTTCGGATGAGTTGTAAAAGTCGCAAAAATGTATTAATGACGGTAACTTTATGTTTGCATTGCTCTATTTCCATTGTAGCAATGAAAACACAGTAGAAAAATATTCTGTAAACTGTCCCATTGCTCAATACCAGACACGGCGCATTATTTAAGTAATAACAAATTAACTCGGCGCTATAATTTCAAATATTATTATGAAATAGTTGTTTTGGAGTTAATAAGTGAAGGAAATTTAACTTCTATTCTGGACAAAAATTTCGTAGATTAAATATTTTTGCAAAATAAAATGAAAATTTCGAAATCAGCGTCCGAGAAAACACTACTAGGAAAAATTTAAAGTTATTTGCCATGAATGTCCCATTATTATCTTCCTTCGCCTCAATTTCGACCACAGTTGGGCCCCTCACTGGCCGTCCACACTCGCCGCCGCAACCAATCAAGATGGCGGCGCGCACGGCGTGTTCCGCTTAATTCGAGAGGCGGCCGCGCGCGCCGCCGCTGTCGCGATTTACGACGCCGGCGGGCGGCGGCGACGGCGGCGGCGCCGGCAGCGCGGCGAGGCGTCGGTCGCTGTGGGCGGCAGCCAGCAGGGCCGGCGCGGCGCGCAGCGTCCAGTGGTGCCAAAGTGGCAAGTTTTATCCTAGGTTTAGTTTTATTTCGGGAAAGTGCAGATCTAAAAAGAGGATTTTTGAAGGATATTAGGGAGGATATACAGAATGTCCGGGGAAGACACGTCGAAACTTCGAAGATAAGCTCTTGAGGCCGTTTTAAGCATATGTTGTCTAATTAACTGAGCGAATATTCGGAATGGTTGAGACGCAATAAGCACTGATAAGTTGGTTTGAAAAATGCTTTCATGGTAAAAATTTACATTGGT
Organism: Gryllus longicercus; assembly: GCA_038098605.1. Classification (NCBI taxonomy): domain Eukaryota; kingdom Metazoa; phylum Arthropoda; class Insecta; order Orthoptera; family Gryllidae; genus Gryllus; species Gryllus longicercus. The sequence continues at coordinate 232,051 of JAZDUA010000594.1, read as the reverse complement.
GAAGCATACACACACTCCAGAGAGATGTGAATTGATAATTATTTACAAAAGAAATTAATATATTTGTTCAGAAAGAAAAAAAGCACCCAATTTACATAATTCGACTGCTTTTATATTTGTGCGTTAATTTTTCTTCCTGAACAAATGTATTACCTTCTTTTGTAAATAATAAACAATCTATCTGGAGTCTTTCTGTGCTTCTGCAATGCAAATTTTTGCCTTTAAAGCATTTTTTCAAACCAACTTTACAGTGCTTATTGTGGCTAAGCCATTCGGAATATCCATCTAGTTTATTAGACAAAATATACTTAAAATTGCCTTAGCAGCTTATTTTCGAAGTTTGGACGTTTCCTCCCCGGACAGTCTGAATGTTTATTTCCCACTATGTTTAGCTTGTAATTGCCTTGGATACGGAGCTTGACGTACACTGCATTACTTACCTAAATCGAAAGGATCGTGATTACAAGGTAAATATGAAAACAGTTGAATGATGCTACTCCTACGGCAAGAATTATGAGAAGGAATTATGAAAGTGATTTGTGGGAGGGAAATGTGAAAAGACAAAACTGAGTCAAGTTAATATCTAGTTGATTAGTAAATAAGTAAATCTGAATCAATAAAAGTAGGTTAAAAATAAAATTATGTTTGTACAACGTGCGTTAGCTCGTTCTAATGATCTCGTGTGACAAAATGCCCAGAGGTCACACGTTCTCGTGCATTTTGTCACTCTCGATCATGAGAACCTTTATAACGCCCTTGGGGCATATATAATAATTGTAGTCTTGAACTGTAGTGATAAAAGTATCGGTGGGTCTATCTGTTACAGTGAGGGGTCTGGTAATAGTACTGCGTAAGAAGTGTGTTCTACTATAGATTTAGCTTCTTTTCTGGGCAAGGGGAAACCCTCAGGGAATTTTTTAAAGAAAATTTGAAAATATTGTTTTGTGTCAATATGCAGAAAATTCAAGGGAGATTTGGAAGGATAACCTTTGGCTTCATTTATTTTGTCAATGAACAGTAAAACCTGCATGTGATGTATGGGAGACAGAGGATTTTTGAAGGATATTTGCGAGTATATATTTCTGTAGCCTTGTACTGTAGTGATAAAAGTATTGGTGGGTTTATCTGTGGCAGAGGGGGCCGGTGGAAGCCAGTGCTGCCTAAAAAATGTTTCACTCTATATTCAGCTTCTTTTCTGGAAAAGTGGAAACCTGCAGGGATTTTTTAAAAGAAAATTTGAAAATATATTTTTTTGTGTCAATGTGCAGAAAATTGAAGGGAGAATTGGAAGGATATCCTTTGATTTGATTTATTTTGTCAATAAGCAGTAAAACCTGCATGTGACGTATGGAAGAGAAGGGATTCTTGAAGGATATTTGCGAGTATACATTTCTCTATACTTGCACTGTAGTGAAAAAGTATCGGTCGGTCTGTCTGTGGCAGTGAGGGGACGGGTGGAAGCCAGTGCTGCCCAAGAAATGTTTCACTCTATATTTAGCTTCTTGTCTGTAAAAGTGGAAACACGCAGGGATTTTTTAAAAGAAAATTTGAAAATATTGTTTTGTGTCAATGTGCAGAGAATTCAAACAGTAAAAACTACATGTAAAGTATAGGAGAGAAGTACAGACTTACAGAAGTACACGACGTATAGACGTTCTCTCGAAGTTCTTCTGCAATTGTTATACTTCACACACAGTTTTTAATTGTTTTTGACGTAAATAAATAAACATCTAATATAAAAATGATTGAATTTGAATACATTGAATTTACGACTCTTCTTTTGTATCGTAAAGAATGTGAGGAATCGACTCATTTCCGCAAGATGGTGAACGACAACGCGCACCAGCGGGTGGAATGGCGTTATATTTATAAATTCGAAGCGCTAGATACGTTTCGCTGCGCGTGCCCAGTTTCATGACGAAGCTCCGGCCTTTTCACTATACGTTTAGCATCCTTGAGTTTGTCGAACGCATAATTTTCACTTTATTCCGAAGAATGCTTTTTCCTAAGAACACTTTTCCGGCACAGTTGACTTTTCTCGTCATAGTTCACAGCGAGACCCTGGACTTCGACCTCTGTGATTAATGTAAAAACTATTTACGCATAATTCAACATGCGCAACGTATAACGCATTGCATGCCAAAATATATGTTTAATTAAGTAAAAATCGCCATTGGCGTTTGAACTAAAAATGTCCGCCATCGTTCTGCCCACTCTTCTTCACTTTTTTTATATCGATCTCGCGACATCGAAGTTGATTCAGGATGATATCTACCTTTAGTACGGATATACGATTGTTCTGGGCAATTTCTGGACCTTGCAAAGAAGAGTCCGGATGTGCCTTGCATACTCAAATAATTGTCAGCCGTCTATTTCTATATATCCGATCTATGTAGTTCGGATGACAAAAATTATATTATCGACGATCCTTATCGCTAATTTTAAAGAGGTAAGAGTTCTCAGAAAATTCTATTACATTGTTTTATCTATACAGTAGAATTTACGTCGCAAGATTACACAACAAAGCAACTTATAAATGATGAAAAAGGCAACTGAGCCTAAGGCTACAATATAAACATTTCTATACATGAATTATTTGAATACTTTGAGAAACAATCCGTTTCGTAGGTGTGTGTAATATTGCGCATTTCAGACGTTCTCACAGAGATGAAAAACATACAAACACCCAATATCCAAACAAAAACACGTGTAATAAAATATTAATTCATTATAAAAATAATGTTCGGGTAATAATTACAGTAACAATAACGCTCTATCGAGCTCTGCTTTGAAATGTTCAGTTTAAATGAGGTCATTCAGAAAAATTGTTCTTGTGTTCAAAACAAGGGCATCACCTAATTTATTTTGTTTTTCATTTGACAGTGAACGACACGAGCACTGAAATAGGCCGGACAAAATTTTATCAATATGTAATTGTTTTCGTGAATACTGAACCTATTCTGTCTAATAACAAGAACATAAATCGAATTTTCATGTGGAAAACATATGTTGCAGTGAACCAAATCGCAGTAAAAGCGAGCGATTCTAAGTACAAAGGATTGCGCTAATGCAACATTCAACCAAAGGATTATTGGAATGGACATCAATGCTCCTGTGAGTCGCGGCCCAAAGCAGGCTACCAGGAAGCGCTTGGAAATGGCAATAGAGGATAATTCTTTTTTTTTAGTTCTGCTACAACGTCCTTACGTAACAATATACTGGCGCAGAACATTTAAAGTAATCCTGCTTTAATCTAGTCAGTTCGGAGTAATACTACTTTAATCTGGTCTGTCGTTGTCTTTTAATCCTTCGGCCAGGGGTTCCGTGTCGTTAAATCTCGAAGTTCTCAGACGGTCACCCAACCAATAATCCGCGATGTCTGAATTTGCTTAACCTGCGTTACTTCACAATGCGTAGTTAAGGAATTCGCCTAGCAACGCAGGCCATTTAATACATAAATAAACACTTAAGTGTGTTCCTGACAATATCGATAAATAATCCCTTTACTGTTTTAAACTCAGAAGAATAGATTCCCATAGACCTTGTTTTTATAATATTCCAATCTCGTCGCTGCCTGTCTACCGACGAAAAATTGTGCACGTTTCAACCTTTGAAAGTGCGGTTGTAGACTTGGAAGGTAATTGGCGTAATTTACGCAGAGCCAGTGCACTGCCCTTCTGACAGACGACTAACGAACTAAGATTCTGACGGCCTCGGGCGTTATCGCAGGGCCGCGTTACAGAGCTGAAGTATTATGGCACCCACTTCCGTCAATTCACATTTTCTTTTTCCTTCTTTGAATCCACAAAAAGAGTATTTTCTTTTTGTTCGACAATGTTAAGAAATATTTATTTATAATTTTTTAGTTCCGTTTTTAAAAAAAACATGGTCATAGAGCGACCAATGTGATTGTTTTAACTGTAGAGGGAAGGGTAGGAACATCACGTGGGAACAACACCCAAACATCCATGACCTAGGGCGGGATTCGAATCCGCGTCCCTTCGAGCCGAGGCAGCTACGGCCCTTCAGCCTTAGCGACCTCGGTTATACAGGGCGGCCAATGTTTAAACATTTCCTCGGAGCTTCAACTCACTTAAAGCGAGATCTTTCGGACATATCAGAAGAAGAGATAGTCGAGAAACTGGTGTGAAATAACGGAGTGTTTCTCAGTGAAATGACAAGAAACATTTGTTTATTTAATTGAAGGAAATGCGGTAGTGGTAGACTCATTGTAGACTGGACTGCATCATGACTGCGAGGAATTTGTGTCAAATTTTGTGTTCCTGAATCAACTGAGGGAACTTTCAGTATTGTAACAAATAAATCAGTATTAGGCATGATACATTTACAATTCAAATTTCATCTGAGATTGTATTTTTAAAGGTTGATTTACATTGTATCCGTAGAGAGTTAAAGTTGCTTTCATAGCCTCCCAAGACCTAAGAGGTTCAGTTTGAAGTTTTCCCGCCCACCATAGCAGAATTCAATAAAACTACTGGCATAATTTTAAACTATTTGATTTCTAATATATTTCCGCCAAATCATTTTTTTTACCGTTTATCGTATTCCATAACCCGATACAACTTATCTTGATATGAAGCATCATATCAGGGTAAACAGTCCTCTTCAAGTGTCTAAAAATGTAAGACATTAATGTGTTATGTTTGTGCTCGTTTCGTTTACTATCATCATTTTATATCTGCAGGGGGCGGCTGATGGGGACGGCAGACCTATTGCGTGCGCGAACGCTGGACTACCCGAACAAACAGCGGTGAGGGAGGGGGTAGCAATCCGCGCGTCGCGAGGGAGGCGGAGACGGCGGAAGAGGCAGATGGAGGCGAGCGCGAGACACTTCCAGCAAATTAGATAAGCGGCAGCCGCGTGGGATTTAGGAGCGCGACCGACCGATCTCCGCCGCCTCCGCCTCCGCCTCCGCCTCCGCTCGCCCCGCGGGGCGGAGGTGCAACCGGGGCGGGCGCGGGGGCGAGGAGGCCGGAAAGCGGTCCCTCGTAAAGTACGCCCCCACCCCCGCCCTCCGCCCTTGAATCCTACGTCCTTCGTCCGTGCTCCCCGCCCCCCGTCTCCCCCTTGCTCGCCAGCCTGTCCCCACCCCTTTCTCCCTGCCCACTACCCCCTCGGTTCCCGCCCTGCTCCCCGTCCTTGCTCGCCGCTCTCTCCCCACCCTTGGCTCCCCACCATCCTCCCCTCCTTACTCGCCGCCCTCCCCCCCACTCCATGCTCCCCGCCCTCCACCCTCTTGCTCTCCGGCCTCCTCCCCCTCCTTGCTCGCCGCCCTCTTCCCCCTCCTTGCTCGCCCCCTGTCCCCATCCCTTGTTCCCCGCCCTCCTTCCCTTCCTTGCTCCCGCCCTCGCCCCCATCCCTGCCCTCTCCCACTCCACCGGCGCACTCTCACCACTTTTACTTCCTCCGCCGAATTCGGGACCTCAAGTTGGAATGGAAGGGACTCGTACTCTTTCCTAACGCTATTTTTTGTTTTTGTTGTTTTCATTTTACGTTCCTCTTTTTTCCCTTTCTCCAATCTGTTGTTTCTCTTTTTTACTGTTTGTTTTCTACGTTTCTTTTTTTTCTCTATCACTTTTCCTTCTCATTTTAACGTTCCATTATCGCTCTTTTTCTCTCTTAATTTACCTCCGTTCTTTTTTTTTCGCATTTTTGGGATTCGTTTTCTCTCTCATTGTTGCGTCTATTTTCTCATCTCGGGCGAGTGCCTATTCATGCTTCTTTCGTCCGTCCAGTGTCGGAGACCCATATAATGTTCTGAACGCCTCCGCCTGCTCGCTACACTTTCACTCTTATTGCGTTTCTCTGATGCCTCCCTGTTTTATTTTATCCCCGGTGTATTCGGCACCTGGTCCGCTCGCGTGTTACAAAGCGCGCTGCAACGCTGCTAGAGCGTCCCTGGCCGATCCTCAACTGTTGCCGCACACCTGGGGTCGGTCGTATTCTGGAACAATGAAAGGAAGGTAGTTTCCTTGTGATTCGTTTGTACTCTCTTCACTCACGTGACCTAAAAAGATTGAGATAGTCACAAAAATATTGTCATTGTGCGCTGGTTAGCCGTTTATGTGTTGCTGAGCAGCATGATTAACTTTGCGTAATATGGCTTTGATGTTTTGATTTGCGTCGCCGATATTTGTTATACGTTTTTATATTCAGATGTCTTACTTCACAGACTTGTGATCGCAACTTTTGCCTAGGTTATATGTGAGCTGCGTTTGACTCTGACTACTGAACCAATTTTCATAAACTTTTTAGATTTAGCTGTTTTCACCTCATGCATTTCTCTCGAGCATGAGATTGTTCGATTTTCGTTACGACGTTTCTGACACTAAAAGAATATGAAAAAAGTAAAACGAAATTGGCTGTTTGTAAGTGATGCTGTATATTTTTTTCTGTATCGTATAAATCACAATAAGTCTTACTGGCGAAGAACTTTGTTTTCTTGTGGGTGCATAGTAAACCAGACGTGACGAGGTTAGGGCAACTATTAAGTTATCTCCCGCATGAGCATCACTTTTTAAAGGCTAACTACATAATTACTGTTATTTATTTTCGCTTGTGCACCTATTGGTAAAGGTGCGATTTCATCAATTCAGTGGAGTTAGCCCGAACAGGCATCAAGATTAGAGTGCCCTTCATTGTATTCCTACCTTTCGGTCTGCACCCGCACTGCTGACCTGGGAGAGTGTTAGTGAGATAGTGCTGCACTGCAAGTCCGCCGGTTGCCTAAAAAAGGGGGAAAACGATCCCTGCGAGAAGCAGAAGCTATTCATAAGAAGCGCGCCGAAAATTCTCCTACTTATCAGATTAAAATAAGACTGCACAAGGTAAGACACAATATCCTTGTTGGATTTTTCTTTTATCACTGGTAGGTCTGATGCATCCTATTGAGAGCACGGAAATAGTTTGGCAAGAAATTAATTACATAAATACAAATCTCCTCAACTTGTACAAAGTGAAGGGAGGTGTTGTTGGTATTGCATAAATAATGGGACAGGTGTCTTCTGTACAATCGTCGTTACTTATTAGACTGATCCGTTCGTGAAAATTCAACCAGTAGCCAGCACAGCAAAATATAAAAGGAGATAGATAACTGTTGCTTTGGGTATGCTCAGATAAATCCAATGCGCCCCTATGATAAGTAGCATTTAATGGCTTAGCCATCAGCGTCAGATCTGGTGCATGAAAGTCAAAATCATGATTCCGTTATCAACTTGTAATATGTATCATAAGCATTTATCCTTCCTTGTGTTTTCGAAAATAATTGAAGTGGCAAATAAACTCATTAATTTACCAACAATCTACGAGTATGTTTTGAAGTATGTATCAGATATTGGAGTGGTTTCGAAGACGATATCCATATAAATGGACAGTGTGGTATTAATGAGTACTAATGGCTACTACTGAATAGGGCATCCGGTACTAATAGACTGCTACATGATCTTCATGATCTATTCATACACTAGGTGCTAAATAATTGAAAACTTCTGTACTAGAATGTTGCCATAATACTTTCGCGAAACGACTTTGCAGTACCAATCAGTTTGTACTATTATGATCTTTACATATTTCATGATGTTACATTTCCCAATGATATATGGTCCAGAAGAAAGCATTGGGTGTTGTGTGAAGTATATTAATTCTCACAAAATTATTACAATATGGACAGAATTATGTATCATTTTGATGCTCGCTTTTATTGGAATCTCAATATCAAACTTAATTTTCCATAAACGAGATTCCTTATTACTAGTCGAGTGGGCGGAAACCTTGAATGAGAAGTAAACGAAATCCATAATTGTGGAACAGTCTCATTTTAAAACAAAATAAATTTCATTACTGTCACCTCCGCCACAGATAATAATACTTGTACATTATTTTTAGAAAACATTTCGAAAAGAACATTTTTGCATAAACCGCCGATTTATTGACACAAGTAAGAAATACATACAATACAGACCATAGATTTTTTTAGAATTGCAGAAACGGAAAGTGAATATATAAAACAATGATTAAATAAATTTTAGATCAGTACAAAATATTTCATTCGAAATTTAACACCAACGATCACTATAAAATAAAATCCGGACAATTTTGAGTGTATCCAAACGAAACTATCGGTAAATAAAATACAGCAACATTTATTCACTCACTTTTTATAACTTCACTCCATAGAGGTAAGGCCATACTTATAAAAATATTAGTGAGAAAGTGTATTAACATGAAATTAGATTGCAGAATCTTTAATAACAATTAATGGAAATAAGAACGAAGAAGATCGTAGAATGCAGTAATCGCAATTTCAGCTGATTTACAAAAGTACTAATCGTATACTACAGACATTAATATTAAGTTATTACCGGGAATCTGTAAAAGGTCGTTTCCCATTTAAAAGAGATTTTCTCATGTTGCAATTTTTTCCTTTTTTTTAACTTTATGAAAGTCTCTCTCTCATAATTTCGGGTATAATGAAAAGTAACAGTAGAACTGCTCATCGGAATCAGGTTATTATCGGCGTTCCCCAGCGATATCGATATGGCCAGGCAATGCGAGGTATTCCGTATCCCTGCTTCGCGGATATCGCCTCGGGCCGAAAATCGAGTCGTAGATGATTCGAAATCGAGTTGGCAAGGGCACGAAATCGAATCTCGCCGGCACCGGGGAACCTTGAGAAGGATGGGGGCGATGTGCGCAGGGAGACGCCCGAAGCCAAATGCGGAGGTTGTGGGGGAAGCCGACAGCGAGGTCGAGGCAGGGATGGTAACCGCGATAGCGCTGGTGGGGGTTATGTTCGCCACCGAATTAATTTCTTAAGGAAACCTGAGAAAGACGGACTAACGACGCCTTCTTATCACATAGAAATACAGAACATTGAACATTAGTAATCCTCTTCCTACAAACAATAGAAGACGATTTTCTTTACGTTAAAAATAACATCGGCACAAAATCTTATTGTGATTATTGTTATTATTAATATTAATAATAATAATAATAATAATTCATTTTCCTTTCTCGGAATCTACTTACGTGTGTAGAGAAAGTATTGAAATGTTGCGGCAAAAACGGCAATTTTTCCATAGAAAGACTAGAATGGAGCTCAGATATCCTCCTCCTTCTTCTTCTTCTTCTTCCTCTTCTTCTTCCTCTTCTTCTTCTTCTTCTTCTTCTTCTTCTTCTTCTTCTTCTTCTTCCCCTGATGCCCTTCAGCGTCGGGTTCCGCTGATAGCCATAAAGAGGAAAAATCTTGTTCTTATATGTACTATTTTTTCTCTGACTCGTTGCGTATTCAGAATACACGTTTTGTAAATCTTTTATGCCGAAAAACTGGTAACAAATACAATACTGATGATAGTGAGTTTTCCCTTACAGAAATTTGTCCTAAAACGTAAATAAAAAATAAAATTGCAAAAGATTAAATGCAAATAATGCAAGAATGTGCTGGTGTAACACCACTAGTGCCCGACAAAAGATAATAAAAAATAAAACCTGACATTTTTATCCCCTTTCTTTACTCTAATTCGGAAAAACATTTAATGTAACTGTGCTAAGTGTCTCTTTTTACACGGGAGCTAACATTTTCTTATCATAATTTCGTTTGTCAAAAACACTCGTTTTCACCTGCATCCATAATTCAACTTGTATGTGGGTTCCAGAGATTAAGAACACATGCAGTGATCGCACTTCTCATAATGCGTCACACAATAATTTTAATTGTTTTCACGTTAAATAAATGAATACAAAATAAAAACAGAAACTAAATAAATAAATATGTAAGATATATTATTCATATCATTACGTTATCAGATCATAAATGTGGAGATGTCAGTATTAATTACTGCGCTAATGGTGGAGATGGTGGTGATTGTGTCGGTGGTATTTTATGGGTGATGTTTATGGAGATGATATTGTTGTAGGCGGTGTTCGTATTGGTAAATATTGTCATCTTGTTACAGAGAGCCGTTGAGAATTCGGGAATAATAAGAATTACCCGAGAGCATGTATAGTCGTATAAAAGTATTGCCCAAAACTCGAGTTGCCAACTGTACCCTCCGTTCAAGTTAATGTAGTACAAGAACTAGGTTAGGGATTGCAGAGCTCAAGAAAACCTGCACCGAGTGCAGTTCTGTCCCGAGTGCAGTTCTGCCCCGTTGTACATATCACATAGTTTTTTACTATTTTGATGTTAAACAATTATCAATAAATGTAAACGTTGGATGTGAGTTATTGTGGAGGTGGTAGTACTGATGGGAGGGGAAACGAACTTATCAGTGGTGATGGTGATAGCAGCGGGCACACTCAGCCGACAATAACTATCATTTTAACTGAGAACAGTTACATAAATGCAATAATGTATAGAGTATATTACCATGAATTCATTGCAATTCCAGGATCATTCGACAATCATGTTAGCATAAATTTATGAAATATGTTAGTACTGTGTGAATTGACTCCAAAACAAAGGTTCCCTCGGATTAGCAATCCAAAAAATGTATTGGGAGATATTTTTCTGACAATTTCACGGAGGTACAATACCAAGGAGCATTGATCCTTGGAGTGTGTGTAGTTATTCAAGTTGTCTGGTAGCCTTGGCATGCAACAGAAGCTCCGCCAGTAAACAAATTTATAAATCATTTAGATGAGAATACCGGGGCCTCCTCAGAACCAACTCGTTGAGCCAATGCCCTGAGGGGTTGCTGTGGAAACCAGACTGGGGAAAGGTGATGCGTACTTAAGATAGGTTTGCAGTGCTAATCTGTGGAACTAATCCAACAGTGGTATAGGCAACTGCTACTGCTCTCGTGATGAACAAACAAGAAATAAATTCTTTGCGAATATGCTCCGTGCGTGTGGATTATAAGATTGAAAAACAAATTCAATCTGATTGAGATTGCGTATGAAAACGAAAGCAGTTTCTAACGGCAATGAAAAAAGAAAGAATTACACCAATTGTCCGACAGTTTTAATAGTCGTCAACCACCTAAAGACGGTTTTGTCGAATTTATAAGATAATTGAAGGAATGGCGAGTGTTGTGAGACAGTGTAATACACCAAATGCAATGGCAAAGACATCGAAAGTTTTTCTAATTGAATGTTCAGCAGTTATTCAGCATCATGAGGTTTGTATAGTTAGCGACAAAATTTAATATAAAGAAGTAAAATAATATTCATTTTATATGAATGACCTCGGTTTATTAGTAATTTTTTTAATATTTTTAAATACTATACAGGATGAGTTATTTCAGGTTCCCAATTGACCACTATCTTCTGGTCGTTTAGATGAACAAATATTTCTAAGGTAATTTGCTCAGAAATACTTAATTTATGCATAGATATTTTATGATGATGAATTTTATATAAAGTCTAGAATGTTAGATTTATAGTAAGTAGTTTGAGACAATTTTTAACAATTACCAAACAAAATCTATTTTATTCTAATACAAACGAGGAAAAACGAAAACTTGTGAATTGGCGGGATTAGGACAGCTTTGACACAATGCCACGCGGACCTGCGAACGCGCCTGGTTACCCTTACAAGCACTACTCTACAAAACACGTCGTGAGTTTACAGCTTGCCCTGGCTGCGGTGATGCCCCGCTGGTGGGAGATTCCTGGAGAGGAAACTCCGCATTTCGTCGTGTAGGTCGGAGTCGGATTTCACTATCGAGCGGGAGAACACCTCCTCCTCCTCCTGTGATGAAAACATGCACTACACGTTCGGAACAAATGACTACAGCTGTTGAGGCGGACGGAAACACGAAATAATCAATGAATCAACCAACCAAACTTCGAGTCTTGTGTCTTAGAAATGCGCTTAATGTTATGGGTATATTACAGGCTGTGACGAAATTAAAAATTTACGAAAAACATTTTCTACAGGGATCAATGCTTCCGAAGTCAATTCGGGTCAGTAACTACTTATTACTAGAGGAAGACGTTGGTGTTTTCTGACTCATTTGTAATTGTCTGCAAGACATCCTTCAGGAGTTAATTAATTACGAGTGTAGTCAGTATTCCCGGATACAGTTACTGATACCGACGCAAGAACACTCCGAGGACACCTCAGGCTATCCAGTAACCCAAATATTTAACCGTACGATTTATTTCCTCCACCCGCTCAATTCGGTCTAGGTCCCGGGCGTACGCGGCGGGAGGGGAAGGAGCTGCCAAAGCAGGTCGGCGCGCAGCGGCGCGCCCGCAGCGGCGGCAGGCCGGCTCCACGGCCCGGCGGCGGACAGCGGCGGGCGGCCGAACGGATAGTGTTGTGGCGGTCCCATCAAGATGATAGAACAATGAAGATGATAAAGTGCAGGCGGGCACGCGAACGGCGGGCGGCGGGTGGCGGGCGGCGGAAGGCAGTGCACGAGACAGCGGCACGGGTCCGGAGGGGGCGATGCGTCGGCCGACCATTACGTGCCCTCCACCCGCCCCCGCCCCCCGCGACGCCCCCTCGGCCCCCGCCGCTCGGCTATGAACGGCGTTTATCAGGCGATTGGAAACTGCCGCGGCGGCCGCAGGCCTGCAACCGTAGAGCGCTTCGGAGCTCCTGGGAATCGTCGGCGGCCTGCGGTGACGGCGGCGGGAGCAGTGGCGGTGGCGGTGGCCCTGTTAGTGCCGCACTGGAACCGGTGGCGGAACGAGAGGGCCATGCTTGCCGCCGTCCCTGTTAGCATGAGTGTAATTTTAGTAGATTTATTCAAATGAATTGCTGCTGTTGTTAGATTGATTGATTAGTGATTCCGGTCGCGTCCACTGCTAAGGTCATTAATCCCGTAACGGCACTGCATGTTTTATCGCGCGAGATGGGAAACGTGAAAGATTCTACAGAGATACGGGATGATATTATTAGTTTAGAGAGGTTTAAGCATATCTTTGGGAAATTGATTTGACTTGGGGTGTTTGCTGTTCGCCCTAAGTGGAATTTCAGAGCGGGATGTGATTAGGAAAGGGAAGAACAGAAATTATTTGCTATTCTTTTTATGTGTTCTAGCACGGTTTCCCTTTGGAGTTCTCCGTGAATTTGATGGTCAGGTATAAACCATGGAGCTTTTATTGACTTCCTAAGGACTTTATTTTGGACTATTTGCATTTTTTGTATGGTGGTGGAAACAGCGTTTCCCCACACTGGGAAAGCATACGTTAGTGTGGATAGGATAATCGATTTGTATAATAGAATGTGGCATTTGGTATTGAGTGTTGAATGTTGATAAAAGGGTATAGTTTTAATATTTTGGCTTTGGATTTGTTCATAGCTGCGTGAATATGGCCCATCTTCAAAGACAGGCGATTGCATTAATGGCACAGCAGAATGCTCAGAGAGTGCTCACATTGGTAGTATACGTGATATATTTCCTTGATATTAGCGGCTAGCATGCACATGATGCTGATTCACATGTTACAGAAGCTCTCATATACCTGCAAGTTTTCTGCCCAATAAGATGCCTTTATTGTCTTTATAAACGTTGACAAGGAAAAAATTATGCTTCATTCGAATCCAAGACACTGAATGCGGCGACACACTCCCAGTGATGTTGACATTCTCTCGGCAAGGCAGGTCGGCGGGAGCTGTGATAACTCGTACCTGATTGACTTGGTGCCTGTCGTTGACATGGAAACAGAGACGCCGCTCAACTGTCAATACGAAAGTTCCATCTCTCGTAGTATCCAGAGCGAGGTTCGAGCGAGCCGAAGGCAGTGATCTCACGGTTCATATCGTTGGTTGGGGCGAGCGTAAGCAGGGCGGGAATTTCCTAATAAGTATTGAGGGTCACTTAAAATTGTTTCCAAAAAATCAAATTTGCATTGAAATTGCGCCTTACATAATGAGTATAAAACACATATCCATTGACAATTCTAATAATTATTCTTTAATTATAAACGTGATAGTTTTCACATTTATTGATTAGCGTGTGAGGGCCCTTCATCTGCAGAGATCATAGTGACCCATCGAACGAGTACATGACAATGTGTCCATTGAATCTAGAGAACGATATCAATAACGTCGCCTCCAACCTCTGTTTCTCCATACCACAAACCCCCATATTATTTGCACCCAATCTCGGCCAAAATCCTACACAACCAACCTGAATTCAAAAATAATTCTTTTTTTACGTATTTCTGTAACAATTCGCTTGAATATACAAGTAACAGGAGTGGCTAGTTGTCTTCCTCACTCACATATTTGATTAAGCATAGTCTGTAAGTTAGTAGTAAGCCACCAAATCATATGTATAGTATTAGGTTTTATTTATCTATATACTAATCATCAAGGAAATAATTTTTAAAAAATGACAGAGGTATTGATAACGAGGTGAATGATTATAGATAAATGGTGGGATGAAAGACAAACGCAAAGGGAGAACCTCGAGGAAACCTGCGTGAACCCACTTTGTCCGCTACAAATTCCACATGGATTGTCCAGGAATCGAAGCCGGGCTCAGTGGTGCAAGGTGTATGTGGCCCTCCTTTATAGTTCTATTTTCACCACTAATGTTCAATAATTCAAAATTATGAGGGGATCGTAATGTTTAGCCAAGCTTAAGGCTCCTTGAGATATTAATCTGATCCTGAATAGGAGAGTAGAGATACGAATCGTGTACCAGGGACGTGCACCAGTCACTATTGACCTGGCGCAACCTTCCCCCCCCCCAACTGCAGTGTACGACACCCACCACAGAATTCGCACTATCCCGCACCTGAGCTACGCCAAATCCCACTGACGGATGCAGCAGCCATTCCCTTCCGCCCTTCTCTCTTCTGACGGAAGCGTCATATATGCTCTGGTGGACCAAAGCAAACTCTCTCCTGCAAAACCCGTCTGTGTACCTTCAATACGCACCACTCTCTCTGAAACTCATCTCGCTACTACGTCCCCTTCCCTCTTGGTTTTCTCCACTCCTCTCCCTCTTCTCTTTACTATATTTCTCTTATTACCTACTATTATACTGTCGTGGCAATCGCCATTAATAAACCGTAGTTCATGCTCCTTCGTTTCCTTTATCTTTCTTTTATCTATATAAAAATCACAATACGTTGCAATGCAGGAATGACACATGAAGAATAATGCATTTATGAGCAAAATTATTGAATTTGTATTTTTATGTATCATGAAAATGGGTACTGTGTGTAATATCTATGTTCAAACTGACACATTCACAAATACACAATAATGTAGCCACGATGTCATCACTCCCATGATCATGATCATTCTAAGACTAATTTTTCTGTTCGCACCCCCTAAAATTTAATAGTGTCGTTAACATCTCAAGGAAAACTAACAAATTTCATATGTTTGCCTGGTGACCTACAGTGTATATTATGAAGCTACATTGGGATAACAGACATTCTCGCTTCGTACTCTTTCCGTTTTGTTCTGCAATATTAGTGATTGTAATATTGATTTTTGTTCCTTTCCTTCTCGTATTCCACTCTTGCGGATGTAGTCAATTATTCTGCAGGTTTGAAAAGTCATATATGTATTATATTTGTAGATAACGTAAATATATTAATTTTATTTGCTTACTTCTAAGAGCTAACACAGAAATATTGTCTCTGTTATACACGGTGTTTGAAAAGAATGATCACGGGTAGGGGGAGTTATGGGTTCTTCGTCAATGGACTGTGGGTATGCGAAGCGAGATTCGGCGCTAGGCTGTTCCAAGAAACGTATACGACGTCCTGGGAGACATGCGTACCAACACAACTCGAGTCATAAATATGGTCACTGCACCAGTCCGAAATGGTGAAAGCAGAACTTTACGTGGGGTAAGCTAATTGAATTTAACAAAAACTGTTCAAAATGGTAGATGTTGGATCCAGACATTTCTGATAAAAAGCATTTATAATTTTTTCGTTTCTTGTAATCAGAGTTTCAATGTGATAGTAAAATTTAACATATTTTACTCCTACTTTTTTTGTTTTTTATGTTCAAATCTGAGCATTTGCACGGGGGTAGATCTTAAAAACACATCAGTCTTGAGTTTGCTCTCTTCTGAGTACACTGCTCAACACTATTCTGATTCATAACATCTATGTTTCAAGTGGACCTCATTTAACCGTTTACATACAATTTTCGCCTAATAATATCCATACCTGAGCATTCAACACTAAAATACGTTCTGGCAGTGGCTCGGCGACTTCCCTTTTTTGATAAACGTATGACTTAGGGCTGCATTTTATGTGAACTTACATCATTTTATCTGTCTTTAATTACCACCCTATGTTGATAGTTGGCTATCAAACTGAATTCGTAAGATTTTAAGTTGGGCGATAATTTACTCAGTACTATGTCTCAGAATTTACTAAAATCGATTGAGCCATCTAAGTTGTTTTCAGCATTAAACTTCGTCACTTCCATTTGTATACGTAGATGACAGGAAAATAATAGGATATATTTACCCACATGCGAATGAAGAAAAGTTTTTCCCCATGGAATTTATGCATTTTCCCCACTCTCTTAACATTTGAATCTATGAACTGAATGTGATTAACGAAAAGCAAAACGATTAGTTTTCGAGTCGAATTGGCTACGTAATGTTACTTAAAAACCAATATGGTGGACATCAACAAGGTTAAGTATTCACGGTCCAACGTCAATTGATTTATTGCCTGGCAGTGAAACGATAATGCATCAATGTTGCATTCTTTGTGCCAATTGATAACCTAAACAATATGACAGATTTTCAAGTGTGAAATGTCAAATTACTCACGAATGACCATGAATAATCATATGATATATCTCTTGCCACTTATTGCGATTTCAAATAATTTTAACTGTTTACGTATTTCTATCAGTCGATTGTTGCTAATTAAATTATAGTCTTATTTACTTGTATTCTTGTTTTTTTGTCTGTGGTGTTTCTGTAAGGAACCAGAATCAAATTTCCAAAGTGGGAGGATACCAGTAGAAATTCCTGTCCCTACTGGCTAAGAGGCTAGCAAACTACAAGAACGCGAATTCACGAGTTCAATTGTGGCTAGGGGTGATGGTTTTTGTGAAGCTCGAAAAACCCTCAGTGTAACACGTCAAACTTGTGTCGTGTAAAAAAGACAGCAGGTGGCAGGTGCCTAGCAAAATTAAATCCTTCCGGTAGCATCCCATCGTAACGAGATCTCACGTTTTAACGACAGATTAATCGGATATTGTTAATCCGCTGTAAGTCGTGCCTACACGTAGGTCAAGCCTATACGTAGGTCGATAATCAGCGCTGCCTTCACTTGACAATTAAACGAACGTGAATGTATTTTAAAGAAAGAAATAACCATATTTTATCATTTATTTATTATGTAATTTGCATAGTACAGAAATGTTATAGTAAGTTATTTCTATTTGTTATATTTATTACTCTGCTTAGTTATCTTACACTTTTTACTAAATTCATTTTCACCAAAACGTATAGAAAGAAATACTCGTGAATTTAGAAAAGGGAAGAAACGAATTGATATCAAGGCACAAACAATTTTATTTTTATCAGTAATACTACAATAATTACACTCGTCGGCATGGATATTGTTGGTGCCACACTCAAAACAATTCATGATCAGAGCATGCGAAAACATCATTTCTACTTTTATAGTAAGAACAAACAGAAAAGGGTGCGTAAGATTTTCCTACCAGTAATCGGCCTTATAAATTGTCATCGACCTCTTCATCCGCTTCCTCAATCAGCCATTGTGCAATTCGTACTTCAGTCATTTTGCTTAAATGCAAATTAGAATAAAATGCCGAAATAATTATAAGAATCTCAATGCAAAACTATCTTATTAATAGAATCCCAATTATAGAATTTGTTAACAAAAAATGCGTTGTAAAATGCGTGTCGAGAATGAACGCCGAGCTCGCTTCTTTCTCATTCGGACTCTTGCTCCACGAGCTCTCGCCATCCAGCGGGGGAAGACCACCACCACATCCCAAGGGGGGAAGCATGTACTACACTTACGGGCTAATGACCTCAGTAGTTGACGCGCCCGGAGCCACTAACAGCAAACCAACCGAACAGACCGCGTACACATTTAGTTCGGAATACCTAGGTAGTCCTGCACATGAGGAAATGCTCATTTCCGTCTAACCCGACCACCGCCGAGAGGTTCCTGCAGCGTCCCTCGCCCTCGTATCGCTGGGCGCCCTGAATCGATCAGCAAAGGAACTGCCCGCACTGGCACGCGAGCCGAGGTGAGACGACTCCCCACCCCCCACCCCGCCCGCCCGCAGCGCATGCGTGTCTCTGCGAGGCCGTTTCCTCGCGCGCTGCGTCTCTCGACCGTTTCCTCCCCTCCGACTGGCGAGTTCCGCGGACGCGCGAGAGATTACGTTGGCGCGCAAGTAGCAGGCAGCCGAGTGCTGCGCGGCGGCTCCGAGCTCCGGATCTCGCCCATGAGTTCCGGAGTGCTCGGGGACGCGCGGGCGAACCGACGCGGCGGTGCGGCGGTCGGCGGGTCGGGAACTTTCGGGAGGTGGATGTTGCAGTACCTGAACTGCGTACACTCATGTAAAAGGTCATTTTAGAACGTGCAGGAGTTTTCATTGTACCTTTGTGGTATTCAAAGGGAATTAGTATTAAACCTGAAATAACAAAATCAGAAGTTCTCTTGAGTAGTGTGTTGCATCTGCAGGCCTCTAGTACTCTTTTATTGATGCGATTTCTTCTACAACAATCTTGAAATGTAAATAGTGTCACTAATCAACAAGTGCATTTCTCAAGTATACTGGCTAACCTTTTAAGAGAAAGTAATTCAATCACAAACAGAAGAATCACATTCTAACAGAATCAATCGCTTAATCATTTTCGGTCAACTTCATCACGTACATGCTACGTCCGGCCATTTTGTGATGTCACGCGTGCGCTTTACTTTCGACTGAGAGTAATCAAACACGTTCCTGAGGTAATACATTATTTTGATAGAATCATTCATGGCAGTCTTCTAGCTCTTTTTATAATGACGTAAAAATGCTAGACGTATGGGAAACGAGTTATTGCTTTCGTTCTTATCACCAGCCCTGTTGATGGAATAAAATATTTCGCAACGTTGGAAAACTCATAATAGAAATAATAATAATAGAAATAATAATAATAATAATAATAATAATAATAATAATAATAATAATAATACTTATCTTCTACGTTTCTACGCTAGAATGGTCATTTTGTTCATCACTTGAGCTTGTTGTCTCATCAACCTCCCGGCTTCTCTCCCACCCTCTTCTTTCTGGGAGCGGCACGTGGTGTCCTACATCGCTCCACGTGTCACGGAAAGTCTCCGTCACTCCCCTTCGTCCCCACACGTCCCCGCGCAGTCCCGTTCACGCGTCAATCTGTCCCTTTTGTTCCGCTGTGCGGTTTCCCAGCTTCCCACCTCCTCGTGCGCATAGGTCCCCCCCCCCCGCGCTGCCAACGGCAGCCTAGTCTTTGTTCTCTCGCCGTATGATGAATCCATGAAGCGAAGGATTATGCAATATCAGTAAAATATAATTACATAATATGGGATGGAAAATACCGGTTATTTTCCTTTATCGTAAATAACGAGAAGAAACTGACTCCTCGCCCTTTAATAACGGGTAACTACAACGCGAACACTCGACCGTCAGGGGACATTGGATTTGTAGTACCAAATAGTGTCTATAAGCTAATACTTTTAGGACATGTTGACACTTCGCTACTTACTTGGTGTCGAGTCTCCGGCATTCCGCCTTTGCGCCTTTAACATAAAACAAGCTTGAGTCTGTGCGGAACACTACTACTCCTGTCAAGAGACCAAACTAAGCTTGTCTCAGTTGGCGCGGTGACAAGTTGGTGGGAGATACCTTGATGGCGAAAACCCAGCAAGCCGACGTATTGGTCAGTGATGGATTTTGCCAACCTGCGGGGAAAGTACACCGCTACCTCCTGAGATGAAAGCATGCACTACACGTACGAGACTCACGACACTAGGAGGTATTTTTAGGTCGCTTTTTAACATCTAGGTCATTTAACGACCAGTGTGATTGTTTCAACTGCAGGGGAAACTCTAGGAAGAACACATAAGGACGACACGAACACATAAACATCCATGCCCGAGACGGCATTCGAACCCGCGACCCTTCCAGACGAGGGAGCTACGGCCCTTCAGCCTTAGCGACCTCGGCTACCGAGGCCGGTGACAAAAAGAGTTGACGCGTCAGGAAAGACGAAATAAACAATCAATGATTCTGTTCAACGCATGATTGACAAAGATTTTTTTAGCTGCGAGTATCGTATCTTTGCAAAACTTAATTTGCTGCCTTTCTATTAAGTCTGTCGTTCATCGCTCTCGCTATGTAGGGACTGGATTTGTTCAATTATTCTGTTAAGGGATCCAAAACATTTTTTTCGAATTATTATTATCATTTGGAGAGATTATATATTCGAACGTTGTTTGTTTGGAGTATTAAAATGTACATAACTTTGAATAATTCATAATTCTTTCACTTTTGTTAATCATTGGTATATTGTCTAGAACAAAATACTAACTTGTGACGTGCTTCGTGCATTCATTGAACACAATAGTATTCATTTGTACAGTTTTTAAATAGAAAATGATTAAACATATAAAACATATTAGTTTCCCCCACAAGGGTATTAACTACGTCGGAGGATATTTTGACACTGGTGTTTTTTGTTGACCAATACGAGTACACAAAATTTTTTACATGTGCTACAGAAAGTACAGCTTGAATGTATGTGTAGAAAGTATGTACGAAAGGAAGAATAAAAAACTTCAAGCTGTCTTTTTCTGTAGAAATTTTTACCTCTAAATAATTTTGTTTATTGGTCTGTCAGAAAACTTCAGTGGTAAAAAATATCTTCCGACGTAGAAAATGAGTAAGGTTTTCGCGGTCCAGGAACGTTGTGTTATCGTTAGGCAGGTATTATGTAATGGTAAATATTGTTTTTATTTCATTTTACTACAATATTAATTTCAAAATACAAAGTTAAAATACGAAAGAAGCGTATGGCATACGTCAACAAAACAATCTCGAAAAGCATTATTTGCTTAACAGAAAAAATGCTCTTTCGCACGGAAAACAAACATCTTTTCCTGGAAAGCCGGGAATGTTTTTAATTTCCTGTGAGAAAGTCGGTGTTAAATAGCATTTTAAAATGTAATTCGTTTCTTTTTTGATTTAAAAACAACTTCATTTTATTACACATTAGAACTATTGAGGAAGACAGAGATAACCAAGTGGTATGAAATCCTTGCGTAAGACGCAAATAATGAGTTGTCCATTTTACTTCCTCGCTATGGAGTACATAGAAAGATATGTAATGCTGCGCGAAAAAAGGCAAATATTTGGGGGAAAAAGTCTTATTACAAGACCTGGTATGGAAAATGTCGATAATTCCAGTTGCTAAATTTAGAAAATGAAATCCTGCAACTCCTAATGTAGCCAGAATCCATTTTTGTGGGTCCTTGTTACCGAAAAATCGAATAACGGCAAAACGTCTGCCTGTCTATCCGTCCGTCTGTCTATCTGTTCGTTTGTCTACTTGTCCGTCTCTGAACAACGCTAGTTGCTAAACCGCTCCGCCGATTTTCACAAAAAATGACATTCACCAATCGATCTGGCAGATGTCGCGGCACCCTGATTTTGAAAGCGATGTTTTAATTTTAGGGGTACCCCTGGGACATTTTCAAAAAAACGGCTCCATTGATTTTAATTTCATTTTGTTGTTGGATAGGGTGAAGAACGTTTAAGAGAATGGTGCTGGCTCATATTCGTTAAAAACTCTAATTTTTCGAAAATTGCAAAGTTCAAATTTTTTTCGGAATTTCCTTACAACTAAAATATTAAAGATACATATTTTTCCCTTAATGTAATATGTTTCTTAGATAGATTTTAAAATAAGATTATATACAATTTTTCGAAAATTGAGTACTTTTCGTGTAATTTTGTGTCAAAATAAGAGCGAGAAAGTACGTTCTTTTTATGGGGTTCCGGAGCAATCGCCGCATATCTTAAACACTTGGCGGATAACAAGATAGCGAGGGAATATGCCATTTAAGGATTTTTAAGGCCACTCATTTTTGAGGCCGCTTCAGTTACGATTTAGTTTAATGATCTATTCATGGTAATACCAATGTACCAAATTTGAAAGAAGATCATTCCAATAAAAATAGAACTGAAATTTCATAAACAGTAGTTCATCCCGGAGGTTCGACAATATCATAATTAGACACAAATTTTAAAAAAATGTTGTCTGACCCATAGACTCGAAAAATGTTTCTCTATGTTTGTCGACCCACTGAATCCCAATCCTAAGTCAGAATTGCGCCACCACCCTCCAGTTTTTTAATCGTGACAAACCTCGTAAATTGTAACTTTCAGTGTTTTTTACGATTAAAAAAAATTGAAAAATCGTGGTGTAATTCTGGCTTCGGATCTGGATTCTGCGCGTCGACTTACTTTCACAGAGAAACGTGCGGTAAGTATTTGTGTCTAATAACGTTTTTTTAAAAAAAATTGTGTGTCTGTTTAATTAAAGTACGTACATATAAGGGGTGTTAAATTCCCGCGGGCTTAATATCCCAAAATACTATGCTCTATATTTTCCAAGTGACTTTCTTTCTCTTCTACGTTATTTGAGGGTGAATCATAGTACTTTTCTCACCTTCGTGCCTCCTCTATTTTCGTAGGAGAGTAGATGTTGTCATTTGCTGACCAGTACTTTCCACGGAATCGCCAACGTCCTTACGTTCTGACATTTTCCTCCACATCACACAAGCTTCTGCACTCTCCTTCTAAAAGGGATATGGAATTGAATGGGTACTAGCCGAATATTCACTTTTTACTGTGGCTTGGGTAAAACTGTTTATATTTTGTTTTGGGAAACACATTAGTATCGGAGTTAACATTTTCCTTGGAGAGTGTAGCTGACCAACCGAGTGTAAACAAAGGTAAGCCAAAGAATATAATACATTCTTATCCTAATAAGCATCTTGCATTTCATACTTGCGGGGAAACGCGAAGTACTGGATATCTGTTATAGCCAATCTGAGAGAAAATTGTCAGTCTTGATGAAAATGGTAATGTTAATCACATAGCGCCTGAGATATCCGTATTTGATATCTTATTGTAAAAATAAAATAACAATGAGTAGGTATAGGTAACATTTTTATTTTTAAGTTGAAAGGCCTTCAATTTAATTGGCATCAAATTCGACGACGCACAGAGCTCTCTAACGAGTTGCTTCACTTAGCTTGTGTATCATGGACCACCATGATTGTAAAAAGTCTTACTTGTTCAATGTAGTACAAATAACAATTAAAATGTGGACATTTGACGGAAACACTCATTAGAGTAATTTTTGAATCTGCCCAACTCAAACGAGGCAAGTTTTTAATGAAACAGCCACAATGATTATGTCGACCATGTGCGGATCCATTGTTTGCGTAACCTAAATTAACCTGCGTTCGGAACACTTGCGATACCCCGAGGTGGGGTGCCCCCCACCCCACCCTTACTCCACCCTTCACCCCGCCCCACCCGCGGCTCCACCCCGTGCCTGCTTCTCCTCACCGAGCCCCTCGCCATCCTGTTGAACCACCCTCCGCCGCTGCGCCCGGCCCCGCCCCCTGATTTAGTCGCACCCTCGCGGTTCCCTTTCAATCCCGAGGCGGCCCCCAGGTGAACACACACCCACACACCACCGCCCGCAGCCGCATCCACATCCACATCCACAGCCGCCGCCGCCGCCGCTCCGGCCGCTCGATGCGGCTGTGGCCGCCCCACAGCTGCGCAAACCTCCCAGAGCGCTCCCCGCCCTCCTCCCCTCCACCCGTTACGCTCGTCTCCCAAGTCTGGCAGCTCTCGCTTTGCAGGCGGGTTCGACCTGGCCAGTGGTGCACTACGGACTGCACGCCGCCCGGACCATTTCATTGCTTTTTAGAACCTTCCCGTGTTATTAACGTCTCTCATCTTCCATCTCTCTTCGCAGTCGTTTGTCTTTATTTCCTTTCGCCCTTTTCTTTCTCCATCTTCCTCGTCAAATACGAACACCGCATTGTAGTTGTAGTGAACGGGCGAATGGAATGCTGCCTCGAAGAGAATTCTAGTGATCGGCTGCTCTGATCGGGACTTTTTTGTGGTTTCACAGATCAACAGCATGTGAATGTTGGGACCCTAATCAAAAGGCTCAAGGGTGAATCATACAAACGGGCCACGGACCGCGCGGGATCATTCCGTCTACTTCCTTGTATCCTCACCCGTTACTTACACTAGCACATACCCTACACTACTACATACCCTATGTGATCAAAAGTATCTGGACATGTGGGTGAAAATGACTTACCAGTTCGTGGCGTCCTCCATAGGTAATGGTCCACCCTTTCCCTTGATGACAGTTCCCACTCTCGCAGGCATACATTCAATCACGTGCTGGAAAGTTTCTTGGGGAATGTCTGCTCATGCTTCACGGAGTGCTGCACTGAGAACAGGTATCGATGCATGTCGGTGAAGCCTGGCACGAAGTCGGCGTTCCAAAACATCCCAAAGGTGTTCGATAGGATTCGGTCAGGACTCTGTGCAGGCCAGTCCATTACAGGGATGTTATTGTCGTGTAGCCACTCCGCCACAGGCCGTGCAGTA
Organism: Gryllus longicercus; assembly: GCA_038098605.1. NCBI lineage: Eukaryota > Metazoa > Arthropoda > Insecta > Orthoptera > Gryllidae > Gryllus > Gryllus longicercus. Next base: position 207,432 of record JAZDUA010000594.1, on the reverse strand, counting down.
TGAAGAGGTGTTGGACCGGGTTGCAAGATTCAATCGCCATCCCCGAATTGCTCTTCAACAGTGGGAAGCAAGAAGGTGTTTAAGACCTAGGCCTGTGCCGTGATAGAGTCACATAAAACAACAAGGGGTGCAAGCACCCTCCATGGTAAGACGACCAAACCATAACACCATTTTGGACGTGTCCGGATACTCTGGATCACAGTGTATGCCGGGAATCCAGTCGGGAGCGGAGAGCTTCTCCGTCTGGGCAGTAGGTCGGGCGTGGGGAATACGTGGTTGTGGGAAAGCAGGTCGACGTGTATGTCGGTGCCGGATCTCACAATCCAGCGAGGGGACAGAACACCGCTATCTCCAGGTAAGCACACACTCACACCTCCGCCCGCATCCACATGCACAGCCGCAGCCGCTGCCGTTCCGTCCGCTCGATGCGACTGTGGACGCCCAACAGCTGCGCACACCTCCCAGCCCCCCGGTCCTTCTCGAGTTACGCTAGTCGCCAAAGTCTGGCAACTCTCGCTTCGCAGAAGGGTTGGACCTGGCCAGTCGTGCACTTAGGACTGGTTTCCACACCATTTCATTTCCCTTTGAAGCCTTCAGACGTTCTTCTCTGCTTACCCCGATAACCGTCGACTAAAATCTTCCATACTCTCCAATCTCTTCACTATATTTTCTCTTCAAACTTGCCCAGCTCGCTTCACAATCGTTAGTCTTCAGTACCGTCCACCGTATACTTCCACTCTTTTTTGTTGTTCATCTGTCACACAGTTCAATCTGTTTAACACTTTCTCGTTTTACCTTCTACCTCTCTTGCATGATCAGCTTCCTTCACAACTGTTAGTCTTCAGAACTTTCCATCATTGTCCACTCCCCTTCTTTCGAACAGATCAATCTCTTCAACATACTTTCTCGTGTTACTTTCTACCCTCTCTAACTTGATTAGCTGTTCACAATCGTTAGTCTTCAATGCCTTCCACCACCCACATCCACCCTTTTCCGTCCGCCATCTTTCGTTCATTTCAATCTCTTCAACATTCTTTCTCGTATATCCTAGTTCTACCAACTCCAGCTTGTCGTCTCTCTTCACAATCGTTTCTCTTCAATTCCTTCCGCCATTTTGCTTTCTCCATCTCCTTTGGCACCGGCACATTGCAGTTGCAACGAAAGAAATAGGAATGATTGATCCTACGCCCCCCCCCTACGGTCCGACCTTGAAGCGAACGAGACGGCCTACTACTTACGAAACTGTGAAGTAAATCACGCCTCTCCGGCGGGCTACCTCTGCCCGGAGACAGCCGCCGAGACGAAACCGATGGCTTCCCCAGCGACCGAGCCCAGCAATCGTGGTGGTAACCGGGAGAGCTGGCTCAAGGCATCAACGTATATCACCGCAGTACCTCCCATCGGGAGGTCCTAGATTCGAGTCCCGGCGGTGGCAGAATTTTCGGCACTAGCCATATAGCTAGGACAAGTTCTGTAGCTGCCTGGAGGAGAATTCTAGCAGCCGGCTGCTCTGATCGGTAATTTTCCGTGGTTTAGCCGACCAGTACCAGGCGAATGACTCAGCGGTACCCTACCAAACGGGCCACGGACCGCACGCGATCTTGCCTTCACGTTCATTGTCCATTATACACACATTTACATGCGCTACACTACTACACATGCCGGGAGCTCATAGCTTGTCCCGGCTGGGGTGGTGCCCCACTGGTGGGAGATACCTGATTGGGGAAAGCCCCGCTATCCGACGGTCGGCGACGGATCTCGCCAGCCAGCGGGGCAAGATCTCGTGCACATCCCGAGTAAAAGCAAGCACTACACTTTCGGAAATATTGAACTCTGCCGTTGACGCGCCCGGAATCACTAGGAATCCATCAGTCTATCAATCGGGGCGGCAGACGTGGTTGAATGCAGCCAGAAGCAGCGCGAGCTTCGCCAAGAGCAGCGTGAGCTGCAAGCCAGTTGATGACCTACATCACAGAGAGTAGTCCATTCATTTGCTCCGCCGATTCTGACACCGTATTATCAGTCTGTTGGACTTCATCACTTCTAAGTTTCGTTTTTGATCAGATGAGTTCAAATATTAAGGTCTTTAGGGGTTAAATAAGCAAAAACCAGCTGTCAGTGAACATTTGTTTCGTATCAATTAAATATATTACTAATTGTTAACTAAAAATATAACTATCAATATCTGTGCTGCATTCGTGCCCCACGATTCAGCGTTGTTGAGCGAAAACTGCATTTTGATATCGTGAACGTATTAGAAGATATGAGGGTGGCCTGCAGTTGGCGGGACCCCGATATGTCAGCATACAAAATACTTCGGTGTTTAATTGACATCGGAACGAACCCCCTCAAAAAAACTGTACAAGGTATGAGTTTTGTGACTGACTTATTTTATTGTTTCAAATATTGCTGTGTGCTCGGTATTGAATGAATTTTTTTGATGAGGATTTTTTTTCATATTATTATGCTTTTTTATTTTCTATGTTGATGTTTTTATTAAGAAATTTGTGCCACGTATCTTAATTTATTTACTTTAAGATCGTGTTAAGGGGTCACAAATTGCGCATGAAACGTTGTGCTACACGTTTAAATTAAACACGTTTAAAAAGCAATAAATATCTACTTACAACGTCATTTGTTTATTTCAGTCGTCAAGAGCTTAATACTTGAAGTCAACTTAACCGCCTTAATATGTCAAGTTGTCAGGAAACTACGTACTGTGCGGTATTGTGAGCGTTGGAAACCAAAACCATTATTACCAGTCTATCCAAAACCATTATTAATGTACGAGAAAATGTTCGTAATGAATTCAATTGTTATCACTTCTCCTAACCTCCTGAATGCTGACTGACGGGACAATCAGGCGAGAGGATATTAAATGACGGCGGTTGCGCTACTCTCTGTATCGAGGGACAATGCGAGTCAGCGGGACATGCTATTACATGCGTTTGTTCCATTTACAAAATAATGTTAAAATTAAACCACGTAATATTAAACGTTGCCAAATGTAAATTGCTGATTTAATAAACTTTTGTTCTTGATATTTCTAAACACACATGGTTTATCTTCAGTTGCAATAAGTGTTGGCTGGAAGTAACTTGGCAAATATTATTTCTATAAAACATCAGATTACGTTTGGAAAGTATGTCATGTAATGAATGAAATCTCAGTGAAGTGACAGCGTATAACAACTGCAACGGTAATGGTTAACACAGTATAATGTATGGTATACAACTAGATCAAAATTCACTCAGACAACTAAAACGTGTAATAACTTATTGTCTAAAAATATGTAAAACTCATTGAAACATTCAGCAGTTTGCTACTTTTTCTACTCCAAAATACGCTGTGCCAACTTCCATTTCTGTTCCATCACAATTGAAACCATCAATGTTACAAGCCATTACTCATGATAAACCCAAGTCATAACAATTATGTACGAATTAATAGCCTATTATGACAAAAGTGATAAGATAAAACGCAATTAGAGCAGAACGAAACGAGACTCTTGAACCATTGTCACCAACACTGGCGAATAAGAAAACCAAATGTTGGTGGTTTTACAATAAATACTTTTCACTCTTTCTATGCTACTTTTGCCACTTTTTTAGATATTATTTTCAGTATATTTTCACAAGTTAATATCAAAATCTTGTGAATGAAATAATGTTGGTGACAAAATTATTGGCACTCTCAAGCACAAAACGTATTGCAAATTTTTATATGAGTCTTAATTTCTCGATTAAATAACACACAATAATTTTGAAAACTTTTAAATACTCTTTCTTATATAATTCGCAATCAAAATGTTATGTAAGTCTTAAAATTGGATTTAGGAACTCATAAATAATCATATGATTTTCTATTTTTGAGATATTTTTGTTTGTTTGTTGTTTTTTTCTTCCTTTGCCTGTCTTTCGGCACATTTTCACCCAATGTGCTCCGCACAAATCGGGGCCACAACCTCACCAATACTCTTTGTATCTGTCTACAAAACACATCTTCAATCACAGTTCATTTAGCTCACAATACAAATAGTCAAATTCGACGTAGAAATCGTAAGCAATCTCCCTGGCCGATTCATACGGTACGGAGAACTCTATTAAAAAAGGATAAAATGTGGCTATGTCCCCAGAACCGTCACAGAACTAAAACTAATTACAAAATGTCGTTAACAACAACTCAATCGAAAGTAATAGCCTCCTCCCTCGCAATCGTTGCAGTCTATAAACAAAATTACTCGAATAATATTGTCTACATTATCTTTCATTATTCACACCCAACGTATCCACACTATACGTTAAATATGATGTGTTTGACTCATCAGACTACCTCCCTATCATCATTATCATCATCATCATAACCACATCAACGACCAAAAGCACGCACCTAAACAACCCCATATTCCATCCACGGTTTGGAAGGCATGCAAATTTTATCCCTTTTACGCCATCCCTACACACAATCCATGATTTCACCCATATTCTCAAAATAAAATAACACATTCCTCTTTACGAAAATAATCCATCATACACAACACTTGTCCTGACCCTCGATCCGATGGATATAAAGGGGCCGAACTTCGAAAAACCACTAAACAAGAAAGGAAGCAGCCTCTCCTCTTTGCAGCAGTCAACCATTAAATCCAGTACTGTTCGCGTCCCCATCGTTCTTCCTCTCCTATCCATCACTTGCTCGTCTTCATGCTCTTCGCTCCTCATCCACTCTTCTACGTTTTCCGGAATTTTTAGCTTCAATCTTGCTTTGTCATCCACTCCGCCACTGCACATATTTTCTGAAAATTATTTTGTGTCACCATATGGTAGCAGAAAATTAGACAGTTACATCTACATCTGGGTTTCTCCAATAATTATCATTATTAAAACGCTGCAAAGAACATCACTCTTTTTCCTTTTAATCTTTAAGGAATGCTTGGTTTTAATTTTCCATTCACCACGATTGCGAAATACGCTCTCATCAATATAGAGGAAGAACGAGACGAAAACTCTTTCGACGCGAAATTAAAAATGGGGATCAAAAGGTAGTATGTGAGCAGTTTAGCAGTGGATCAACACGGAGTGCATTCTCACTTAGTTTCCTTGTCCTCTTTTACATCTCCGGTTCAATTTCGTCTCGTCTAATTTCTTTCTCCTAATTTTCTCTACAACTCTCTCCGCAGCAGAGACTACCGCATTCATTTTGGTGCCTCTTCTTTTCCTTTTCATTTCCCACTTACTGCTCGCCGTCCTCTATGCTTAATTATCTAACGATTCCACTGTGTCATTTACCCACCACTGTTTCCTGACACAACGATGAACCGTTTGAAACCGTTCCACCCTGGCGCATTGCTCTGCAAAGACACACACACAACCACTCGCGTCTGTTTGTCCGCAGCGCACGAGCTAACACCGGTCGCCTCGCGGCACTCCGCATACCCGAAATCTTTTGCGTGGAGGTTCACAGGCACTCTCTACCCCACCCAAGCAGTGAAGCACTTGCACTCCCACTCCCTGCAGATTTGCATAGCCCCGGCCACGCGCCAGCTCCCCGCCGCCCCCGCCGCCCTGCCACCCCCGCCGCCCTGCCGCCCCCGCCGCCCCCGCCGCCCCCGCCGCCCCCGCCGCCCCCGCCGTCCCCGCCGCCTTCGTCCCCCCGCCGCCCCCGCCGCAACATTTTATTTTCTAAATTATTCCGTGTCATGCCTCACAATAGAGATGTATTGCACTCGTGTAGATATCACTCGCTAACTACCTATGTATGCACACCACCTGTGTATACTTCGATTAAAACTTAGAGGCACTTCAAGGTCATGAGCTGGACGGAGAGTGGGTCACTCATCCAATTGGGAGCTTCGTTACGACTAAATTTTTTAGTAGCTCCCGATATGGTTACTCTCCCTCCTCTTCTTCCAGCTCATGACCTTCAAGTGCAACTCTGTTTAAATTCGGAGTATATCTGTAAGTATTAAACATTTGATGTTATCTTCCTTTTTTTATTACTTAAAGATTGTGCCCGGGAGTCTACATTATAATTAGACATTTCAGAGTGAACGACCCTGAGTGCAGTGTATGATACAAGAAACACACGTACATTTTTCAAATTATTGTCATTCACCATTTACATCCTCATATCGCACAATGCGCTGTGTCTGGACATTAATGAACACTTCAGAATTTATATATTTATTTATATATTTATTTGTTTTATTTACTTATTATTTACTATCAAGAAGCAATGCAAGGAGACATCTCCTAGGTCAAAGAGTGAAGCGAAACAACGAAAACCCCGAAAGATATGGCTGTCGTTGATGAAGATGCTAATTACAGAAATATACTCGTACCACATTGTGAAATTACAAAATACAGAAAGAAACGAATGTTTTAGAATATTTAATTCATAGTGATATTTTATGAAATGAATATCTTCATTTCATACAGTAATTTAAATAACAATAAAACCCGGGACCCTTCAAGGTGCTGAGTAGGATGGTGCGGTATCAACATCTTTTGTACAGGTCTGGGCAGTACAGTATTTACCTAAATATCATTTTGAATTAATTACACGTAAAATCTTTTATCCCAGAAATCGTATTAGAAATTCTACCTTATGTGTTTCTTCAATTCAGGTCTTCCCTTCAATATTTCTCATCCATCGCCTTGTATTCCATTTGTCTCTTACGTTTCTTCGCAATACCATTTTCCTCAATACAACTGCTTTGACGTGAAATTCAAAATTCCGTGTAATATTTTATCCGTGTAATATTTAAAATTTGATTTTCGTCATTTCTTGACATTAGAAAGATCATAAAATGGGAATCATGTCAATGTCTCGGTGCCGAACATTAAAACATAATATACCCTCACTCCTGGCTCGTATCGTATATATTTCGCTAGCATGAAACCTTCACATTGTGCTCTATATTCACGGATCTCCTTGCCCATAGATCCCGTCACGCGCTATTCAATGCAGTCTGCCTCATCTCTACTGCACCTTCCCCATCTTTTCCGTCCTACCTGCTGACAGGCTTCGCCTCTTTACCTTTACATCACCGCTTCATGTTTGTCGCCAGTGATGCTACGGTATTTTCTTCTCTTGAAGGCCCGAATCCGTTCCTTCTCGAAAATGAATATTTTTCTTTTGAATAACCTCAGAGTTTGATGTTCAGGAAATTAACGCCTATGGATTGTATGCTGTAATTTTGTAAATACATCATTAAATTTTAATTCTCTCTCGATGGAATTGATGGCATTGTTATTGCTATCCTTGTTTTCACTCTGCAGATCTCTATTAATATTATATGACTTGGAGAGGTAACTATATTGCCAAAAAGGATCATTGCAACACTAGAGTTAATGAAAGGAGAGAAAATGGACAAACATGTTCCCATTGTGTGTGACTTCTGTTGATCAGAATATTTCACTATATTTCTAAGAATATGTAATATTTCGACAATTTTGTCTCTTTAAAAAGTTTTAATTATTGAATATTATATACATGTGCACTATATAATATTAATGGCAATATTGAATATAGAAAAACTGTACACAGTGTAATTGTTTTCGTTCATCGATCTTGTATAACGCCAGTACTGAGCCGAGACACGGGCTGCTGTCTCCGTCGGGACTCGAACCCTCGGACTGGTCACTGCAGTGACTTCAGTTGATACCCTGAGTCACCTCAGCCGATATGTATTTTCGAAAACAAGCTGAAAGAGATTGAACTCAAAGTTCTGAAAACAAAAGTAACAGTAAAAAGGGAAGCTTTGTTTACTAAAAAGTGAATTTTCTAACACGGGGCTATTCGATAATTAGTCATAAGAAAATAAGACAGAAGTATTCTTTGTCTGAATGACAAAGAGAACAGTTTGAACCAAGTTCGCCATGTTGCACTAAACCGGCGGCGGCACACTCTATGAACCGGATCTTTCGGAGAGTGACCTGAAGTACAGCATGGACCGCAACAGCTACTCGTCTGCCCACTGCTGCGCTGGGCGTCGGCCATTGCATCACTGTTTCTGCTGAGCCGAGTGTAAAGTTCAGGATCCCTACCTATAACTCAAGACGGCCGCGAACATTTTCAGTATTTCTCTTCGGTAATAAGCATGTTACGACAGTCGATCAAGTAGTCGTCGCAGTAATATAGAGTTTCCACCTACCTCACAGCGTATACTATACACTATCGATTTTCATACAGTCACATGCTTAATAATGCCTGAAGCTCTAAAGAATCATTTCGTCACTTTCTTCATTAATTCAGTTTTCTGAAGGACAATTGGGCGAATAAAACCTTATTGTAGCTTGCCAACGTTTGGGAACGTCCATTGTACCCTACACAGGGCTGTAAATTACGCACAATTTGTCGTTAACACAGTGAATAGAAGTATTTGAAAATTTTCTAGGAATAGGAAAGAATAGAATTCAAAATTGTTTTGAAATAATCAAGCCGTGTAGTAACTAACGTTATGTCTAATAATACCTCCGATAATGAACTATTAAACGTTCGGAAGCTTTAGCAAGCTAAATGAGGTTTTTATTTGTCTAATTTCCCATTATAAAACTGAATTGGTTTTTTACTTGCAGTTATAAATGAGAGAAGATTCTATTTATATTTAAATTTCACTGTTCTAGAATCTGTACAGTTTAGAAAAAATCCTGATTGACCCATCGCGTATCGAAATATTTGCATTCATCACAATAATCCTGATAAATTCGAGACACTGGCGTTTTAACATGAGGGTTGTAACTTCAAAACCGTTTTGGATCATCCTAGATATGGGACATTCTAAAGGCTAACAGAAGCTTTTGGAAGAGGGTTCCAACTTTTCTGTCAAGGATGGTGGGCTACGGTAACGTGGAAAGCGGTATTCTGCTCTTTCTTTTTCTTCGTGCGCATGTTTCATCGTTAGCCCATCTTCTTCTCATTAGCGTCAGATCTCTGACTGGACGGTGGCGACCTGTACTTGTCTTCCCGGGCGATTAAGAGTAATGAATGATGCTCTCAATGAATTCCGTGACAGTTTTCCCTTGCTCACGTCACAATGCCAAGGTGATACATACATACCTTAGTCGGGGGGACGAACCCGGAACTCTTGGTTAGGCGCATTGTGGCCGCGTGAGCATATAGGACGCGTGTATGCAGTCAGAACTAGTATTAATATATCAAGGTCAATTACATTTATTATTATGTTATTATGTTACAATTATTATTATGTTAAGAGAGGTTTGGATAAATTCAGTGGTAGAGGTTGATTGGATAAAGTCGTTTGAATGAAGATAAAGGGATAACTTCTCCCTTCGTCCGAATACTGTTGGTATTATCTACAAGTGTTGTCTAAAATAGGTGATTGTCTGAGCATGAGTCATCTTATATTCTTAACAAGTACTTTAACGTAAAAATGCGTTGGAAATTATCCTTCGAGCGAACGCGTGGGCGGTATAAATGCCGGCTTTAAAAATATAATAGCGCTGCGCCTTGGTGGTTGAACTCAACATGATGGGAAGCTAGGTATTCTCTAGTTATCTATTGAGACACAAGATAGCGGTATCATCTTCTTTAAGACCCACTCTAATTGGCGCCAAATTAGCGCTAAAGTGACCAACGCCATCAGTTTTTTTTGCTCTACGCGGCATAAACACTGCCACGAGATCGCGCCTGTCCCAGTTTTTTCACTAATGTGATGGATACGGTTAAGTATTTAAAAATAATCCTGTTTTACTTATTAATGTGTGAATTAAATTAATTAGTTGTTCATTACATGAAATTTGTAGGTGATTTCAGTAGATTTTACTAATCTAAATAATACTTACTATTCTCATTTTATTATAATACCTAGCTACCTACACATTCTCTCTCCACCTCTACCATTTTTATCTTTCATATTAGACTTTTACCTCTACGCTGTTAGTCTTTAATACGGATTTTGATTATGTCATTATATTGTTTGTATTTGTCATCAGTGTTTTGTGAAGCCAAAATAGAAGTCTGATATTGCAGATTTTCTCCTTCAATATTTTTTTTTTTATAATGATTAAAATTGTTTCAATAAATTCTTAAGCTACTACAATGCCTAGTTGATGTTATTTAATAAATTAACGGTCAACAGAAACAGTAATATTGAGAAAAGGGAAGGATTTTTAAAATATATATTTATTACGAGTGAATATACGAATGAACGAAAATACATCATGTGTATTTTCCGACTTAATATTAATCTAAATGCTAATCTTACAATTGTATCTGACATGAATAGGAAACTCACAGAGCATCTATGAGATTCATTTAGTTCAGAAAATATGCTAAGGAATAAATCTAATGGGTATCAATTTTTTTTATTCTAATTGGGAGCTATTAGGTGGTGGCCAAACCGCAATGGGTGGCTTGGGTTATCGTATTTATTTTGGAGAAGAAATTATTAAATAGCGCAAAATGGTAAACTGCAGGGTATAAAATTCAATTCTTTGTGCAGTTGAATGTTTGAGGTGAACGAGAGTGTATGAGTGGCAAGTCTGAGGAAATGATTTTGGATGATCTGTAATTTATTGATGTTAGTTTAGAGGCGTTGATCCAAATAGGGTAAGTATAAAGCATTAGGGTTCTAATTATTGATTTATAGATGGTGATGGCGTTGTTTAATGAGAGCTTACTATTGCGAATTAAGAGTGACTTGAGTTGAATTAGTATTATTTCGGCTTGGTGTGCTTTTACTGTTATCTGTTTTTACCAATTTAGTCTGGTATCAAGATCCAGCCCTAAGTATTTGACAGATTGATTGTGTGGGGTCCATGGAATTGGGTGATTGTTTATTTGGAGTTGGAAAAGGGGAAGATGTTCGTTGGCGGCAAAAAGACCGCCCCGCGATCGCGCATGCGACACTAAATCACGCGAGCGCCACAAGGTTAAGCCTTGAGCAGACTCAAGGTTTAATGAATTGCACTGAAGTCTCAAAGCGTCAACTCAGATGTAGAGTTAGTTTAGATTAGGTTAGATTGTACCGTGTAAATACTGGCGAAGTGGAAATCGAAACCGTATATTCACCTTCTCTCCCACTAACCTTAGACACACCTTATTTCACTAGTAGTCTGATCTCTATTTACTTCATATCTGGTATTCCTCTTACCATAGAGCAATTCCACTATTCCAGCCACTTCGTGTTACTTTGAAGTCAGCCAGATACTATCCAAAGTATGCTCTGAAACAGTTCTTTTAACTTCAGACTTTATCCGCTCATTTTGCATAAATACTTCAAACATTAACACGTTAATTCGGAAATTAGACAGATTCGCACTTCAGCAATAATACATATACGTTAATAGTGCATTTTGCCAAATGTGTGTGTGTGTGTGTGTTCCACAAAAACATATTTTGTATACGAGCCTTATAAACGACCTTTTCCGTTGCAAGAAATCGTTCATAAAATGGCATTTTATGGTTCACATTATGACGTATTAGACGTTTATGACACGAATAATTGCGTCATCACACGTTCAGCCAATCGCAGGGAGCGAATCGTGGGGTGGTGGCGATAAACCGCGCAGCCGATCGAATCGCAGCGGGCTCATTCGCGAATTCGGGTTGGCGGTAAACCGCAGAGTCGACCACCGATTTTTCGCACAGCTCTCAAATAATATTCGTGAGTTTGTTTCCCAAAATATTAACTTTGATATTCTTATACATTTATAATGCTACCCGTTTATAAGCTTACTAAAGCAGTAGGATTTTGAAAACGTTCTAAAATCGCTCGTTTTTGCGTAAAATCGCTTTAATTAAAGTGCTGCTCCGGCATTCGCCTGGTGTATATCGAAAAAAAAACACACAGAAAACTACCTATGAGGACAGCCGGACGTTAAAATTCTCCTCCAGACTGCAGCTGAATTCGAACCAGCTCTGTCACTGGTGTCGAAAATCCTACTGGGAGACATGGCTCAGGGCATCAACTGATGTCGCTACAGTCCCTCTGACCGAGAAGTTCTATGTTCGAGTCCCCACCGTGACAGGAATTTCGACACTAGATTGCCAGCTAGGTCGAATTCAGCTGCTGACTGGAAAATTGCGCGCGGTCTTTCCTACCTCTTTCTTGTCCTATTCTCCGCCTTACACACACACTAACATGCATTACGCTACCACACACGCCGGGAGACCGGTTGGGAACTTAAACTTTGCCCGGGTGGGTCGGTGCCCCGCTAGTGGGAGATACGTAGTTGGGGAAAATCCCGCTATCCGAAGGTAGGTCGGTGCCGGATCTTGCCATACTGTGGGGGAAGACCATCGTCACCGCCCGAGCAAAACATGCACTTCACTTACGGAATAATTACCCTAGTAGTTAACAAGCCCGGAATCTCCAACAATCAGTCAATCCATCATCGAAAATCCTCCCGCCGGGAGAGGGGAAGTCCGCCGACCGACCTTTAGATCGGGGTCGGATCTCTCGTTGCAGTGGGGCAGGAATACCACAACTTCTCGCGATATAATATGCACTGTACCTACGGGATCGTAGCAGGTGGCACGAAGGCACGAAAATACGAAATAATTAATCAACCTCCTGTAGAACTAAAAATGATCGTCGAACAAATAACCTAGACGTTTACATTGCACTGTGTAGTATACTGCCTATCTATCATTCCTATTTATGAACGTCTCGGAGAATTTATAATGAAGTTCATAATTTCCTCCTCGCCGTTTAAAATTCGAGCAAATATTCAACATTCGGATAATGCAAAATTAGGATGTCTTCGAATGGTCTACCCCGTGTACCGTGGGGCACCGTTGTGTTTCCCTCCGCCACTCTCACTCCCCCCCTCATTTTCCTTCTTCCTACTCTAACCTCCTCCAACTTCTGTATTTCTCCTTCTACACAGTGCAACTTTCTTCCACTCATTCCGAACCCTCTCATTCCTCTTGCGTCCTCCATCCCTCCCGCTTGACACATTTTGGAAAAATGTTTCATCCTCCTGCTAAAAAGTTTTACCCAATACTTTTCCTAATCCTCTCGTTCAAAATTGGTTCGAGATTTTTCGAAGTAAGTTCCTCCTTTTCTGGGTCCTTCTCCTCCTATTGAATCGTGTCCAATTTGATTGATTGATGTTTTCCCAATCCGTCAACAGTGACGATCATTAATCCCGATATTTTGTTCCAGGAGTTCGGCCTTCCTCACTGAATGATGAGATTCGGCGCTGATCACGTCGGCTTGCGGGGGATTTACCACTTCAGGTACCTCACTCCAGCGGGGCACCGCTCCACTCGGGACAAGCTCTGGTCTCTGGACATGTTTGGTAATGTGAGTGTGTGAGTGTGTGTGTGTGTGTGTGTGTGTGTGTGTGAGGGGAGATAATAGGATAAAGAAGAAGGGATGATGCCCGAGGCCCGCTTGTTCGGGATGTGCTCCGTCATATGCTCGGATTTGATCGAAGAAACCATGGCCGCTATAATTCTCCCTCAGATACTGGCTGAATTCGACCTCACTGTATTTCTGACTGAATTCGACTGAATTCCACGTATCTAAGAGTCAAAAATCTGCCACTGTCACGGGACTCCCAGTCAAATTCACTGCAGAAACTTCGGCAATTCAGCCAGTTCCACCTGATTCAAAATTATGGCAGAGTATCCAACGAAATGTCTACCCCGAGCGGCACAATAACTGCACTACCTATCGCCTAACGACCGGTGCCTCACACCTCCAAACCTGATCAGTACCACAGAATGTAGGGTCATTATCCCACTTCCAACAATCGTTAACATATACATTTTCTAAATCTTTCGTTCAAAAAGTATGTCAGGTTTTCACCGGACGCGAAAACTCATCGGCAACATCGTTGACCCTGGAGCAATTTTGATCAGGAGGTTCAGGAGTTCGAGTCTCTATGGGGATATGTTTTCGACACTACGTTAATAGCTGGGTCTAATTTAACGACTATCTGGAGAATTTGGTTTGGTTTCCCCCCTCGGATTTGATCGAAGAAACCATCACACACACGTACGTGCTTTACATTGGCAGACATCGGAAGACTAGTCGGAAGCTTAGAACTTGTTGCGGCTGGGGTAGCACCCCGTTGGGGATGTCCCTGAAGACAACACCTGCGAGCCCACTTGTAGGTCGGCGCCGGATCTCGCGTTCCAAGTAGGAAGGACCTCCTCCTCCTTTACTTCTACTTCTCCCCACCTATGGCATACTGTTCTTTTTATTTTTGTCGGAATATATAAAATCCTATGAATAATATGCATTAAACTTACGGGACCAATGTCCATATTGCGATGGCTGAGAACCAGAATGTTTTAAATCCATTTTACTCAATTTTTCAGGAGGGCCATTTAATGTTTTTTTATATAGTGGGTAAGTAATGAATGCGTTAGTATGGAATGCGTTTGTTGCAAGCTTATGGAGTGGACTATTTACAGTTCGGATTGTATTACATGTGTAAACAGGGACCTAGATGAAACTGAAAAAAAAACAAACAATGGCACTGATATCTCATGTTGTTAAAATGTGGACTTAAAACAGTCTGGTTCTCCGCCATCGATTAGTTGACGCGACAAGAATCATTACTCCCTCCCTCAGATTGTCGATTGATGTCTTTTAAGTTTCCCCCGCTTTAAGAAAAATGTTCACACACCCCTGATTCGAAATCATGGCAGATTTCGAAAAGAAATTCCTACCCGCTTTTCGCGAATTATCTGAACTATTTCGCACTCTTCCTCTCCAAATCCTGCGCCCTTTCCCTACCTGATTAATGTGTCAGATTTGGGTCAATGGTAGGATGTTGGTGAGAGCACATACTCTCTCGCCCGTACTTTGACGCATAATTACACGAAAAGTACTCAAAGTTTCGAAGAATTTTAAGAACCTTATTTCATAATCCACTCGTATCCGTATGGAACAGATATCATTAAGGGGGAAAATCTATCTTCATAATTGGAGTTGTAGGAAGACGCCGACAAAATTTTGAATTGAAATGAATGAAATCAATTTTCAACGAAAATGAGGCCTGCAGCATTCTCTTCAATGTCATTGACACTAAGAACAAAATATAATCAGAAACGAAGGAGGCATTTTTTTAAAAATTTTGAAAACGTCCCAGAGGCTTCAAGTAAAGTACCCCCAAATTTTAAAAAGTTTCAAATTAAAAGGCCTACATCAGCCACATCAATTGAGGATTATCAATTTTGAAGAAAATTGGCTGAATGGCTTACCCGCTATCTAAATTTATCAACTCGATGTATCCAATTTTGCGGTACCAAAGCCTTGTAATAGAGTTTTTCTGGCAAAAATTTGCCTTTTTGGGGGCATTGCTCTACTCTCTCTCTACTAGTTAGCGAGAAAGTAAAATTAATGGCTATAAATTGAATCGATACCTGAAATCAAAAAATCGGTGATTATTTGGTTATTGGGTGAAATAAAGTTTATTATCCATGGAGATGAGAGTTTAGGTATTTTTGTATATTTTAAGTGTATACAAGAACAAACAAGAAATTGCAGTAATCATTCGGTCGTTAACTGTAGCACGTGTGGCTCATTCGGGTTGCCACTAAGTGGTGCTACTTTTATGAAACGCAAGTATGAGATATTACTGATATCGATCGCCTAAATTTACTACGTCTTCCGTTGAAAACGTCTCCGATAATTTGCAATGCATATTCCTGCCCTCTCCGTTGTCACATTTAGAATGAAAATGGTGATTGCTTTTCGAAGTAAATTTCTATCCCAGGCCGCGCGATTCGGGCGTGGCGATTTACCTTACCCCCCAATTGCCTGTATGTCTCGCCCTCCGCCTGTGATAAATATGTATACGATTTTGATCCCTCCTCCCACCAAAAATTTATCATAGGTAATATCGACTGCTTTGGAAATTGTCGATAAATTCTCGAGTTGGGAATTTATCTGAGAATTTTCAAATCACCTGTTGTATTTAATAGGACAATTCCGCGACTTAAATGACGTCCAACAGTGCACCAAAATGCGCCAAATATTGAAAATAACTTAAACCATTTTAAAATCAACAAAGGTTATGTTATAATATATACGCGGTTTATTGGACTTCGACACAGCAATCGATATATATATATATATATATATATATATATATATATATATATATATATATATATATATATAAGGTAGATGCGGATGCGTCACAGTTGATAATTGGCCTGTAGGGAGAAGCGTTAAGAAAAATCTGTTAAAAAAATAAATAAACTTTTTGACACCACCCTGATTGGGGCAATTTGTTAGTAAAGTTAAACATTATTGGTTTTAATTTAACGAGTGGAATTGTTGCAATAAATTTACTTCTGCAGAAACCGAAATTTTCGAATGACGTTTCTACCCTACTTGTTCCCCCTTTTAGGATGTGAAATCACGTCAAATTTTCGAACGCAATTCCTACCCCGCGCCGCCCGATATCGGCGCGTCGTGCACCCTTCCGTTCGTGAACCGGCGCCTCCCGCGCCGCCGGGCTCCAGTCGGGCCGCGGGCCACGCGGCGGCGGCGGCGGAGGCGGCGGGGCGGCGCGCGGGGGAGGGAGCGCCGGCGGCCTGCCATTGGCCGGCGGCGGGGGAGCGGGAGCGCGCGCCGAGTTCGGTCGCGGCGGCGGCGACGGCGGCGGCGGCGGAGGCGGCGGCCGCGGCAGCCACCGAGCGCGGCGGTGGCGGCTTCAGTCGCGCCGGGCCCGCGCTCGGCGAACCTTCCCCGAACGAGGGAGCTCGTGTTGTAGGGTCGCGCCGCTCGCCGGCACACGCGCTTCGCAAATCGCAAACGGCGACCGCCGCCGGTCCCCGCTCTCCGCTCCGCACGGCAGCCAGCCCCGCTCGCTGCCCCTCTCCCCGCCCCGCCCTGCCCGCAGGCAGGCGGCCGCCGTCGCTGTCGACTCCCCGCTTCGCACCCCGCCGAGCCCGAGGCGACTGACGCTGGCCGCGCCTGGGGTCCGCGGCGCCCGCCTCTGCGCCGCCCCGCCCCGCCTGATTGCCATGTCGCGCCCGCGCGGGCCCTGTCGCCCGCCGCCCCCGCCGCCGCTCCAGCTGCTGCCCCTGCTGCCGCTGCTCGTCGCCTGCCTGCTGCCCGTCTTCGCCGGTGAGTGCTCAATGTCACATTTTCAATTGGTCGTCTATTCAATTGTTTCGTTATTGTATTGCCATGATCTAGCGAACCTTGAAAATAAGGGATGATTTTTCTTCGTTTGCTCGTGTATCTATTTAACCGCCATCTATTTGATTGTTATTTTCGTGTTATCGTTTGCGGAGGTGTAGATAGAGCACCAAATTTGAAGTGCTTCGTTTCGTTTTCTGTTCTTGTATTTCTAGCATCAAGTGTTACGAAAGTAATAAGGTTCTTATTTCGTGTTTTGTTTTGGTCGCATGACGTTCAAAGTAACTGACAATGTATTCGGTGATGGACAATTTTACGTTGTGTATTTACTTGTGAAATTCCCGACGACAGGATTCAATTTTTTCTATGTAAAACCTCTGGCCGATCTGATGTTCTGTAGTGCCTACATTAGGTTCAATTTGTTTTTTCGTAAATTTTTCGTGTGAACGTTACGTTTTGATTAATTTTTGCTGTGATGTCATTACGTGACCTAACAAATTACTTGTTAATGGGCAATATTAAGGTGTCGAAATATGTGAATCAACTTAAGAAAATTCGGACGATATGATGCAAAGCTGTCAGAATTGAAATACGGTCCGTGTGATTTATTTGAATGTTAAATTTCTACTTATGATCTGATACCTGACCTGAAATCTGAACATTTATTACCCACTTTTTATTCCTTAGTGTTGATGTAGCCAGTTTGAACGCTTATCAATGCCTGCGAATTTTGTAAGCTCTCTTATTGGCTAGTATTGACGATTCATTTTCACGTTTGTGTTCACGTTTTGTTTCACTATTGCTTCTCTCGACAAGCGGTAATGATTCTCCAGTTTGTTCTTCCCTATGATTTCTAGGGTTACATTTGTTTGCTGTTTGCTCATTCGTATCATATATTCACGCTCGGCAACAAATTTTCTTTTGAGTAGTTGCCTTCTATTTCTCATGACAAATGTGTACATTTTAATGTTATTTGAAGCACTTCGAGCTGCTTCGGTAACGTAACACTTCTCCTTGTGATATTTGTAACTGATATAATGACAGTTTTATTCTCCATTATACTTGTTGGTCAGAAAATCGTACTCATTTCGAGTTCCAGCCAACATTTAATTCATGTAGTTGTAACACGTTTTTTGCTTGTAACGCGTCTTTCGTCAATCTAGAATTAATGGTATTTTTTAAGTGTTTGTCACTAGTTGTTCGATTGTGATAAATCTTAGACGCGTTTCAATTATTTATCATTTGTAGATTTCCACCACTGAAAAATTTTTCTGTTCTTTGTACACCACATCTACTAATATAGTAGCATGATTTCGAAACAAATGTTCACATTAGGGATATTTGTATGACACCTAAAAGCATTTATAACCCATTTAATACTACTCGGATTGAATTACTTTTAAACGCGGATGTTTCCATGTATCATGTTTGATAATCCTTCCTACACGTTAACAAAAAATATTTTCAGTGACGTTTCCCGTACGATAGATGATTACTTATGCACGTTTGATTTGTGGAACAAAGGTTTCTATGTCATTAGAATCCATATAATTAACTTTACTTTCAGTTCCCGATAACAATACTCTAATTAACAGTATTGAAAGCATAATTTCTTTTACATCCCTTATGTTTGCATTCCTCTAACATGTTTGTTTCGGCATTGTACTTTTCTGTTATCAAGAATAATGTTATGTCATACTAGATTATTTCGAAAGCGTCTGTGAAGGAAGTGGACTATTACACAATAGCAAAAACAGATCGACCTACATTGATATGCACCCAGGTACGTATTATGTGTGATCCAAATACAAGCAATAAAGAACATTACGAGCTACTTCATGCTACCGAACGTTTTGTCTTTATAGTTTATCTACGTTAACAGGCAATTTTCACGTCGTTTCGAGGATGTTACTCACATACACATAAATTTTATAGTGTTCGTTTTCATGTAGCTGGTCACGATCGTACCTTTCCTTCCATAAAGAGCCATAAGCAGTGGAGTTGCGCGGCAATGTTTGAACATTAGAGGCAGGCAGGCAGGCTGGCATGGCTGGCAAGCGATTATCCTGCACCCAGCGCGCTGTGTATGAGGTGGGGCTAGCTGTGAGGCAGGCTGTGGGAAACAGCCCAACTTGCGGACAGGCTGCTTTGAAGTGGAGACATGAAACGTTTCCGTATCCGAGCAGGGCGGTGTAAACAAGACAACCGCATACACACCGGAATTCGTTTGTGCGTTACAATGGCTGTTGTCTGCGCGCGAGTTGTGTGTTTGCGTTTTCTTTTTCATGTGTGTATTGTTTCGCGAAATCGTCGAACGGATAAATGTTTAATCATATCGTGTTCATCTGAGTGATATTCACAGGGGAGACAACTCGTGTTCCTATCGTGCGCTCTTAATTGTAGTTTCGTTTTGAAACCACCTGAGCTGAAAAATACTGTTTCTACGACACATATCTATTGTTTCTTAATGCTTATTGAGAAATCGAAGTTTGTTGGTTATTGAAAAAATAACTGCAATTTTGGGAGACCGGTTCTCAAGGAAGTAGCATGTGATGATTTATGACGTAGTATGCCGTCATAAAAATTTAGTAAAAATATGAGTTCGAAAAATAAACGTTCAGTTAGCAAAGGTATACTTCCATCAAAATTCAGATTCATTACTTTTTATTCGGCACTAACAAATGTGAATAATGATGTAATTTTTATAAATATTTTGACACATTCGATTACTTGTAATTGCTTAGAAACAGAAAGTGTTCGACTTTGAAGTTTCATTTAGTAGGTAGCAGACGTTTGTATGAATTGAATGTTTTTCTGCATGCTTCAGAACTCGATTGTCTGTACCAAGAAGTATATTTCTTCTAGAGCAAAGCATGTAAATACATATAAAATATCAATTTATTTTTATTGGAGGACATCAGATCAACAAATGAAGCGTAGACAAATTTAATGTTGCGCAAACGGTCCACGTGTGTTGCTTGTATAAAACTTCGGACCTTCGTTCTCTCTAGTACCGTTACGCACGAACCGTTGAGAACTAAATCAAGAACTCATAAAAATACTTGTTTCGCCTCTGCGATCCTGACGAGGATCAGATATCCTTGATACCTGGCACCAAGGTCGCCACACATAAAACATACTCGAAACAGGTCAACACAACGAGACCACGTCAAGGATAAAAGAAAACGATTAGAGGATCGGTCTCTGGATTCCTCTACACCGCACCTGACAGGCCCAACGCGATGCTATCTGCTCGGTGTATGTGAACACAAGCTACGTGACGCCTTTTCAATAACTGAATCCGCGCCTCGTTCGTATCAGCGGTCTCAGCCGACCGGCTGGCAGCGCGAGACAGAGATGGCGGTGGAGCTGTAGGTGGTGACGGATGCAGATGCAGAGGTGGAGGCGGAGACAGAGATGGAGATGTGGACGGAAACGAAGGCGGCGACGGGGACGAAGGCGGCGACGGGGACGAAGGCGGCGACGGGGACGATGGCGGCAATTGGGACGAAGGCGGCGACGGGTACGAAGGTGAAAATGGGGACGAAGGGGTCGACGGGGGGACGAAGGGGTCGACGGGGGGACGAAGGGGTCGACGGGGGGACGAAGGGGTCGACGGGGGGACGAAGGGGTCGACGGGGGGACGAAGGGGTCGACGGGGGGACGAAGGGGTCGACGGGGGGACGAAGGGATCGACGGGGACACGAAGGCGTCGTCGGGGACGAAGGCTTAGACGGGGACGAAGACGGAGACGCGGGAACGGGAACCGCGGTGATAATGGAGAACAGTGCGTTCTCCCCTTCTCCCGCATCCCGAGCGACGTGTCATGGATCCTGCTTCGCCCCAACTTCTGCAGCCGGCAGTTAAAGGCGGGGGACCCGGCCGGACAGGCGTTTTCATAGATTTTCCACAATGAGAGAGAAAATTTGAACTCGTGGTTGATTGGCGGAAGCAAAAATGATTGACAAACAAGATTGTAGGATACAATAGGCATAAGAATAAGGAACCATTTGAAAATGTAACCATTTGAAATATTAAAA
Source organism: Gryllus longicercus (assembly GCA_038098605.1). Classification (NCBI taxonomy): domain Eukaryota; kingdom Metazoa; phylum Arthropoda; class Insecta; order Orthoptera; family Gryllidae; genus Gryllus; species Gryllus longicercus. Next base: position 186,318 of record JAZDUA010000594.1, on the reverse strand, counting down.
ATAAATAGAATTAAATATTATTTCGTTAATGATACTCTTCATTCTTGAGTTTGTATGATTGTAAGCAAATTTCATTAAACACGTTACAGAAGTGCATTACATAATTATCTTTTGCTGTATTATTCAGATGTTACATTGGGAATTACCAGATTTATTTGAATTTAACGTATTAGGAAACTCTTAAAACATTTTTAAACAAAATAAATCCTCGCATTTCTGAACACAAACTGGTTTTTCGAATGCACTACTCTACATGTCTTTCTAGATTTGCATTAGTAGTTGTCACAATCGCCTCCGCTCGTGTGGCTGCGATATCGTATACGCTCTTCCATCACCTGTGTCGCACTGCAACCGCCCTAGCCAGCGAGACTGCTCTCCAGCCGTCCCATGCCAGCTGCCTCCGTCACTGCGTCACAGCCTTTTGCACCCCACCTGCCTCTTCCACCTTTGGCACCGCCTCGAACAGTACCTATTGTCTCTCTTTTCCATCTCCCTCGTCTCCACTCCTTTCCTGGGCCATGTCATGCCGTCCCGTCCCACTGCCCCCTCATCCACTCTCGTCGTCAAAGTTGCTACCGCCGCCACCGACTCCACCGCCACTACGCCAGTGCAATCTTCGTCGTCACCATGATCATCTCCTCCGCTGTCATCGCCATCTCCGCTGACACTCACCATCTCTACCCTCAGAATCACCACCATCACCAACTCTGCCACTACTACCATCTCCGACGTCATCTCCGTCTTCATCGCCACCGCCATCACCATGGCCGCTATCACCACTCCGTCACCATCACCGTTGTTATCATCCCCACCGTCGTTTTACTGTGACCATCAAACCCGACACTTTCATTTCAACCACCGCCATCATTAACACTTGAACCTCTACTGTAACCGTCTCCACCACGACTAATGCTTCCTCTCTCTCTGCCTTCGACTGCCACCACAGTCTTCGCCGCCGACGTACCTCCACCTCCGCCACGGCCGACTCCATCTCCGCCACCCCTCACCTCTGAGCGCAGGCCAGCGCATTGCCTCTCGTTATCTTCGAAGGCCGGGCATACTCTGGAACGACTTCATTCGATCAATAGGGCCGTTAGATGCCTTCGTGCCGCGGGTATGAGCGCGTATGGTCGCGAGGCGGCAGCGGCGGAGGCGGCCCGAGGTGGTCGGCGGGCGGGGGAGGGGGGGCGACGGGGAGGGGGCGGCCCCGCGTCGTTCTGCGCCCGGGACGAGGGATGGGCAGAGACTGCCGCTCAAATTAGCGTCGGATTCACTTACAGCGACTCGGGCGCAACGGGAAATCGGATCCAAACGCCGCCGGAAAGTGGCTGGAAGTGAATTGGACGGAATAGGGCCGGCGGGTTCTGTTCACGCCGGAGTCGCTCGCAGTTGGATGCGACGTGCAATTAGACCTCGGAACCGGACGGCCTTCTGCAATCCGTTTGCCGGCAACTGCGGAATTCCGCGACTGTACTGGGGAGCGGAGGAGGGTCCTAGCTTCTAACAGGCTTTCTGTAGTAATTGGGGGTTCAAAATATTTGCCTATTGTTCATATGGCGTGGTTAATTTGTGATCACTCCTCACATTCGTTGAAACCCACTTTTTGCGAAAATATTAAATAGTTCTGGTCTATTGTTCATGTGGCGTGGTTAATTTGTGATCACTCCTCACATTCGTTGAGACCCACTTTTTGCGAAAATATTAAATAGTTCTGGTCTAGTTTTCCTACACTTCATTAGAAGAACATTGTAATAATTGCATTATGGAAGTCGCATTGCAAATATTTCCTTTATATCGGTATTATGCTTGAAATGTATTCCGTTATGTGGAAATTCTTCGAAGGAGATTATGTTGACCTCTTTATCGAGGCGAAAAATTGGGCACATCATTATAAACAATTAATTACAAAAACTTGTATTGGAATCGATGGGCTTTTAGATACATAAAGTATATAGTTATTGTAAGTTACATCGAATTGTGGTATCGTAAGTTATCCTAAACGTTGAGAAATACTGTCGTAACTCCCTCTGTAGATATGTAATATTTGGAAGGATGTTGCTAGTGAAAAATATATTTGCTTAAAGCGAAACCGTTGAAACGCACTATGACGAGGGTCGTCTTTTCCACGACTCTTGTTTAGGTAAGAGGACTGAAGAAAGTGCTAACATTAACAATAAATTGTTTCCTAATGCTGTTCAGAAATTACCTTTTTTTCTTTCGTAGCTTCGCTGCGTCTCCTTCAGACGAAGCTTCAACCAAAGAAACCAGGGCAATCATCTGCTCTTTCTCACGCCAGATTATCTAATAAATCTGTAGCCTGAAAACAAATCCGACCAGAAGTTGACGTATTTTAATGTCCACGTCTGATAAATTGATAATAATTAGGTAGAATTATGATAATTTCAATGATCGTGCTTCTTTACTCATGGCATTCATAATGACAGTAGGTTGAACCAATGGTTCCGTCGCACGGAAGTTTGACATTCTATGCCAAGTTTTCAAGCAGTGACCTCTCACATTAATCAAGCAATTTGTACGAGTAATAATATTTAGCCAAGCGTAGCAAATATTTTTCTCCGTATAACTGTTCTGCGCAAGTTTTCGAGGAAATTCTATCTGAAAATGCATAGCTTATTGAATAGTTAATCCTTTATTTTGTTTTTATCGGAATTTGTAAGCGAAATATAATGGGAATGAACTAAGATGAGAACGCGGAAAGGAGAGAAATCAGGAAACAAAGGTCAATGCAAGTACTATGGACATAGGAAATGACGAGAATGACAAACTTTAGGTGAGCAGATTTTGATGTTTCAGTCATTTAAATATCGAAACGTGACGAGAATGAAATGTTGTAATGGCAAGCAATGCAAGAGGACATAAGTGATTTGCGCGAGAGTATCTAGGAGTGAATAGTGTGTTTGTTTTTAGTTGGTTTGCAGAGGGTTGTTTAGGGGAGACATTATGCCAGATTTGTCCTTGAAATCTCTCGTTAACGAGAAACGAGGATGGTCTGGCAGATTACAAGATCGTGAAAGAGCGTGTTCCGAGCGAGTCAACTGTGGAAGGAAAAGAGGCGAGCAGCTTCGGGCGTGGGATGTTTTCCCGGGGTTCATATGGAAATGGGCGACGAACCGCTTAAAACCGCTCAGCGGGTGTAGTCATTGCCAGTATTCCCGCAGAGAGAGGCTGCAGGCCTCCCCCATTAACAACCCAAACCCCTCTCCTCACAACGCCCACCCGTCGCAGACCCGCCCCCGCCCCAACCCACTCCACTCACGCCCCTCAACCCCCTCACCCCCTCATCACGCCCCCACCCCCATATCCCGAACCCCTCACCTCTTCATCCCGCCTGCACACTTCACTCATCCCCTCTCAACTCACCCTCCACCCTCGCTACCTAGTACCTCCCCCTCTTCCACCTAGTCCCACCCACTGTAACCATTCTGTGCGCCCCACCCTCACGCGCCTTTCCTGCCTCTTTACCTACCCTTTTCAGCTCCCTGCCCCCCCTGGCCCTTCATCTCCGCCTCCCGCTGCGTGTGGGCGCGGCAGCTGCCACCACGCTCGATATATCCAGGGCATTTTGTCGGATTTGGCCTTGGAATCCCTTGTAAACGGGAGGCGAGTGTGTACTGCGTCCACAAAAGGGCACTTTGGCGCCTTCCCCTCGACGTCCCGGCAGGCCGGCCTGCCTGCCTGGCTGCCTGCGTGTCCGTCCGCCTGCGCGCTGCGCCCCCGGGCCGCTCCGTCGATGAACTCGCGTCGAGGTCAGAGGCGAAGGGGGGCGTGGCGAGGGGACGTTCGGTCGCGAAGGCCGGGCGCGAAGACCCTGACGAGCGCCGAAACGGAGGGGCGAGAAGGCATGCATGAAGGGCCCGGCGGCGGGGGAGGGGGAGGTGGGGTTGGGAGTGATGTCGCGGATCAGCTCAGGGCGATGAAGGGCGTGATTGGAGAAGGAACGACGGAAGCCAGACCGGAAGAAGAGAGGCAGTCACCTGGAGAAATGGAGTGGAAAATGGAGGGAATGCGATGCACGGGAAGAACAAACTCTGAAATGGAAGGGGATGAAGGGATTATTGGAAGAGGGCCGCGGGGAAGTAGCGGGAAACAGCGGTTTTCAGAGGGTGGAGGTTTAGGTACTGGGAAGGCCGTCAGAAAGCGAGAAGCTGCAGTGCGCGTGTTTCTTTCCAAAAGAGATTGTTTGACCTCTGCTATTGGCAGTCCACTTGGGAGGGCTTGAGGTGCGAATAACATTAAAAACGAAAGCAAAAAGTTCTTTGGTTTGTTGGTGTAGGTCGTTCCTGTGCTAATACTCGTGACCTTTCCCTATCGAACGTGTCCAACCGCAAATGAAAAAAGTATCGACGAAATCTGATCGTTGAAATTGGCCCCAGTACTCGTTATATAGTTTCGGGTTTCCATTTTTTCAACCTAATGCTTTTTTATTGGTATTTTTTATATCCATATAGAGAATATTTTCGAAATGGTCCGTAAATGACCATGCGGCACTTTCGGTTTAATCTCGTAGCGCATTTTCGAGGCGATGTTCTCCGGCTTCACGTCTCAAGATGCTTAATTGTTTTATTTTACACAGTCATTTAATCTAGCCCTGACAGTTGTATCCGAAAATACTTGTAACAGCTAGAAAGAAAAAGGTATGTACTTAGTGGGGGCATGATAATTGAGGGATTACCGAACAGTTGACAAACGGTCTGTGGTTAGATGTATAGGCAAAATCACGTATGAGTTACTAACAAGATTACCTGCGCATTCACACTGCATCTTCTTTGTATATTACAGAGATTTCGAAAATTATTATTAACGTTGCCGTGACTACTTCAGAATGTGGAATTAAGTATGTTCTAAATCTAAAGGAAATGAAATGCTTTCGTTATCAAATGATCGCAAAATTATACACTTATTCTGCATTTTCATACAGTGTGTAAATATTACATTAGCTAATGTACTATTAATTCATATTATCCACGAATTTGTATTTTGACAATAATAGTTCCTTTTTTCCTTCTATTAATCTAGTGCATCTGTAATTGGGTTAAAACACTAAGGTAGTGTTGAAAATATTAATGTCATAAACCAAATGAAAATAATCAGGCGTTTTATCACTTGCTATCCCATCGACCCAAAGTATCACTGCAGCACAACAACTGTTCAGTTGATTACCTTGTAAGAGTGCATTGTAAGAATGTTTATTTTAATCCCAAATCGCACGTGCATGTTAAAGCGCGTACGTGGAAGTGAGCTTCAAACGTGGAGTGGGATTCAGAACGTCTGTCTCTCACGTGCCCGCGACAATGCAGAATAGAAGAGTAACGGTGCTGTGCAGATGGGAAGGTTATTTTATTAGGTTATTTTATAAGGGTATGAGTTCACTTGCACCTGTGAATACATCTCTTACTCACGACATAACAACATTACAGATTCAGTGCTCTCCCTATGGGGCCGCGAGTGCACAAGACGTCAGGTGAGGTCCAATTCTGTATAGATGACCGATGTAATTTTATTTGAAGGGTTGAGTGCTTATATTCATCTTTGAACGGGCATTATTAAAGCAACCGTATCGATGATTCAATGAGAATTCGTAGTTCTACCGCAGTGAAGTGACCGCAATTTTATGGCAGGTAGGAGCTGCGCCGACTTTGTACAAGTGGTCGAAGTTATTTTAGCGTAATAGCATAGGCGTGCCCAGCCTTTTCCATTCCTCATTTTAATTTCTGTGGGTCGGAGGTATAGTATACTACGTCAATTTTTGACCGAAATATGATTATTGCCACAATCATAATTTTTTCTGGTCTTTTACCGAGAGGTATACAACACTTGTGACCTAATCAAGAATTGGTGAAGTTACAATGCGTTTAAATAAAACCAAGTCCGCTTCGAAGTCCAAAGTAAAACATCTTCAAATTGATCTCATTTAAAATTTAGTAAATGTGTCTCCTACACCTCTGACCCTCTTATTACATGTGACATTTTATTAGTAAATGGGACTAGGAGAATATTACATTTTTAATTACCCAATTAAATATATAATTGCTTTTATGTTTAACAAAATAACAGGATTACCAGATAGCTTGGGAAGCCTCTTTCCTGAATGTATAACAATTCCCCAAATTGTCGTGTTGAAAACAGGGGGACTAGAGATTGAACCTATTTACGGAAAAAAAAAATTTACTGCCTGATGCTGAGAGACCTTTTAAAAATATTCGAGAGCGTCAGGCTCTCTCCCACTCTTCTCGTGTGCGCACGCATGTAATTAACAGCGATTGTTTTCGAGAACACTCATTGATTCGGTGCGAATACGGCGCCCTGCCTCACGTACCTGCAGCTATACGAGTTATCAACTGTACGGGAAAGCTCCAGAATCATCAGAACTTATTTTAATTTCACTGGATAAGACAGAACAATTTTAAAATTGTCTGTTTGTGGCGAGGTCGAAGCCATAAGGCTGTGCTCTTCCGCGTAACCACTTTAAAGAATTTACATTTACAAAACTTACAGTTTCGGCGTTGAAACGTAAGTAATATTAACTGGACATTTGAAGTTACAGAAGAAAATTCAATTTGACCCTGGCATTTACATGAAAGTATCTGTGCAAACCATAATTGACAAGTGCATTTTATTGCAATTTGTTTATTCTTGAATTTTTGGCAAAATAGAGAGCTAACGGGCTAACATGGTTTTCAAAACCGCGATTGTTCAAACGACCACGTCGCACGAAGCTCACGCGTGACGCAGGAGCGCGTAAGAGTGGCGAGTACGCGGAGATACTATCTGGCGGTCCTTCTGACAACTGACTGAGACGAGACGTGACGGGCTATATTAATTAATGGAAGATGACTCCAAAAGCACGAAGCGCTCATCGCCCCCCATAAGGGGCTTAGAGACACGTTGCCTTAGAGTTGACGCAACAAATTAAGAAAAAACACTATATAAGCCGTCGGGAGATCCCCAGTGCCATTCTGGGAGAATTTATTTTAATTTTACTGTATACCGGCTAACGTGCTTTTCAGAATCGCGATTGTTCAAACCACCTCAATCGCACAGAACTCACTCGCTGACGTGACGCAGGAGCGCGTAAAAGAGAGGCGCGTACGCTGAGATACTCCTGATATCTGACTGAGACGAGACGTGACGGACTAAATTAATGGAAGATGACTTCAAAAACACGAAGCACTCATCTCCCCCATAAGGGGTTTTCAGAACCGCGATTGTTCAAATCGCACAGAGCTCACTCGCTGACGTGACGCAGGACCGCGTAAGAGAGAGGCGCGTACGCGGAGACGCTATCTGGCGGTCCTCCTGACAACAGACTGAGACGAGACGTGACGTACTATATTAATTAATGGAAGATGACTCCAAAAACACGAAGCGATCATAGCCCCCATAAGGGGCTTAGAGACGCGTTGCTTTATGTTGACGCAACAAATTTAAAAAAACATCTCTATAAGTCGTCGGGAGTGCCCCAGTGCCATTCTGGTTGAAGTTATTATAATTTCACTGTATACGGGCTATCATGGTTTACAGAACCGCGATTCGTCAGACGACCTAATCGCACGGAGCTCACTCGCTGACGTCACGCAGGAGCGCGTGAGAGAGAGGCGCGTACGCGGAGATGCTATCTGGCGGTCTTCATGACATCTGACTGAGACGAGACGTGACGGACTATATTAATTAATGGAAGATGACTCCAAAAGCACGAAGCGATCATCGCCCCCCGTAAGGGGCTTAGAGACGCGTTGCTTTATGTTGACGCAACAAATTTAAAAAAACATCTCTATAAGTCGTCGGGAGAACCCAATGCCATTCTGGTTGAAGCTATTTTCATTTCACTCTATAAGGGCGAACGTGGTTTTCAGAACCGCGATTGTTCAAACGACCACATCGCACAGAGCTCACTGGCCTGTCGTGACGACTGCACAGGACGTCGCGGGAGCGCCTCCGGACGTACGCAGGTGGCCGAGGTAGGCGGGGGGTGGGGGGAGCGCGTCGAAACTGGGCGCGTGCGCTCGCCATAGATGAGGACAACAGAGGGGGTGGGAGGACGGAGGGATGGGGGGGTGGGGAGGGCGGAGGGGAGGGGCTACGTCCGGTCAAGCCCGCGCCGCGTGCCCACCAAGCGGAAACACCTTCGCGTAAATATTTGACTCCGGTTGCGTCACGAGTCCACGGCCCCACGAGCGCGGCGCGTTGGCGAGCGGGCAGACGGGCGGCCGGGCGAGAGCAAAGAGCCCGAGGCTGGGCGAGCGACAGGGAGAGGGAGAGGAAGAGAGAGAGAGAGAGAGAGAGAGAGAGAGAGAGAGAGAGAGAGAGAGAGAGAGAGAGTGAGAAAGGTGCCGGGCGAAGGTAGGTGAGGACAACGGCGCGGGTGCGCTGTAGATCACAAAGCTCCCACCGGCGGATGTGGCTCAGGGCATAAACTGATGGTACTGCAGTGCCTGTGACCGGGAGGTTCTAAGGTTCGAGTCCCGACGGTGGCAGAATTTTTGTTACTGGGAGATAGCTGGATCAAGGTCAGCCACTGTCTGGAGGAGAATTGTGGAAGCCGGCTGCTCTGATAGGTTGTTTTCCGTGATTTATCCGCTCAATTCCAGGCAAATTCTGAAGCATTATTGTTACATACGGAGCCACGCGATATCTTTCCTTCCTCTTCCTTGTCGTGTTGTTACCTTACACACAAGCTTAGACTTACACGCATTATACTACTACACACGAGAACAGGCAGGTGCTTAAAGCTTGTCCTGTCTGGGGTGGTGCCCCTCTGGTGGGAGATACTTGGAAAGGAAAAACCCCTGCACGCCGCCGTGTATGTCGGCGGCGAACATCACCATCCAACGGAAACAGAACACCGCCATTTCCGTGTGATAAAAACATACACTACACTTACAGGAATAATGACCGTAGCCGTTGACGTTTCCAGAAACACGAAATAATGAATTGAGCCAAGCTCCGCCGATGTAAGCTCTGGTAAGGATGCGGGCGTGAGGCATAGTGCTGGAGCAGGTTGCTCGGGGATGCAGGTGGGCCGAGTGGATTGGATGAAGCGTTTTCTGCTTCTTTCTCAACTTCCATGCGGGGCAGGACAGCGCTGGGAGGGTTGTTTCGGGTGTGGGCGAGGTGTCCACTGAGTGGGGTGGAAACAGTGTGATTAGTGATGGTGTGGGTGGCGTTTGGGTCTGTAGGGTGAGGTCAAACCCTTTCGACCTATTTTAAACTTTCTGGGAGACAAGGTTTCTGGTATGAGAGTAGATTGGAACATCAGGTGCCCGTGTTCGCACGGTGAGGATACGGGGAAGCAGCGTGTATATCGAAGAGGGTGTCAACTGATTCAGGCTGTTTGGACGGGCGGGGTCAAGCACTTTGTTTCATTCACATGGAGAACAGTGGCGGGAGAGTGGTTTAGTGTGGTAAGTGTTCGCGCTTCTGAGGATTCGGGAAGTTGAGGCTAGTGTATCAAGTGAGCGAGGTCATTTCGTTTACGCTTCCGTTTTAACATTCATTGGGCGAGGATAAAAGGGTGGTGGTGGTATGGAACATCGATCCTAGGCCTACGCCCAGCAACAAGGTGTAGCGACGGCACTGGGAAACGGAAGACGAAGCAGGGCAGATTTACCGGGTGGGCGAGGTTAAGCCCTTCCAATTTCACCTTTACGGCTTTCCGGGAATTCAGGACAACGGAGTGATGGTGGTTATTAAATATGCGGTTTGCTGTCGGCAAGGATGAGGGTTGGCATGCAAGTGGCGATGGACGCAAGGGTGGCTCAGCGGAACGAGAAAGGTTGGGTGAGCGAGGTGAGGCTCTTTCAACTTCATTACTACGTTATTAGTAGATGTAAAAGTCTGAGGACTTTTACAGCTAAATCCGCTCACTGCACTGACGTTAAGTATTGAAGCTCTCTTTTCACCGAGCCCAAGACGAAAGTTCCCGTTGATTTTTAAAGCTGTACGTATTTTCAAAATTTTATTTGAAATCACATTAATCATGAAATAATAATTAACTGTTAAATGAATAAAAACTAGAATTATCGAAGCAAAATAACGAAACCACAGAACCCGTGTATACAATCTCAGTTGGTTACAAATTCTGGTACAATACTCAACTAATAGGCCGAAAGTTTCTTTCTTATAGTTAAACTGTAGAAAAAACCTTCCATTGAGAAGGTGTTAAAATTTTGGATGACACCTGTTCACCAATTACACACATTGTCTGCTGCCGTGCTCCTTCCCCCTATCATCGATCAAAGTGATGTCGCCACGCGTTCGATAACAGTGACAGACGTTCTTCCAGCACAACTGCGTAATATGCATGTTTGTCTTCCTTGTCCTGTCCTCTTTCTTTACATACACACACACACACACACTTATGTGCACTACACTACCACACATGTCGGAGGCTTAGAACTTGCTCTGGATGGGGAAATACCCCGTCGGTAAAATACTTGGAAGCTTACCCCGCACGCCGATGTGTAGGTTGGTGCGGGATCGCTCCGGAGGATCAGCTCGTCTTCCAGGCAGAAAAAAATTCTTTACATCAAAGGGAGTAATGACTAGCCGTTGACGGTCCGAAAATAAATATCCATCAATAAATCAACCTTAGCATCAGTCGATTTCTACAAAGCCTCGAGATGCCACCGCCGGAGAGCTTCACACGTCACGGCAAGCCGGTGAACATGTTTCCCATACGATTTGGCAGCTAGCTACGCCTTGAAGGTGTTTTATTTCGCGATAACTCTGAAGTAAATTTTAGCCTTGTCTCTGAAATGAATTCAATATGAAGAATTGCGTCGAGGTTTTAGAACAAGGTTGATTAATGAGGGTTAGAGATAACGTAGTTAATATTTGTGAGGGAAGGGTAATGGGGGTATGAACGATTAGTATTAGTCGGTGGTGGAAGTGGACAGGGGATAATAAAGGTGTTGGACGAAAGTGGATGAGTTTTAGAGCGGAGGGTGGCAGCTGGTTTGTCGTGCAACACGTTTTGCTTCTAGTGGTTTTTGGCATTGTCTACCTAACGCTTTAAAAATAGAGAGAAATTAAAATCCAGCGAAATATCTGTGAAATGGTGAAGCGGTATGTGCCTGCGTACGTGCGTGCTTGTTGAAATATTAGAATTAGTGGTACAGCTGAGGTGCTCGCCATACCAGAATATTTTGTTGAGAAGCTGGACTCGTTGGTTGAATGAATCTGACGAAGTGTTGGGTTGCCAGGTACGATCAGTGTACTACGGTGGGTTAGTGCTCGCATGCGACCAAACAGATGGCAATGCTACTGGGTAGAGGTAAGGGATAGGCGTGTCCGGTTAATGGGATGGCCACGGGTGATGGACGGTTGATGGCGGGCGTTGGTGGAAGTGGAGAACGGGTGACGATAATGGCGAACGAGCGGAGTAGAAGAGGGTCGCAGTGGCGGTGCAGACAGCCTCGATAACCGGGTGGTCCTAGGGTTCGAGCCAAATGGTGGCGGGTTGCTCAGACACTTGCTACGTACCTAGGTGGAATTCAACAACAGTTTGGGGGAGAATTCTGACATCTCGATGCTTCCATCGATAGTATCCAAACATCTCTGCGATAAATACCGGGTGAATGCCGGAGCAGTACCCCAAAACCACGGATAAAGCGCGATCTTTCCTTCCTTTTCCTTTCCGTATCCTCACCCCCTTACTTTCACTTACATGCTACTAGTCTACCACATATGCTGGGACACCAGACGGTATCTTAGAAATTGTCTCATGCGGGGTGATTCCTCGCTGGGGAGACACGTGGAGAGGGAAACCTACAAATCGGTGTGTAGGTCAGCGACGGATCTCTGGTTCCTTCTGTGGGAACACGGCCACCTTCCGATACGATGTGTCCTACACTTACGGGACTAGTTGTATTGGCGCGCCCGGAAGCACTGGTTGATCAATCACCCAAGCGATGCGGAAGATGCCGGTCCAGTGGGCGTCTGGCGAACTGGAAGGGGGGAGTTGCATAACGGCAGCGACCGGAGACGCAGACGCCCCAAGCTGTTACGTCCCCTCGGGCGACCCAAGGGGTCGGTGCATCAGGTTAATAGAAGTGCGTGGGGGACAGGACTGCAGAGGATAGGGCCGTAGGGTGATGGATGATCAGAGGGGATTAGTGGCAGACTAGAGGGATCTGTGAATGGAAGCGGGCAACGAAAATAATACGAAATATGAGGGCAATGAAAACGTGGGAGAACGTTGACAAAAGGTCGTAGACAATACGCGTGTATCGGTGAGAGAACGTTGAATTGAAAGGACAAGGGTGGAAAAATTTGAGAGTGACGCCAAACAATAAACGGGACGGGAATGACTAATAATGGGGAGGTAGGGCATGTATACACATGGAATTGCTGGGAGCGGCAGAGGAGGTGGAGGCCATTGGGATAAGACGGGAAAAGTCTGGTGGGAGTTACAAGCGGAAGAAGAGGTGAGACTTCGGCGGCAGAGGGAACGGGGCGAAGATTTGTTCGACGCAGTGCGCGACGGGATGGACAACGGGTTGGGCGACAGGATAGGCGACGGCATGGACGGCGGGATGAACGGCGGGATGAACGGCGGGATGAACGGCGGGATGAACGGTAGGGTGGACGGTAGGGTGGACGGTAGGGTGGACGGTAGGGTGGACGGTAGGGTGGACGGTAGGGTGGACGGTAGGGTGGACGGTAGGGTGGACGGTAGGGTGGACGGCGTGGTTGAGCCACGGGGTGGACGACGAGATGGGCGACGGGGACAGGAAAGGTCCACAGTGTGCGGGACAAGAGGAATCCAGAAGAGTCAGGCAAAGGTGTGGTGACGAAGGCACCAAAGGGAGAAACGAGAATCCGAAAGAAGACAGAAAATGCGATGGTATGACTCCATGGCCTCGTAGGCGCGCCAGGCATGGACGGGGCCATGCCAGGCATGGGCGACCCTTACGCGAGACTGAGGGACCGAAACGATGCGGACGCGCAGGACGCGATGGCGATGACGAGAGGGACGACTTCGCGTTGGCGTCGCGCGTTGGCGTCGCGCGCTGGCGGCGGTGGCGGCGGCACGCGTGCCGTCAGCGCGAGGGCGGGCCCCGGCCGAGGACACGCCCACGCGCCAAGGCGCGGAATCCTGGGCAGACTGCGCTCTCCACTCGCGTGTGTGTGCTCCGCGTGTTCAGTGTGAAACGTTTCTCGTGTTGCCGTACGTTTACTAACTTCAACGGATGGGTGGAGATGAGTCGGCAAGACCTTTGAAATCTGTGGTCGTACTTCAAAACTGATACGGCTGAATATTTTACTGTGCTTGTAACGTCGGTCGCAACTCTCTCACTTCTCCACGAATGAACGGCGTGATGTAATTTTTGGACAGTCGTTGCTTTTTTTTCGTGTTCGGCGTTGTATTGCAAATAAATTATTTGTATGAATCCTGTATCAATAGAATAAAATTTCCAATTTTTGTGTGATCGGAATTTGTAATGGGGTAGGTTTTTATGCAGCGTAATTTACGACAACTGCAATGTAAAAAGTCTGTGGCAATGCAGTTTGCTCGACGTATTCTTCTCTTAAGAAAATACTCGCTTGGTACTTTACAAGGGTAATTTCTAATTAAGAGTAATGTAGATTTACCGCCAACCTCACAATATAAAGATCGAGAAGTGTACCTTACCACGATCAATGCACGATGAATTTATTCTTATAGAATTCATCTAGATGCGTTCCGACACTGGGCTACGTGTACATTTTCTGTATCGATCCTCTATTTGTTATAAAAATACTATACTTATCTGGCGCTCCGTTGGAAGTTATAACTATACGATTGATTGATTTATTGAGTCAAAAACAGTAAAAACTGTTTGTGATATATGGGGAGATGATTTGCGCACGCATATGTGACTTACGTGGCAAACAAAAATAAAGACAAAAGAGAAAAAATCCGTGTGACGAACAAACACAAACACATGATTGGAACTGAAGATTCTCCTACACCACTTTTAAAAATCACGTAAGTCAGATATGCACATTTTACAAGACAAGTGGGACCAATTCTGCCTGAAATGGAATGCATGGAATTTCTTGTATTTATTATTATAAGATCATACTCGTTCACATATTATAGGATGAAATAATAATTAATACTTTAAATATCTAATGCGGCATTTATCGTCCTTAACGTAATATCAGCTTAGGTTGTTCAATTTTACCCGTTAATTATTTTTTGTAAATATTAACACCTTTATAACGCTCCATAAAAATTATCAATTAGCATTAAATAAATAAATAGAATTATTAATAGAAATAAAAGAAAAATTCCAAGAAAGTTTTACTTTCTCGTATATTTGTCCTTTCCGTTCTAAATTACCGGTTTTATCCACCGGTAGCTCTGATCTGTTGCGCAAATCAGTAGGTGAAAAGTTCGATGACTTCACCCCTTCTTCTCCTACCCAAATTTTGACTTCCTGATTCGCCATTACAGAGCATTTAAAAAAATCCTTGTAATAGTTGTGTCCGCGCGCGTCATTTCACGTCGCGACGCGGCCCGCTGCCACCTGCCAGCCCGCCTGCCGAGCGGCCGGCCCCTCGCCGCTGGGCCAGCGGCGCCCCCGGGCGGCCGCTGACAAAGCGAGGGGTGACCCGGCGAGCGGGAATGGAGGAGGAGGGGAGCGGGTGGAGAAGGTGGTGGGGGGGAGGAGGAGGAGGAGGAGGGGGCGGCGTGGCGGCGGCGCGTCGCGCGCGGGGAGACGCTGTGTGGCCTCCGCGGGCGAAAGCGCCGCGTCGCGATTGACTGAAGTAGAAGAGGAAGTGCGCTTTATATTTTGCGGTTGCAGAGGGCCAATGGCCAAGCTAGAATATTTTTTTTAAAAAAAGTGCACAACCTGGATTTTTCCGGGGTGGCTGGGAGGGAGGGACGACGGGTCAGGTTGAGATATACTTTTATTTGTTTATAGTGACGCCCCAAGGTCACGAACTGGAAGGGAGAACATTGTGAACGCTCGCTAGCTCCAACAATTTAAATCGTAACGAAGCTTCCGATTGGTTGACAGTGTCCCCTCTCTTCCTCCAGCTTATGCCCTTGAGGAGAAACTACGTATAAATCATAAATTAGCTCTGAGCCACAACCGTTGCTGCTACTGCACTGTCTGCCACTGTCTCTGAAAGGGAAGTCCCCGAGTTCTATTTTGCGATTTATGCAACTTTGCCCCTGGCAGGTATCAGTTGTTGACGGTTTCATCCAAGCGGGAGCTTGAACGTCACCGTAATGACGTCATTATGATGTTTAATGTCCCAATTGGATGAAATTGTCAACAGCTGATACCTGACAGATCAACCTACCAACCGATCAGTGAAGGGGTGTTAGAGATGTAGGTAGGGTCCAGTTGATTTGTTTTCTTTTTTAAATTATATTTATGTGGAATTTAAAATGCGTTATCTATTGATTTTTAGTTATTTATAATGAGTTGCGAAAATCATAGTATAGTCATGATTGTGGCAATTTCTTAACCCTCGGTACATAGCTACGTAGTTGGTCGATTTCAACCGCTGTGAGGAGGAGAATTCTAGCTGCCGACTGCTCTAATCGGTAGTTTTCTCAGATTTATCCGTGCAATATCAACCGCAGCTACCCCTCTTCCAACGAACCACGGACAACGCGCGATTTTTCCCTCCTCATCTTTGATCCACGCTTTTCCTTTTTACATACACATAATCTTAATTTGCATGTATTATACTACTACACACGTCGGGTGACCCGTCGGAAACTTGGAGCTTGTCCCCGTTGGGGACGGTACTTGCTAGAAGGAACTCTGCAAGCCGACATTTAGGCCAGCGCCGGATCTCACGTAACGACAGAGGTTACACACCGCCGCCCGTCTGTAACGTGCATTACATTTACGGCACGAATGCACCAATGATCATAGCGGTAGAGGCACTGGAAATCAACCAACCAACCGATCAGTGAAGGGGTGCTAGAGATATAGGGTACAGTTGATTTATTTTCTGTTTTAAAAAATATTTATGTGGAATTTAAAATGTATTATCTATTGATTTTTAGTTATTTATAACGTGTTCAATCCGGATTTTCCAATTACTTCTATTTCTATAGAAAATTACTGAAAAGTATTTTTGGAGTGTTTCCTATCCTTCTGGAGATGGAGGCGAAGCTCTGTTTTCTCTTCTCTCGTTGAGTGCATCACTAAGTTCCGTGAATTGAATCGTTTCAGAAACCCGTCAAACGCCAAAATTTAAAACGAGCGTTAGCAGCGGTTTATTGTTTGCAAGAGAATAGACACATGGGTCACTTCATATTTATATGAAAATCCATTTATCAATTGCTTTAAAAGTAAAAATATTTTGAAATCAGTAAAATTGGGAGACTTTTTCTCAGTTTTCTCGAAATGAGGAATTTGAGGTTTGTAGGTTTCTGGAATAAACGATTCAATTTATCCAGGGAGGCTGGGGTCCCTTCTCTTCTCTGCTGTCTTTACTCCAGGGACGGGCAGTGAGAATTCATTTTGTTTTTTATAGCAAACGGTTTTATATTTTTATATATTTTCAAGAATGTATTGCCCTCTCCCTGAAGTACTTTTTGGAGCCGCCCCGGATCGAGAGTGAATGAGGTTATTTGCACTGTGACCATGTTTCTCGTGGAACGCAATGGTGGCACAGCTCCAAAAATACAAATTTAGAGTTAATGTGCTGCCCAGAATTAAAGATTGTTCTACTTTCTAGCAGCAAATCGTACAGTACAGTATTACACTCACTAATGGCAGAACTGTGAATGGAAGAATGATGCATTTCATTCAACGTGAACAACTTCAGACTCATTTTTCTCAACACCTGATGTTTTGAATTGTGCTACTATTGCGTTCTACGATCGATTTAATGATATTGTGGTTCCTGTGCAAAGGATCGCCTCGGCTGGGGGCTTGGGTAGGCGTCGCGGACAATGGAGTGGATAGTGAATGCGACGCTTTGAGGCACTTGTTGAAGATAACAGCCCGCGAAACCTTGCAAGGGTCGGAAAGTAGCTCAGAACTCGATAGAATAGAGTTTCCTGAAACTTCTCTGAAGTCGCGGGTTCTTTTTGTAAAAAATTGTTTCGCGTTCTCTTGAGAGAGAAAGAGAAAGAAAAAAAAAAGTTTGAGAAGCAATAACCAGACTTCTGACAAGTTTATTTTAAAAAACTGTGGTACGTTTTTTTGAATCTTGGAAGATATTATCATTTCTTTGGTTGCGCATTATTATTGTGGTAGACTGGATTATTCTGTGGAAATTATTATAGTCGTAGCATAGAAATTCTGTTTTTTGTGTGTTCCAAAGAGAATTTTGTTGTTTCTGAAACAGAAACTTAATTTTGAAAAAATCCATGAGTGACGTGAAGTTGTTTATTTTTCTGCTCCGTGAAGCATTTTCTTCAGATTCTTTTGTCAATGCGACGCATGAATTTCAAAATGTGTATATTATCATGAAAATATTTAACAACATAATTATAGAATATACTTTCACATAAGGATGCAAAGGTTCATTCATAACTTCTCTCATTCGTTTATTGATTCATTCATAACTTCTCAATCGTTCATTGATTCAGTCATAATTTTCTTCATTCGTCATTCCCGTAACTTTTTCCCTATTTTGATACTTGGGTAATATCTCCATATTCCAATATCAATCTCTTACCTATAATATCTTTTAATGTGTTTTCTTTTTAACAACGTCATTTCATGCCAATTTTGTCCCTCGTATTTGTTTACGATTTTTAGCCAATCCGATTGTTAGTAAAGAAAATATAAATTGTTAAATAAATTACAATTATCAACGAAACACGCAAAGTACTTCGCACTTCAACTTCTGTTAATGACAATCGCTCGCATTGTATCAAATTTACAGTCGAATCTGTGTAAGACATATGTCCTTCAGTACTGACACAATTCGAATTATGAAGTTTTGAAATAAACGTATTATTGTCGATGGCTGTTGACGTATATCACAGACTTAATAATTGATGGAGTATGGAATATATGTTACTAAAAGGCTTTACAGGATTTCTCTTAACAATTATTATTAAAAAATGTAAAATAAGTCATCTTCAAATAGTAACTTTCATGTTGTGGCACCACGACATATGGAAGGAATTGTGGCTACCAAGGAAACATAGAATCAAGATATAGTGTAATTTGTAACATACAAATTTTTACTTGCCCGCGCTGTAGAAGGAACTACTTACGAAGAGAAAGTTATGTAATAATGCGCGGAAAAACAGCGTATTTTCGGCAGGAAACTCTTATTACAGGGCCCTGGGAACGAAAAATTGTATAAATCCAGTTCCTAAATTTGGAAAAACAAATCCTGGAACACGTGCTGTACCCAGAATCCCTATTTTGTGGGTTTTTGATACCGAAAACTCAAATGACGGCAAAACGTCGGTCTCTCTATCTGTGAACAACGAAAACGTCTAAACTGTTCAGAGGATGTTTTCCAAAATTGATATTCCCTGATCGATCTGGCTGTCACGGCGCTTTGAATTTGAAACCAATATTTTAATTTGGGAGAAGGAGTACTTAACATGAAGCCCATGGGATGTTTTCATAATTTTCAAAAAAATCATGCTATCGATTTTGATTAAATTTTGTTGTTGCATAGTATGAAGGACACTTAAGAGAATGGCGCAGGTTCCAAGTTGGTTGAAAACTGTGATTTTTCGAAAATTTCGAAAATTTCGAAAAAACAATTTTTTTTCGGCGTCTTTCTACCATTATGAAGATACTTTCTGAAATGTGTTCATCAAAATCATTTTCAAATAAGGTGATGTTGAATGTTTCGAAAATATGAGTATTTTTGGAGTAATTGGGCGTCAAAATTAGTTGCCCGTTTTGGGACTGTTGGATGCTACGAAATTTAGAATGTGTATATTATGTCATATTTAATATTTTGTTGTTCGTTTCTTTCATTGGAGATTTTGTTATACGTTTACAAATTAATCTTTTAGCAATTACTTCAACCTATTTGACATAAAAATGAGATAAGAATGCTAGCCTTCAGTAGCCTGCATGCCAATTTAACATCCAGTTGGATGTTACGTAAGATAGAATTTGTGTGTTATTTTATATTTCATTTTATTATTATTTATTATATTTAAGTTCTTTATGTTATTTCATTTTAAATTGCGTCCTTTAATTGTGTTAAATGTGAAAACTAATAGATGAGCGGTTATTGTAGGTTTTTGTTACCCATTGTTGTAACGCTGCACAGATAACAGACGGCGATAATGACGGCTGCTTTTCGTTTGGGGTAATAAAATCTTTAATTATTTGCGGTGATAAAGTACTTTTTTATATTTGTAGAATATTACAATATTATAGTGTTTAACAATTTCTATTATATATTTTTCGATTTATTTGCATTTGTTTGCCAACTCTACCAGTAGTTTATTAACTTTTAATTATTTTACTTTCTCGCAAACTGCTTTCTTTTCGCACCAAATGTTCTACGATTTAAAATGACTTTTATATAAAATAATTTGGAGAGAATTTGTGGTATAAATATTATAACATAACCATTACTAATGGAGAGAAGTATATGCTGTTTTAGCACCTCTAGTTTTATATCACAAATATATCTACTCTTTGAATTTAAATCTTAGTCAATGTGTGTGCTTACTGTGCGTATGTGCTCTCGTCAATATATGTGCTTACTTCATACATACAGTTCATGAAATATCCTCATGCGCATATGTTGAAGAGAACGGTCATTTGCATACCGAGATACATCTGTTTTTGACTGAATGTTTGAATTATACACAATACATATGTAAAAGGAAGTGACTTCACTGTGCTGTAAATATATCACCTCGATGTTTATCGAATCATATGTTTGAAACTCTAATATCTGCGGTTTTAGGTACTCAGTAATTAACTTTCAAAGGAAACCAGTGCGAAGACCAAAATTCTAGAGAACAGACAGACCTCTTGTTTGCGGTTTTATTGGCTTGGTGTTCAAATCAAAGCACAGCCGACGGTCAATATTGTTTGTTTTTAATAAGATATTTTTCATCTTGTTTGTTTCTATAGCAGTTCTGTGTAACATAGACTAATCTAGTGTCAATAGATAACTGTCGAGACCACGTTCCTGTTGTCTGTCATCGCAAATTTTTCATAGCATCAGCGTTTTGACAATTTCCTTCGATACTGAATATTTGTCGTTATAATTGCTTTGAAGTAGCGGCGTGTTCTCATTGGGTCATTTATTTCATTGCACGCCCGATTTTTTTCCTGTTTTGTGTAACAGTTGACATTGAACATCGAAAATGATACACAAGTATCTTTTATTGATGCGTGATTAGAATAATTAATAGGGTTTAATTCATATCATCCAAAATCAGTTTTATGAGTGTGTTTTAATCCGTGTGACAAAAACATACAAGGTTTACATGAACTGTCATACATTAATTTATACAAATTATATAATATTTTTATTTCTTCCACGTTGATACCATTTCATCCTACACAACCCACTGGCAAAATTAAGGACGACAAACTGGATTTCAATACTCCATGATCTCTCCGTTGTTTCTATTTTGAGGGGCTATCTCATATATTGTATTTGACGTCATTCTATCTTTTTGTAATCGTCCAGGGTTGAACTTAAAAAATTTTCAGAAATGCTTCGTGTAGAATAAAACTATTGTCAAGGTGCCGCGTATTCTTTGACAACAGCATTTTGTCATTGTGAAGAAGGAGAAGAAAAAGAAGAGGGTTCATCAGACGCTGTACTAATCAGAGTCATCCAATGAATCTAAGTTTTACGACATTAGGGAGAAGTAATAATTGGACGATTTTTCTGAACCCTTCAATACGGATTGGATTTGTATTTGGTTATTTATAGACTTTCATTTGCAAAAATCAACTTTGCGTTTCAGTTTGTTTTATTTTCAAATTCGAACGTAAATTATGCTTTTTCTTGGACATCCTTTAAACGTTTGTCACCGCCGTTTGCCCGGGGTGTCTCAACTCAGTTATGTCTGACGGAATTGAGAAAATTGTCACGTTCACTTCAAACGGCCAAAAAGTTGGTCTGTCTATTGGACATTTCAGCAGTTTGACATCATGCCCCGGAAGAACAGTATCGCATATGTAATTTAGATTATATGGTTTTGAGCCAGAAATCAGCGCAGTAACCTCGTTATTGTGCTGTAATATATGCTAACATATCATTATTTACCTAAATATGTTAATTAATTGCATAAATTATTTTTAGATATTGTCACTCGAATACTTTTATCACTGATGTTGGAACGTTCACGAATTTGTTAAGCTCAAAACCAGCTACACACTAAATGAATAGTATATTGTAACATCGTAGGCTTTCACGGCCACAGTCAATATAACGGAAATTTTTCGAGCAGGTAGGCCGTGGTCTAGTTGGCATTGAAAGGCCAACTTCAATGCCCCTTCAACAACCCAACTAGACTACAGAGTACCGCCTCGGGAAATTTCTGCTATATAGTATATTGTACTTTTTTAACACAAAAACCACTAAGATAAACATTGAAGAAAGTGCTAACAGTAGTCAATAAGTATTACCAAAAATTGGCAATTGAAATTATTACACAAAATAAATTACTATATTTGCAGAGCTTATTAGCTTGTAATCTTATCCCACATTTTTACAATGATTTTTACGATTCACTTATTTAGACACTTGGTATATGTTCTTTCCTTTTGTTTCTGCTCTCTAATTGTTGAAGTTATAATAATGTTAATAATTTAATTTTTACGTTTGATGTGTTGGCTCTTTAATTTTCGGGTACGATTTATAATGATTGCGCAGTTTTTCCCATTACTTTCAATTATTCCAAAATAACGTTCTTGAAAACAGTCGTGAATTAGAAGTGTTAGTTCATTTACCGCGCTCGATCTATTGTGACTCTGTGAGTTATGACAATAATTTGATTTTAGTATCAACAGCGAAGCAAATGCTCAATGCGGTCAACGAAGGTAGTTAGATAAATGTTGACAATTTGACAATTTTTACTTCGGCTGATTCCTATACTAAAATCAGTGAGTGCAGATTAGTTGCGATTACAAAAAAGATTAAAACAAAATAGTGGCATGGAGAAGCAAAAATTATCCTGAACAAAAATACAGACAATGGTATTCCAAAAAGTAGTAAGCACACTGCTCAAGATCAACAAATAACATACTATCGTATAGCATTCCACTATATTAAATACATCAACAAAAACAATCTTCATGAAACTGCAATAACACATTACAGTTTATATATAGCATAACAGTTATTTATGTACCAAGATTATTAAGTAAATTGCTGTTCCATAACGTAACATGTAAATACCACACTAGTGGTGCTAAAACACCACATACTTCCTCTCTCGTATTTTCATGCAAAATTAGGCAAAACGTACTCAAATTTTCGAAAAATTGCAAACGTCCTTATATTAAAATCGATCTTTAAGGAATAGATTTCATGGAGGGAAAAATCTTTATCTTCAATATTTTAGATGTAGGAAGACTCGGAAAAAATTTGAAATTTTCAATTTTCAAAAAAATCTGGATTTTTAAGAAACATGAGACCTGCCCTATTCACATAAATGTTCTTCACACTATCCAACAAAAAAAAAATCAAAGACGATGACGCCATTTTCTGAAAATTTGGAGAATGTGCCTGGGGATTCATGTAAAGTACCCCCCAAAATTAAAATATCGATTTCAAATTCAAACGGTCGCGACATCAGTCAAATCGATTGCGGAACATCAATTTGGGAGAAAATCTGCCGAACGGTTTAACCTCTAGCGTTTGTAATGCTGGGCGGAAAAACGGCGAAATTTAGGCGTTGAAAAATCCTATTACAGGGCCCTGGTAACGAACACATGGATAAATCCCAGACGGACATATTCCTAGACGAACAGACATATGGATACACGGAAATTTTGCCGTCATTCTTTTTTTTTTTTGTATCAATGGCCCACAAAGCGTGGTTTGTGGCTACACCACGTGTTCGAGGATCTTTTTAAAATTTAGCAACTGAATTTATCCACTTTTTCGTTACCATAGTCCTGTATTAAGGGTTTGTCTCCTAAAACTTCGCCGCTTTTCCGCCAGCATTACATAATTTTCTCTCTATTCCGTAGCGGAAAAGTTATATTTAAGTGCAGGCGGTCTCTTCCTTAGAGCCATGCTGCCAAAGGAAGTCAGTGTCAACGAAATTCAATCGGCACGTTCAGTATGATAATACGCGGAGTAAAACTAATATATGCATTTTATAGTTAACGAAGCTGTTTCAGTAATTTTGTATTTTTTCACGTTATTATTATTATTATTATTATTATTATTATTATTATTATTATTATTATTATCATTATTATTTGTATTATTATTATTATCATTATTATTATTATTTTTATTATTATTATTATCATTATTATTATTATTATTTCACTCATTCCGGTCTGGAACTCGTTAAAAATAACGATTGCACCTCTTTCGTCACCTCAACGTGACTGCGGACCCGTCCAACCGCCCCGAACGCCGATGCGCGCCCGTAATATCCACTTTAACTTTAACCCGCCAGGCTGTAGCATCTGCCGGTGCTTCCGCGCGCATGTGCCGCCGCCAATCTGGGAAGCGAGGCGACGGGGGCGGGGGCGGGGACGTGATTCTGGGACCGGTTCATCCACGCAGGCCCGCGGATTGAGCCGTTGATGAAAATGAAACGATGCGCATAACGACGGAAGAATTGATCTGGCACTCTCAATTTTACGGCTTTGTAATCGATCTCATTGTTGATGTGGCCCTTTGCGTGGAATTCGGCATTTGTTATATTGCACGCTCCCGTTGGCAAATTATGCACACCGCGGAAACACATTTTTTTTTTTAATTTTCATTTTTGTGGTATTTTTGTTGGGTGGGTGGCTGGCTGGAGTCCGGCGCGGGTGGGTGGATGGTGGGAGGGATTTAGCGCAAGAGAGTTTTTGGCGGAAGAGTAGTCGACGGTTCGGTTTTTTGTTACTTACAGTGGAGTGGTGTCGGACCGTGTAGAATGTTGAAAGCCCAAGGTCAAGCGAGTGTCAAGAATTTCGTGGAGTTTGTTTTATTCGTTTTGGTTTTGTTTGCTTTGTAAGTACAGTTACGTTACGTTGCTGTTTAAATGTCTGGTGGGGAGGGGGCACGTACCCTGGGGCGATATAAATCCGATATACTTATGCAGCAAAAGCATGGTGTCGCTGCGATGTATTGAGTTTAACATTCGTGTTCTTTGAATTTCGCATCGTTTTGGTTAGCATACCGGCTACACAGACACTATAAATAAGCGAACTGTAATTGAGGTATGGAATTTTTATATTCCCAGTGGTATTTATTTTTCAGAAATCAAGTTCATATTATTTCATTTGATGAATTATTACTCTTAATGAAAAATAAATATTTTTCCTGCATGTAGTGCGGTATTTCGTAATTACTATCTTGATGAAATAACTCCGGGTGTAATATTTGGAAAGAATATCAATGTTGCAAAATAATAATCTTGAAGGACTGCTTATTACCTCGGACGACGTATTAAGTATGTTATGTAGTTTAACCGAAATGAATTCGACAAACACTACACAATCTGCTTATTAATTACCTTGCATTTTTTACATTAAATACCACTGATCTGTACATGCACAGAAAGTATTGATTCATTAAATGTATTTTTACTTGAATGAAGAGTATGGCCTAAGTACAAGGTGGTTCAAATATGACCGGGACTGATTTTTTTTCAAATACCCCGACATACGCATTAACTGCGCCGCCTGGAGAGAATCTAGCCACAACCCTCTACCTCCCTCCTTTGCAGGTTAGAACCTGTTCAGTCGCGTCTGGGTCTTGCTAGAACGATGAGTGAACAAAAGGTGCCGCGGTGCGTGGAACAACGCATTATCATCAAATTTCTCGTTGGAGAAAACGTTCAACCGTCGGAAATTTTGCAGAGACTCAAAAAACAGTACAGGGAAGAGTGCCTCTCACGGACCCGTGTGTTTGAATGGTGTAAGTGTTTCAGAGAGGGACGAGAGCGCGTTGAGAATGAACCTCATAATCGTCGGCCGCGAACATCCATAACCCCAACAAACATTGATCGTGTTAATGCGGTTATTTGTGAGAACAGGCGCATCACTATCAAAGAAGTTACATCAGTAATTGGCATCAGTGTGGGTAGTGTAGAAGACATGATAAAAAACACCTAAAATATTGAAAAGTGAATGCTAGGTGGGTTCCACGCACTTTGACGGACGAGAACAAATTGATGCGCATGCAAGCTGCCAGTGTTCTTCTAATGCGGTTTGAAAATGAAGGAGATGCATTTTTGAAGTCCATTGTAACCACTGATGAAACGTGGGTTCACTATTTTATTCCTGAGTCCCAGTAGGCATCACGTGAATGGCGACACGCCTCTTCTCCAAAACCCAAGAGAGCGCGGAAGATCCGTTCGGCGGGAAAAGTGATGGCATCATTTTTTTGGGACTGGATGGGTGTTATCCATGTAGACTTTCTTACAGAAGCTAACACCATCAATGCAGCTTATTATTCAGCACTTTTGGAAACAGAAATCAAAGAAAAGATCCGATCCAAACGGAAGAGAGGTGGGAAACGTGTAGCATTCCTTCAAGACAATGCACGGCCTCATACTGCTAAAACAACCATGGCAACCATCAGCAAATTGAAGTGGGACCTTCTACCACATCCGCCGTACAGTCCAGATTTGGCCCCAAGTGATTTTTACCTTTTTGGACAGCTTAAATCACATTTGCAAGGCATGCGATTTGCGGATAATGACGCAGTCATCCACAGTGTTCGGGAGTGGATATGCCGACAACCAAAAGACTTTTATGAAAAGGGCATTAGGATGCTCCCAGGACGTTGGAAAAAATGTATAGAATCTGGAGGGGAGTACTTTGAAGAATGACATGTACAAATAAATTTTTGCTAATAAAGTATTTCGTAAAAAAAATCAGTCCCGGTCATATTTGAACCACCTTGTATATCAAATTGCATTACAACAAATTATATTTAATAGTTCATTTTCTCTATTTCTGCCTTGGAGAAGCTTATAAACATGTTAAAATGATAAATAAATCCCACGCAGCTATAAACGCAGAGTTCATTCCGCTGCTTGAACACAAGAGTACTACATCATTTGAAAATTACGACATGCAATCAAGAAATCAAAATATGTTATTTCTCCCATTTTACATTGTTTGCATAAACCTCATCCCGACACCTCAAGCGGTTTTAAAGATGATCCACCCGGTATGAGCATGTTATATTTCAGTATGTCAAAATTCAAAAATACGCTTTTAAAGAAGTGTGGTAACTATGTGACTAATGCAAAAATCTACATTTACAATTCAAATTAATCAACACTCCTTATTTATCTGTGCAATTGAGTGTATATGTAGTGAACATGTTTTGAAAAGTCATTAATTGACTCAATTACTGGTACCACTCTAACCTTACCTAGTTCCTAACTCTATGTGAAAATTCTGGTATTTTCGGTTTGTGTTACATTACTCCAAGGAATATCGCAAACTTAAATTGTTACAAATAATCTTTGTTTTGTTTGATGGTTTAAAAGTTATTAGGCGTTGAATGCCTAATAATGCCTAATGCCGCGGTCCATCCTCAAGCGGGAGGTTTTGTGATATGGGAACATTTTCAACTAAAGTTGACATGCACTTAATGCAAGGACTACTTTAAGAAATAGCACGTGATCAAATGCCTGTTACAAATAAAGCAATTCTGCTCGCTAGTTCAAAAATCATTTGACGTTGCTTGCCGTGGCTCGGTGCGTATTCCAGCGCTTTGGATTGTTTTGGGGAAATATTTTCTGATGACGTTGAGGAGCACTTAATTCAAGTGCTCTAATAAACAAAAATTACGTAATGAAGTGCATAATGTGTAAGGAACGGACACCGGGACGTTACTATACGCGTGTGCCACGAACGACGAGGCTCCCTTTCCCGGCCTCGGCGATATACGTAACACGTCGTTGAATCTCTCCAACGTATAGCTTCCAATGCATTTTATGCCATGTACAATTTTGTTTAATACTTTGATCTTGACATTTCTACGGGTGTCGTAGTTGGGTGAGTAGGCGTTAGGAAATAGGATAAAACCCATTATTTATTATTATTATTATTATTATTATTTTCGTTAATCGGCCGACTAGGACCACGCATGCAAGCATCCTGCATTTACCGTGGCTCAGTTTTTATTTATTATCGCGGTGGCAGGTGCTTGCAACAACTTTTGGGGGGACCAGCATTTTTAGCTGGATCCGATTTTTATCCCCCACGGTTGTTAGCCCTGGGGGTATGGAAGATGAAATGATGATATGATGATAATATGATAATGGGGGTGAAAGGACAACACATACAGACATACACAAACACAAATACACCCATGCCCGAGGCGGGACTCGAACCCGCGATCTTCTGGTCCGAAACCACTCCGGCACTACTGCCTTAGCGATCTCGGCCATCTGATTGGCTATTATTATTATTATTATTATTATTATTATTATTATTATTATTATTATTATTATTATTATTATTATTATTATTATTATTATTATTTATTGTTATGTATTTATTATTTATAACTTTTACTATAACTTCACAAAATAATGTTCTAAAGCTCTTTAGAGAGCGCAGTTTAGT
Organism: Gryllus longicercus; assembly: GCA_038098605.1. Lineage (NCBI taxonomy): Eukaryota > Metazoa > Arthropoda > Insecta > Orthoptera > Gryllidae > Gryllus > Gryllus longicercus. The sequence goes on along the minus strand of JAZDUA010000594.1, from coordinate 158,623 downwards.
CGGTTGGCATCCAAAAACCGCTGGAAATTGCGTGTTTCAATTGGTCGTTTTGGTATCGGCGCATCCGATCAGAAATATGCTCGGTGCCTTCCTGGCGTTCTCCGTGGCGCGGCTGCTTTATCACGCCGCACGTCGCCCCCCCCCCTTCCCACTCCCGATGCCCCCTACCCGCTCCGTTTGCCTTTCCGACCGCGTGCTTCGCATCGTTCGGGGCCTTTCGTAGCCCGTTTTGTGAACTCTGGCCGAAGTTGGAGATTCCAGGAATACCCCGCGCCGGAGGTCCTCGGGCGTCGACTCGGCTATGATCGTCGTACTTCGCGGCGGCGGTGACTGTGAAGGACACGTTATCAGTGCACGTCGCGCTGGGCCACCGGCTGGGTTCAAAATTCTGCGACGCTCGCTTAGTGGGGACCGGTTTTTTAATTATGTTGATGGATTTGTTGGATTTCTAATGCTCGGGATCTGGGTAATTTTCCGTTGTCCGCGCCTGATGTCGAATGTAATGTAGGGGTGTTTCAAATTTGGCACTACAACGCTAAAGTTGTTTTTTTTGTTTTGTTTTTGCTTTACCCCTGAGGACGATCGCAGAATGGCGGCCGAAACGTTGGCACCTGTGGCAAGGACGCGGCGTCAGGAGCCAAGCCGCTACTGCTAAGAGGCTGTTGTTCATTCTTGGCTATCCGGGTTGAGCAGCAGAGACTGTTTTGTAATAGGGACTTAGAGCAGTTGTCGTACGCCCTATGCTGGGGAGAATTCCACCGGCTCCTTGCAATGGGTTGAGACTGTACAAGGGTTCATGCAGTAACTTCCATTTCAATACTGATATATATATATATATATATATATATATATAATCAGCTTCGAGCCCGATAGTGGGGATTTTTTACTGTAACTACATAGGTATGTTGAATTTACTCGTTGCCTGGAAAATCCTTGCAGCCCCCTAATCTGGTCGGTATTTTTCCGTGGTTTCTCCGATTTGTACTAGGCGAATTTCGAAGCAATACCTTAACACTCAGGCCACAGCTCTTCCTCTTTCTTGCCCTATTCTCCTCCATTACTCACCACTCTTACACTTACGCCACTACCATACATGTCGGGACACTAGTCCGGAACTTAGAGCTTGTGCCGACTGGGGCTGGGCTCCGCTGGAACGTGGTACCCAGAGGGGAAACACCACGCACGTCGATGTGTAGGTCGGCGTCGGACCTCATTCCGGGGGAGGAACACAGTCACTCCAGCGAAAAACATTCACTAAACTAACGGGACCGTTGTAGTTGACGTACCCGGAAACATCGATCAGTCAGCCAGCCAGCCAGACGGCCTGTCTGTCTGTCTGTCTGTCTGTCTGTCTCTCTGTCTGTCTGTCTCTCTGTCTGTCTGTCTCTCTGTCTGTCTGTCTCTCTGTCTGTCTGTCTCTCTGTCTGTCTGTCTCTCTGTCTGTCTGTCTCTCTGTCTGTCTGTCTCTCTGTCTGTCTGTCTCTCTGTCTGTCTGTCTCTCTGTCTGTCTGTCTCTCTGTCTGTCTGTCTCTCTGTCTGTCTGTCTGTCTGTCTGTCTGTCTCTCTGTCTGTCTGTCTGTCTCTCTGTCTGTCTGTCTGTCTCTCTGTCTGTCTGTCTGTCTCTCTGTCTGTCTGTCTCTCTGTCTGTCTGTCTGTCTCTCTGTCTGTCTGTCTGTCTCTCTGTCTCTCTGTCTCTCTGTCTCTCTGTCTGTCTGATTGGTCGGTCTTTCGGTCTGTCCAGCACTTCCTCCGGCATTGGAGAAGGATCACTTCTGTCCACGTAGTGCGGTTACTGTGGCAACAGAAACACAATTTTTCTTAGCAGAAACATTTTATTTGTTTTCTTCACCATGTACTATGTTCCTTCAAGAAACGTAGTCTAGAAGTTTTCGCTTGCATTGATTACAAGTTTTCATGTCACGTCATTGTTATAGTCCAACGCAACGAAAGGAATTTGTTAGATGGCTATCAGTTGCGTCCGTCCGCACTTGTATTGCTAAGTCAATATATTTCAAGTTTCGTGACTGAACAATATTCGCAGTTACACACATCAACCATACACACGTACACATGCGGTAATTCTTAATTTTCGACGCGTATACGGCTGGTCAATCCCCTTGTTTTCGCTTTCGTCTCGTCATAAGTGTACTGTGCGTTGAAGGGGCTGGGCCTAATTGAACTGGTGCGCTTTACCCAGCCCTGGCGGGCGGTATGCGCCAGCTCTGTGGAGCTTCAATGGGCCGCCGACCAATCTGTTCAGGGCCGCTCGCTTCTGCCGCTTCTGCCGCTTCTGCTCGCGCTGCCACTTTCTCAGGCGTTGCTAACGAGGCGGCTGGCGTGTGGCGGAGCCGGACTCGGTGTTGGTGGTGGTGGTGGTGGTGTCGGTTTAGGACGTAGTGAAGGGGCCGGCGGGGGCGGGGCAGAGGGGATGGAGACGGCGACGTCGGGGATGGGGCAACGGGCCCGGCGAAGATGGTGCCAGCGTCGGGGGGGGGGGGATCGGCTGTGTCAGGAACAGGGGGCGGAGATGCTTACGGCGACGTGCGGGCGAGGAACAAGCATGGTGGATATAGAGACGGTGACGATGCGGACGGGAACGGGCATGGCGGAAATCGGGACCGCGACGGTGCGGACGGGAAAAGGGGAGGGCGACGGTGCGGATGGGAAATGGGCATGGCGGAGATGGGGATGGTGATAGTGTAAACGGGGATGCCGGAGAGGGCGACAGTGCGGACGGGGAATGGGCATGGAATTGATGGGGACTGTGACGGTGCGGACGGGGAACGAGCGTGACAGAGATGGGGATGGTGACGGTGCAGACGGGGATGGCGGAGATGGGAATAGCGACGGTGCGGTAGAACAATGTGTGTTAATAGATGTGTTAATTCAATAAGAGATAAAATATTGTTATGCTTTTTTTATTCATTGACAAAAGTCACAAAACTAACAAAAAACGCGTTAATAATTGTGACCTTTCATGGGAAATCAAATGTAAAATATTTCTCATATTTTAAGAGATTTGATATGCCAACGATATAATGCGTATTTCGTATAACGTAATGCAGAGATGCGGAAAATGGCTGTAACTCTCGCAGTGGTGCATTCGGACTCCCGTAATACCCGTAGGTTCAAATGGGAGAAATGACTGTAGGTACGACAACGGACAAAGAACGTGATGTAATGTTTTGATATTAGAATTTCAGCGATGGTACCAGGAACACACCTGGGAAAACAGGAATCTAGGAAAACACAGTGAGAATTATATTAGAAATGGAGTTATCGTCACTGCTTTTAGAATTGGCCTAAGCATTATTGCTACGGTTACTAGATCGTCAAGATAGAAAAAATTACACACCCTATATTTAATATAAAAAGAGATAACATTTCATCGCTTGTCGGGAAGACCAACCTGTGATTTTACATTTTATAATTTCTGTACTTTCACTAATATATATTCATTTTCAACTCCCGATATTGCCGGGTTCTGAGTTCTGCTTCCAAACTCTTTTTATTATGACCGTTTAAACTATCTTATATTTATTATTACCAATAAATATTATTATTTATTACACAAAGTTAAACAAAATACAATAGTTGTCGAGTGTACAGACTCTTTTTTATAATATAAGAAAAAATTGTTATATTCAGAGCTATACAATTTACTAAATAAAAACTCTTAATTGGAAGATCTTAGTATCTGTCAAAGAATTTCTAAATCCTATATTAAGAACGCTAGCCGCACCCCTGTGGTAAATTATTGACCTAATAGTCGACAATTAACAACTAGAATTAGAAAACATGGAAGTGTGAAATATTTATTTCAGAAATAAATATAATAATTTTCAAATATTTATACATTACACCGAAGTAAAAATAATTTATAAAAGTTATGATAAAAAGAGTACAATTGGGTATATTGTTGCAAAAAAGAGAGTACAAAAGAGCATACCTTCTAAAAACGTACTTATACTCTTAAAAGTGTATGCTTGATAATCCTTGTAAATGCTATTGGGATTGACGTTAGCGACAATGTTGTTAAGAAGGGCATCTGTTGCCATATAATTGGAAGGTAGATAATTAGGGGAGATGAGGTAGACCATGACATCAGTGAGAGTGGCTCTTGCATATGGATATATATGCAAGTTTTATTTACGATTCATTAAATGAAACATTTTTTAAACAAAACAGAAAGAAAGAAAAAAAACTGTTTGACCTGCTGAATCTTAAATAAAAACTATGACGTACATGGCATTAGAATTGGCGTTAGTGTATCGTATTAGTATAGGCGTCCGCGACGAAGGTATTAGATGATGTGATTGATATTTGGATATTGGATGTGGCGATGGAAGAGCAGGTTTTAAAATTGGCGATGGTAGCGGTGGTGTGAGAGGAGGCTTTGATTGTGGTAACGGCAGTAGCGGCATCTGAGATAATAGGGACGCTACTTGTTCTGGCAATGTTGGCAGGTGGAGGGGGGGTTAAGGTAGTAGTAGCTCGTAGCCGGGAGCCAGTTTTTCAGCTGAACTTATCAGATGCGGTGGGTTGAGTTTCAACTTTTAATTGCCATTTTAGCCTGTCATCTGTGAGCGACCATGATGAATCTATCCGTGGTTCTGATACGAAGTAGCAATGCGAGTGAAAGTAAATTATAATTTTCTGGTCACTGTTTGGATGTCAAAACTAACGCAAAACCTCATTCGTATGTTGTGAGATTTCGCTTGCGGGCAAGAAATAGTCTCTGAGAAATGAAGTGGGTGCAGATATTTTCTTGCAACGTGTAAGGCAAGTGGATATAAATAATATTTGATACTATCGCAGTATAATATTTTTGCCCTTGGGGAATTTCATCAGACGAGAGGTGCTAGAAATCACACCTCCAATTTATAGTTTCAGTTAGTCGATTTATCATTTGAATCCCGACAACGCTGTTAGAAGAATGTACTTCTCGTTCTCCTTTGTTTCTTTACAAGTTTTGATTTGTTTACAAATAATACTGCTGAATAATAAGGATGCAAGTGACTAGATAAAAATAGAATGCTATTAATCGTTTCATGAAAACGTACAAAACTTTAATTTCTATGCAAAAAAAAAAATATTCCGAAAATCATCTTTCACATCACTGTTTTGGTGCATTGAATAATATGTCGTTTGATGTGAAAATCATGGTCGGGTTTCCTTTCTCCTTGAAAACTGTGTTCTCTTTTAAATCTTTAAAAGTACAAATATTTAAAATTGAGAAGAAATTTGCGTAATATGTATGTATACATTAGTTTGTAGCATGTAAACAGTCGACGGCAACGTGAACTCTAGAACTGCCAACAATGGGAAAAAGAAGATCGACAATACTTTTTTATTCAAACAGAGGTAACAACGGATGCAGAGCGGAACAAAATCAGATATTTACATTCACTCTGTACATAATAGTAACCGGGTGAAAGTTTATTCCATTTATTTTCTATCAGTTGTAAGAATATAATTCAGCACTAGCATAATATATGCGTCAGTATTGAAATGGAAGTTACTGCATGAACCCTTGTACAGTCTCAACACAGATATTTACATTCACTCTGTACATAATAGTAACCGGGTGAAAGTTTATTCCATTTATTTTCTATCAGTTGTAAGAATATAATTCAGCACAAGCATAATATATGCATCAGTATTGAAATGCAAGTTACTGCATGAACCCTTGTACAGTCTCAACCCATTGCAAGGAGCCGGCGGAATTCTCCCCAGCATAGGGCGTACGACACTGCTCTAAGTCCCTATTACAAAACAGTCTCTGCTGCTCTCTGAAACTTTTTGCCCCCGCGAAAAGGTTCCCGCTCCTTCTCTGGGGGATTTTCTGAAGGAAATGCGAAGGACCAAGTAACGTGGTCTAAGGAAGACACAAACCCTAATTAGAGTAACTAAGACTTGCGGGTGCTCAGTGGTCGAGATATTTTCAGAGAGGTAACATCAGGGGAAGGACCAGAGGATAGAGAGAGAGAGAGAGAGAGAGAGAGAGAGAGAGAGAGAGAGAGAGAGAGAGAGAAAGGGATAGAGTGTACAAGGGGGATAGCGAGAAATGGAAGAGAAAAAGAGGAAGGAGAGAATCAGAGGCATTTTATGATCGTTTTAAATGAACTCTCATTAATTAGGTTCACGGCTTACGGAAATTTCCAATTTTCATTTTTATTTAGCACGTAATTTAAGGGTTTTGTACGAATTAGTAATTTTCTCATTTTCTCATTACAGTTTTATCCTACGTGTATTTACTAGTAATTACCCATAGGGAGAAGGTAATTTTATCTCATAAGAAAATGAATTGAATGGATGTGAATTCCATTCTTAAAATATTCTCCAGCAGAGCTCTGCTGAAGTTAATTTTGTTCCTCAACGTCTATAATTCTTTTTAATATCGTACATTCTTTATATTTTACCATTACATCATCGGAATTTACATTAGTTTGTATTTCTAATTAATTTAATTCTAATCAATCCAAAAAGGGAAAAAATCTAGGAAAACTAGGAAGCTACAGATCCTTATTCAAATGCAATCCACTCTTAATAATGCGTAAAAGGAAAGAAATATTCTGTATTTTAAGAAGGTTTCAAACAATCACCGGCAATGACAATCATACTCTCTCTTGCATTACAAAATTCATTGATAATTAATGAATGTCCGGCACTTTTAGTCATTTTGTCTAAAGGCAGATTAATGGTGTTCGTTTTGTAATTCCGCATTTTTTGTAATATACGTTTTTCAAATTGTGTAATATTAATAGATTTATATAATATTATGATGGAAAAGGCCAATGCTTACTCACAATGTTATATAAATGGCATATTTCTTTGACACATGTCCTAACATTGATACATTTTGGGAAAAATGTGTTCAATAACGATCCTATATCGATTAATAAGAGATTTAGATTGCGGTTTATAAAAACGAAGCCTTTTGGTATCGTTTTGATGCCCGTGTTAACCCGAATTCCGGGCACAACAAACATATTGCGACTTCTGTTGCGGCAACGGACTCGCTTTTGAAGTCGCACGTTGGCGAGAACGTGCCCATTCCATTGGGCGGGAAGGGCGCCGCGCCGCCGCGCTCCATGCCCTCGGCGCATCTAAGATGCAATCGGGCAATCGCGTCTTCCTACAACGTTAATGCCTCCATCAGGGCGAAGATTCCGTCGCCTTCCGCAGGTTGCAGCGGAGCCAGTTTCCAGGCGTCCGTTTGCTGTGGCATCCACTCGTCTGTCTGTTTGTTTATCCGTCCGTCCGTCCGTCCGTCCGTCTGTCTGTTTATTTGTTTGCGTCTGGGGTCGGTTTGCTTTTTCTGCCCCACCTCCTTCTCTCGCGATAGTATCGCGGCGCTTTATTTGTCGGGGGAGGGGGAGAGGGGAAGGGGGAGGGGGAAACGCCGGCGCCTTTTTTTTCTTGTCCGCGGGCGCAACTGATATGGCCGCAGGCGCCTTGATAGCGCCGGCGAAATAAATTTCGCGCGCCATGTCACCCTTCTTCTCCCCCCTCCACTTTCTTTGCCACTTCTACTATCTCTCTCCCTTCCCCCTCCTCTTTTCTACCCCTGCTCACAAATTCGCCTCTTCGTCGCCCCTTCTTCCGCCGCCGGAAATTTTACTTCTTTACTTTTGCTTTTGCAGTGTTCAATTTTTCTTCTTGCTATTTGCACTATCACCTTCTCATTTTTCACCTTCTTTTCTCTTTCATTTCCTCCATATTTCGCCGCGAAGGTCGTCTTGTTGAAGTCTTGCTTCTCGTCGTCATCTTCTCTATTCTCCCATCTTTGCCCTTTCTTTGCCTTTTTCCCTCATCTCCCTTGTTTGCTACACCCACCCGGCATCATCGTCAATTCCTTTCTTCTTTTCCTCGTTTTTTCTCAACTCTTTCTTTTTCGTCGTCGTTTACTTCCTCCTAGTAATGTCTCCATTTCGCGTTATTTGTTCGCGTCTTTCTCTTGCCATTTATCCCTCTCTCTCCTCTTCCGCGTCGTCGTCTTCGACCGCGAGTCGAGCGCGTCTATCCTCTCGGGTTCTTCGCGTCTTCCTCGTGCCATTTCTCTCTCTCTCTCTCTCTCTCTCTCTCTCCTCCGCGTCGTCGTCTTCGGCAGCGAGTCGAGCGCGTAAAAAGGGGTTGGAGAGAGCGGGGACGGGCAGGCGAACCCCGGCGCGGGCGCCGCGGGAGCCGCGCCCGACAGCGCCCAGACAGCGCCCAGACAGCGCCTGACGAAACATCCTAGGGCTCCGGGGAGATTCTTCCAATTATGAGGCGAGGCGGCGGAGCGGGCGGGCGGGACCGGAGGAGGAGGAGGAGACGGCGCTGATGCGGAGGCGTGGCGAAACTGCGCCGATCGCTCGGCGTTTATGCTGCGGGAACGGTGGAAAGGCAGGGGTTGGTGGAGACGAAGATTGGCGGGGTGGGGTTGCTGGGCCGGGGATGGGTGAGGAGGGAGATGGTGAGGCGGGAATTGCCGGGCCGGGACATGGCGGGACCGGGTGTTGGCGGGACCGGGTGTTGGCGGGGCCGGGTGTTGGCGGGGCCGGGTGTTGGCGGGGCCGGGTGTTGGCGGGGCCGGGTGTTGGCGGGGCCGGGTGTTGGCGGGGCCGGGTGTTGGCGGGGCCGGGTGTTGGCGGGGCCGGGTGTTGGCGGGGCCGGGTGTTGGCGGGGCCGGGTGTTGGCGGGGCCGGGTGTTGGCGGGGCCGGGTGTTGGCGGGGCCGATGAGTTGATCGAAACGGGTGATGATCGAGAGGGAATGGTCAAGCAAAATATGGGGATCAAGGGTGGAGGCTGGGGTGAGGGAGGTTGCCGGGTCGGGGTTGGGGACAGGGCGTGGGCGTGGCGTGAGACTCGACGGAAGGAAGTCTCGATCGCAGACTGTCTTTCCCGGCGCCCAGCAGGAAATCGGACGGTGGAGAACAACGAAGAGTCTGGGAATTCTTGAGACACCCGGCGGTCGCTCCCCCTAACTTCCGAAACTCTTTGCTGGCGCTCCGAAGTTTTGTGGAAGAAATGCGCCGTAGTAATAGTTTATCATTTCCATGGGAAATATTTTGCTGCGACATGGATTTTAATCGTTCTTTATGCACTTTTCGTGTAATACGGAGTTTGCGAATATTTGCCTTTTGGATTGCGATGATAACACGGCATTGTAATCTATTACAATACATTCAATATTTACAGAAACTTCAAGATATTCGTTTCCAATGCTGTGATTCCTGCGAGTGGGTGAATAATAGATTCGTCGGTTGATCCGGAGTGTATGGTGTCGTTCACTAACCTTCGGTTCCTTTGGTTCACTGATTCGGTTCACTAATCTCGTGATTCACAAGGTTATTGTTTCACGGTTCACTTCTATCACTGGAGAAAAATCTTGATGGCATTGATTCAAAGCATAAATATATACACAATTTGGTTGATCACAATTTAACTATGTCACTTTTCCAAATTAAGTTATACATTTTTCCAATTACGAAACATTTTTTCTTCATGACGATACATTTTAAATTTCAATTCACTTCTAAAATTTCACTTCACAACACTCTTTTAAATCACAAAATTAAGACTTTAGCTTGCATGGTTGAAATAGACTTGATTTACTAATTAAACAGCCTCCTAACAACACATTTATTTGTTACTATGACTACAAAATTATTTACTTCATAATTTGATGAATAGTCATATTGCGAAGAATTTTGTGGCGTGGATTTGCGTGTTTCATTGCCATTTCAAGTTCCTTTTTAATTGTTTTGTGTGTCTACCGAGATGGAAGGTATGAATTCAGAATTTATTTATGATTTGCGCCGAAAGGGAAGTTTGAATGTGATTCAGTTGTGTCAGAAAGTGGGTTTGCTTGCGTCTCGACGTGTATGTAATGTATGCCAGAAAGAAATGAAGTTTATTGAGAGAAAGGATATAACAGATGGGTTTGAGTGGATTTGTAGAGAAAGATGCCAGAATTTTCATTGTGTGAAAATGTCTGTACGAAAGGATTCTTGGTTTGAGAGGAGACTTATTAATTTACTGAACTTTAGTTCATAAGAAGTAAAGAGTGTGTATTTTTTCAGATATAAGCAGATTTGGTGATACGTTGATGAATCATTGAAGTTTTTCGTGTTATAAGGATGTTCTACGTAATTAGTGCATAGTATTTTTAACACTCTAAAAATTCTATAATTTCAGCGATTACGTGAGTTAATTTTTTATATTTTTTCTAATAAAATACTGCTATCTTTGACATATAGTATTTGTTGAAAAAATAGTCTGGTTGATTTTATATTATTAAAATGGGGGGTTTGGGGGGCGATAGCCCCCCAATAATAAAAATTTTAAATAGAAAGTGTTAGTGAAATATACTGCGAATTCTAGAGCATATAAAAAAGTGTTAAGTAGATAACATGCTTTTTTTGGTAATTAAAGTTTGGCTTTGAGTAGTAATGATAGTTTAAGTAGCATGTGAATGTTAAATAGAAATTATAATTCTTGCGATAACATAGTGACCATTACAACATGCGAACAATAAACAAGGATTCGGTTCAGTGAGTCGTTTCCCCTCTAGTGAACCGGTTCAGTGAACGACACCATACACTCCGGATATACCGATTCGTCTCCCTGCTCGTATGTTTTTTTTTATTATTACTGCCAGTTAGTTCAATGAACTTCGTATTGATAAGTTAAACTCGGGCTAAACTCTCTGATTTTAAAAGACTCTTTGGCCTTTCAAGTGGGATGGTTATATCAGAAAAATATTCACATTACATATCTCTTTTATTTACATTGTTTTCAATTTCTTTTACAGTGTTCAGTGCTCGATCACATCCCGCCATCTTGAGTCTTTTCCTTGGTTTACACAATCGCTGCAAGTGAATGCCAGGGCTGTTACTTGCTTTGCATTCTCATACTAAGTATACATTTGCTCTCCCCTCTTTAGCAGTTGCAATAATGTATCTTCGAGTGGATACGGGGGTGAACCTGTTTTATGAGCTAAGCTATCGCACAAAAAGGAACAATTCGAAGGGGAGTCACCGAAAAGTTTTGTATATAACAGCGGGCTTCATTTAGCCAAGCATATTTCTTTTTTTATTCATGTTTTGATTGGAGGAAGTTTTTTTTCTGTCAAGTGTCCAGAATGACAGATATTTAGATGGTTTTCATGACTCAAACATTGAATTTTAACTTTTGGATGTTTTCCAATTCATGTTTCCCTAACTTCCTTGCATAAGATCAGAAAAGGCAATATATAGTAATTGATATTTGTTTGCTGTGTTCTATTTCATACAGTTGATCACTATATTTTTGAATGATAACTCTTTTATTGGAGATTTCTGTTTAATGACACAATCACATCGCCTGGCAGATGGAGAACTACTTATATTCTTCTGCTAATAACATTGTTGTTTTGGAGTATTCTATGTATCTGCGTGTATTTGAATCGTTCAGTAAATAGTAGTTTATGCAATTAGTTTATAATGTTAAGCTTTATTGCATGAGTACATGTTTTGAAAACTAGCGACTTTAGGAGCGAGTTTTCAAATTTGTACGAATGTAATAAAGCAACATTTTAAACGCGTTGCATGCTATATTTTTTTGTATTATACATTTATAAGAAAATCAAACTTAATTTTGCGAAACGACTTCCCTGTGACGACCTGGGGTATTTGACATCGTGCGAGTAAACGGTGGTCGGTTGTTTCGTTTAGCTCTACCTCCCCCCGATTCTCTCGCTACGATTGGCTGAATGTGTGATGACGCAATCGTTCGTGACATAAAATCTAATACGGCATCATTTGTGCCGTAAAATGCCCGATTATGAACGATTTCTTGCAACAGAAAAGGTTATTTTATAATTGTGGAATACAAAAAATATATTATTACATCAAACTGATTCTGGCTTATAAAGGTAGTGCAGGGTTAGTTTTCATGATATCTCCAATTCAGTCGGAGGTGTTGATGATTATTCCAGCAACGTAGTTGTGGCGTGGAAGTGTTTTCTTCGTGACCTAATGATGTGCAACCTGACGTTACGTGGACAAAGCTTTTGGTGAAGGTATTCCAATGTCGGCATTAATTTGCCATTAAAGACTTTTAAAGACTTAAAGTCATTAAGACATTTAAAACCTGTCATCTCAATGTATTTACGATTTTTCCGAGTGGGATTGGCCTCCAACTGCACTGCAAGCAGGAAACTCACGGTCTCCGTAAATAGGGACGCACATGAGCCTCCTAAGACTTTGATACATTTGTTGTTATTGTGATGATGTATTCTGTAATCCCATGATTGATCAATGTAGAACTTTAGAGGGCTAGTCGACTAAGGCGCGAGGATGTTAAGTTGTTATTTAATACATATCGTGTGTGGGGTGCGTAACGCCCAGCGTGTGTGGGGTGCGTAACTTGTTCAGGTACTGGAGCGCCAACACGTTATGTGGAATTCGCCACCGTCGGGATTTGAAGCTTCGGACCCCAAGTCAACGATACTGCAGAGGCAACAATTGCCCACTGGGCTATCACCGTCTCTTACCATTCGTAGATGGCGTATGTTTTTAGCATTGCGTCGTCTCTACCGTCACCTTCCCGTTGTTATCCATTACCACTACCACTTCCCACAATCGTAATTGTCACCTTCCGAGGAACGTTTTCACTGCTAGTGCTGCCACTATAACTCTGCTTTCACATTTACTTTGCCACTGATGCTAAGGCCATTTCCACCTCAACCTCCATCACCTCATCCTTTGCCATCACGTCTCATGTTTCAACAGCGCTCCGTTAGAACCACCTTCAGTCCCTCCGTTGACATTATTTCCATCGCAAACTTCACCGCCTCTTTGGTCACCTCTCCTTCATACGTCGCCATTTCTAGCTTCAGAATCGCCTTTTTGTACCGCCTCTGTCGCTGCTCCCTCCTTTACCTCTTGGTTCGCTACCACTCCAGTTTTTTAACTCCAATGAACTTTTCTCCTCAGCTTCTCCAACGCATTCTCCCCTCTCCGTACACACGCTCCTCATCATGTGCCATTTCCGCTGTGGTGCCCATCGTCGCTTCCACCCAGAGGTGGATTTACGCATAGGCACAGTAGGCAAATTTTCAAAGGCGCAAAATTTACTTGATATTTTCTAAAACAAATTTAGGTTCTCTAAAAACTATAACAGCATAAATCATATTTTTTTAAAATATCATATTAATATTTAATACAAGCTATTTATGTCTACTTCATTAGAGTATACCTTATGATTTCAGAAGTATATGAATCTGAAACTAAGGCCCGTTGACGAAAGAAAACATGTTGCAATTCTAGTTGTCATGTTTTAGTTTCCTTTTAATGTTAACGTTTCAGTGTTGAAACGTTAATAATGTTGAACGTTACTTGCTATGAAGATACAGTTTATATCCAAAATTAGCTAATCCAAAAAAATATTTATGAAAACAATGTGCAAAATGTAATGTTACTTTTAAAGTTACGTTTAAATTAATGAGGAATTGCTACTGAAACGTGACAATTCGAAATGTAACATTAATTTTAAACAGGGGGCGGCAAATTTGATGTGCCTAAAGGCGGCAAAAATATTAATCCGCCCCTGCTTCCACCGTCGGAGCCGCTTGCACCGCTCCCTCTCCCGTCGCGGGCGCAAGGTCTCGGAGGCTGCGTCGGCCTCGTCATCGGATTGCGCCACACGGCGATTATCAGCGGATTCGCCGGCGTCTCTCTGCCGCCGCCGCCGCCGCCGTAACCCCGGCCCTGCCGAATAGGGTCCATGTGGGGCCGTAATTTTCCCTGACGCGCCGCCTTCGCCTTCGCCGCCGCCGTTGCCGCATCCGCCTTCGCCTTTTTAGGCGGACGCGCGCCGCGACAGCCCCGCGGCCTCAGGCGACGCAGGCGGCGGCAATGGAGGCGGCGGCGGCGGCAGTGGAGACGGCGGCGGCGGTGGCAGTGGAGGTGGCGGCGGCGGCGGCGGCGGCAGTGGCGGCGGAGGCGGCGGCGGCGGCGGCGGCGGCGGCGGCGGCGGCGGCGGCGGCGGCGGCGGCGGCGGCGGCGGCGGCGGCGGAGGCGGTGGTGACACCAGCATGCACGAGCACCAATGGTATTGTCCGATTTAAATATTGAGAATCGTGACGGATCATAAGCTATGACACGGTTATTCAATCAGAAACTTCAGCTGACGTTAAAGGAGTAACGAAGCTCCCGATTGGATAGCCGTGTCCTGCTGATGGTATCACAAGTCGCTATATTTAAATCGGAGAATAAAGGTGCGACCCGTGGTGTAGTGGTCAGACCGCTCTCCATCCACCTCAGGGTACCGAGGTTCGAATCTACTCATGGCTATAACATTCCATTCACTCCCGAGCCTCATGACCAATGTAGTTGGAAACACGAAACTCACTCAGACACTCGCCTTCTATCATATGGTTTCTCCCACCGGGAGAGATCTGAGCATCAACTGATCTCTCCGCAGTGACCCTGACGGCGAGGTTCTTCGTTTGAATCCCAACGGTGGCAGGATTTTCACTCGCTGTCTGGAGGGCAATTCTAGCGGCCGGCTGATCTCATCCATGGTTTCTCTGATCAACACTAGATGAACGCCGGAACAGAACCCTAAAACAGGCCACGTACAGCGCGCGATCTTTCCGTTCCGAGCGACGTTGCCGAAGTTCCCGCGCTTCCGGACAGACGGCAAGGAAAGGTCAGTCTACCGGTGGAAGTCGAAGTGGAGCCCGTTCGCTCTCTCGCCATTTTGCAAGCATAACTTCAGAAAATAGTCCTCGTAATAGGTCGTGTTGTCGTAATCAGCGATACTGTCGAACAATTCAACAAACTTGCACACCTTTACAAGTGTTATTTGTGGTGAAGGCGACGACCATAATCAAGCCAACGGTGATTCTAGTCAACGGTTGTGGCGCCAAAGGAACAAGCTGCAGATTCAACCTGGAAGGCGGCACAACGGTTCCATATCTAAATTTAAGCTCATTGAACCATTGGTACCAAATTTAGCAAAGCTAGCTTTTGCACTCAATGTTATTTATGTATAAAATAATTTGATTAGATTATGTAATAAAAATTTGATCACAAACCTTTCAAAACACTTGTTCATACATTAATTGTAATTATTCATTTTATTCCGGTTCATAACCATTCATTCAAATTAGGTAAATCTGAAGTGCAAAAGGAGCTACCAGAGTATCAAAAATACCATCGGGCTTCAGATTCATCACCCCCTCTCTTGCAGCTCAGCTGCCTAGGGGCCAAAGAGACCTGGCAGTGCGGTGTGCGGTGGGCCCGTGCACACAGACGCCCGCATATGAAAACGAAAGACAAATTCGACCTCCGGTGCTGCGTATCTCTAGACCTCGGATTTTAGGATAAATGCATATTCAGTTCCTTTAGGAGCTTGTGGAAAATAATTGCAGATGTTTACGAATTATGAAAACAATAATGTATTGAAAGCAATTAATACTGCCTAAAACAACCTAAAAGAGGCGATTGTTACCCATTTTAATATTTTTTGGCATGAACATGCCTAAAACGAGTAATTTTGAAGATGTATCATATTTTATTTACTCGTATTTTAAGTTTTGTTGTAAGATAGGAAATACTTTCCCGAATTTCCAGAAACGCGAATATTCCCTGTTCAAATGCACAATCGACGTCGCACCAAAATCTCTCACCCAACACACCTAACATAAGAAGCTCTGCAAGCAGCAGTTTAAGAGGCTCGTCCCCGATCAGCACGCACTTCTCAAGCAATTGCACCTTTTCCCGGTGCAGTTGCACTGTTGACAGACTGAGAATAAGAAGTGTGTAAGAACAAAAGAAATGAAAGTGAATAAAGTAATATGCTTGTAGTCACTCAAATGCAGAAATATTTTATTTCCTAAATACTAAAAAGTGTCTCATTTAATTCTCTTGTGATCAATTTTAGATGTCAGAAACATACATTTTCATGTCTAATGTTTGTCAAATGCCTGGTTTAATAATTTCGTAACCTATTTTAAGCGCTTGCAACTTTCCTTTCCATTTCTAATAGTACGTAATTTCATAATTTTGTTACCTATTTTAGGTGCCAAAATCATCACTTTTTTGTGCCTACAATTCCGAGGTTTAGTTATCTCTTGAGCCGTGCGAATTGAATTCCCCATGAGATTTTGGTTTTCTGTTCACGTACTAAAAAGGAGAGACCAAAATGATTTTTGATTGTCTAGGAACTTTAGATCTCGAAGCACGGCCATCTCTGGCAGTGAATTGAAAAGAATACGAAAGATGAGAAGGTAAATAAAACGAGATAAAAAATTTAAATACAAGGTAAAGCTGTGTTGTGTGAAAGCAAAGAAGTGTGCCAAAAATGCTGGGGATGAACCATTAGGCAGCACGAGGGATATGCCAACAGAATAATAAACATAGTGCTGGAAAGGAAAGACCAAGGGAAAAGGACTACAACAGCAAAGTAAAGCCAAATAATTACAAGTATAAGAGGAAAGTATAGTAAGGCCCAAGAAATTACTATCGACCCAATTGACTAATTTCGGTGCGATTTCGGTGAGATTTCGGTGCGAAGTCGATTGCGCATTTGATCAGGGACTATTTGCCAATTCACGTTTTGGGAAATCTGGAAAAGTATTTGCCTCATGGAATAACACATTTAAAAAATAGAAATTAATATATGATAATACTTCCATATTACTTGTTTTAGGCAGTTTCATGCAAAAAAATCAAGATAGGCATCAAGACCCTTTTAGATGTTAAGCACTTAAATGTTTTCAGTAGATCTACTTTTTCATGATTCGTAAACATCTGCAATTATTTTCTACGACCTCCTTACGGAACTAGACAAAGAATAGGTGTATCCAGTAGTATACATATCTCATTTTTAACGAAAAGTTGACTTATCAAGTGTGTTTCCCGCTGTCAAATTTAATTATTGTGGTCACAATTATTATTTGAAAGCACATTTATTTAAGTGCAAAAATATGTGACAAACGTTTAGAAAGAGAAATGAAATGCAAATTAAATTTCAAGCATCTTCATATGTATCTACTTCCTGTCACTATTTTGGCAGCCGCCCCGTCCTGATTTCGCCCCGCAATAACGCAGGGCTGCCAGAGCTCGCAGCGACCGCCTGGTAATGGGACGTCTAGCGCGCTCATCCAAAGTGGCGGGTCGGTGCGGGTGGGCGGCGGGGGCGGCGGCGGAGGCGGCGGAGGGGCTCGGCCCGTCTTGCTCGGAGGTACGCGGTTACGAAGCGGCCGATTACACGTTCCATTACGCTTCAAGAGGACTCGAGGCCCGAACAGCCCAGTCAACTCGCGGCCCGAACTAAATACAACTATTGTGCCGCCATCGCCGCCGCCTCCACCTCCGCTGCCGCCGCCGCCGCTGCCACCGCCGCTGGGAGAAGCGAGCTCTCCCCGAGGTTCCTAACGGCTAGGCGGGCGCGCTTGTGCGTTACCTGACCCTCTTCGTTGGTGGCGTAGAATCGATCTTCTTCGCTTGAATAAGCGCCATCGTTTACGCTCCGAGATTATCTGCGGAAAGTGATTAACGATGCGGCGGTGTGTTGATAAATGTAGGAATTCATTTGCCGGAGATGGCAGGTTGCTTAGTTTTGGATGCATTAAAGGCAAATTAATGTGTAGTTTTCTCTTGTTTTGTTTTTCGAGTGACTTTTCACAACTTATACCAGACATGTTAAGATGCTGTCTGTTAATGTGGATAGTTTTGATTGCGGGTTTTGTATGAACTTTGCCATTGGAATTTGTAATGTGAAGTAAACAGTGCATTTTTCTCGGCGTATTTGAATTATAACAACGAGTACGAGATTATTATCATATAGCCTCTTACCTGTAGGAATTTCAAAATAAATTAACAAGGTTTGGTTTACGTTTCATTTCCATGGTAAGATCAGTAAATATAAATTAAATTATATATTACACAAAATCTGCTATCGTTAATTATTGAACGTTGAAAAATATTTGAAACTATGTTGTAAAGAGGACATAAAATACATTATGTAGGACATAAAGTAAATTATTGAAGGACTCTTAAGGTAGCGGATTTGAGAACTTCTAAGTTGATCTTTAATTTGCATTTCGATTTTTATATGTATTTGAAATGCTACAATTACAGTATTACTCTTAATGGCCAATTTGAAAGCTTTGTAAGATTCCACCTTTCCATTTTAGTGGAACGATGTCACATCCACCCTGTTCTTGGAGAGGTAGCTTTCAGAGAACACGAAGTGGCAATTACAAAGTTTGTGAGCCTCTGTGGTTAACAGTTCACTATCGCGCTTCTAGTCCGGTCATTTTGAAACTTCATATTTCCGCATTAGTTGAGATCCATATGGCATGCGTCTCATTAAGATCACGTTGCTCGCAGACGTTTACCATGTCAATCTACAAACATCGTTAGCTTTTTTTAGGCGTCCACTATGATTATTTTTCCGTACTGATCTCAACAGTGAAGATTACCATCAGTGAAGATTCAGTTTTATGATTATCTTCTGTTCACAGTGAATGTGATATAAAATAAAACTCAGAAGGTATTATAAAGTTTTCCAACCATCTCGTAACGTGGGGTGATATCTTCCGCAAATGTAACATTTAGATTACTTGTAATCCAATGAAAGAGCCTATTTGTGCATTTTTAAGTGTGTCGGCGATAAATTTGAATTTAATTTAACGGAGTCTTCTCTCGCCCTCTCTCCGTCTCTCTCGCCCTGTTTCTCTCACCCTCTCTCTCTCGCCCTCTCTATCTTAAATATATTTCAATTTTACTTATATTTTGTGAACCCGTTTTGTGAACATAAAATGAACTCATTTTACATACTGTTTCCAAAATGTCACGTGGTACGACGATGGAAACAAGATAAGTCCTCAGTACGATATAAAGATTAGCCATTTGTGATTGTGACGGGGTTGTAGAAGGTGAAACCAGACGTAGCACACTCTCCAAAATCTATCCCACCCTTGCGCGCGAACCGCAATGCTGGAGTCGACCTCACCCTCCTTCAACCCAGATGCTGTCGGTCCCCCAACAATTAATAGACGTCACTGGACGCCAAATGTATCTCTCAATTTCTTCAAATGCTTGTTAAGTTTTATTTGAATTGAATGTAATTGAATTAATGCCTTATTTTACGTGGCGAGACTCGGGCCATGAGGCCCGCTCTTCCGTCTGACCACGCAAATTTCGCTACACTCCCTTCACCAACTAGCAGAGAAAGGAGGTATTTCTTGGGCGATGAAACAGGCGATTTGAATTTTGCTCAGAGGCGTCATTTAGGCTTGATCTTTTACATGCAAGTAAATCTACGAACATGGGACAGCCGGCTTTACTTCCCCTCCGAAGGAAGACGTACGAAGGATTTTCTCGCCCTTAAAAATCCACGGCTTCGATCGGGTTTGAACGCCAACTTGGGTATAACAGTCCGGTACGCTAACCATTACACCATCGCCGCCGCCAAATTTCACGTTTTAACAAAAAAAGAGATGTTTTTTAAAAAAATTTCTCTGATGTTGAATTGCTGCGCGGGTCAGTTCCCAATGTGTCCACTTTGAGCCGTTGCGTCTTTTTGTGGGCCTACTGAACAATCGTGGTGCAGTTCCGCGTGATCAACTCGTCCCCGGTGACTCACAATTTCAGGAGAGGCTTCATTTTTATGCTCACTTCGGGACCCTTCTTTCTGCTTATCGGTGGCGCGTTGCAGAGTCGCGTTGTCGGTGTGCGATCACTCTCTCTTTCCAATAGGGTTTTCGACGTAATGCACTCCGTTGTGCTGGCGCTTACGTTCTTTCTGAGTAATGCACTCGATTATGTGAAATGTATTTGTGCATGTTGGGCAGTCGCATGAAAATTTCATACCACAAGCGATCTCTTAATAATCAAAATTTATTGTCGCAGGGCTGAACTTCCTTTTGAAAGGTACTCTGCAGGTAAAAGTGTGGAAGAACATAAACAAATTACAGATTATACCGGTTAATAAATGTTGATGCACTTTATTTGGAGAAAAAATAATAGACTGTGTAGACGTCTGGGGAAAATGTTTTGCTCAAATCCAACAACGCAAAGAAATTGATTTCCTGAAAGCTATAGTAGAATGATTACAATTTTTTCTTTTAAATTGTTAATTAAATAGATATTCATTTATTGATTTGCGTTCAAAATTGCGGAATAATCACGATTACATTGTACAGGCAACTATTATTGGTCTTCTGAATACATCTTCTGTGGAAAGGGAAGTAAAAGTGGCAGATTATGTTATAAATTAGCCATATTGTACAATCATACAACGTTGCTCTTAAAAACATCTCGAGTAACTGTGATTCCTGAGAATTCTGCCGACGTTTCGGAATATTTTGATTCCATTCTCAGGGCTATTGTGAAAACAAGACATGAAGATAACAGCAATATGAATATTCAATACACAAATCAATAATATGATACGCAAAAAATGTTAAAATTTGTACACACCGTACTAAAAATTATGAAAATGTTTCAATCATTTTACATAATTTTTAGTCAGGTGTGTACTTCTTGTATCATATTTTGAATATCATATTATTAATTTGTGTATTGTGTATTCATACTGATGTTGTCTTCATGCCTTGGTGTTTTTACAATAGCCCTCAGGAAGGAAATAAAATATTCGGAAACGTCGGCGAACTAATGGTGTAGTGTTTCTACTCCAGCCGAATCCCATGAACAACATTCCTCCTTACATATTTTATTCACATCAAATATAACACGATAAACTAAAGAAACGTGGAGATTAAAACTACTTGTGTAGGCAATGTTTTAATTCGGAAAACTTACCTTAAAATATTAGTCCTTTATTTTCGTTCTGAAATACCAATGTAAGACACATATTCATTTAGACTATTCCCATATTTCAAATATAGTGTCCCCCTAGTCAGTAACAGTTTTTCTCCACTGGACGACTTGAATTAATTGCAAAAAATAACTGCCCCGCCATATTTTATGCGGGGCGGTGCCTCAATTGCGGCAAACGTAGCCCATCTCTACGTCAGTGCATTCAAGAGGAATATCTGCGATGGAAAAGGAGGTGGTGCGATGGTTGCAGGAGCGTTTTTTGGCAGCGGTTTTGGCGGCCGCTATGGTGGCGATGGGCATGTCGCTGGAAGTAAACCGACTCCCTCTCTGATAATGAAACATTATCAGTTTTCCCGCCGAGTTCCCTTGGCTCGTTAAAAATTATCCCTTTCGGACGCTTTAATTCTGATGGAGATATATAGAACATTTTACAATGGACGAACAATAAATTAAATCTGGATGGAGAGGCCTTCGGTACTTGGGCTCGGCGCTGCTAATTGTAATTAAGGCGGGAACGAGTCTTGCGTTGCAACGGCGGAACGTGTGGGGGTAGGAGCGGGATTAATTAAAAGCCACACGAGAACCCAGAGGGGTTGGCTATAAGCGATATGAATTTGGCTTAAAGTTTCGTTGATGATCCAAAACAAAGAGAACGCGAATGGAACAAATACGCTCGCCTTCCTTTCATGCATGGCCCCCACCCATTGCTTTTGTAACTGGGCAAAAATATGTTGCAATCATGTCCTTTTAATTTGTGCCGTTGCGGGAAATGCGTTTTATTTCGTAGGGGATGATATGATCTTTTTATCACTGGATATTACTCTCTTATTTGGGAGATCATTTTAAACGCTACACTATTATCGCGTTTCACGTGTCAGTATTCGGTTCATTTGTTGTGGCCTGGGTGAATAGTACACGCTTGCAATAATTGTTAGATTTCTGTAAAAGCTTCTCAAGAATGTAATAAATGATTAGTGTTAATAAGATACAAAACATTTCACGGCGACTGGAAAAATTGTTAATACTATCATTTATTTTTGTCCGCCTATTTTTTAATATGAAGAAATTGCATATATACTTACTGGTAGCAAAAATATACGTATATATTTTTTGTAGTACTGTACTTTCTTATTAATCTAATGGATAACAAAGCTATGTAGACGTACAAAAAATGCATTATTAAATGAACTTTGTACAAGAAATTCAATATTGTAAGAAAGAGGTGTAACAATAGTAATAAACATACAATATTTTACTTCTAGTCAAGTTTGTTTTGTTTTATTTGGCAAATATGTTCAATTGCATTAAAATTTCTCTATGTGTCAAGAATATTTTGCAATCGTAAATCAGAGATACAAAACCATTCACAAAGTGTATATTTTAATTAGTGCCTAAAGAATAAATGTTTGGTTTTTTATATAACATGATTTAATCTTTAAATTGCATTGCATTGTTTTTAGATATTGATTACTCTCCTCGATTGTAATAGAAAGAAATCTGACCACTTTCGAAAGTTCGTACATGAAGTACCAGGACGGATCAATACATAACGGACAACTGATTTCAAAGGAAGTCTAATAGCTAACTCACCAGGAATATGTACACAATTAAGGAACATCTCTACTATGTTTTTTAACATGAACACAAAGACTTGCAACACATTTCTCCCACCGTGGCACAAGTTTGCAAATAACCTGTTCGTAAGTCTTTTGCGTCGCTGTGAATGGTACCATTCGGGGCATTGTAAATGCTGCATCGTATGTTAAAACATGTATCATCTTGCATCATGCGCCTCGTGACATTCGCCGTAATTCCGGAAATGTCGAAATTCATGACTGCGCACATCCCATGCGGCAGCACCTGTTCATGCACAACTCTAAACATTTCGATGGGGGGTGCTCCAGCATGTACCGTATGCATAGTAGTTCGGATCTAGCACCGTCCGACTATCACCTTTTGTTCAGCGAACATTTCACTTCCCAAACCGAACTCGTAATTCCGGAAATTTCGAAATTCATGACTGCGCACATCCCATGCGGCAGCACCTGTTCATGCACAACTCTAAACGTTTCGATGGGGGGTGCTCCAGCATGTACCGTATGCATAGTAGTTCGGATCTAGCACCGTCCGACTATCACCTTTTGTTCAGCGAACATTTCACTTCCCAAACCGAACTCGTAGTGTCTGACCGCGTATAGCTCTACTCCCAAAAGACAAGCTTCTTTAGGTCGCTTTTTAGCTATGCGGTAAAGAAGTGACCACTTTGATTGTTTACTTTGGGGTAACTGTTGGGGAACCCGACACATAAGGACAACACAAGTACACACAAACATCTATGTTTGAGGCGGGATTCTAATTTGAGGCTCTTCGAGCTGTGGCAACTACAGCCCTACAGCGTTAGGGGCCTCGGGTCTTGAGCCACGAGCTTGTTTGTCCAGGATAATTGTAACTAGTGCTACGATGAGAGAAATGTGTTGCCAGACTGACTATATTGAACTATAGTGTAGAGATATGCCTTAATTTTGTATATATTCTTGATGTGTTACACATTTTTTTTTTTTTTTTTTTTTTTTCGTTGATCGGCCAACTAGGACCACGCAGGCAAGCACTCTGCCTTTACCGTGGCCCAGTTGATGTGTTACACATTATATTTCTTCAATCATTTTTTTCAAGTTATTTATTAACCCGTCTCGAATCTACATAAGCTATTCCCGCATTTTATTTTGTGCTTGCATTTCATTTCTATAATTTCCTCCCGACATCGATTGTTTTATAATCAAAATTCTGAACAATCGCATAATGTTTTCCATCATTATAAACTAAAATGAGTTCCTGTTTCAATAAATTTTAAAAATAAAATCAACATGGTGTTTGGTACGTGGAGTCATGAATTAAGCGTAGTTTTACATTACTAGTTTATGTCTTTGCCGGCAGTAAAAAGTTGTGAATTAAATACAAAGTGCGGGCTTACACGCTACAAATATATGCAACAAGACAAATTGTGTGCACCGGAAGCCTAATGTAATATTGAATGATAACATTTAGTCGTCGGTATTGAAAATTAAAAGAAAATCGCATTTCCATTGGACTATAAACAATTAGCGTATGATTAAATGTGGGAATTGGGATAAAGAATTCATGTCATAGCCGTTCATTTGGACGAACCCATGGTTATTTCTAATGGTTTTCTACTGGAAATGACAAATCCCGAATATATTTTGGTATAATTCTTTTGACATTAAATACGAGTACATCATTATAGTTGATATCCCTTTTCATATTTTTAATTAGTCAAGTAAAACATCCATAACCAACAATCGAATCTGAAACAAGGTGTAATTCTACACTTGTATCTACAACTTAGCATCTTATTACTTTTTATTGATTTAAAAAATGTTTTGAACCCCCCTGGCACATTATGCTCGCGACGAAATAAAACTTTCGTGAGACAGCAAGTTTTAGTTTAACATTTTGCATTCGTCGGCGAATTTGCGTTTTGTGCCCGCTTGTGTTTGAGTTATTACCGTGTTTATGCTTAAGAGACAACATTCCAACAAAGCGTCTGTGGATACCGACTAAGGATAATGTCTTCGAAATTTATGAGAGATATCGCGAAGTGTGGAGGAAGCTGCAATCGTAAAACTTTTATAGCACGATAAACCACGCGTACAGACCACTCGTACGTGGAGATGAGCGACAAACAACTATGAAATTGTCTTAAACATAACCTTAATATTAACTGTGCGTTTGCATCTAAAATTCCGCGTTGCGTAATGTAATGTTTTTGTCTTAGATTTTCGCTGTCAACTTTTTTATATTTTACCAGTTCTTGTTGTAATTCCGTTCAGTAAATTATTTATATTGATACAAATAATCGAGGGAGAAAAAATTTCGTAAAATTAATATGAAATTTGTTAAATATAATCATCTCTGAGAGCAATATCGGGTACCAAATTCAATTGTTTCTTGTGTTTACGCTTTGATGTGATGAAAACCGAAGTGATCCAGTATTTGTTTGATAATAATTTTCAATTTTGTTTGTAGACTATTGCCGTTACGTTTTAGCTTTGGGTATTGGCCTAAAATAGTAATTTGACAAGCTATAGTTTTATGTAATGGACACGAATATAATATTATTGCTATAAAAAATCAGACACTATCCAAGTCCTTTAAAGCGTAGTTTCAGATAAATAGAATCGGAAATCAGTGCTGTTTACAAAAATATCAGTTCATCATTACGCTGTCTGGGAGCCACTAGACAGTTGGCAGCTCGTTCGGTTCTTTCTTGTTGATATACTGCAACAACGTTTCGTAATTTTAATGACATTCACTATTCCATAAACAAATTTAATGTATTCTTCTGTCTTCATTTCACATTCTGCTTCGGAGTTAAACCCAGTAGAGCTCTTAGGTATTTCATTTGGGGATATTCTGTTCTAGTACATTGTTTCGATTGTTTCTCTTGAAAATCAGGCTGCATAAAACGACATATTTAGTGCTATAAGAATGCCGTTTTGCACGGCATCAATGCGATCCTGAAAAATCTAAACGAGGAATGGTTTTATATAACAGTCAGGTTTCTGATACTTAATGTTAATGTTAGGTATCACATATATTGACGAGAGTAACTAACATTATTGTGAATTCACACGAGCTTTTAGACATTTGTAAAGAAATGACAAGTGAATAACTCAATGGTTGTAGTAGCTCTTTCGGCTCTAGCTATTAGATTTTTCAGGTGCCACTGTCAATCTAACTTGAGTACCAGTAGACTCCACCTTTTTCTTGCTACGGAGTGGTGAGAAAAGTATGTAATGCCGCGCAAAAACCACGAATTTTCGACAAAAAACTCGTATTTCAGAGCTCTGGTAACGAAAAGTGGATAAATCCAGTTGCTGAATTTACAAAAAATCCTCTAACACGTGGTGTAGCCAGAATCCATTCTTTGTAGGTCCGTGATAGTGAAAAATCGAATACTTGCAAAACGTCTGTCCGTCATATCGTCTGTCCGTCATATCGTCTGTCCGTCATATCGTCTGTCCGTCATATCGTCTGTCCGTCATATCGTCTGTCCGTCATATCGTCTGTCCGTCATATCGTCTGTCCGTCATATCGTCTGTCCGTCATATCGTCTGTCCGTCATATCGTCTGTCCGTCATATCGTCTGTCGGTCATATCGTCTGTCGGTCATATCGTCTGTCGGTCATATCGTCTGTCCGTCATATCGTCTGTCCGTCATATCGTCTGTCCGTCATATCGTCTGTCCGTCATATCGTCTGTCCGTCATATCGTCTGTCCGTCATATCGTCTGTCCGTCATATCGTCTGTCCGTCATATCGTCTGTCCGTCATATCGTCTGTCCGTCATATCGTCTGTCCGTCATATCGTCTGTCCGTCATATCGTCTGTCCGTCTGTCCTTCTATATGTCTGTCCGGCTGTCCGTCCGTAACATTTATTAAAAATAGAAAACACATTTACAACATATCATGGTCAGATTTACGACTTCATTACGTATGAGCCTTTCCAGCAAATAACGTTAATATTATTTAAATACGTCATTTAGGCGGAAACTACGAACTTGAGTCATACGAGAAAGTACTAAATGAAATAATAGTTTGCAACGTATCACACGGGCCAAGATGTTAAGCCGTCCATGAAATAGAGTGGTATAACTCTTGTGGGCAGATGGCGGTGTTCCTCTCCTGCTGAACGTGATATCAGGCGCCGACCTACATGGCGGCATCCCCTCCACGTATCTCGCCAAGCAGTGCACCGCCCCAGCAGGATAAGCTCGTGTTAGGAGAGGGGAAGGGACAAGGATGAAAAAAGTTACAAGCATAAGGAAGATCGCGGTCTGTGGTACCTTTGCTCGGATCCTCCTCCAGAATTCGTCTAGTATGGTTCAGAGAAACCAGCGATAAATACCGATCAGAGAAGCCGATCGCTAAAATTCTCCTCCAGTCAGTGGTTGTGTTACACCTTGCTATGAAGGTCGTCTCGAAAATCCACCACCGTCGGTACTCGAACAGTGCGACCTGCGGGTCACAGACGCTGCATCGGTAACGGACGTCACTGCGCCCCTGTGAGCCGGTACAACGTTTACCTTTATATTAATATGCACACGTAGAGAACAATACTCTTGTGCAGGAGCGAATCCAGCTGATCATTGGGGAGGGGGCCATTATAGAGTTTCGTTTAATAATAAATA
Organism: Gryllus longicercus; assembly: GCA_038098605.1. Lineage (NCBI taxonomy): Eukaryota > Metazoa > Arthropoda > Insecta > Orthoptera > Gryllidae > Gryllus > Gryllus longicercus. The sequence goes on along the minus strand of JAZDUA010000594.1, from coordinate 131,591 downwards.
ATTGTTATAATGTTGTAAATTATTTATTTATTGTGGATATGATACTGCACAACATTATTGTTTACATAATTACATAATTCGAACATAAATAAATATTTAAATCAATTGTGCCAAATAAAGGAAGGTAAACGAAAACTCTAGGCCTTGGGGGTGAGGGCATGGCCCCCTGCCCCCCCTGGATCCGCCAGCGCACCCGTCCGCATGATCGACGGCGGAGGAAGCGAGAGTGAGCTGAGGGGGAGGCGGAGAGTCGCGGGGGCATGGGAGAGGACGCAGTGGGTGGTGACGGCGGGGGCGGCGGTTGCGGCGGCGGCGGAGCAGTCGTTGGCAACGAAGCTCGCGCTTTGCTTCGCTTCGCCGTGCCCGCCCGCCGGCCTCCCATCCTGCCTGCCTGCCTGCCTGCCTGCCTGCCTGCCTGCCCGTCCGCCCGACCGCCCGTCCGCCCGCCTGCCCGCCTCGGTGCGCGGCCAGGGCAGGCCAATGTCAATACAGATTGCTATCGGCGGAGCAAGGTATCCCGGCGCGGGAGGCGGCGGCCGCCGCTGGCGTGGGCGGGGGCGGCAAGCCGGTGGGGTGGGGCGCACGGTGATCTGCGTTGGCGAAAGCGCTGGTCAAAATTTGGAGAGTTTGGTTTGCAGGGGTCTGGGTGCCAAAATCATGATTTTCATTTTCTAATTCATTGATTTGTTGATGGTCATAGTTCCTACACTGGTAGTGAATTGGCGCGTGTTAACATGCAGCGGGCGGTGGGCGATTTCTCTGGTCAGCCGCCCCGCTGTCTTAGCCTATATTAGCGGATGCCTGCTGCGTCCACGCTCTCTGTACTGTGGTTTTAACCCTTATCGACCTCAATTCTTGTGTAAAAAATCAGTACACCATTTTATAATTTTTAAATAAAATATTAAAAATTCTTTTTCTCAACATTTTGAAATACACATGGTGACACCTTTTAGGATGAGATGGAAATCATGAAGTTGTAAATGCATTTCTGCAATTTTTTCTGAGGTGAGAGTTTGTATTATCTACAGCTTCGTAGAGCGTGCCCATACCTGCCCATATTAAACAGATAAGGGTTAACGTGGCATCTCAAGGTCACGGACGAAGAAGGGAGAGGAAAAGCAGACTCTAATAGGGAGGTACAATATCACTACAGCTTCCACTTTTACGGCACCCTGTTGAAGTCTGCTTTCCCTGCCCCTTTTTCGTGCGTGTCCTTCAGACGCAAAATTCGAAATTCGAAATATAGTCTATATTACTTTTCCGTCGTCGCTGCAGATGCCGCCCAATCACCACGCCGAGGCTTTTGCCATCCATGTTCCACGCTGCCTCTGGCGTGTAAGTGTAATAAATAAGTCTAATAGAAGTACTGTCTCTCGTTTAAGTGTTTCCCTTCTGTCACGTGTTAGTACAACATTTCCCGCTCTCCAACAAGTCGCGACGGTATTTTTTTAATGCTTGAGATGGCATAAAAGGGTGTTCCTTTCCCGCTTGTTTGTGTTCAGTCCCCGCGAACTACACAATTTGGGGGGGAGGAGAAATCCTCCTCCAGGTTTCTCCCGCAGCATGGCTCCGCTCCAGCCAGGACAACCCCTCAGCTCCCGTATGGTCGCCCAACAAATTTAGTAGGGTACTTAAGTAAGCATGTGTGTAAGAGAAGGTGATCGGAGACGGAAGAGGAAGGAAATATCGCGGGCTGTCCGTCTCCCGTTTTGTAGGAAACCAATCCGACATTTGGTTCCTATTGATAAAAAAACATGTAAAATAACCGCTAAAATTCTCCTTCGGACAGCGAGAGGCCGAATTCGACCAAGCTAAGTTTCTATCGAAAGTCCGCTGACGCGGCGGCGATGGTTAACGGTTAGCGTTTCGGACTGTTGTACCCAAGTTCGCGGGTTCAAACCCGATCGAAGCCGTGGATTTTTCAGGGCGAAAAAAATCCTTCGTACGCCTTCCTTCGGAGGGGAAGTAAAGCCGGCTGTCCCATGTTAGTAGATTTACTTGCATGTAAAAGATCCTCAAGCCTAAATGACGCCTCTGAGCTAAATTCAAATCGCCTGTTTCTCGCCCAAGAAATACCTCCTTCCTCTGCTAGTTGGTGAAAGGAGCGTAGCGAAATTTACGTGGTCAGACGGAAGAGCAGGCCTAATGGCCTGAGTCTCGCCACGTAAAATAAGGCATTAATTCAATTCAATTCAATAGCTATCTATTGAAAATCAGTCACTGTCGGAACTCGAACCCTTGGACCTCTCAATCAGAACCACAGCAATGCTGGTTCTGAAGGAAACTCAGCCGGTCAGCGTGTAATTTACAATTGTCTATGTACTCAGTTCACTAAATTTGGAACGGTATTACGGAGCACTGAATGCTATCTAGTGTCAATAAATTTCAGTAGATAGTCCTAGGATTATCTTCAGCCACCCGTTCATTTCCTGACGTTTTAGGGAGGCAGCTGAGCATTGGCTGCTCTCAGTGTAGGTGGAGCTGTGCGAACGACAGATCCTCTACGGCCACCCGTCTGTGATCAGGATTGAGCAAAATTGACTGGAAATTTATAACGAAATGATCGACAGAAAGTAAGAGATTCAAATGGATTTGAACATTATCGACTGCTGGGGAAGGGGCCAATGTCGACGGTGAGGGAAGTGGTGGCAGGAGTGGTGCATTGTGTTGTGGTTTGCAGAAATTCGTCGCAACTAGGAAACTAAATGAGGGACAGAAAAATCAAATCTATTAAATATCCTTTTTAAGAGGGTCTCGCCGGTCCTCTAACCTTGTGTTCGGGTTTGATTGTTTCAAAATAATATTTTAATTATTTTACATGAAGACATGTTACGTTGATTACATCTGACAATATATTCACCTTCCCGATTCAATATGGAGTATGACATATAAAAATAAATAACCTCAGTGAAAAGGTAACTATGTGTGTATGTGAAACACATTTTTAGCTTGATAATCATGTATAGTTTAACCGCGTTTTCCGAGTCAATGATCTCATTTACCTCTGTTTGATGGACTTCAATTTTAATTTCTTTGTATTTATTTTATTGATTACCTTCGCATTCTTTCTTTTACATACATTCTTTCATGATGTGGCTTCTGTCAAAATATGTTTTTGATAACAATATTATATGAACGTATTTGATTGTACAGAACCCTTCTTTCATATTGTTTCCGTCCTATTTGGTTCATCTAAGGCTGAGGTATACAACTACCCGCGCCAGTAAACGCTGTTCAACTGTTTCCAGAGTGTTAATCTTTGATTATGCTGATAATTTAATGTAATAAATTAATGATAGTTTAATGTTAAACAATACTGGTAATTCATTTATCATAGTCGCTTTCTGGTAACGTGTAGTAATTCTAGAGCGCTGCCACGAGATAATAAGGCGAGAGAGAGCTATTCTCCCGCTTTCACCAGACCGCTAAAAACTCACTTTTTCTATCGTTTGAAAGAAATTACGAAAAAATTAAAGTCAAAATATGCACTTTGTGTATATGTTTAGGTACATTAATTTGTTATGGAAGTCATTTCGATAAAGCGCATTGATGTCGAGATATGAGCGAAAAACTAATGAAAGTGCGAAAGTTTTTGTTGTGTTGCTATTTTATTTCTGAAGCCAACATTTCTCAAGATTGCAAATCTCAAATTCGAATTCAGCATCCCCCAAAACATATAGATGATCAAAAAGACTTCTGAAATTTTTCGTGGACCGGATGTCTAGTGACTGGGTTTCTATGACATGTTTGAATACGTTTGTCTACGTTGCAAAAGTCCCTTAACGGAATGAGTGAGAGATACAGATATATCTACTTTAATGTGATGATCATATTATTATTTCCGACATTTTTTGAAAATCATTATTTAATAACTTATTATTATATTATTATTATATTATTGTTATATTATGTTATTATATTATTATGTTATTATATTATTATATTATTATGTTATTATATTATTATGTTATTATGTTATTATATTATTATATTATTATATTATATTATTATTATTATTATTATTATTATTATTATATGTTAACTATAAGAGAACGTGCGTCGCGCAAACGCACATTTCTGGCCACTTTCCCTTGCATTGAGACCATTGTGCGCCGGCGCAGAAGAGCGGTCATCCTCTTGCAGCGTCGCGCCCGCCGGCAGCTGGCGGCCGGCGGCGGACGCAGCGTGGGCGGAGGAGGCGGCGGCGGCAGCGGCGGCGGCGGCGCGGCGGCGGCCTGCCACCACCAGTAGGAAAAGTGGTGGTGGTGGTGGTGGTGGTGGTGGTGGTGGCGCCGATAGAAACTCAAGCAGCGGTGCTTGCGTTAATTAAAATATTTCAATTCTTCTTTGTGCGAAATGAAGTCTTCGAACTATATAGCCGGCTGTTGCAATGCTTAAGATGCAGTCTTCTTGTTAAACGTCTGTGCGCTATAATGTGATGCGAAATGAATACATGCATGTGGGCGTCCAGGGCGGTTGAGGCATAATACGTGACGAGGAGAGAATGGTGATTGGTTGGTGTTTGAATAATAAATAATGACGGGAAGGATTTTTGGGAAGAAGTGGAAGACACTTGAAAGCTTTGTTTAGCATCAGTGTGTAAAACTTCAAATCCAGTGGTTGGAGTGTGGAAACTCGATCCATTCGTCTGTAGCGTCTGAACTTCAAACATCATGTGACAAAGAAGGGCCTGTGATATGTTACGGTGAAACATGTAACACTACATGAAGGTTTTTAAATTAGTAAGTATAGTATATAGTGGATTGGGATAAAAATATCCGCCAACTATTTAAGCTGATATTATTAATGGTATAATAAACATTGCTTGATATTTGTTCATATCATGTTATTAGTACTGTTTACAGCAAATATAATATTGCTTATTTTTGCCGGTTTTCTTGAATAATGACTGCAAAAGACTTTTTATATCATTTCATGCATGACTTCATCCCACAACACGTGGGACGGTTTGTGTTTCATGATTAGTGTTCTCTATAATTTTTACTTACACCAATCAAACTTTTGGTAAAAATGACTAAATAAGATTGACTCAAACTAGTGCAGTATTCTTCAAGAATATCTCTTTCACGGCTCCTTCACTTTCCCTTCTTACTGGCCTCCTTTCGCAGAATGGATAAAGTTTGCTGAATGCCGTAAACATTATTTGATTTAGGAGAACGTTTTCGAAAAATGGGTATCTTTGTGAAATACGATCATATTCCCACAGAATGCATGCTTGGCAGGTCTGTCATCATGCAATATTAGAACTTATTTGAATATCTGAATAAATTATGTTTGAGCCCGAATCGATTATTACTTATATCTGAGCTTGTTTTGAATATTTTACTTCATATTTGTGTATCTATTTTGGATATTGTATTGTCGAGAACACATGGCTTTAATACATTCTTCTTTTTTGGAACTCCTCTTGTGTTCGTTTTTCTATCACATCATACTTAATAAATCCGATAGCGGGTTCATGTGCCAAAAATGAACTAGCTCTAAAGTTTGATTTGCTACTTCTTGCAAATGACGAAGACTGGCCCTTAAAAAAACTTACAAAGTGGAAAAGTAATTTAAGAATATTAATTCCATCCTCCCTTGCTGCCAATTAATAGAAATTACAAAAATTCTAAAAATATTGGGTTACAGTCATCATTAAGAGAATCGTTAGAAATACTGTAATTCGATTGTTCTCTTCGTTATCACGTAGATATTCGTTATAAGGAAATAAAAAATATGATGTGAAAAGATAAAAAATGTTTCAAAATACTTTAAAAAAACAGTTAAACTGGTATATCCACCTTCCATCGGTTGTGTTCTAGCAAGAAGTGAATACTTAGGAAAAATCGCACTATTTCCCTTATTTTGTAATTTACTGTTGTATTTTTATCCACAAAATTCAAAGTCAATGAGAACACAAGTGAATTTCTAATTAAATGATTACTACAATACGCCTATCTAAACCATGCAAAGAAGCGAAATGCCTTTGCTTCTTTGCATCCAATTCTATTCAATTCATGAGGTCGCTGAAAGTTGGAAGCTACTGGGAGGCTTCGTTACGTAGGGCAAGATTTGAATCAAACCTGACGGTTGGCCACCCGTAGTGTATCTGCCTGCGTACTTTCCTTCCACATACTAATGACGGAGTCTCCATCTCAGAAAACTCGTTGTGGAATTTGAAGTGCAAAATTGCTTTCCCAAAGTAATCCCGTTTCCTCTACTGCTCATTTCACTGCAAAATCCATCTCCCATCTTTCTCCCAAGTTACATGCGAGGTAAATACAATGTTTCAGAAGGATCCTTTCGACGTGAAGTTGGAAGGAAAGGATATTCTACTCAACGTCTTTAGGTGGGGCGTCTGTTGTATGTAAAGCCAGCGGAAGGGAATAAGAGCCAAAATGTTGGGGTTAGGGGTTTGATACCTGTAACCGCCTACACATGTCGACTGAAGTTCAGAGTATGCACAATCGTAGGTGTCGTGTAAGTAATTTTCCATAAGAATACGTCAAAATCGGCGTACGGAACAAAACTCCTCTGTCTGGAGTCTTGCAAGTTGGAGATATAGACTCCACCTTATAGTCGTGAACTAAACAATGCCAGTGAAATGGCCGCTGTCTCCTACTAATTTTTTTAGGGAGTTTATTTTTGGGAGTACGAAAACTTGCTGATTCTAATAAATGGATTGCTGATGAATTGCATATCCCTTGGAGGAGATTAAAAAATTCATTGCATGATCAATCAAAGTGATATCGCAATGCTAAGTCGATGATTTTTGATTCGTCGATTTGATAATGATGTTGATAGCGAACTATCCAAGTGGCCATATTGATCCTGAGCCACGATTTACCCACGTTTAAAACCGATTTAAATATATTTAGCCGTCAAGGAGTTAGACATAGTTGTTTTATAACAAAGATGAATTTACAACTGTATTTCTGAACCTAAATTTTTAGTTTGACGGAAACGAGTTTGAAAAGTTCATATTTTGTCATCGAAATAATATTTTTGTCTTTATTATAAGCCACTGATTCACTCTTTATACTTACTGTCTTGTAAACTATATTACTACTTAAAATAGACTAATTGTCTTAACATATATCTTTACAACACTAAACATGACCGTTTTCTGTATTGTTACTGTTCTTGCGCACCTACTGTAAGAGTTCATTCATTGCTTGACAACGAAGAGATGGCATGTTTCAACAGAAAAATCTGTGGTGCACCGCATTCCAACGCGATGTGTTTGCCGCGGAATACGGCCGCGTGTACCCTGCTGTATACAATGCAGCGTATGTCACGAGCAGGGTAGCCGTGGAAATTCAAAGTATTGCAGGAATTCACAACATACTGCGCGAAGAGCTTGCCCAGCGGCCGGTTCGGGGCAGGACGCGTTATATACTGCTCAGACCAACGCAGTTGTGGTGCGCGAGAGCCCTTCGCCAGTCCAGCAGGTTAATCACGGGCCAATTTTGAGGTTTGCTGCTATTCTGAATAGGCGCACCAAATGAGTTGCATGTCGTTAGCATAATTCTGGCCCGCGGCAATTTCGAAGCCGGTTACACGACAGTGTGTTGCGGTTTTGCTTTATCCATTTCGATTTTCAGTTTTATTTCATTAATTAAGGGGTGTGCTGTACAATGAAGGTTGCTACTGTGGATGCGATTCCGTGTTTTCTGCTGTGTTACAGGCCGGCGGTTTCTAGTGGCGGTGTGGTGAGAAGCTCCATGTGATATTGTTCTTCTCTGCACCTTGTTCTTCGCTTTTCTTTGTTGAGTTCAGTCATTCATTACTAGGTAACGCATGAATGTTTAATAATTGTCTATTCAGTCCGCATCAACACGTTCAAAAAATTGGCTGATCTACTTTTGAAATTACGTGAATTTTTGTTGCTGCTTATTCAAATGGAATAATCAGGAGGTAATAGGAACTATTATAGGTTCTTGCTAAAAGTCAAAATATTTAACACACATGGTTCGATTTGAGTACTTTTCGAGGAGGTGGTGAGAAGTTTGTCCAAAATACATTTTTAAGAAAATTATAATTCACAAAGCAACATGCCTACTTTTCATTCAGCGAACAAAGATATCTTTAAACGTACGTAAAAATATGTGAATGTGGCATAGTACCCTTTACCTCCGAGCCATAGGAACAAGAATTCACGACGAAACATTAGTCGTTTTCTTCGTCGCTGCAACAGTATTTCGGCTAAAAATGAAAAAAAATCTTATTTACCGCGACTGTGAATGTATATGATGCATTTTTCCTTATTGAGCTTACCCCAAATTTAATCAGTTGCTTGGAGAAATATTGTTACGCACATAAATCAATTCTAAACATTCTCTTAAGTTATTGTGTTATGGAAAAAATCCAGAATTTCGTGGAGTTCACAAAATATTCATTTTTCCCGTGCGTACGCAGCATGATGAAGGCATGCGAAAGCCGATATAAAAATGCAAGCGCTGTCGAGAAAGTATGGTACAGTTCGCTACACGCAGTTACGCTTGACAAAACAGGCTTAATTCAGTTTCCACCAACCCGCTCTAACCTTCAACTATGCTGCACACTGCTGGGAATAAACAGAATGCGAGCGTTGTTTTGAATGCATGAAAACGCAAAACCACGCAACTCCAGCCAAGCCTACTTGACAAAGCCGGGCTTTCCCACACACGCCTTTGGACCTTTTGTCCCTTTCTCTCTAATTTCCGATGTGACACTATCTGATTTCTGTTGCCGGAAAGAAGCCACGCTTCCTTGTTGACGTTGGTCTGAGGTTTGAAATTCTTAGGCTTCAACTTCAAAGTTGAATGTAGTGAACATAATTTTGATTAATATATATTAGAGTGACCGTGTTTTTAGGGAAGTAGACATTTTTCTCGTCTTCCCTATCAATATATTTAAAATATGAGATCAGGGATACACATTTTCAAAAGGATACATCAAACCATTTACACTTCTTAATTTAAAAAAAAATCATTTAAAAATACTAGTTAATGTAACTTATCTGCATTAAAAGGAGTTCCCTGTAATCAGTTACAATGGTTGTGGATAAATAATATTTTAATCGGCTGTTCCACATACGAGTTCTACAAGGGCAGTACTCGAAAATTCGTATGACAATGTAGTTTATCCAGTATTATATATAATCCCCATTTGTGTTGTCAATTTTCATTTCTGATACGGTCCTTCGAGAGTGAATATCATGACCGGAATCGGTGAAATGTAGGAAGAAATGAATGTGATATGACATTTATTTTGACGCTCATTCTTAGCAAAGTTATGTGAGGGTGTGATCAATGAGCAACATGGATAGATTCGCATTAATTTCTCAAACGTTAACCAACTCGTGTTGGAAATTTGATACGCCGTAGAGCCTATTATTTTTGCCATTCATGGTCGTATGCACGCAAAATGTCTATGCCCCAGAGGAGTGAACATCAAAACTTATATTTAAATAAATATTACACGGATTATGTTTTTAAAAGAAAATTTGGTATTCCGATACTTTTATTGCGTGATGTCAACAACGGTGGCTCTTTGATATTCGGTTACTGTGATGTCTGTTTAACATTAAGTTGCATTGCCTGATTTGTACTAAATACTATGGAGACAATACATGACATTCGCGATATAATGGGAAACACTTGAAGCTCGCGACCCTAGTGGCCCGACCTGCCATAACCACTGTAATATGCCGTACGAAGTATATAAGTTTGATAAATGTTTAGTTTACTTACGATTATTTATACTTATGTTTCGCCGAGTGATTCAAAAGTTATTGTATATGTATTGAAATTGAAATTAGTGACCGATTTTTTGGGCCATATCGTCACTAGATTCGCTAGCAAGCAGTTGTCTTTCATAAAATTATGAGAAAGGTTGAAAGTATCCTGTTTCGTCTACATAGTATTTGTTTATACTTTTTCTGTCAAGAAATATATTTTATAATACTCACATGTTTTTTTCACATGTCGTGCATAAATTATTAAAGTTTTCTTTTGCGTAACGACATCGGGTCAAACTAAATCGCTCGTAAAATCTTTTCCTAACCTCCAACTGCATTTGCTGGACTAACACTTGCGGGGCGAATTCAGCTCTGAGGCCATCTGACTGGGGGAGAATACATTTTGCTGAGCGATGCGGTCTTTGGCATCGTTCAACTGTTTTACGATCTAAAAATGGATTGCCACGAAGTGCAATATTTGATTCCACCAGTGCCCGAGCCTAGGTCTTTCTGATGTCCAAACAGATGCTTTAACCGACTGAGCTATGGAATCAAACATTTTTTTCGTAGCAGTTAAATAATCATATAGTGTTCACCGATTTTTTACAAGAGACGAATAGCTGGAAGAATGAAGAATAACGAAATGTAATGACTTGCACATCGTAGTCTAACAATTGCATCAGGCGGTTTCTTTTAATTATTTAAGGTGACTTACAGCTGCTCTGGTCATGAGCGACAACTGTAATTTACATTGTTTTACATTAATTTACAGTTTAATTGTACTAAAAAATTGTTTTGCAACGATTAAACAGAAATATGTAATCACTTTTTCTACAATTTTGGATGGGTACAGAAATTATAATGTTTTTAAAAAAATGATACCATGAATAATATACTGTGACTTACAGTAATGAGTGGATGGCTTATATAGTCATGAATGATTGTAATAATCTTAGAATTTTGTCACATTCTGCATAGACAGGGTTTGTCTAAGAAACATTAAGTGATGCCATTTTGTTCTTCACCCTTCACGCAATTAGTTCTGTTTCACATTTTGCCAAAACAATCGTTCACTGGCCTGGATCGCGCTTAGAGCTGAACGTCCGCATTGCGAGCAACAGGAGCCCCTCTCCGCTCCCTAGAAGTGTGCCGACTCGCGCGGCGGCGAGCTCGCCCCCTTCCCCCCTCCCCCCCAGCGCTGTCACACTCTGCTTGCTCGGAAATTCGTGTATTTCCGGCGCCGTCTTCCCACCCGCCGCTCCGCCATCCATCGCGGCGGCGGCGGCGGGGTTCGAACCCCGCTGCGCGGCGCCTTCGCCGCGAAGCCGCCGCAGCCTCCCCCTCCCCTGCCCACCCCACCCGCTGGCGCCCGGAAATTACCTGCTTGGCGCGTGCACATTGGCGGTAGGGGCGGCGGGACGATGGTGAAGGACATGGGGGTGAGAGGCGTGCGGTGACGGAGGCGGTAGTGGCGACAGGCGTGGTAGAGGCGGTGGTGCAGGCGGCACGTAGTGACAGTGGCAGGAGGCAGTGGTGGAGGTGGTGGCCTAAGCAATGGCAGTTATGGCGGTGGAAGCGATGCTGAACGCGTTAGCGGTGACGGAGGAGGTGGCGATAGCGATATCAGAAAATATGGAGCTGGCAAAGGCGGCGGGGGCGACGGCGGTAGTGGAGGAGGCGGCAGCAGGCGCAACTTGTAGCCACGCGCCTTCTAGCGAGCATTTGGTTAGATGGTGTGAATTATTGGTTCGTATTTCCCGAGAACGATTGAGGAAGAGTTTCTTACAGAGAATCTGCGACGTTCCGTGATGACAGGAAAACGACCCATCACATGTATTCAAGGACGGGTTGAAGCGTGCGCTCCTGGGGCCGCAATCTGAGTTCCAGAATCCGTGAGTGCTTGGAGGGCCCTTGCCATAGCAGCCAGCATGGTAGCTTCTCGCATTCTCAGATGGAAAAGACCTCATAGAAACGTAAGATTTTATAGTACTTCAATATGATGAGAGGATATATTAGTTTTTTCTGAAAACTCTTTTTCTTTGTGTGTGTCCAAAATGAACGTGGTTTATCAATATGCTTAAAACTTGAGTATAAATTAGGGAAAACGAGTAGTTTTTGCGTTATTTTGAGGAAATATAAGCAAATTTGGAACAATTATAATCTTAAATAAATTGAGGCCGGCCCTATTTTTTTTTTTTTTTTTTTTTTTTTAACTTTCGGATTGAGAAATAGACGCATTAATATGGCTCAGGTCCTAGGTTTGCAAACACTGTATTTTTTTAAAAATTGTAACAATTTTAAATGGCTTAGTTGCAAAAATGCGATATAGATTTTTACTTAATGAAATATGTTCTAAAAATATAGATCTCTAAATAAAGTCATGCACAATCTATTGAAAAAATAGTACTTTTCGCGTAATAATTTACTTGAACTAAAAATAATTATTTTTTCTAAAAAAACTATTCAAGTTTTCTTTTATCTTTTTCTCGCAAAGAGCAAATGCGCTGATGAAAATGGTATTGATTTTTATCTACTGTGCTCCTTGAAGGAATCGACTAACTACCGCGTTAATCATTAAAAATAATTAGCGGAAAAATCGAGTGGCAGGAGTATATAGAAATTATCTTACACAAAGTGGGAAAATAACAAATTCAATTATATTTTCCAAAAATATATTTCCTAGAAGTAAGCTGTAAAAAAGTAAGAAATTTAATTCGTAAATATTTTTTAATGTTAAACCAGTGTTTATCAAATTACAGTGACGCACCACCGTAATTTTTTTATGTAAGAAATTTAAAATGTTAAGCAACGAGTGTGTAATTAAACACCCGAAAATCGCACGATATTCATAGTCACAAGCGTTGGGTAAATGATTGAGTAACTGTCGATATCGGAGAAAATGTTACAGATTTAGGCAGTGCCATAAACTCCATATTATCAACAGCGTATTTTATGAATGATCATATACCAAAATTTGGAAATATCAGTTATCTGCCATTCATCGAATTCCTCTGTTAGTGAATCAGTACGAGGTTCAATTAATTACGCAAGTACATTAGTGAGGGCACAGTAAACAGCTTGATATTTACGCTGCACAGTTGATGATGTGTTGAATGGAAGAATGTACTTTGTCAGTGAGGTCATCCAATCTGTTTTTAGACAATGTAGCATGATTGCTTTTTAGTGAATACATCAACAGATTGTAAACTCTAGAGGAATAAGCTTTTATATTCCAAAAACACTGTGACGCTGTCGCGGCGTTGAAATACTTGCATGCAGAATGCGAACTAGCAAAATTTCATGACATAATGTGTAGTGCCTTACATCACAGATAATACGAGTGTGACTTTTTCCTCCGAATGGCCAAACGCAAGAACAAAAATTCATTTCAAATCGCATTGCCGTGATCCGAAATCAGCGATGCGCCACGCACTGACTTAGTTTTTGTGCGGATACAACGTACTTCGTACCGTCGTGTAACGAGGTATGCGCCTTCAATAAGCAATAAACATAAAGGTCATGAAGTACATCGGTAATATATTCACTTTTTTCAATGGTTAAATTCTATTTGAATGAAACAATTAGTTGGACACTGATGTGAAAAAAGTCTAAAAACACTAAAGCAATTTATTGACATATTTTGAATTATAATCTGTATTGTTTTAAAATGAACATGCGTTGATATGATATTGTAAAAAAAATGCGATATAACATGTGTGGTAATTTTTTTCTGCAAAATAAAAAGATATCGAAAATTTAAATAACAAAGATTTAGTATTAATATATTAATTTATTTGTGTTAATATTATGAAATTAGGTTTGCATAAAAATATGGCTCGTAAATACGCGAAAAAGCATTCTACATTTTGTGCTATTCTTTACAAATGCTTTGAAGTATTAATAAAGCATGCTCAGCTCTTATTAAACTTATAACAGTGTCATCACATCACGAAATAAAAGTACAATTTCTTGTCCCTTCTGTTGGTGAAGAGTAAACACATTTTATTATCAGAGTCTCGCTACTCATTAATTACATTTTGTATTATTGTTATTATTATTATTATTATTATTATTATTATTATTATTATTATTATTGGCGTATAGGCCATTACTGACCACGCTACACGCTTAACGTGTGTAATTCTTCCAGGATCAGCTTTTCAGCTGTATCCTTGGATTACAACAAGGTTGTTACGCCTTGAAGTGCGAATTATGAGATGAAAGGATGATGATGATAGGTGAAGGGACAATCACAAATACGACCATGTCTACGCAGGACTCGAACCTGCAGCCTCTTCGGCACAGATGACGGCTGCCGCAACCGTCTGCGCCACGGGCCCGACATCATTTTGTATTATTATTATTATTATTATTATTATTATTATTATTATTATTGTTGTTGTTGTTGTTGTTGTTGTTGTTGTTGTTGTTGTAATTATAATTTTATAATTATCACCTTAATTTCTAAAATAATGATAAAGGGCAAGCATCTCATCCAAACAAAGAAGTCAGAAGCCACTTGGTCCGAATCGTCTCCTAGAAATGCCGCTTCCCTCTTCCTCATCCCCATGCGCCCCCCGGTGCGCCCACTCCCCCGAACCTCGTTCACGGAGACGACGCGCACGATGACGTGCAAAGCGGTGCGCGGAAGCCTTTCATTATAGGGCGGGCCCCGGCGAGCGGCAGGGCGCCAACCCCCCGGGCCGCGCGCCGCTGCGCCGCGCGCTGGCGGGCGGGCGCGCGTTTCGGCGCGCCCCGGTTGGCAGCGCACGGTCATCGTGAAAGGCGGGCTGCGCCTTAACGAGACGCTCTCTATGCACATAGAACCGCCGCGCGGTGCCCGCCGCTTTTTCTCGGCGGCGGCGGCGGCGGCGGCGGCGGCGGCGGCGGGACTTTTAATGAGCAAAAGTCGCGAGGGGGGAGGGGAAGGGGTCGATAGGGGTGGGGAGGGGTGGGGGGTGGGGGCGCGAGCGGAGACGTGAGATTTTTGTCCGCGTCCACGAATTCGCTGTGCAGCGGGCGGTCGTTTGTCTCCGAGCGATGCAAGCGCGCGGCCGTCGCGTCGACAGAGCGCGTGGTGTCCCGCGGCGGAGTAGGGCTTGCGGTCGGGTGCTCGACTCTTGGCTGCCCCAGGTTTGATTTGAGGGATGGGGGACGGGCGAGGTGCTGTGATGCTGTACAGTTCGGGTATTTTCATTCAATGTTGTAGAACTGAAAGCATTCGAGAATAAATACTTTTTTACCTATGCTACAGTCTAACAGGATACTTAATCAGATGTAATTTTTCTTATAATTAATGAGTTTTACGAAATAAGTTATTTTTTATTAAAGAACATGTGCATTATATACGTTGAAAATATTTAGGATGCTAAAATATGTTAATTTTAACAAAAAGATTCTTTACAAATGCTTAGAATGTGCGGTACGTTTTATTTATTGTATTAGTAACATTTGAAGTGTTAGTCACCATCATCAAAAAGTATTTATGTAATTAATACAAATGTTGAAAATGACGAATTTTAATAAAATATGCCAATTAGACTGTAAGTAGTGTGATATAGTGATTTCTATCATCGCACATTAAGTATTAGATGAATTTATTTTCGCTTTCTACTCAATGCCTAGCTCAGTGACGTCTGTCTTCCCGATGACGCATCACATGCAACACCTCATGTGCGTTTGGTACGCATATATTACTTCTCGGAAGCCTTGCTTCGTATGGGGAGGTAAGACCCGGTACAAGATTAATGAGGCACTGCAAATGTATTGCTGACTTTAAATGTAGGTAATATTGTCTTTTTGCATTGCCACCATTATCTTTATTCAGATAAACCGCTTTCAGAGATCTTGAGAATGATTTCTTGGGGAAGGCAGTAATTGATACCACTTCAACAAAACAATCAGAACAAAAACTAATGCTACAAATGTACATAATTTCTTGCATTATTTGTAGCTTTTGGAATTTTCAAAAATTCCGGTTTAAAAAGAAAATTGAATCTGTCTCATTTTATAAGCGTTTTCTGTATTCGAGAAAAAAGTAATCCAGTTTGAAGCTCTTTTTTTAGAAAACATAAAAAGTGTGGATGGCTTTTTATGTAAAGTTCCTTCCAAAATCCAAAAACCAGTATCAAATTCGCAAAACTTCGATTTCGGCCAGATTTAAAAGCCAAGTTTGGAAAAAATTGTTCTAACGATTTATTCGCTGGTGTTGCCGCAGACGGAAAGACGTGTTTTTACACAACGTGTTAGTGGAAGTAATTTCCAACATGGGAACAAGATTTCTCCAAGTTCTTCTGTCGAAAATGTTGCCTCTTTTTGCTATAGAATTACAACACTTTCTCTTTCCTACGTAAGAACGTCCTGTGAGGAGACATTAAAACCTGCTGTTAATGATGGGAATCCGTCCATTTTCGTCCAGCAAAACCGTCCATTTTCTGCCCAGCGTACTGAACGTCGCCGTTACTATCGAACGTTCCTCGTACTGTCATAAAACTTGTCGAAAGCTAGCTTTACGAACTTGCCTGACGAACCATTCTTGACCAGCCAGCAGAGTCAAAGCACCAAGACGCCCCCTTCAGCTCCATCTCCAAACAGCTTTGAGGCAGGCGGCTCCGCAATGGAGAGTTCTTTGAGAGCGCGGTGCTTTGTCTTGAGCTCCGTGGAATCGGGGTTTGATGTTCGATGATGCACTTGCGTAGGGGAGGTGAAGGAAGGGGGATGGAAGAGGGGAGGAGGGCGTGGACCAGAACGAGGGGGTTCGATAGAGGCTTTTGTTCTCCCGAGTGCGAGGGAGACCTGATGAACGCGTTCCAAGAACCAACGTTAATTGCTTCGCCCCGAGAACAATTAAGTGGCTTAAAGCGCACAGTACAGAGAGGGAAAATATTGCAGGACATTGACTTAACAACAAACGTTTAGTAGAGGACTGGCCGCAAATGTGGGAGAGGGCCTGCGTTAATCTTTGCGGAAATGATTAATTTTTCCCATTTGAGATTTTTGCTTTATGATCTCTTTTGATGCTTGGAATTTGAACCTTTATTTGGTTTTCGTTTTGTTTTTACGTCCACTCTTGCTTTGTTGTGCATTCTTTGTATCAATCATAAGTTTTATCAGTTTCATAATATTTATTAGTTTTAACTTTCGGCTTAACTAACGTCGTTTTTTGAATTCCACCAGTGCGAAAGTTCATCACCTCTTGTGTTTTCTTCTTCAACTGCCAAGCGAACCTGAGAGAGATATGGGCCCTTGTTTTTCTTCTGGACATAAATGTATTTTTACTATGCGCACGTTTTTAGCTCTTCTTTTGCGAGTTGTGGTAGAAATAGAACAAGAGGCATGCGTTACTATTTTGTAATACTAATATTGCAATACAAAAAAATAAAATTCGTACACCGATGTAAATAACCATTCTATAACTTGGTAGCAAAATTTTTCCAGTTTTGAAATGTCGCAAACATTGCATACTAGGAGCAGAATTTGGAGTCATAAAAAACCTCCTATGTGACCATTAGAATTTATTTATTATAGAATATTTCGTATATGGTAAGAGTAATATACGGTGAGTAAGAGATTTTAAATGGTGCTTCCAGAAAAAATATTATAATAAATAAGTATTTAATACTATTATATAGAAAGGATACAATGCCTCAACTTAGCGAACTGTACGTTATTAACATCAAAAAGTGTTTTTCCTTCCTCCTGTAGTTTTTTTTTTCCACATAGGAGGGTGTCTATCATCAACGACGCCATACACTTTTTACTGCGCTCTGACCAAATAAATCAAATCAAAAGTCTGCTCTTACGAAATGTCACGCTCGGTTTTGCCTTCCTTGATCACGGGATCGTGACGCCGCTGTTTTCCCGCGTCACGCCGACTCGTTTGGACGGCAACATCTCTCTTCGGACGGAGGAGTTGGGCTCTTGTCGAGCTCGGCATCTGGCGCGACAACCTTCACATTTTCTGTACTGTCAAGCGCAACGCTTAGTGAAGACCTCTGAAGGTATCGAGTTATGGACGCGACAGGCGAACTGGCCCGGTCGCCTCCCGCGTCGCCGCGTCGTTCGTTCCACGGCGAAAGAGAATGAGTGTCAATTTGCTGCTCCCCCCCTAGGATTTTTGTGAAATAAATTTGAGGGTGGTTCCTGACTTCCCGACTTCCCCGTGGACTCGACTTGGGCATTGCTGATGACGTCACGCGCGTGTAATATGTACTACTTTGACACGTAAATTCTCCGAACTGTGATAACTTAGTGTTGAAAATATGTGTGTACATAATTTTCGTTAGATGTTCCTTTAAGGTACTATGAAAAATCCATATTCCCCGTAAAAAAATTATCCGGTTCGTTATTTTAAATTACATATTTCGACTTGTCAACAATTTTAAATGTTTTTTTTTCTACTTCAAAATATGTAGGTAATGAATACTACTTCGGTTGGTAAGATTCCAAAAAAATTCATTGTATAAGACTTTATATGTTCCTTACTGACTGTGTAACAATCCATTTTAGTATGTTCTCAACACATTTCTCATAACGTCGGTGACAAGTTTAAGTCGCTACTTATTTAACTAGGCCGAATTCATCCGCCGTTTACAGGAGAATTCTGGCGGGTGGCTGCTTCGATTGGTAGCTTTCCGTCGTTAAATTTTTTGTGATTTTTCTGGTAGTTCAACAGAACAGAGAAACAATATTCAATAAAATAATAATAATAATAATAATAATAATAATTATAATATAAAAATATAGTAATAAAGTAATATGCAAAGAACTAAATTTAAAATTAAAAAACACGATTTCGTTTTTGATTAGGCGCTGAAGATTTGTCGTATGCTCGCATGCATTTCATTTTTTCCCCTTCATTTATTCACCAATTACCGATGGATTTATGACTTCTAGATTTGTTACGAAGCGAACCACCATGAAATGACTGCAAATGCAGTGTATTCGTTTTGCGCGATATTCGAATAGCTCCATTGATACGTCCGGTTTTATAACATTGCATTTATTCATGAGAGAGACAAGGGCGTACGCCGGCATTGTATCTCGCGTAGTAAATCCGCCGGGATTATGTTGGCGTTTCGGCCTGTTTATTCTCAGGTGCGGGTCACCCATGCATCACACTGTTCGCCTCCGATCCCCCCTCACCCCCCCGTCCCATAGCGAGAGAATACCCGACCGATTGAGAGCAAAACTCCGGCTAACTTTCGATGAGGAAGTCTGGTTCCTCGCTGCGTCCGCTCCCCTGCGCCAAAGCGCGGGCCTCGTTAATATACTTCTCAGTGGAGCGCGAAGTCCGAACAACGCCGCCACCGACCGGAGGTGACCCACACAAACGCCCGCTCTCGCTGCTCGCAACCCTGGTATGGAAGTGGCCACGTTGAACTGTCCACTCGGTTTTTCAGACCGGGGGGCAGTCAATTCAGGTTGCCTCCCTCCCGTGGATTTATTCAGCGAAAATGACACTTTTATTAGGAAGTGAGTTTGTTTTCGAAATCCCGTTCCCGTGGAGTTTGAGAATATGATGCAACCATTTTGTGGTGTATGTTTCGAATAAATTAAATAATATTACAATGATTTGTTTTGTTTGTAGGGGTTGGTATTGTTCCCCCAATCTGGATCTGCCATTGCTACTCTTCACTGATTCTCGCTGCCACCCCTACGTTTGTCTCTCGCGTAGAGTCTCGAAATCTACAGACTTTAGATCCAATGAGGACCGGTTCGGATAAGCTCGGTCACAATTTCCATGGCCGCTTCCGCGTCGTTAATTGGGAACTCCAAGGCTCCTTGTCGTAGCACTGGCGGATATTCGACACTTGCTACAAAGGGAAATTGGATTCAGCCATTGCCTGGAGGAGAATTCTAGCAACCGGCTGCTCTGATCGGTAGTAGTCCGTAATTTTATCCGATCAATACTAAGCGAATGCGGGTCAGTACCCAAACAATCAGGTCATGGGCCACACGCGATCTTCCAGTCCACATTCTCTCCTATCGCCTAAAACACACACACACACACACGCACTCACACTTGCTTGTAACACACTACAACACGTCGGAAGCGTATGAACGAAGGAAATCACGCAAGCCGTGGTGAATATCTCGTCTTCGAGAGGAATGAACACCGCTGCCTTCCAAGATGCAATGCACACTACACATGACACAAACAGTACGCGCCTAGAACCTCGAAATACTCAGTTGTGAAAATATTAAAGATTAGTACAGCGCAGATGTGCGAGATAAATCCCCTCGGGATGCAGAGGGTATATGCCATCAGCTAATGAAAAAAGAAGACTTAGGGTTATTGGAAACGCTTTTCCAGCCGATTCACCGATTCCAAGGGCTAGAATTTATGTATTGATAGTATAATTTCTATTTATTTCAATTTACATTAGTCAGAACGTTTTTTCTATAATATAAAAATTATTGAATTACAGTCAAAACAAGTTACTTTGTAATTAGATTGCCCTCAAAGAAAACATTATTAGAGCAAGCGTGCTACTAGCTAATTGCTTCAAATTTGCGTAGCGTTGGCCAACACTTCCAGATCAGATACATTGGAAACCTGAAGCAGTAAACTTGAAGCAGCCATGCTCTAAAGTTTCTTCTTTTTTACAGTGTAGGCCAAAGTTACGCGTATTAACGGTATGTAGGACGATTTATTTTCAGTTTATGAAATAGTTTATTTGTTTACATTTTTATTAATTTCAGTAAAGCGTGTTTTAAAAAATGTATTATTCACAGTTTCCTTCTGCAGGAAATATGATACAATTTTCTTTCCCAGTAGCCTGTTATTTTTTTGGGGGGTGGGAGGAGGCAGTCGCATCTCTCCACCCCTCACCTCGCCGTTCGTATTTCCCCGCGCTTTGCTTCCGTTGCTCTTCCTCGCCCTCCGCAACGCGGTCGCCGGCGCGCGGAATTCGCTGCGCGGCCGAGCGTCGCGACGCCGCCGCCCCGCGCCGCCACCGCAAAGTTGGGCGTCCGCGCGGCGCGGCGCGGCGCTTGGCGCCCGGCGGAGAAAGGGCGCCGCCGCGTCCGAAGCCGCCGCCACTGCCACCGCCACCACCGCCGCCACCGCCGCCACCGACAACACCGCCACCACCGCCGCCACCGCCGCCACGACCGTCGCCACCACCGCCACCGTCGCCACCACCACCGCCACCGCCTACACCGCCACCGCCTACACCGCCACCACCGCCGCCACCGCCACCACGACCGTCGCCACCACCGCCTACACCGCTACCGACAACACCGCCACCACCGCCGCCACGACCGCCCCCAACAACGCCACCGCCGCCACCAAAATGGCGTTCGAAAATCAGAACAGCTTTATTGTCAGTTGCTTAACTACAATATTGTACTGAGATGTCATCCTGCGGAGAAATTCGTATCTACAAAGTATTTTCATTTTCTAAACAATGTATCGTCTTGAGAGTCATGAAGCATTTCCTATACTCTGAAAATGGAACTTCTCGATAATACATGTTCGACGCTTGTAATTTATATGTATATATTGTACGTGGACATTATGTGCGTGATCAAGTATATATTACTTCACGTAGGCTTCCACTGCTCGAGTTCATGACTTCTTTGATGTCAGGGTGACGCCGCGTCGTTGGATGAGAGGCCGAAGATTCGCCTGTTATATCGCAGACTTCTTCAGGGTAGTGACTCCTCGCTAAGTAAGGGATCGGGGAACGATTCCGTACGTGCTCTTTAAGTTATCTATTTTCGTATTTGGACAAATCCAATATGATAAACAGGAGGAATAGTTAAAGATTGGGTTTCTCATCAAAGAAGAGAAGAAAGTGACAAAGAATTTGAGAGTGGAATGAAGCGGAAGGGGAAATGGTCCAAGAAAGGCAATTGAAAGTTTATATCTGTGTGCGACAAAAACACAGGGCTGAAACATTAGAGCACGCCTCATGGTAGCGCAGCAGAGCAAGCAGGGAGCGTTGGAAATCGGAAGATGCGACCCTCAATAAAACAGGAAGATGGAATGCAAAGTGGCGCCAGCTTAGGGTAGGTGCTGTTGGAGCTGCGAATAGAAACGCCGTGGTGAACAGTTGCTGTGGCGGCAGGGGAAAGGGGCGGGGTGCGGTTTTGAGCAACCGCGTAAAGTAGGGAGCCGCGGCGGTGGCGGTCTCCGACCCCGCCGCCTCCGCCTCCACTGCTGCCAACCGCTTCCGACACTTCCCTCTACGTCGCCGCCTCCGTCCCTTTTAATCTCTCCTGTCCCCGCCACCCCGACGACGCCACCGCCCCAACCCATACCACCTCTCCAACCACCCCAACCCATACCACGCCGCCACCGCACCCACGCTCTAACAGCCCCCACGCTGCCTCCGCCCCCAACGCCTCCGCCCCCAACGCCTCCGCCCCCAACGCCTCCGCCCCCAACGCCTCCGCCCCCAACGCCTCCGCCCCCAACGCCTCCGCCCCCAACGCCTCCGCCCCCAACGCCTCCGCCCCCAACGCCTCCGCCCCCAACGCCTCCGCCCCCAACGCCTCCGCCCCCAACGCCTCCGCCCCAACGCCTCCGCCCCCAACGCCTCCGCCCCCAACGCCTCCGCCCCAACGCCTCCGCCCCAACGCCTCCGGCCCCCAACACCTCCTCCACGCCCAACGCCGCCGCTGTCGACTACGTTACTGCCGCCCCAATGCCGCCACCATCACCCCAACGCTGTCACATCCCCCCAATGCTCACACAATGGCCCCGCCGTCCTCAACGCCACCACCGCCCTCAACGGCGCCACCATTGCCCACACTGCTGCAGAATCACCACCGCACCCAATGTCAATGTCGCGAACACATCATCACTGTCACCAGAACACAATAGTCGCTGCCATCGCCGCCAATATTGCCCAGATCTTCTTCCCCTTTCTACGGCAACGCCCCGGCCTCACCGAAGCCTCTGGTACCTCCGCCGTGCGCGCCCAACTCTCCGACTCATTCTCACCTCCCCATCTTCATCTGTACCTCCAATTCCTCTCCTCCACCTCCTCCTCCACCCCCTCTACTCCTCCTCCGCCTCTCGCGTTCCTGCACCCCGCAGCCGAGCGGGACTGAACAATGCCTCCTCCCTCGGCCGGCCGGCTGGCCACCCTCCCCGCCGCCCTCCCCGCCGCCCTCCCCGCCGCCTTCCCCGCCGCCGGCCACCGGTGCTTCTTCACGCTCGCGCTGTAACTCCATCCCGACCTCTGCGGCGGCCCGCCTTCCAACTTGGCTGTCGCTGCCGGCCGCAAGTTATGCCCGGCCCGCGCTTTGCCCGCCGCGCCCGCGCCGACCTCCACCATCTGCCTCCGCGGCCGGCCGCGTCCATCCCCTTCTGCCGAGTTCCACCCCGCTCCGCCCCGTTTCACACCGCTTTGCCCGCTCTGCTGCTCTCAACGCCCCTTTTTCCTCTCTGCTCTCGTTGCCCGCTCTTCTTCCCCCGCTCTATCTTCCTGCTCTCCCCGTTCTCTCTCCTCCGCTCTCTCTCGCCCGCTCTTTCCCCCGCTCTCTCTCCCCGCTCACTCTCGCCTGCTCTCTCCTCCCGCTCTCTTTTCCCCGCTCTCTCTCCACCTTGCTCTCTCCGCCCCGCTCTCTCTCCGCCCCGCTCTCTCTCCGCCCCGCTCTCTCTCCGCCCCGCTCTCTCTCCGCCCCGCTCTCTCTCCGCCCCGCTCTCTCTCCGCCCCGTTCTCTCTCCGCCCCGTTCTCTCTCCGTCCCGCTCTCTCTCCGTCCCGCTCTCTCTCCGTCCCGCTCTCTCCGTCCCGCTCTCTCTCCGCCCCGCTCTCTCCGCCCCGCTCTCTCTCCACCCCGCTCTCTCTCTCCACCCCGCCCTCTCTCTCCACCCCGCCCTCTCTCTTCACCCCGCTCTCTCTCCACCCCGCTCTCTCTCTCTCCACCCCGCTCTCTCTCCACCCCGCTCTCTCTCCGCCAGGTCTATCCACCCTATTTTCTCCGCCCCGTTGTCTCCCCACTTTGGTCTCTCCCCACCCCTCTGTCCCCCTCTGCCTCGCATTTTCCCCCCGCTCTCTCCGCCACATGCTCTGCCTCTCTCTATCCCGCTTCGCCGGGTTTCTCCCTTCTCTGCCTCTCTCCCTCCCCGCTCCTCTTTACTGATCAGTTTCGCGTCTTCTCGTCTCGTCCCCTCATTTGTCGTTCTCGCTTCTCCCACTCACTTCTCTCATACGTCTTGTTCCCGATCTCCCCTGCCCAGCTCCGTCCCACTTCACCCCTCTACATTCGGTTGTATTGCTCTCCCCGTTTTTCTCGATACTTTCTCGCGCCTTCCTGCTGCACAACGCCTCTTCCTGCTTCACCCACATGTCCTTGACCTTCCGAGTTTCGCCTTGCTCAACCCCGTCCCGCTCCGCCCTCTCCGCCTTTATGCTCTCCGGCCTCCCTCCGCTTCGCGCAGCTCCACACAGCTGCACGCCTCTGTCCTGCCCGCTCCGCCCAGCGTCCGGCCGCGCTCCATCGTGCATCTCGCACGTTGTATTTGTCTCCACCGCCGCCGCTTCCTCTGTCTGGCTCGCCCTGCAATCTGCCTTTTGCTTTGCCCGGCGCCCGATGCTCCTCGCGTTGCAAAACGACTCTCGCTCTTCATTCCACGCGAGAGCAATACAATACTTGCGCTTGCCCTGGGTCCCTTCGCGCTAAATGCGTCACTACTACGGTCGTGGTGAAGTTTGTTTTACCTGCACTGACCTGCGGCTGACCACGTGTGTTCCGGTCCATTTAGGTATAAATAAATATTTTCCCCGAAATAATATTTTTCATATCATCACTTGAAAATCCGTATTTAGAAGACTATTTATACGCCACAAAGGTGAGCTTTGGCGACCTAGGTCAAGAATGAATTTTAGAGAACGATTACCATGGCAACGTCAAGTAAACAAGACAATGTACAAACGACTGTTGACACATAGGCAAAAAATATTTATCATTTTTCGAATACAGAATGTTTTTAACTTATTGTTAACATTTGCATAAAAAACACAATTTAATATATTCTGATATATTATACTTGGAACTGTTACGTTTTTCGTGCATAGAGATATGCCAGCATAGTTGTTTCATGTACCACGATTATGTTTCTCTCTTTTCATTTTAAAAAAAGTTCATACTGTCTTTCCTATGAATCCTATGATTATTGAGTAAGTAAACTCTCAGTAGCAGCTTCAGCTTCCTCAATTATAATCTCTGGAATATCGCACTCCAGACTTACGAAACAAATCGCCAAAACAGCTGCTAATTTTACACGCTTTAACAATTGTGGCGGAACTGACAACTTCAGAGGCGATAATATTGAAGTAAATCTGCATCAATACGACGAAACTGCATGTTATAAATGAGATCTCTCTAAAAAGTCAAACCTAAAATTGGGAGGTGAGTACATAAATAATAGTTGTATACAACTCAGCCGAAACTCAGATAGTTTACAAACCTCAGCTCCGCCCTCTGTTGGTAAATACTTCATCCAAAATCATTAAGTTTTCGGGCTTGATATATAAACCATTATTTTTGACGCAATGGCGTCGCGTTGCTCGCGTATTTTCATATAAATTATTATAACCTATGAAATCTCTTATATGTCTGATCGTATAAACTCGGAGAGTGAGAAGTAAAGGCATTAACGTAAGGGCATTAACGTCAGAAGTAAGGGCGGGTTCAGTGCATTAACTGATGTCACTGCAGTGCCACTGACCGGGAAGTCGGTTAGAGTCCCGACAGTGGCAAAAGTTTCGCCACTAGTTTGTCACCTATGTGGAATTCAGTCGCTTCTGGAGGAGAGTTCTAGAGACCGGCTGTTCTGATCGGTAGTTTTCCGTTATTTCTCCGTACACCACCAGGCGAATGCTGGAGCAATACCTTACCAAAAGGGCCACGCGCGATCTTCCTCCCCCCATTCCTTCTCCTATCCTCAACTCTTATACACACACACACACACATGCACTACTCTACCACTCATGCCGGGAGACCGTTCGGGAGCTTAGAGGCTGTCCTGGTTGGGGCGGTGCAGCGCTGGATTTTCGGTTTGGGAATAGCCTGCTTGCCGACGGCGACTCGGCGTCTCGCCATCCATCGGGGCATGGTCCCTGCCACCTCCCGAGGAAAAAGCATACACTACATTTATGGGACTAATGGCCTTAGCATATGACGTGCCCGAAATCACTAGCAATCGCGTGATGCAACAATCTTGAAAGATATCTGCGTTTAGATATTTCATGGACAGTTGAGGAGCGGGCTTGCACTCCAAGACTGCGAAAGTAAGCCAGCGAAAATGATTCGCAATAGAAACACTTTGGACCGGCTCTAAAACTTGATATATAACAAACTATTTAAACAAAGAGATGGTCTTAATTACTGGATGAAAAAATGTACATTTGTGATCTGTAAGTAACTTTTACTAGCGACAGTAGTTCTACACACATATAATGTGAAATATGAACTATTAATTGTTAAATTTATAATGCTAGGAAGGGGAATCTCATCTTTCGCTGTTAGAATAACTATGAATTTGGGTGAATACCACAGCAAAGGAAAATTGCAGTACCAAGTATTTATAATTACAAATACAAATTCTGGTTCATGAAGCAGTGTTCAAAAATTATTCTTCCAGCTCAGTTTCGTTTTGTAGCGAAAATCAATTACAGATAACTTTCATGTGTTACGACAATGAAGCTTAAAACATAAAGGATCAAGAATTAATGAATATGTCTATAAGGGAAGTTTTCAAGCCAAAGTATAAAAACGAGTCCATAATTAGTGTACATGATAAATTAGTTTAAGAGTGTCCAATTTTTCCCTGACAAAAACCATGCAAACACTATACATCATACATTACTTAAACTTGTGCCGAAAATATTTTATGACATTGACTTAACACTATAACACCTCATTTCTATGCGAAATTTTCTGTCAGCAATTTTATTGCATTATACGTGCCTTCAAGTCGCGTTGACAACTACCGTGCCACCACTCATCTAGGCTCAACTCGTTCACCTGTTCGCTCCGTCACATTCCCCTCAACTGCATGGAAGGCCGCTTCAACCGGCTCTCAGCCGAGTTCGCTCGGCGCTCAGCCGACTTCGAGCCGCGACGCGTGGCTTTTTGGGGAGCGCTGTAAAGAACGCGTTGAGTTATGAGCCGCCGTCCTCGCCCCGGGAATTTTCTCTGTAGCGACCGCGAAAAAGTCCGCGCATTCGCGTGGCTCGCTCACCGCCCTCGCTCGCTGTCTCGCTCGCTGTCTCGCTCGCTGTCTCGCTCGCTGTCTCGCTCGCTGTCTCGCTCGCTGTCTCGCTCGCTGTCTCGCTCGCTGTCTCGCTCGCTGTCTCGCTCGCTGTCTCGCTCGCTGTCTCGCTCGCTGTCTCGCTCGCTGTCTCGCTCGCTGTCTCGCTCGCTGTCTCGCTCGCTGTCTCGCTCGCTGTCGCGCTCGCTGTCGCGCTCGATGTCGCGCTCGCTGTCGCGCTCGCTGTCGCGCTCGCTGTCGCGCTCGCTGTCGCGCTCGCTGTCGCGCTCGCTGTCGCGCTCGCTGTCGCGCTCGCTGTCGCGCTCGCTGTCGCGCTCGCTGTCGCGCTCGCTGTCGCGCTCGCTGTCGCGCTCGCTGTCGCGCTCGCTGTCGCGCTCGCTGTCGCGCTCGCTGTCGCGCTCGCTGTCGCGCTCGCTGTCGCGCTCGCTGTCGCGCTCGCTGTCGCGCTCGCTGTCGCGCTCGCTGTCGCGCTCGCTGTCGCGCTCGCTGTCGCGCTCGCTGTCGCGCTCGCTGTCGCGCTCGCTGTCGCGCTCGCTGTCGCGCTCGCTGTCGCGCTCGCTGTCGCGCTCGCTGTCTCGCCCGCAAGGGCGGCGATTTCGCGCTATTGCTTTTTGTCCTCACACCTCTGCACGTGTTGACTTTTTCGTTCATTCTGTGTCGCTCTGTCATGTCTCGTCCTCTTACTACCACTGCACCTTCCTGGCTTCTTGCACATCTATTGTCTTGTGTTCGTTCACTCGCCCTTTCACCTTGTCGCCCTCTAGCTCTCTCTCCTTGTCGCCTTCTCACCTTCTTGTCCTCTCTCCTTGCCCTCCTCCGTTGTCGCCATCGCATTTTCGCATTTTCGCATTTTCGCCCTCTTACCTTGTTCGTCCCTCAGCTTGCCGCCCTAGGTGGTCCGCCCACAATCGCTTAATATAAAACAGATCGCGTATCTCACTTTTGTCGCAGTTTCGTATAAACTTGCTATTCATCAATCAGAATAATTCATGTACATAATATTTTATTAAATACGAGGTTTGTAATGCATTGTTCTTGAATATACCGATAAGAATATATTGTTTTGATGCCAATATTCTACAGTTCACTGAATGCCTAAAATAATGAGTACCACAGCCCCAGCTGAAGTCACCCTAATGTCGGTGCAGTGAATGCAAATTACTTCATCTTATTCCCCGTCCAAACCACAAACACCATTTGTTGCATGCAGAAATGGATGCCAAAATAATCGCTCGCTAGCCCCATAAGAGTCTAACACTACATTTCACTACATCGCACAATAACGCCCACGTTGTAGAAGCTCGCCCTGCATCAACGCGCCAAATAAAGGGCGAAGGAAACGACGCGAATCATCGCATGAACTCCGACCCATTTGCTCCGCGCGCATCTCCGCGCGCCGCCGCCGCCGCAGTTCATCTTGGCACGCGACTTCGCCCGCGGCCCCGCACGTGTAAACTCCGACTGTGCCGCGCGCGCGACGCGGAGTTTATTAAGCCTGTCTACCTGGGTCTCTCCCTCCACCCCTCTCTCTCTCTCGTCCTCTCTCACCCTCTCTCCTTCTCGCTCTCTCTGTCTGTCTTCCTCTCTTTCCCTTAAGGCGCCGATCCACTGTGTGGCTCCATGTCTCTCTCTCTCACTCACTCTTTCACTCTCTCTCTCTCTCTCTCTCTCCATTGCTCGAAGCCGCCTTTCGCACCGGTCGTACGTTGTGCTTCACGCCGCACCACCCCCTCCACGTGTTCCCTAAATTTCCCTTCCGCTCACAGACTAGAGTGGAGTGGCGTAGAGTGGAATAGAGTGGTGTGGAATAGCGTGGAGTACTGACGGGCGAATGTGGGATGGGGTGGGGTGGGGTGGGGTGGGGTGCGGAGAGGTCGGGCGGAAAGTCGCATCCAGATGCCCTCCGTGATATAAGGTAGTTTCGCAACTTAGCTAGAGAATGCCTCGTTCTCTAATTTCGTAGCGTGCATTAATTACTGCTTTTGGTGGCATAAATATTAACCCAACATATAATGTTTCACCAAATGCTAGCAAGGCATGAAAATGTAATAATCGCATTCAAAATAAATCCAATAATCATGTAGTGTCTTACAGGAACAGTCATATCATTTTTATCGATAGGAAAATGTAGTCCATTTCCGTCCATGAACCTGTAACAAATTTTGCACACACGGTCCCATTTATATCTAACACGCCAAGGTAACAATTTTGTGCAATTATAAAAATGCATCGTGGCAAAGTCCCGAAAATGCGCTTCTGCTAGAGATAAAATTACCCACAGGTCTTCGTCAAACCGATTTAAGACGAAAACATTAGAAGTTCGCAAGGAGGCGGACCTTGGCGTAATGGTCTGGATGCCTTTTACCTCTGGTGCCGGGTTTCATCCCTGGTGGTTCCAAGTGGAATTTGTGGTGGGCAAAGCGGGTTCGCGGCAACTTTCTCGCGGTTCTCCCGTTTTCGCTATCAATATGCATTGCACCTGTATGCTTCTTCAATCATTGCCTGACTTACCCTTATCCTATCATTAACCACCATTCTACTAATGGTCTAAATATCACTGCGAGGTCTGGGCTATAACCGAGGAACTAGCTGAAGAGGGCTATGGCTACCTTAGAGGGTTATCAATAGGCCTTAAGTCCTGGGTTGACGAACTACGGAGGGGAGATGGTGAGGGAGCGGGGGAAGACCCCTCTGAAAACCCTAGTTACGAATGATGAGTGAATGACTGACGAAGCGAGGGTGCAGTTTCGTTGAAGCTGGCTCCTGAGGAGAAAACGGAGTTTTTAGTTTGGGGAAATATGCAGGCGTGCATGCAACCTGCAGCACGTGCGTGCATTATGTCTTACAATTGTGGACGGGAGACAGTGCACACTAGATTTCTTAAATAATTATGTACCAAGTTTCTTATGTCTTACCATTTTGTAGGTTATTTATTCAGTTTTCAAGCAATGATGAAGTATATTATATTTTGGAGTTTTGTTTTCCTGAGTTCTCCCTCTCTGTAGCCTCGTTGATCAGCAAAGGGCAGAATCTCGATATACCTAAATGTATTATTAAATTGAGTATTCCATCTCACTGGTCTGTCTTTCTGTGCGTTAATAAACGGTTAGTAATATTACAGTGTTTATCCACGCACAGTTGTTCTTCTAGTACTGTACCGCTCAGCTCAGAGGCTGGTGTTCAATATTAATACAATCATTTACCACGTGCAGAATTTTCCCACAAGTCCATGTAGTGCATTTTTATTCTGTGAGCAATAAAGTTTAATCTGTCGTCTCCAATATAATGTGATACCGGAATGGAACCGGCGATGCAAAAGCAGATATTCCTTCCACCCATTTGGTATGCCCTTTCTCTGTGAATGCATCAATCTTAGCCCCCTATTGCCAACCCTCATTTGCCTTATGTCTGTATATATATCTTGTTTTTCTCCATGACGTCTACATCTTTTTCTCACTGTTTACTTTATTTAACGTCAAAAATAGTTTTATTTGGGTTATTTTGTCAAAGAACAGTGAAAACTATATGCGACCAATGGGGCAGGAGTACAATCTACGCACGTTACCACAGTTAAAAACACAATGGGGGGGGGGGGGCGTATAAGAAGTATAGCTTGTGCTTGTGTAAGTCTTTTTGAGCACCGTAATCCATACCTCTTCTCTTTTACTACAGTGAATTGTATTTTGAAATAAGGTAGCAACGAGCGCGATTGGCAAAATTTGATAAGAAGAAATATACCTTCCTGTGAAACAGAATTTGCATTCAACTACAAGCTACAGATTTTGCCAATCACCTACTGTACCCCAAGTGAAAGAATTCACAGAGTAGTACAAAAACACGGAGAACAATTCAATAGTTGAGTGGAAAATCAGTACTAGTCCAGAATGTTCATTCTGAGATAATTCAAGTTATAACTTTTGATTGGATATAACAGAGTACATGTGAGATTTTAAAAATTTTCAACAATTGCACAGAATCTGATGAGAAATGTGCAGTTTTGGTTGGAAAGGTATGTTCTTTAATCTTAACAATACTTTCCTACTTGATAGCATCAGACCTATTATTACGCTTTCCTCTTCTACTTTTGGAGACAACAGAATTGCTGTCAGTCATTCAACCTGAATGTGTGACATTTCATTTAAACTCGTGAATGCTTGCTTACAAATGTGACTGTTAACACACTCTTTCAGCGCAAAATAACGAAAATTCCTCGCTGCTCGGTTACTGTGCCCTTCACCTCTTGCTCTTCGGTTCATTACAGGCACACTGTCGATCAGTAACAAAACAAGCAAATTGCATCAGCCCTTTACCACTGTCAAATAACAAATGCAAACCATCCGCTGCGAGCAGCCTGATTCGCAAGACATGAGAACTCCTTTGGAATAGCAGTACATGTCCAGTACAGATTATGTTATTTTACTCATCAAAGAAAAGGAGCTGCCTGATTTAATGTCAAATGACTCCGAATTGAATTATTTTCAGTCTCAACATGCAGTTCCATGCCTTCCAGACTAATTTTTGTAAAAAACCAACGAAAATGACCAATTTTGAACTAGAACGATTTTCAACTCACAATTATTTGATGGCATTGGTGATGAAGTTACTGAATTCCCCAGTAGCGCTCCAAAGAACTCTAGGAAACGCGCGCAGATAGTGAAGCTACATTTATCTCGAGGAGGTGGCGGTGGGGGTGGAAGTGGGGATGGGGGAGAACTAGTCTCCGAGGCGCGAGGAGATAGCCGCCGCAAAGTTCTTGGGAGGACGGGGGGGTGAGGTTCGCGGAGGGGTAATTCGCCGGCAGCGGAGCAAGCGCCGGCGCGCGCGACCTGCAAAATTCCCTGGATGTTTTAGGTGTCTTTCGGGAGCCGTTGGAGGCGTGCGTCAGGGATCCCCGGGTTGCTCCCCCGTCCCCGCGACCCCGCCGCCCTCGCCCCGTCCCCATCCTCCACGACTCCGTCCCCACTCCCGCCGACCTTGCTCCCTCGTCCCCGCCCCCGCCCCCGCCGCCCGCCGCCCCCGGCGTTCCCGCCGCCCCAGCCGCCCGGCCCCGTCCCCATCCCCATCCCCGACGTCTCCGTCCCCACTCCCGCCGTACCTGCTTCCCCGTCCCCGCCCCCGGCCCCGCCCCTCGCCCGTCCCCCCGCCCGTCCCCCCGCCCGTCCCCCGCCCGTCCCCCCCGCCCGTCCCCCCGCCCGTCCCCCCGCCCGTCCCCCCGCCCGTCCCCCCGCCCGTCCCCCCACCCGTCCCCCCGCCCGTCCCCCCGCCCGTCCCCCCGACGCCGTCGCCCCAGCCACCCCCGCCGCTCGCTCCACTGTCTCTTCCCCCGCCCCCGCCCTCGCCGCCTCCCCCCGTCGCTGCCCCCGCCACCGGCATCGTGGCCGCTGTTGCCTCTTTAGTTCCGTGGGTTTGAGAAGGGGGCCACCCACTCCACCAGTCGCAGGTTTTGCGCGTATGAATATGAATGTGCTTGTATTAAGTTTCTCCTGATTCATGTTTGCGCAACAATTGTGAGCTAGGAGGGTTATATAATCAGTTTATGCGCGTCTACTGGAGAGAATTTTATATTCTGACCTTTAGAATATTATTAATTAATATTATTGTTATTAAACGTGGCTGAGTACATGTAGAGTGTGTGTTGTTGAGTTGTGCATTGAGTTCTATCATAATTCATTGCTCTGTCGACAGTTTCATGAAATGTTTCGAAAAAACATGTTATAGATCATGGAAATTTACATCCGGACTACAGAATATTTAACTGTTTATAATTTTCGTAGATAATCAACTTACTGGCAAGAGCCATGATCTATGCTGTCAGGGTGACTCCGCGTCGAGGAATGCGGTGCCGACGTTTCGACCAGCATATAGTGATTTTCTTCAGGTCTGTAGTGCTCGTGGCCTTCTTCAGGGCTGTAGTGTTCGCTGAGGCACAGCCCTGAAGAAGACCACGATATGCTGATCGAAACTTCGGTACTTCAGCCTTCGACGCGGCGTTACCCGGACAGCAGAGATCATATTCAACTTAATTAGCACATAATAAAATCTGAAATATAAAATTGTGTACGTTCGAAATTACTGCTCTGGCCATAGTTGTAAAACTTGCCAAGAGAATGAAAGACTCACGACTGATGTTTATAGGGAATCTATGGTAAGCTGTCAGGGGTTTTCTTTGCCTGCTGAAGATACAGTCGTGAGAAATGTGCTTAATAGATTGTGTGTGTGTTTGATGCCTGGCGGTACAATGTTTCTAGAAATTGTTAGTAGGTACGGTCGACAATGCAAGCCATACACGAGGTCTCGCAAACCTGATTGATATTCATGTCGGGCAGCCGCGTCTTCAAGAACCACACGAACGTGTGTGCAGCCTCTCTGTGGAAAAACAAAAGAAGCAATTTTTTTAAATAACACCCGTCACGTAACGTTACTCGTCTTAAAACGTGAATTTCTTCCTACAGCACGTACTGTACTTGTTCTTTCAGAAGACATAGAACGTTGCCTGAAAATAATACAAAGTTTTCTCGGAAATATTTTCAAACGTCCTGAATCATTTTTTGGGTAACAATTCGTGTTTGTTGTATCCCAAATTATTGATTAAATTGTATGAACTGTTTATGGTTAGTGATTTTTGAAGTACGCATTCTTTGTCTTCCAACTTTCAAAATAGGTAGTGCCATTTTTTTATGAAACTAACGAATTATTATTATTATTATTATTATTATTATTATTATTATTATTATTATAAAATATTATATAATTATAATTACAAATAATAATAATAATAATAAAATTCGCACTTTTCGTTTGAGATTACTGTATTATAAGATAAGTACTCGAGAAATTCAACATACTGTTTTTAATTTGTAATCTAGGCCTTCAAATGGTTAACGAACACATGTTGAGATATGCCACGAAAGAATCTTTTAAATATTTTAACAAGTTGATAATCAACTGAGTAGAAAATGTTTCACCTGTAATGCAATATCTACAAAACATATTTTTAAACGCACACGCTTCTATGACTCATACCTCATGAACAAATCTCTGCGCGTCTTGTTTGCAAAACCGAAAGTGTGTTTTCTAAAAATAGCTACAGAGACAAATTGGAATAACTCATCTACGAAGGTGGCAGTTCCAAAAATAATGTGTTTCGTTTCTGAATCAACGAGAATTTCTTTATACACAATCCGACATTCTTCGAGAACGTTACGTAAGACGGTGGCTCTATACAGCACTCTCCTGGCGTCTCCATCTTTCCACGTTCCCAGTGGCCCGCGAGACGGTCTGTTACAGGCACTGCCCCTCGGCCCGGGCAATTTGTTCGCCCTTTCGCGGCGATTCGTGTCACATGTTTTTCGCGTGTTTTCAATCACGCTTGCCCATTCCCCCAGCCTCTCCGACCCCTGGAGTGCTGGGTAAGGAGCCTGGAGTCCGGATCGAGGCTATTTCTGGACCTCCCTTTGGCCTCCGCAGTCACCACCGCCACCGCAGACCGTTACCTCGGTCACTGCCTCTGCGGTCACTGTCTCCAACTCCACCACATCTAATGGGTTCTCAGCCACAGCCACCGTCACTGCCACCTTCAGCGCCGTTTCTAGCTCTTTCTCTGCCACATCGATTAGTTCAGTCCCTGCGGCCCCCGCCTCCATCTGCGCCATCTTCCTCGCAATCACATCTACTGCCTCAGACATCTCGTCTGCCATTTCCTCCTCTACCACCACCATCACCATCACCATCACCATCACCACCACCACCATCACCACCACCACCACCATAACCACCATCACCACCATCACCACCATCACCACCACGACCATCACGACCACGACCATCACGACCACCACCACCACCACGACCACGACCACGACCACCACGACCACCACCACCACCACCACCACCACCACGACCACCACCACCACCACGACCACCACCACGACCACCATCACGACCACCACCACGACCACCACCACGACCACCACCACGACCACCACCACGACCACCACCACGACCACCACCACGACCACCACCACGACCACCACCACGACCACCACCACCACCACCACCACGACCACCACCACCACCACCACCACCACGACCACCACCACCACCACGACCACCACCACCACCACCACAACCACCACCACCACCACCACCACCCTCTCTTCCTCTGCCCCAACTCTTCCTCTGCCCCAACTCTTCCGCCTCCTCATTCACTCTCACCTCCCCTTCTCATCATTCTCTCTCCCACATCCTCCTCATTATCTCCTACTTCCTCCTCCTCAGTTTCCTCACCTCATCTTCCACATTCGCCTCTCCTCCTCATGCTCACCTACCACCTTATTCTTCTGATTCTCTGCCACCTCATCCTCCGCCTCCTCTTCCGCCACCTCCATATTTGCCATTGTTTCCTTCGTTGCCTCCTGCTCCTCCCCGAAGCGGCACCTACACTTCTACCATTGCCATCGCAACTGACAGCGTTAATTCCAGTGCCACCATCTCTTCTACCTCCTCCGTTGCAAATGCCACCCCTCCGCCCACTTTCACTGCTTCCGCCTCTGCCACCGCCGCCGCCGCCGCTGCCGCTGCCGCCGCCGCCGCTGCCGCCGCCGCCGAGCCGTCGCCTCTAGAACGCAACCGGTTCGACCCCGCGCGCTTCTGAGCTTGGTCGCACCTCTTTTTGCTCGTGGCCTCTTACACTACACACTCATTACACGGCGTCACGCTCCGGCGCGCAGGCCCCGTGTAACCCATTGACTCGGAGCGCGCCGATGTGTTAGTGGAACGGACGAGGCTGCCCGCAAACGGACAAGGGGCTCGCCCCGCCGCGGCCGGGCGGCCGTGCTGGATAGGAGAGACCTTCCACCTCTGGTCCAGGGCTTCAAATCCCGGGCGATGCTAGTGAGATTTGTGGTGGACGTAGTCGGCGAGTTCGTAGCGCCCAGGTTTTCCCGTAATTCCACTGTTTTTTTTAATCTCGCTCTCATTTTATCGTCGCTCTATCATCGTTTAGGACAGATCATTGTCATTCGCAGACTGTCAGACGCGTTCATACCTAATATGGCCGAAAACCGGTAAATCTAAAATCCAAAATGGGTGAGGTGCTACACCGTGAAGTGGTCAGTCTGCTGACATTTTATGATTTCTACGTTTTCTACTCCACAGGAGCGAGAATTTCTAGTTATCAGATAACCTCTCTCGTTGGTACATTATTAATAATTCAACTATACTATGTAATAAAACGTATCGGTAGGGATTCTAGAGCTCAAGAACACATGAACAGATTGTTCTTTTTCCACAAGGCACGTTCATTGTCTGCAAATTGACGATAACCTGAGTTAAATTAAAAGAAATAAAATAAAATGAATTTATTCATATCCTTTCAACAGCATTATAATCCATCCGACTAAACAGATCCTTAGTACGGGCCAACAATATAGGGAGAGAGAATCATTATAAATAATATCGTCTCTTCGCAGATGCCGGATATTCCAGTTTGCTGCATCCCGGGGCTGTTAGAGATCTCGGCGTGCGTTTTCCTCTCTGCGTTTTTTTCGTAATGAGATTTATTAATGATGTAAAACAGTTTCCTTTATGTCAGAGAATCTTAATCTCTTTTGGGAACGAAAGGACTGCACGAAGCACTTTTGTGCGAGTCAAAATTCTGGAGACTCTCATTGAAAACGGCATGGTTGTGTTATTTAAAGCTGTTTAATTTTTTTGAATGTGTAAGTCATACATGCTTATAATTCGCGCTTCTAATGGTTAATTAAATCGCAGGTGGATTGCTCCAGCTGTAGCGCTGTAGTATGGAATACACAGAGACAGCGAGTCTGCATCGTAATGGTGGGTTTGAAGACTACAGTAAATATTGAATAACTGCCGACTCCATAATGCAATCGATACATCTTAAGTCACTGTTAGCTGCAAGACCATTTTCAGTAGTACTGTGTTTCAGTACTGTGAACGTTACTGCATTAATAAACCGACGGATTTAAATCAATTGGGATCATATTTGTGATCGCCCAGATGTTTTTGCCTCTTTCAAAAAACTGTTCTTTTATATTTGAGAGATAATTGCACCTTCCTGAAAGACGAAACTTAGCCCACGACGCGTGTTTGGTGATGTTACGATTCCTTGTCGCATTAATTCAATTTAATTATTAACAAAATACGACCTGAAAAAGGTTATAACATTATATAAAATGGCTTCACAAAAAACACCATTTCACGCTGTTACACTAAATGTTGATGCACAGTACTTTTGAAACAGTAATATAATTAATAACAATTTTTCATTATCCAAGTGCTTATAGTGATAATTTGGCGTTCATTTTGTTAATGTTTATATACAGTGAATATATTTCAGCACTGTGTTGTTTTAGAAATTTGTCAAATTGCACCTTTACCTTAGGGTATCTAGCGAGTTCAGGCGGTAGCTCCACACGTGGGCAAGAGGAGGATTGATTGGATGAGGAGGAAGGATTGGATGGGGTCTAGGTTGATTATTATGTAAAATAAAAAATCAAAGCACAATCAACGAGTCGAATCATATAAGAAGTTTAAAAAATTAAAATTAGAGTGTTTGCTTTCATAGTTAAAAGTATACATCGTATTAAATTTTGCATTCTCACTTAAATTGGATGGAGATTCACATCTCTCTGAAAATGGAAAAGCTTCCAACATATGCCTGAAAATGTGTGAATATATTCCAACTCAACCGCAATAAAATAGAATAAATCCATATAATGCTATGTTAGCAATCTTTATGAATATTCCTGTAGAAGAAATATTTATGTAGTTTGATGAATACTTCAAGCGTTGTTTAACAGGAGTATGAACTGGCAGAATGTTGTCATTTGTCTTAAGTCATTTCACTTTCTTCGGGTTTCGTACTATAAATTTGTACGAAACACTCACTCTTAACTCCCGTTGAGAACCCTCAATATCTATCTCGAGGAATTAAACTGAAATGCTATATTGAAGAATATATAAAGACAAAAGGCAACCTAGACATTAAATTTGTTATAACTGTATTTATTACCAGTTCTATATGTATCTCTTTGTCTAGATGGTACGTCTAGAAACTGCCATGTGTAAAAAGGATCCAAGCGGTGTGAAAATAATCCGAGAAATCACTTTGTTTAAAAAAAAGTGTTCAGCTAAATTTTATTTCCTTCCCTTTACGACTAACTCTCAAATCCGGAATCGGAGCCTTTTCCTCGTAGCTGAATTTCGCACGTGCGCACCGAAGTGAACCTGCGCGCCCCGTTCACAGTCCATGACACACAAATAGATCGCTCGGCTGTGACGTTTTCTTTGTTCGTTTCCAGGTTTTTTATCCGTCTCTGCGAGTAAGTTCTTTTATCTACCTCAGCGTGAGGTTGTTGTTTTTAATCTATTTCTAATCTTCTCCCGAGTCTAATTAGATTATTATTGTTATTGTTATTTTTATTGTTATTATTGTTATTATTATTTATTATTAATATTACGGGCTATGCGTACATGCTTTTACAGCAGTAGTAAATGTGAACGCTCTGTAAAAATGCTTCGCATGATCAGACAGTTTTCTTTGAGGTAGTCGAGCCTGCCGCTTTTCCCTCTCTCTGTCCACGAATACCCAGGCGGCGTTCGTCCTCATCTCGCGGGCGAATTGGCACGTGCGCAGCCAAGTGCACGTGCGAGGGCCGTTTCCAGGCGCCGGGGCGCGCGCCCTGCCGCGTCTTCCTTGTTCCTTGCGCCTGGCGCCTTCGCCTGGTGCGCGGCCGTTTGAAGGAGGCGGCGGCGGAGGCGCAGGCAAAGGCGGACGCGCGCACGACGCCCACGCAGAGACGCACTCTTTTTGAAGACTCTGTTGCGCTCTGCTCCGCTCCGCTCTGCTACGCTCCGTTCAAGCGGCTGCGCCCCCCCCCCCCTTCCCGTCGCGTCCAACAGGTTGTATGGGGGAAAATCGCGCGGCCGCTGAAGCGGAGGTGAAGGTATGGGTGTGGGCGTGATTGTGGCGGGGTAGTGGCGGAGGAGGGGAAGGAGACATGGACGATGGCGGGAGTGAGAGGGGGGCGTGGCGAGGCGGGGACGGGGGCGGGGTTGGAGGCGCGTTCGGAGACGCGTTCGGAGGCGGGGAAGGAGGCGGGGACGGAGGCGGGGACGGAGGCGGGGACGGAGGCGGGGACGGAGGCGGGGACGGAGGCGGGGACGGAGGCGGGGACGGAGGCGGGGACGGAGGCGGGGACGGAGGCGGGGACGGGTGAATACGGAGGCAATGGCAGTGGAAGCGTCGCGGGGAGCTGCGTTGATATCTTTGGAAGCGCTACGTGTTTAAGGTGGGCGACGGGCTGCAATAACTAAGGGGGATACATCTTCTCAGACGTGTTCAACCGGTGTCTGGAGGAGAATTCTAGCGACTGGCCGGGATCGGTAGAGTTTCGTGGTGTCTGCGTTTAATACTAGGTCGAGTATGAGAGCAGTGCATTAACGATCGAGCTATAGGCAGTGCGCGATCATTTCGTCTTCATTCTTGTTTTCTTTCTCCTTGCATACACACGCTCGTACACACACGCACTTAAATGCACTAAACTATAACCTATTTTGGGAAACAAGTCGGATGCTGAAAGTTTGTTCCGGCTGGGCCATAACCCGTGAAATCCCGAAAGACGACGTATAGGTCGTCGCCCGTCCCAATGTTGGGGGAACACCCCCCACCTTTCCACGAATGAAATTCAATACACTGCCAGGAAAAACGACCTATGTAGTTCACGCTCAGAATCTATACTCGATCACGAATGATGCTGTAAGGAGAAAAATTTTAATATTCACTTTTCTGCTTTTGCTACAGATAAAAATCTTAATTATTTTTAATTAAATTGTACTTGACTTAAATTAAATTAAAATATACCGACCCAGATAATTTATTCTGAAATATAAGTGTTTTGTTGGATTTGCAAGTTATAAAATATTTTTAAAAAACATTCCCTTAATTTTGAAATTTATTCTATATACACATAACCTTTAACTGTGCTGGTAATAAATACTAGCGTATGTGCTTTAATAGGGTTTGTCATGTCTAAGATAAAATGATTTACTTAACGGAGTTGTTTTATGTGATATTTTTCTGTTAACTCAACAATTCCAACATTCATATTTTCCCACCAATTTAGCAAAAAACGTTTTGAAATATATTTTAAAGTTATGTCATCTCACACTCGTAGTTTTCAAAAATTACTGGTATGTATTGATCAGAATAACATTCTCTGGACAAAGGAGACTCCGTTTTTAATAGTATTCTAAAAAGGCATGTAGCTAATAATTGCTCATTAGGTGGTACATGTTTTCAAAAAAGAACTTACAAATATATTCTAATTGTGTCTAAATGCCCCAAAAGCATATAATCATCATCAACTCTTTCCTAGACGATCTTAATTTGATAAAGTATTTTAGGTCGATAAACGTACAACTTGTACGTTTAGTACATGGGTCTTTGAGAATTTTTTCCATCAGTTTTTGGATTATTAAAAAAGAATTTTGATATTGGTTTCACAGACTTCACCAGCACGGTAATACGAGGATCTGTGTATCTAGAGATTGAATTAATTATACCTTTTTTAATTTTTAGAAAGGGAGAAACAGGTGTCTGCTATGGCTGAACTTTTACCAAAAAATTGATTTCCAAAATCACGGGCAGCGCTGGTGGAGGGGACGGGAATACACCGCTCCCATATTGTCATGTTCATCTAGTAGATTAATTTTTATTTAATATTTTACTGCAGACGGTTTTAGTAAATCATATCATAACGATGATATTGTTCTATTAAAAACATTAATACTGTGAAACGATAACATGATGTACTCTATACTGAAAACTCTTCTACCGTCATTCATTAGTCAAAATGTCAAAAATGTCTAGGAATCTAATATTAGGATGCATCTGAACTTGCGGGTAGGAATACCCTCTGAGCCTGCCTGTCTTATCAAATGAAAGGACCAATAAATACAATATTGCTATAGCCGTTGTTTGCCCCATCGTCGCCAATATTGTTAATGTTATTAATAATATTATAATGTTTGTTAATAAAAATGTACAATTGTACTCTTTTATTAAGTAAAGTTTGTAAAAACAAAGCAATTACATTAAATGCGTTTGGTTACTGTTTGATTTGACATGGAATAACTCTCGTCCCCCAAGATCTCTAGCGAGACAACTGATGCCACAAGCGACATCTCTACCACGCCGCCTGATCCACCTCTTCAGCCCACAACATCGACGTATTACCGTCGTCTGGACCACCACCTCCGACACCCACTTCACCTCCAGCTCCCTCTACCCTCTTTACATCATCTCCACCTGCCGCCACCACAACCTTCATTGCCACCGCCACCGCCGCTGCTGCTACTGCAAGTTCCCGCAAAGGATGGTCTCCTTTATTATGTACGAACGCGGCTCGCGGTTCGAGCCGCTAGTGAAGTTGCTCAGAGGAAAGTTAGCGCGAGGGCGGCAGGCCGGGACGGCGAGAAGGCGGGAGGGGAGGGGGAGGGAGAGGGGGGTGAGGGGGTGAGAGGGCGAGAGGACGCGAGGCCGAGTGGGCGGGGGAGATTAAAAAGTTAGAACAAGCGAGAAAGCGCACGTTTGTGCTCCCGTAATAGCGGAGAGATAACAATAGGGGAATGGTAAGTAATTTAAGTCCAGTTTTGTTAAGAGCGCGCTCGGGCCTCGAGGTTTCCTTGAATTGGGAAGAGGAGGAGGGAGTGCGGGGCTGGGGCAGGCAGGGAGGGGGGAGGAGATGGTGGGAGAAGATGGGAAACGCGAGGAGATCCCCAAGTGCTGTTGAGAATACATTTTGCAGTCGTTTGCCCCCACCCCCACCTCACAATGGGATACGAACATCCCACCCACTTTGCTCCACCCATGTTGCCTACAAGTTGTGGGGGTAGGAAATGGGTAGGGGAAACCTATTACGTCTCGCATTTCTTTGTCTTCCCCGAATTCAAGTAGCGGTTAAGAGGTCACATCTTAATCGTTTCTCGCTACCCCCTCCCGCTTTTTCCAATTGCAAACTGCGGGAAGAGGAAATGGGCTGAGGATTTTCTTGCATTTCGGACACTTCCCACATTCGCTTCTGCAGTTGAGGCAAGTATCAAATGATAACACGACCTTTCTGTTCCCGACCCACCTTCTGTTCCCGATATGATCCAGTATTCGTAATGTTTTCTTTACTGAGCACTTTGCAGCCATTGGAAGCAATTTCTTTCCTACCTACTAGCTTCCTTCGTCTTCCACTTTCCCCACTATCCGTATAAAAGAGTGATATGTTCCAGATATCACCGAGGAGAACATTCCTGGATCTCTTTCGTTTTCATATTTTTCTTAGCCCAAAAATTCCATTTTCGCAATATTTTATACTACTCCAGTATTCCTCGGTATTCCACTTTGTCGGTATTGGTCCTATGTTACGAAAGAAGTGTGTAATCTTTCTTAAACGAGTGAACGGCTGAGCTTCGAGTAGCTCCTTCTCTGAGTTTCCTTCCACCCATCTTCGCACGACGAAAGTGTGCTGGGAACAGGATTTGGAAACGGTGGGGTTTGGGGCCGAGGGAGGAGTTTGGGGAATGGAGAGGCAAAGGGAGAGACTTCGCCCCCCCCCCCCCCCCCCGTCGCCGCCCGGACAATGCCCCGAGCGTAACCTGCGAGCTTTCTTTTCTGCAAAGGCATTTAATACGCCAAAGCCTCTATTACTTTCTTTTTTATCGCGGACTCGAAGCTTCTAGAGTAGTAATGCAAAAGTACACAGACCTTTCGGGTTTGCGTCTCTGGCGCTTTTTTTTCTTTCTTTGGGGGATATTTAGTTTCTTCTGCGGGGTGGTCAAAAAGAGTGCTGTTTGGAGTTGGTTTTGAATACTTTGTTGCGGTGGCATGAAGTATTTACGGCAATGAGAGTTTCCTGACCTTCAGCATGTTATGGCAGACCCGGCAAGCAAGAAACAAGTTTTGTATTCGTAGAAGGCCTTGCTCTAAATTTTGCAGAGTTATTTTTATGCAGTTCAACGAGAATGCAGTTCAGGCGAACGAAATGTTTTTTTTATTATTATTATTAAGAATCGTGAATTAATACAGTTATTTTTGCATTTGAAGTCTGTCAAAACACGTTCCAGCTTTCGTTGGAATGCGTTAGCACAGATATGTGTTCGTCGTAACACTAAATAAGAATTTGCGATTTCTTTGAACATTTACAAAGGTGTTCATAAAATCCCATGTTTTTATGACTCTAATCTGCTAATGTCACTGTGCGTATTTTTTGGCTTTATGAGCTTTATGTCAAAATGCAAATCTAACTTGTTTACACTTAGATCCAGGGTAATACTTGAGACTTAAAAGGTTGGTGATGAATATGACGTTAAGCCTCATAAGCAAGTCAAGGGCATATTTTCAGGATCTGCTCTATCTTGAAAATAGTTTGTTTAGCCTTCGACCATGTTTCGAAAAAGTGGAAGTTAATGTTTCCCCATAGTGAAGCGAAAGTAGATTTTTATTTCCGAACAGTATATCATACTAAGTGAAAAATAATTGAATGTAAATAAAAAATGTTCCTGGACTTATTGGATGGAATATTAGGGAAATTAACGAAGTTACAATGCATCTGACTTTTTTCTTTCAATTTCAAGAGATTCGATATGATTTTTGTAATAGTCGCGACCGCTATGTGACTTGCTTGCAAAATGTTCTGGTAGAGCCACAAAACTTGAAAATTGTGGATACTGGTGCGAATATTAAAAATTCTATAAATATATGGCCTCATTTATGTTTTTTTTAAACAAGTACACAAGAAGTTTTACATGACTTGTTATGGTTTCGTAATTTAACGGATTAATAATTCGTTTCAAACTAAATTAAAATTAATTTTGGAGATAGTTTGATTAGTTGCTCCAGTATTATAAAATAACTGGCAATGAGTACTTAATGAGAAAACCTAAAATACGTTCCTGTTTGGTAGAGCTCATTTTATCCTCAGGTTGGTTCCCCCAGGCACTCGGCACTCTAAAGCTTACACGCCTACTTTCGCCGATGGCGTCTGTTACGTAAGGAAGCCCCGCCGCCGCTGCTGCCGCCGCCACCACCGCCACCGCCACCGCCACCGCCACCGCCACCGCCACCGCCACCGCCACCGCCACCGCCACCGCCAGCGCCACCGCCACCGCCACCGCCGCCATCACCGCCATCACCGCCATCACCGCCATCACC
The DNA here is from genome assembly GCA_038098605.1 of Gryllus longicercus. NCBI lineage: Eukaryota > Metazoa > Arthropoda > Insecta > Orthoptera > Gryllidae > Gryllus > Gryllus longicercus. The sequence goes on along the minus strand of JAZDUA010000594.1, from coordinate 87,412 downwards.
GCCATCACCGCCATCACCGCCATCACCGCCATCACCGCCACCGCCGCCACCGCCGCCACCGCCGCCGCCGCCCCCGCCACTGCCGCCCCGCCGCCACCGCCGCCCCGCCGCCACCGCCGCCCCGCCGCCATCGCCATCATCACCACCACCACCACCACCACCACCACCACCACCACCACCACCACCACCACCACCTCCACCACCACCTCCACCACCACCACTACCGCTGCAACACCGCCACCATCACCGCCATCACCGCCATCACCGCCATCACCGCCATCGCCACCGCCACCGCCGCCGCCGCCGTCGCCGCCACCGCCTCCCCGCCGCCACCGCCGCCCCGCCGCCATCGCCATCACCACCACCACCACCACCACCACCACCACCACCACCACCACCTCCACCTCCACCTCCACCACCACCTCCACCACCACCACCACCACCACTACCGCTGCAACCCCGCGGACACGGCCGGTGGAGATTAATCGACGCGCAATCCGAGGCCCTTTACTCATTCCGGTCGGGAGCTAAATAACTGTATTATGAGGACGTCGGTTCCCTTGGGGGCCCCTGCGCAGCGCGGTTAATTAGTTATTTCACGAGCGCAATTCCTTTCAACAAATCCGGCGCGCCGCCGCCCGGACCGAGAGCGGCACCAACGGGAGCTGGCCGCGTCTCACGTCTCACGTCTCACGTTCCACGTCCCGCGTCTCGCCGGGTGAAGGTATTGGGAAGCGACGAGGGACAAGGTGGCGTTGGTGGTTGGCGCCCATAGTTTGAGGACAACAAGTGTTGGACTCACATCTGCAAAGAGGCATGACGAGACGTGATAAGAGTGTGATGCTGCAGCAACTGCTCTTCACTAAGAGCAACAGCTAGTGTAAGCAAGGGCGGCTCTAGAGGCATGTGTCTGGAGGGCTAAGGCTTTCCATTTGCTCACTCACAGTTGCTCGATCCTCAAGCGCCGTACTCGGAGACGTCTTAGGTTCGAGACCCGACGATGGCAGGAATTTCGACACAAGCTTCTCAAGCTCGAATCCAGTCGCCGATTAGAGGAGAATCCTTGCGGCCGGCGGCTCTGATGGGTAGTTGTCCGTGGTTTCACCGACTAACACTAGGCGAATACAGGAGCAGTACCCTAACAAACGGATCACGGACCACGCGCGATCATTCCTACCTTTTCCTTGGCCTATCCTCACTCCACACTTAAACAAACATGCGACGGATGCCGGGAGACTGGACGGGAGCATAGAGCTTGTCCCGACTAGAGCAGTGCCTCACTGGTGGATATCTGTTAGGAAAAACCTCGGTAGCTGACGGTAGGTCGGCGCCGGATCTTGCCATCCAGCGGGGAATATCACAGCCACCTCCCGAGAGAAAACTACACTTATACTACACTAAAATTACACTACAATTACGGGACTAATGACCTTAGCAGTTGACGCGCTCGGAATTACTAACAATCAATCAATCAATGAATCAGTCAATCAATCGAGCGCCGTAAGTTCGAGCGTCCTGCGCTTGGCCGCGACCTTTGGACGTTTGTCTTGCAACCCGTTGGTCCATCGCTCTCCTGCAGTGTAGGGGTTCTTCGCCTGTTCGTCAGGGCACGGAGCCTAGAGGCTTCGGTAGTTGCCTAGCGTTTGGCGCGAAACCAATCATCCGCATTATTGATCACCACACACTGATCACTAGTCACACTCATACTAATCGGCGAAGTTTTGTCTTTTCACGAACTGAGAATCCAGACGTATTCCAGACAACCGTAATCCAGATCGCGGGATATGCCGCAAGGCTTCCAAATACTTCTTTTGCTTCTGTATTTTCGCCAACTTATTCAGTAAGTTTTAATAACTCATTATTCACTCAACCATTTTTAACATAAGAGAGAGATGTTCATCTAAAGACTTGATTTTTTTAAATAACTTCATTATTAAATGTTAGATCTTAAAAACATTGTGCAAAGCAGGGAAATACATTGGATATCTCATTTCCAAGTAACGCAGTGGAAATAGTACGTAGATTCATATTGTACCGCATGGCTACATTTTCCTTGTTATAAATACAGAGGTGGAAATTATACTTTTGTGAGCCACGTTCGTGTGAATCTTTTCATGACATGTATTTTTTAATGGTTATAAAGTACTACATTAATGTTCAAACTCATTGTCTATCTAATCAGATTCCTGATATCTTCCTAGTTTCTTCCTTTTAAATTCTTTTTCGTGTGTATTTATATTGCAATGCAGTAGCTTTTAAGATTACTTTAGTGGTTTAAATTTCAGTGGAACATATTTAGTTTATCGCTTTACCGACTTTCACAAAGCATTATTTGACAAAACATTTATTTTTTATATTTTACATAGTTGTTTGCATTTTAATTTCAAATATATGAATAATGTTCAGTAAGTTTAGTAAATAATTTCTGAGAGTAATGTTGCCATTATGAGAAATACGATCGAATTCTTCGTCATTGCTTTCCTTCTTTTCATGATGAAGTTGATATTGTTTATTAAGATGCTGCATTTTCGTAGTAGCTCCTTCCCTGTCTGTTCTTTGTGAATTACTGAGTACTTATGGTGTTAGATTGTAAACGGTGAACACTGATCGTTTTGGACTAAAATTTTGCATCTCTCAAACCTCCAAGAGAAATGAAATTATTAGTACCGAGCTCTGTGAAATTGTAGGAACTCCCCTGGATTAGAAATGTATATCAAAAGAGGATAATATTTCAGAACACGTTTTCAATTGACGAACATTACATATTAAAAAGTAGGAGTTTCCAACTGGCGGTCCGCGGAAGCTTTTTGAAAAAAAAAGGTTTTTCAAGAAAAGTTGAAAAATACGAAATATATTTATCGTTCATAAAAGAAATGCATTTATTTTTAAAACGGTAAAAAAGAGCAAGGGAGAATGATAAAGAATTAATCGTCAAAATCAAACAAAAGAAGTTTCGAGGAACATGAACCAGTACACCAACTTGAGTTGCGCAATTTCTAGAGGGGTACATTCCTACAGACCTAATATAAAACAGAGATCATAATTTTAAAACGTGTATTCAGTAAAAAATTTCAAGCGTTCATTTCAATTAAACTACGTGCAATCGTCTATTTGGAGAACACTACAAGAAGTGTCTGAATATTACAGTGCTGCCACATCCCGTACATTTTCAATGTAACCCTCGAGCCATTACTAGTTGCAAGCCATTGTTATGAAGTAATTTTATCGTAAAAAGAAAATACTAAAAGCATTCACAATTGCGAAGCACTTATGTACCATGAAATGGTATTAATGAATTAAGTTTTGAAAAATAATATTTTATTATTAAGTGTAATACAAAATGCCAGAATCAGTTACAAATCAAAATTTTGTCCAACGACGGATCAGTTTTAACACAAAACGTAGGTGAGATACTTTTGGGACTCTATTACCCTGGAAATAGTAAACTATTGCTAGAGTTTTCACGTATCTAACTTAAAAATGAAAATAATTGCTCTCTACTCAGTGTAAAGTGAGCATTTATTACGGACGATGGCGGTGATCTTCACCCACTGGGTGGGCAGATCTGGCGCCAGCCTACACCTCGGACTAGCGGACTTTTCGCCCAACAGGTGTCTCCCATCATCAGGCACCGCCCCGACGAGGACAAGCTCGAAGCTCCTGGCATGTGTGGTAGTGAAGTGCACGCAAGTGTGTACAGTGTATTTTGTACAAGGAAGAGGGAGGAAAGATCGCGAGCGCGCGCGCGATCTGTGACGTTTCTTAAGGTACTGCTCCAGTGTTCTTCTCGTGGTGATTGGAGATATCACAAAAAAGCGGCTAATCAGAGTAGCCGCCCGCTACAATTCTCTTCCAGACAGCGGCTGAAATCGACATACGTATGTAACTAGGGTCGAAAATCCTAACACCTTCGGAACTCGTAGCCTAGAACCTTCCGGTCAGAGGCACTGCAGTGACGTCAATTGGTGCTCTGAGCGACCCAACGCTAAAAATGTGTATTTCCGTCAAACCCTCACCTTCGTTTTTGCATTACACAACTTTCTCTACACTATTTACATATCCAGTGTATAGGAAGTATATGAGAAAGTGAAAATTACTATTAGAATTTGTACTGAGACCGTCGGCCATCAGACGTCTTGACCTAAGGACAGTGAACCACACTATTTTAAATCCAGAGTCCATTGAAATCATTCTTTTGTCGTCATGCCATGTCAATGTCGGGATATGCATTACCGGCTATCAGAGAATATCTTTCTCACGCTATTAAGAATTAGTGAATTACTGTGGGGAGGAGTACGCGGTGGTCAGTGTTCGCCAGATAAACGTCGAGCGAACGCAATTGCTTTCGCGCAATTCGAATGTACACCCAGCTCCTTTTTCGTTTCGCACAGTGCGGTGGCCGTCGCAGCAGTCAGTGCCAAACTGGACAGGCTTGAAATGCATTACTCAAAACGTGGTGTGTATTAAGTGTACACACATCGCTCTTACATTTACTCAAGTGGCCCAAACATTATTCCTCGAATCACGTTCGGAGAGAGAGAGTCAATTGGCCTTGAAGGTCGTTCCAAAGCCTCGTTGTCGATACGTCGATAAGATTTGCGATTATGGGACGAGATAACGCGCGAATAGAGGCTGCAACGTGGGAACTCGCCCGCCTGCTTGACCTTCCCCCACCCGCTTCCCTCTCCTCCCCTCCCCTCTCCGCCCGGTCTCGCCCGCTCCCCTTTCCGTGCTGCTCGCCTTGTAGACGTGCGCTGTCTGGCTAGGGCACTAAATGCGCGGACAGGTTGATAATGATGGAAAGTAACAACACCGGTCGCTGTGGGGGAGCAGGCAACACACGGTAAAGAGGTTTCGGGTTTGAACCCGACGGCGGACGAACTCGCGATTGGATCTGGTGCCCCGTTTGAAACGCCGTGTTAGCGCCGGTGATATTATCTGGCAATGGCCTCGTTGAGGTCGGCATTATTGTTATCTTCTTCTCTATCTTTCGTTTTATCCATCTTTTCATTTCACTTCTTCACCTCCTTTGCTGTCTACTATTGCTTGTTTTTCTTTATTTTTTCATGCGTGTGTATATCGCTCGTGGACTGCAATAGCGGCACAACTCAAAAAATACAAATTTTGAATTTTCACTCTCCAGAATTTCAGATTGGTCTATCTTCCAGCAGCAACAGCAACATATCTTTCAGAATAGTATTTTACTAACAAATGGCAGAAGTGTGAATACACAAACAATGCATTTCAATACAAGGTGAAAACTTCAAACGCATTTTTTTTAACACGTGATTATTTGAGTTGTACCAGTATTGCATTCAGCAAGCGATGTGTAAAATGTGATTTTTTCTCCTACCCTTCTTTCGTTTCTTCCTCCTTCCTCATCTTTTTTTCCTTTTCTTTCTTAACTTCCTACCTCTCTATATTAGTTCGATCTATATATAATTAGTTCAATTAATACGATATTTATACATTAAGCGCCATAAAATCATTTGTTTGTGCTACTTTTATTACTATTATACAATTATGGAGATAACATTATGGAGACTGTATGAAAATCCCTGGAATTTCTTTTTCTACAAAACAAACCTCTCTTGGGAAGCTGCTTGTGAATAAAATGAGAAGTAAAAAAGAATATCACAAAAATGTGTGCTATAGTAATTAAAACGAAAAGCTTTTAAAATCATCAGATTGATAAGTTCACCTACAGAGAAAATTTGAATTAGATGTTTATATATGAATAGTTCTTTCTGACGACTGCATGAAATGTACTTGTATTTACATATTAAAAAATTACAAAATGGTTTTTCTATTAGCAAATTATGATATATACGCCACACTCTTCTCATTTCTTATGTCCTTCGTGATGAAGCAGAAGCAAACTTTGGACGACACGGTAGGGCAATCATTACTTTGTATAACTTTCGTTATGATCTGGGATGTGCGGGTGATTCTACCCGCAGAAGCCTACGATATCATATAACTTTCGTTGTTCATTTGCTTGTAAATCGTTTTGGTGAGTGATCGTTTTTCCATCATGGCTTCAATCAGGGAGTGTCTGCCAAAATATTCCAACTAAGTATCTACGTAGGTATTCTCTCATCGGTAATAAAAGAGAAGTTATCAATCCCTAGGAGTTTTTAACTTGATGCAAACTACTGAACAGCTCTTTTTAAACTTTTAATGTTTAAATTTTGCATTTTTTCATGATAATATATTATTTATAATCTCGCAAAGGGGAATTTGAGATTAACCGTAGTCTTATGTTCCCTGTAAGGGACTGTTGTTCGCCGGTAGCTCACAATTACAACCACAATATAGGCGTATGTTACGTTGGAAACACTATGAAACAATGTGATAAAAACTCAATATAGTTGTTCAATGTAACTCCATAATATAATTACATTTATTACTCTATCTCTTTATTGACAATAAAACCAAACTTTAATTAAAAATATAAATTTGAGTGGCTGTTAATGTGATATATTAATAAATCTAGTATTATTCAATAGTAATGTGTTGACCTACTTTCATTTTTTTCAGTACATCAAATTCATTCAGTATATTGATATTTTTAATAGCATCAATTACTAGGTTATTTGCAACTACACGGTAAAGTTACATCAATCAAATTACATCTATCAAATCAAGACAATAATAATAATGTATGAAAAACAATGTTGAGCAAAAATAGTACAAAAACAAAATTGATACCATACAAGCAGTTACGTAAAAATAAATTACAATATACATTTTCGTACGATATTCTCTTGCTAGTGATTAATAATAATTATTCTGAAGCAATAATATTATTTAGCTACCCTTGGGTGGTTTTTAAAGGAATTTGATAAAATAGTAAATTGTACCAATCCGTTATAGCTCAGTGAAGAAGTAAACATTTTCACCCATTTGTTCGTTGATGTTTCTCTTCCATTTTGAATACGCAGTAATTTCTTTTTCTTCTTCGTTACTCTGTTTCCTCCATCACTGATTCCACAGCGACAAGCGTAATCGCAAAAGAAACAAATTACCTCGCTGCAGTCAATTGAAAACGTGCAACACGCCTGGGTATTTCCAAACACCACCCGCCTTCCTAGGCCAGCGTACGAATTGTTCGACCTTGGGATTTAGAACGGCGCCGGCGGCGGCGGCGGCAGTGGCTGAGGTCAAGCGCAAGCCCAGCCTGGCCCCGAACCCGGCCCCGGCGCTCCGCAGGCGCGGCGCCGTTGCTAATGACCGTGGCGGCCCAGACGGCGGCGGCCCCCGGCCTTCTTGGCGCCCCGGCTCCCCCGAACCACGCTCCCGCCCCGTTCTTTCCTTTTCCGTTTGACTTTATCAAGTATTCGTCCCGTCGTGTTGCGTTTGGCGTTGCGACCCGTCCAGTTAAATCCCGTTCCACCCTGTCCGGAACGTTCCGTCCCTACTCGTTTTGTTTCGTCTCTAAACGTCCTGGCCCCTTCCCTCATTTTTCCATTTGAATTTATCAATTTTCGCGTCATCTGTTCTTTCTCGTTGCGACCCGACCAGTTTCATCCAGTTCCACCCCGGCCGATATTTTTTCTTTTCGTTTCGATCAGTCCCTACCCGTCCCCTTTCGTCTCTAAACGTCGTGCCCCGTTCGTTTCGTTTAGCCTCGTTTCTTTCCATTTCGTTTTTTCTCGTTTCGTTTCATTTAATTCCCACTCATATCGTCCCGTTTCGTTTCGTCTCGTCTCCCCTCGTCTGTAGATCTGTTGTCGTTTCCGTTACAAAATACGAATGATAAAATGTTAGATCTATACAATAACCACAAAAATATCATCACCAAATATTTGCCAGCGTGCCTCTAATTTTTTCTTCCATCTACATCTCCCCAATTCGATAATTTCAACATTTGAATTAAATTAGACGTTTCGAAATTGACGTATTTATTTTTATGCAATGTTGTATATTCATGTATGTGACGCGTTTAGTGGGTGGTGTGATGAAAAAAGTTGAAAAGAAAAATGTTGTCCTTGATAAATTATCCTCGGAATTGATCCTTTGAGAAAAACACTGTAGTGTGGTGATAAAAAATGTAGATCTACGCAATCAGTTCTCGTGCTCATCATGTATTCCATTCACCACCGACGTTATTCTCACTAACCTCTTGTATTCCTGGTTAAATTGTAAAATCCTAATTCCCTCGTGAGAGCTTTGGGGGGAATTTGCCAAGTGTTCTCCTACCGCTGGGTCAGCTGTGCAAAGAGTTCACTGCTAGATTGATTTCTTTAAATCATTCATCCCCAGGCCGATTGCAGGAATCACGTGAAGGTCGAATGAGTACTTTGATCAGTGAATTTCATTCAATATTTCACGAGAATATCAAAGCTGTTTGAAGAGAGTAATTGATCATGGACTCGTTGGATTCTTCTAAAATACTCCGTTTTGAATCGGTCTTGCGTCATTGTGGGTATACTCTGTGTACATAGGTACGCTCGTCCGGTATTTAAGCCTCCCGGTGTTTAAGCCTCGCACGATCTGGACATAATTATTCCTACTACACAGAGCGATTCAAAATTGCCTTTCAATCAATGATGTGCGTTTTCTGCTATCCACGATGCTATCCATTTCTGAGAAAAGTACTTTGAAATCACCGTCGTTTTGTAAGTATCAAATATTCTGTCAATATGAAGAGTGTGAGGCAAATCGAACTGGCTAAGGACAGAATGCATGGTTTATTTTAGCAGTCTATTGTCTCACACTAATATATGTGAAGAACACACTTAAATGTATTGATGGAGTATCAATGAACGAAACTGCAGCAGTTGATTGTGAAAGAGAGGGAATTATGATAAGTAAATTTCCGAAATGTAGTTATGTTTGATCGTGATTACATAAAGTAGGAAATGGAGCACATTTACTGAAGTATATTATTAATAGATTGTTTTCCTTTTAATATTTCGTCAATATAATTGTTCTGTAAGGCGGACCTGGATGGCCGAGGTGGCTAGAGTGTGTGCCGACGCAGCGTCTCCGACGTTTCGCGGGTTCGAATCCCGCCGTGTGCATGGTTGTTTGACCCCTGTCGTCTATGTATGTATGTTGTCGCGGATGGCCTTGTGAGTCTGCTGACCACTGACTGAGGAGCTCGCGTGTGTGTGTCAGTGTCTAGTTAATGAAGGTTAATATATGTCTCCATGAGGGTCCTAGTGTGTACCCGGCGCGGAGAGTCGAAAATTGGGATCCTCTGAAGCTGGGGAAAAGCCCCAGGAAGACAAAACATGTTCCATTAGAAATTGTTTATTGTATCGCTCAATAGTTGAGACTTTTCCTCTACAGGTTAGTAGTTCTTTTTATTTCATATTAGTTGAAAGCTTTATAATAACGTACTCTTTTTCTACGAACCTTTTTTCGTGCTTCACTGTCATTTCCAGGGCACAGAAACTGGATGGAAACTGTGGATGGAAACTGTGGATGGAAACTGTGGATGGAAACTGTGGATGGAAACTGTGGATGGAAACTGTGGATGGAAACTGTGGATGGAAACTGTGGATGGAAACTGTGGATGGAAACTGTGGATGGAAACTGTGGATGGAAACTGTGGATGGAAACTGTGGATGGAAACTGTGGATGGAAACTGTGGATGGAAACTGTGGATGGAAACTGTGGATGGAAACTGTGGATGGAAACTGTGGATGGAAACTGTGGATGGAAACTGTGGATGGAAACTGTGGATGGAAACTGTGGATGGAAACTGTGGATGGAAACTGTGGATGGAAACTGTGGATGGAAACTGTGGATGGAAACTGTGGATGGAAACTCTGGATGGAAACTGTGGATGGAAACTCTGGATGGAAACTCTGGATGGAAACTCTGGATGGAAACTCTGGATGGAAACTCTGGATGGAAACTCTGAATACGATTCCTGTCTGTCTTGATTCCTTTCTCGCGTTGTGTTAATGTTTTACGCGGCCCATCTCTACCGACGCGAACGTCATGCGCTCGTCTTTTGCGGGAATAATACCCAGTAATGTTTAAGAAGTAAAAATCCTCTGCTGATCGTGATTTTTAATTGGTAGAAGAATGTTTTGCGAGGTAGTTCCAGTTGGCATGTAGGGTATGAATTGAGATGCTGTTCGGTGGACGCTTGTGTTTTCCATATTTTTGAGTTATCTAAAAGATCTGAACGGAGGAAATGAAGGGGCGTAACGTAAACCTTCGCCCCCTTTCGAAAACACCAACAATAAAAAACAATTGACTTTTTAACAATTGACTTTTTGAATGGAGAATAAAGATTTCAAATATTATTACAATTAAGAAGAGTACTATAAAAGCTCCCATTTTTAACTTCAATAAAAGCAATAAACCAACTAATATAAATATTGCTTAATTCTGGGGTTGCGTGATACCATTTATCCTTTTTCGCTACTTCTAATACTCTCGAATGTTTTCTTGCTCTATTTATACGAACATAATATCGAATACTATTCTTCTTATCCTCCACGAATGCTACCATGCATGTTCAGGAAGAACGTGGGGAATAGAAGAGTTGAATGTGAAGCAAGAGTCGCTGTACTCTTGCATTCCTGTACGTGGAACCGGCTGGCGCCGATACATCGCATTCTGACACCCGTTGCTTGGGCCTCGCAAGAGGAGACGGCGGAATCCCGCTATCATTTACCCGCGCGCTACCGCACGCGTTGCCTACACGGCGCACTCGCTAGTAGCAGAAGCCAGCCGGCGATACGATACCATGAATTCATCGTCTTTATTACCCAGACACTTACGCAGAGTTAGTTAGGGAGGCGATTCATCTATTCTGTTCCTGCGCGACTGCTATCTCGCGCTACGTCCGCTGCCGTTCCTCCACGCCCCGCCCCCATGCCGAGCTCCACCCCGCCCCCGCCAGCCCCCGCCAGCCCCGCCCCGCCGTGTTCCCCGCGCCGCGACCGCCTATCCGACGGCGATTAAGCGCCGAGGAACCGCTAACGACGGAGCTATTTCACTCGGCCGACCTTCGGTCGGCCGCGCCGGCGGGGGCGGGGGCGGGGCAAGCGGCGGGGGTGGGGCCGCGGATGGGGGGGCGATGGTGGTAGCAGTCGCGTCCACAATACCGAAGGCGAAGGCTCCAGGCGAAGCGGTGGAGGCGGGGGCACAGGCCGCGGAAAAGGCGGAGATAGAGGCGGAAGCAGAGGAGAAAGCACTGGCGCAGTCTGAGGGGATGAGGGAGGCTGCAGTCTGAGGGGGCTGATGTAGGAGGAGAATTAAACAGTGGATGAGGTGGAGGGGGGAGAGACGATCCAGGAGGCAATTATAGACGAAGCGGGAATAGGGAGGGGGGGGGGAAGACATGGATACCGTTGTGACTGAAAAAATGCCAGAAATATTTTGTAGGAATTTGGTGCTAAAGAAGTGGATGAAGAATTTAGTAACTGAGACGAAGAAGCAGAATGAGCAATTAATATTTTAGAAGGAACAGAAAAAAAACAACGTTGGGTAATGGAAAAAATATTGAAGGAAACAACTAAAGTAAAGCATGATGCAAATGACAGTAGGCAAGAACGCGAAAAAAATTTTAAAAAAAATTGATGAAGAAAGTATTTCTGTACTGGTTATGAAAATAAATGAAAATGTAAGTAATCTAGGAAGTAAATAAGACTATCTAGAAGGTAATAACATTTCTGTTACCAGGAGGAAGTAACAAATTTCCGTCATTCCTTTCTAGATCTATTAGACAAGTAGAAAACAACTTAATTAAAGGTACTTTCCTTCATTATTTCTGCATTTAATTGCAAAACTGCGCTCCTTTCGACACATGCATTGTTATTAATTTGTAAACGGGAAAAGTATAAAAATTCAGTTGGTGCATATGTTCCCATATATGACACATATATGATTAAAACGTTGATTAGATGAAATCCTAGAAATATAATACCAGGAGGTCAATAAATCATACGAATTATATTTTAAGTTTATAACCAGCTCTTAATAAACGCAATTTTGCAAAAAAAAATGCGTATATTTCAGTAGCAGCTATCCGTAGTTTTATTTTAACTTCACCAGGACCACTAGCTGTATGCGCGCGCATCCCTAACTAGCCAAAAACTGACATACTGCGCTACTGTATCAATACGTATACCATGATAGCTCCATGGCTATTCTAGCTCTCCAACGAGCACTCAGATCATCAGGGATAAGACGGACGGATCCCGACGCCGGTTGTCGCTTCCTCGGAGCAGATTCTGAAGCTCCCTGAAATCTTCCACGGCAGCTTAGCATTTCGAGATGGAGGCGAGAGAGACGAGGCGTCGGCGGAGCTCGCTGACTGTGGAGGATGAGGCTCTGGCGAGTTCGGAAGGCAGTTCGAGAGTCGGAAGCGGAAGCGACTCCTCTGGCAAAGGCGAGGCCGGGGGAAGTAGTAGTGGGGAGGAGAGGCGAGAGCAGAAAGGAGAGGAACAGGACAGGGTTCCACAGGGGTTAATCGAAGGCGCTGGAAGATTAGGGGGCGCATCTGGAAGGAAGGAGATAGAGGCGGAGACGAGAAATAGGGAGGAGTCCGAAGCTAAAGCGATTTCTGTTAGGTTTGAGGGGCAAAAATGAGATGACGACGACAGGGATTGAGGTGGGTGAGATGGATGGTGCGATGGCGAGAGCACAGCGGGAGGCGGGGGAGTGTTCGCAGGTAGAAGAAGCAGAGAAGGCGGTGGGCGAGAGGCGGTGGGCGAGAGGCGGTGGGCGAGAGGCGGTGGGCGAGAGGCGGTGGGCGAGAGGCGGTGGGCGAGAGGCGGTGGGCGAGAGGCGGTGGGCGAGAGGCGGAGGGCGAGAGGCGGAGGGCGAGAGGCGGAGGGCGAGAGGCGGAGGGCGAGAGGCGGAGGGCGAGAGGCGGAGGGCGAGAGGCGGAGGGCGAGAGGCGGAGGGCGAGAGGCGGAGGGCGAGAGGCGGAGGGCGAGAGGCGGAGGGCGAGAGGCGGAGGGCGAGAGGCGGAGGGCGAGAGGCGGAGGGCGAGAGGCGGAGGGCGAGAGGCGGAGGGCGAGAGGCGGAGGGCGAGAGGCGGAGGGCGAGAGGCGGAGGGCGAGAGGCGGAGGGCGAGAGGCGGAGGGCGAGAGGCGGAGGGCGAGAGGCGGAGGGCGAGAGGCGGAGGGCGAGAGGCGGAGGGCGAGAGGCGGAGGGCGAGAGGCGGAGGGCGAGAGGCGGAGGGCGAGAGGCGGAGGGCGAGGGGCGGAGGGGTGGCAGGAAGTGGCCGTGCGAGGAAGATAAGAAAATGAGTATGAGGGTGCTGGAGGGAGTGGAGGCGGAAGGCTCCCGGTCGGCGACGAGCGGGTGGGAGGGCGCGGGCGGAATGATGCACGGGCGCTGGTGACGTAGGGCCGCGGAAGCGCCGGGGGCGGAAACGAAGTGTGCGTTGCAGCCATGAGCGGCCGGGGCGGCGCGTCGGGGCTATGGGGGCGACGGGGGAGGTAATAACGGCGTGGCGAGCGGGTCGCGCAAGATGAAGGGTTGATGGTGGGGGTTGGGGGGGATGCGTGGAAGTTGGCCAGAATAGTAAGTAAATGGAGCAGCGAGAAGGCATACCATGGTGTAAGGAAGAATTTGTCGAGATGTGTACGGTCGCAATGGAAATACTAAAAGAGGCCGCTGGTCAATCGTCGGAAAGTCTCAACCAGTTCAGGACAAATTGGAAGATTGAATAATACTTGAATTCGTGTATATTTCTTGATGTGTGACATTTTTTTTTCGAGCTGTTGCTTTAATTTGCACCCCAAAATTAAACTCATATTCGCACTCTTTTCGATCTGTGAAGCGCATTTTGTGTGGTCACAGTTGTATCAGATTAGGGCCACGACAACAGTAGTCGGCAGCAGTGGTTGTGCTCAAACATTTCGTTCAGATTGTGGCTGGCAAGTGAGAACATGTCACTCATATTTCTTAAAAACCAATTCATCACTTTTTTTACAAACTACTGTTGAGATACTAGATCGATTTTAGAAGACCAAGGATATAGCGTTGAGATGTAGAAGAATTAATGCATACATTTCCATGTTCTATATTCCATTATTCTTGTCCGTTTGCTCACCTACGGTTTAAACAATTTTTCTCAATTGTTTTGATTTATTATTACGCAAAATAAGTATGACAAAATCTAGTTACATGTAATATCAGAACACTATGACATTTGTGTGTTGTTCCATAAATAATATAACGTTGTAAATAGATTAAGGAACTGCAGTTTACATTAATATTTACTCAACAAAACGGATGCTATTCATTACAAGTACCCTAATATTCACTGTTGGATGCACGAAAGCGTTGTCAAGAATAATTTATGACCCCTGAGAGCATTTGGGGGAGACCTGCTTGGCTTGAAAGATGGCAGAGTTCCATCACACCAGTGGAAAGGAATATTTACGACTGTGTAGTAGAATTATTGTTGTAGCACTTACAAAACGTGCCAAATTATCAAGAACAATAATTAATTTGTTGATGCCATTAATTTCCGACACTCCCCGTGTTGCTTTTTGGTGGAGAAAGCGGGGTCGATTCAGGATTTTCTTTTTGGTTCTAACGATTGCCAAGACATCATCATCAACCACTTTTCTATTAAACAAAAATCTCAAATATGTTTCAGCCTCAAGACCAAAGTGAAAACATCTTTGGATTTTTTAATATGCGAGAAACGCTGACATATTGTTCTTGACATATGTCTGCAATTTGAAGCCTTGTAACTCGAATTCATCAACATTCCTCAATTTGTCCCGTCACGTACGTAGTTACGTACATGTAGTAGTTACTTGTTCAATAGTCGTGTAATCGTTCCCCATATGTGGAAATACTCTTCTTGACGTTCACTTAAATGGAAATGCATGACGATTCCATATTTTACTATTGTGATTTTTTCTTTGCTTCATTAAACTGGAGCAACTAAGGTTTCCGTGTACGTAATTAATACAAATTATCTCACTTTTCCGCAATATTTTACAACGGATCTATTGGGAAACTAACATCTTCTGGCGGCATGTGAGGGGGAAATATCGGCTGCTGCGACATGCGCGGCGACGGCGACAGCGACGGCGGCGGCGGTGGCAGCAACGGCGGGGGTGTGGGGGCAGATGATGGAGGCGAGGCGCTTGCTCATAGCTCCCCGTAGACATTCATACGCCCACATTCCTGCAGCGGCAGCAGGGGAGGCGTAGGTGGCGGGGGCGGACCTTCCGCGTGTAACAGTTCTCTGCCAGCCGCCGGTCCCCTGCCGGACTACCACGCGACTCGATCCCTGCTTTTCTTCGTTTCCTGCCCTATTTCGTCTCACTGTCCCCTCTGCTTTCTCTTTTCAGCCCTCTCTCCATCCTTGATATTCTTTCCTGTTCCCCTGTTCTATCCGCCGTCTCTCCAGTCCCCGTCACGTCCCCCTCCCAGCCCTCTCTCTCCCCTCTCCAGTCTTTTCTTCTCCTGCATTCCCAAGCACCCCGCACTCTCTCTTCATCCCTCTCATCCTCTTCCCACCCTCGCTTCCCTCCTCTTCCTCTCTCCTATCTCCATTTTTCTCTACCCACCCGCCTCTCCCCGCTCTCGGCTCTCTCTCCTCGCCTTTTCCCTCCCTCCCTCCCCTCTCTCTCCCTCCCCCTCTCTGTCTCTCTCCTATTTCCACTTTTATTTTCCATCCTTTATTCTTTCACTACTGTCTATTTTAAATTTCTCGGATTCTCTTTCCTACTTTTTCTCTTCTCTCCACTCTGTCATTTTCACGCCCTCTGTCGTTATCCTGAACTCTGCCCTTTCTCCGACCGCTTTTCATTCCCCCCCTTTGACGTCGCAACTCTGTTATGCGCTTTGTCTCTGACATTATACGTCCTCCAATTTTCCACACCTAATTCTATCCCCGTGTCATGGCTATTCCTACCGAGAGTTTTCCATATCTCGGTAACGGATGTTTTTTATTATGGGCACTCCAACTACGCGCAACCGCATATTGCTTGCTTTCCTGAAAATCGTATTTATGAGAGTGGATGTCACACTGCTATTAGAAACGTTTTCTATTAAATTTCAATATTGGTTTGTATATTTGTAACTCGGCGGTTCCTATGATATATTATGTAGTGGACTGCAAAAACAAACATTTTACTAAGCAATACCACACAAAATGATTTTCCAAAATGTTGCACTCACAATGCTTAAGAACAACAAATAAAACACTGAAATAAATGCAATGAAGTAAATATTTTAAAAAAATAGTGTTCTTGGTGTCGCATGACGTCAACTGTGTTGTAAGCAGTGACATACTGAATGACATACGTTATCCTGTCGGTACGAGCAATAAGAGAATAGGCAGAATTAAAAAAATAAAATATTTGCGTTTTTCAGGCACAAAGAAACGGTTTCATTTTTTTGGTATTTTTCGCGAGTTCCTGGGTATTAACAAATTCAGACACCTCTCACATTGATTTTTCTCTTTGAAATGAAGCAGGTTTATGAAATTCATTGATTCTTTTTAAATCAGTCAAATTAAATTTTGAATTAGCTTGCAAGGAATACAGTAAATAACTTTTGATTTGCAGTCCCATTTAAATGTTTTTTTATATTACGTTTACCAAACACTGTTACGTCATAAATAATTGAATTCATTAATAGGTATAATAAATATTATGTTCTGTTTCGATATGCGTGTTCTGTTCTTTATTAGTCAAGGCAAATGTTTTACCCAAAGAATTCTCAGTTAAAGGATTGTTAACCTTGACTTCGAGAATTCAAATATTAGGCATAAAACATCTAATTAAACTTCAGGCATATTAAGTCGTATTGTCGTTTTTACATGTACGTTCGGAGAATACCTTTCAACTTTGCATCCCTACTTCAACGCTCTCATTTTTTGCTTTGATATAATCTTCCTTTCTTCCCTTCCACCAAGAAGCTGATACTCGCCTTTGTGTGTTGTATGTCACAAGGGCATGAAGGAGCCGACTGAGCTTCTCTTCTCAGATACCAGATTGAAGGGAACGTCAGAAGTTACTCTTTGATGTTTCTGGTATATTAGAAGCACTAATAGAATACGCAAGTTCGGAGTTTCTTCCTGAGAAAACGGAATATGTTCAGAGCAAGAGTAACGCGATTCGTGCTACGTTACTTGTGACAAAAACACGTTTTAGCTAGGTCTATGCTTCGGTGTGACACTTTGACGTGCAAGTTCAGACAAAACAATTACGCGACATTAAACACCAGAACCGTATACTTAGAACAAAGTTTAGAATAAATGTATTGTGTGATATAAATGAAAAAAAATCTCCAATGATCTCTTAGCTGATTGAATTAATATGTGACAGTGCACTCAAAGCAAAATTTAGTAATTAGCATCTGGCAAGTATTCATGTAAATGTATTCAGATGTTCTTTTTCCCGGAGCGCTAGCCCGGAAATTCCTGAGTATTGAATCTAGTTTAAAAAATATGTTTATTTCTCAAGACTCAAAATACAATAATAATAATAATAATAATAATAATAATAATAATAATATTAATGAATTATACTATTCACTTCACATATAATGTACATGAAACCTCTCATACAGTCCAGGAACAAATGTAGGAGTAGTGTTTTCTCTTAGGCTAGCTCAGAAACAACAAAATGTGGGCGGAGGTCCCACAGCAAGAAACAATTAATTGGCCAACTTCGTTTTCATGTAGAAAAACAGGATGAAGAACAAAAAAGTATGCTGAATTTCCTTCGCGCGACTGTCCCCGCGCCCATCTCCGCGACGCACCTGTGCGGGCCGCCGCCGCCGCCGCCGCCTTCCCACGCATTGCGCGTGCGCTCCTCGCAGCTGGGGACCGTTTCCCCGCGGCAACTTAGTTTCCCTGACGCACCGCTGCGGGGGCGGCAGGCGCATAATATAGCTCTTCTCGCCACCTGTGGACCTCCACTGCTGCGTCCGCCGCCAACGCCTCCCACGCAGGCTCCTGCCGCCGCCTCCGGCGTTGCTGCTCCAGCTGCCACCTTCACCGCACCACCTCTTTCACTTCCGCCCCCGCAAGCACACTGCCACAACCCCCACTGCCTGAACTGCCACCGCCACTAACGCCAGCTTTACCGCTGCTACCTGCACGACTATCACAGACACCGTCAAAAGAGTTTCCCCCGACCACTCCCGTTACTTGCTCACGCCCCGCCCTCGCCCTCGCCCTGGCCCTCGCCCTGGCCCTCGCCCTCGCCCTCGCCCTCGCCCTCGCCCTCGCCCTCGCCCTCGCTGTCTCAGTCGCTGTCACCGTCGCCGCCGTCGCCTTCGCCCTCGCCATCATTCTCGCCATCGCCGTCTTTGCCGTGCCGTCATCCTCCCTCACTTCCCTCAGCCTGCCCGCTGCACTATGCTCTCCCCTCCACCCTCCCCTCTACCCGACCCACTAACCTCCCCTCTGCCCTCCCTTCCTCCCACCCCTTTGCACCCTCCTCCACCCATCCTTCACCCACCCACCCACCCACCTACCCCTCCATTTCCCCCCTCACATCTGCCCTCCTCTCCATCCTCTCGTCTGTCGACTTTCCTGCCCTCGCCACCACCCTCCCCTCCTCCCAACCCATCCACTCTCGCCTACGCCCTTGCCAGCACCCTCTCTTTCGCCCTCCCCTCCGACCTCTCCTCCACCCTCCCCTCTACCCACCTCTCCGCCCTCTCCTCCATCCCTTCCCGCTGCCGATCTCGGCACCCTCTCCGCCACCCTCCTCGCCGGCCAACCCCTCCGCGCCACAATCTTCGCCATCCTGTCCACCACCCACCACGCAGTCTACCCTAATTCCCATTCTGCTCGCTCACACCGATGTCCACCTCACCGCCTCCCCTGCTTCCCTCTGTTTCGCACCCCCTTGCCCACCCTACTTCCCACCATGCTTCACACCCTGCTGCCCACCCTTCTACCCAACCCGCCTTCCACCCCCCTCCCCCTGCCCACCCCGCCGCGCACTCCCGTCGACCACCTCCGCCCTATCCACCTCCTTCTTCACCCTTCCCGCCGCCCTTGACATCGTTACCACTTCATCCGCGCCGCCACATAGATTTTGCCGCCACCGCCCGCGGCGTTGCTGCTGCTTCCCGCGCCGCGCCGCGCCGCGTCGCCCCATGAGATTGGATAAAACTCGCGACTTGTTTCGCGGAGCTGCTGCGACCTAGCGGAACTCGCGTTACGCAGTTCCTTCCGAGCAAAACTCGATCGCACTTCTTTTTTATTGGGACGCTCTGATACGCTTATGCACAATTTTGCCGTCGCAAGAACTCTCGACAGGATGTCGATGCTCCAAAAGGAATTCACATTATCATTAGAGATGGTTTATATTTGTGTTGTGAGCTGAAATGCATCGAAAGAAATACAGACATTTACAAAAAGAAAATGTGGAGACTGAAAATAACGTGTAATATTTGTGTGTGTGATAATAACTAGATAAAGTCAAGCGATCATTAAAACATTTTTTCTGGGCATAAGATCCATACCCTGTCTCTTCTCAATTTCGAAGCAACGCAGAATCGAAATTGCAGTGCTTAATATGCATATTCTTTAGTCGTTTCTGATCTTTATCTACTTTTTCTTCATTGAAGTAGAATGCAAGAAGGGTAAATTTGTTAATAATATCCGTTTTGTAATAGGAATTTTGTGCCCTTTATCTGTGGAGGTTTTTGTAGAAAATATTTTTGTGACACAGGCTGGGGTTTTGTCTTTATCTTTAAATCATTGTGCAATTGATTGTTGCCGATCAACCATGGCGCTTTTGTAATATATTTTAAAAATTATTTTTGGATTTTCGAAATTCCAATTTTTTTCTCATTTTGGAATTGGCAGCATTGGTCCAGATGGAACAAGCATAGTGGTCGGCCGGTCTTTGTAGGACAAGAGATAATTATATTGACAGTTGACTGTTGATTCAATAAGGACCACAGAAGAATTAATTTAACTTTGGCTTGTTGAGTTTTACCTCTGATGTATTTCTACCAGTGGAGTCGAGTATCAAAATATAATCCCAGATATCGCGATTAAGGTAACATTAACAGTTACGACATTCTTATAGTGTGACATTGTTAGATCTGGGTTGTATTCACGGAATGTTAAGGAGTAGGAATAAATACACCAGATACAATCATCCCTGCTTTACCCGAAATTCAAACACCCATGACGTCTCACACACTAGTTCATAAGTGATATTCCCAGTATATACATATACACGACACGTAAGTCGATACCTTACACCCGGCGTTCCAACTCATCGGGCTTGGTAGAAGGGATACGGGTGCCATGCTCCAAACACGATTGGCTCAGGCCATCAACAGATGCCACTGCAGTGCCTCTGAATGGAAGGTTCTAGGTTCCAGTTCCGACAGTGGTAGGATTGTCGATACTAGCTAGATAGCTACGTTGAATTCTGTCACTCTCTGGAGGAAAATTATAGTGGCCATCTGCTCTGATCGCTAGTTTTCCGCGGTTTCTCAAATCAATACCAGGCGAATGTCGGAATAGTACCGTAACAAACCGGCCACGCACCGCGCGCGATCTTTCCTTCCTCATCTTAGTCATATCCTTACACACTTACACTTACATGCACTACGCTAACACACATGCCGGGAGACCGGTCGAAAGCTTAGACTTCATCCCATCTAGGGCGGCACTCTGCTGATGGGAGATACCTAGTAGTAGGAAACCCTGCTAAGCGACCAGTCGTTGCGTCGCATCTCACCATGCAGCGGAAAAAGATTACCACCACCTCCCGAGGAAAACATGCACCACACTTATGGGACTAATTCACTTAGCCGTGGACGCTCCCGGAGTCACTAATCAAGCAATCAAAGAAACAAACACGACGATTGCCAACAGACTGTTGGCGAAAGATAAAAATTATGACATATGGAGAGAATGAGTGGTAAAAATTGTTGATGGTTGGGTAACCTCAGCCATGCCGAACTAGCAATCCCATGGCGGCAGTATTTGAACCCGCTGCTTTCATGCTGAGAAAGTATAGACGCGTCTGTCTCGAGGATCTTTGGTATCCAAGCAGGCTCTTTGCATTTTGGGATTGTGGCGTGACAAGCAATATCTCCTTATGTGTCCCGTGCAATTTTCATAGACTCCTTCATCGTTCAATAACTGCCTAGGAATATCAAGAATCACGTTTCTAGACTTCGACGCGAAATGTCCGGTAGAGGCTATTGCACTAGGAATAGAGTTAGGGCATCTGCATCCAGATAATTTATACAGGATTTGATGGACCATAGAAGTGCCTCAAAATGAAAATTGGAAACCTTTTGAGATTCATAGTCTCTATAGCTTCGTAATGTGTTCTCATTGCAGAATCCAAGGAGCCGGTAAGTCTGCCTTCCGCTCAATTTCGAACGAATGCAATCTGGTAAAGGAAGGAGCGATTAAGACGCTTTCAATGAGCAGGGTTCTTCTTAATGTAGAGATGAAAGCCACTTTATATGTACTGAGCGAGGAGAATGATTTCTCCGTATCAAAGGCTTCTAACCCGTGGCTCTAAAGTCGGAAACTGTCTCTACATGATCTACGTTGCTTTTCGAGACATATGCAATGAATCTTGTTATCTTTGCTCTTAATGTACGATAAATATTGCTGACTTTTATAAAACATTTTACTCCGTCCACTGCTGTTTATGTTATCATTTAAATCGTTCTGATTACTTATTTAATTATAGATTTCCTTTTTGTCATTATTTGTAAATTCTTCATTCACGATCGTAAATTAAAATAAACGTACTTAAATATTTCACAAAATTGTTTCGGCATTTTTGATATTTCATCGTAATCGTAGAAAGTGTAACATCCAACGGAAATTATTAATCTTGAACATTATTTTCTTTCCATTAACATAAATTCGTGTTAATTTTTTTAAAGCAGATTGACAAAAAAATGTATGTCGCTTAAAGAAATGTATACAAAGGAAATATTCATAAAACCACTTTTAATTTTTTGTTTAATCCATTGACAGTTTTAGTAACTACTTTTTTCGAAATCTGTATCGCTAAACGTTATTAATAATTTAAGATTTTTCTTTATCTTTTTTTACTGTTCGACTATCATTATGCGTTCTGTCGTCTGTATTTCCAATTCGTCTATATTTCCAGGAAGACAGTGATATCTGTCTTTCCATTTACAAACATAAACTCTTTCCATTATGTCAATTCTGCTTCTTGCAACAATGTTTCAAATCGTGTAAGTCCTTCAAACGAAATGTTCACACCATCAGTGGTTCCGCGATCGCGGTTCACAATGGTGCCGCCGCCGCCGTTTTACTGCAAACCACGGCCGTTTCGGGGAAGGCGACAAACACTAGCGAGGAAACGCCCACATTGCGTCCTGCAATAAATGCACCGCTGAAGATTGACGGAGGAACCGCGCGTCATTGCGCGTTGTGCGCTGAATTCACGAAAACTTCTTAACCTCTTCGCCATCGCACGCGATATTTTACAGCGCACCGTAAACGAACTGTTCAGGAAATAATGTAAGAGAGAGCTGACTCCGAGAAAATAAACTCGAATATATTACCAGCCAAGTTGCCAGAAAGTGTCGCTTCCTTCCCGATGTCTCCTTCCTCGGTTTTCCCCCCGTGTGATTGACTGAAGTTGTGACGTAAATTGAACTCTCCTTCTCTCTCTCTCTCTCTCTCTCTCTCTCTCTCTCTCTCTCTTTCTCTCTTTCTCTTTCGATCTGTGGACCCCATCCTCTTTCCTTCCGGCGTTGCGGGGGTTGGGGGCGCAAGAGGTCCCTGCTGCCGCCGACGGCGACTTGAAAAGTCGAGTTTTCGGAACAAAACCTCGCGAGTTGTTAGGAACTGGATAAGGAAACACTACGCGTTATTGGATCACATAAGACCTTAAGACACGGGCGGGAGGTTTGTCACGAAGTTCACTGGCGAATCCGGTTAAGGAGATTCATTCTCGCTAGCGAGAATGGCTGCGCACGCAGCTCGCGACCTTTAGGGTCGAGCAAATTTAGTTTCGTACTCGCAGTGATTCTGTCAAGCAATTCTCCCAGTTAGTGAAAGATGAAGTACTTGGGAACCTGGTTTCGTTATCATTCCGGAGCTCCGGTACTAATGCAAAAAGTCGCCGAGTTTCCAGGCAGACATTCAACTTTGGTTTATTTACGAGTCCTACAAATTTCCTTTGCCTTTGATATCTGATTCAAAATTAATTTCTTTGAAGAGTTTGCTTATTGAAATGTTCTTTGAAAATTGTTTCTAAAGATTGTGCATTTCACTGATTTACGTTGAAAAGTGTCGGGATATTTCTCGTTAACCATTCACGTCAACGCATAGTCCATTTTCTACTTTTCTTCATCTCCATTTTTGATCGTGGTCATTATCACAAAAAATCACCTTTTTGAATTCAGATAATTAGTTTCAATTCATTGGCATGATCAAATAACGTGAAATAAAAATGAACTGTTTAATAATATCAATATTTTTGTTTAGTCGATTGGAAATTTAAGGCAAACTATTTAAATTAAAATTAGTTTCTTTTCATGGCCAGAAATTACCAGAAATAAAATGCTATAAAACCTTTTATATTGGATTCGCCGAAGCGTTGTGGATTTGATTGTTAAACTCCAGATTACTTCAAATGCTTCTCAGAGCACCACTTAATTACCTCGTCCGGAATAGTACGTTGTTAATAATTTTTATATTTCGGAATATATAACTTAAAATTATAATTAAGGAATTTTAAGAGCTCGAACAAGTAACGTTATTACGAGTGGTAATGCGCTTAACATTTAACAGGTTATCGAGAAGTATTTACTCATATCAGCATAGGAAAGGAAGGACGGTTAATTTCGGACGGCGGACTGCATCGTATCATATATCACTAAAAAAAGTGACGGCAAAGAGTTTTAATATATGCGTGGTAACGGACAAGCATATTCTGATGGTCAAAGGTCAACAATAAAGTCAAAATTCAATATTTCTAGTATTATGAATTATATCTAATATTGACAAATATGTTACATTGAGAAGGGAATCTCCAGCTTGAATATGAAAGTTGTAGTAAAGATTCGAAACAAATATCACTTTTTCAAAATATATTTTAAATTACGCGGAGACAATTAATACGAAGCCTGTTTTTAAGTAGGTACCATTTTGATATTAAAAATTAAGAAGATGCATTTTTTCAACAATGTTATTCTTATTACAAAGACTCTACATTAATACTATTTTCAACTTCATTACTACCAATATCAAGGCACTTGTCATAACGTTCAAGCAGCTTCTGAAGGCCATTCTTATAGAAATATGCCGCCCAGTGTGCCAGTCAGTGCAGCACGCTCGTTTTGACTTCGTCTTCGCGTCGTCGATTTCATAAACAATTTCATTAAAATAATACTCCTTGAAGCTTGCGGAAACATAATAAAAGACGTAATAAACAGTAAAAATCATAATAAAAAGCGTGTTGTTTCCTCGAACTTTCACATAAACTTCGTGTACAAAGCACTCAATAATGACCGAATGTTGCTTCCTCTGCTCTTCATCATGAACATTTATACGGCCATCTGTAAATGCTCAACGCATTTTCTTTCCATTCCATCGGACATAGTGTTTTCTCCATTCGCTTCGCGAATCTGACGATGAATCTCGGCAGCTTTTGCACTCATAAAACGAATCACAGCTCGTGTTTCACGGTGCGATTTACAATTATCAGAGACATTTTGAATACGCACAAACGTAAACACGGACCAATGCTTCTATAATGGCGACCGTAAGTAACCAACATATATAGATACTCAGCACGCATGAGCCCAATGGCGATATCAGAACTGAAGCGGCCATATTTAAAAACGGTTCTAGCTGTAATATATTTCGAAACTCATGTGTACGAAATTATTTAAAGATCTGTTATTTAGAAAGATATTTCATTACGTAAATTTCTCTCTAGCTTCACATAATAAAGGTATGTTGGGACAAACTTCGTTTTTCAAAAATTGCCTTTGTCTCACTCAAAATTACGCGATAATTCTCATATTTTGAAGAAAAAAGAACGTTATTAAAGAAATATTTACATCGTTATTAATATATCTAATTTTGAAGAATGGGTTCCACTAAGATAAACAATTCTACCTGCAAAAATGTAGTTAGTGGAGGGGTTCAAAAAGTTTCAAACTTTTGTAATTTTCGAAAATTCTGTGAATTCAACGAAAATTAGATCTTTTCATTTTATAACTGCACTTTATTTTGTCTGAGAAGAAAAAAATCGAGGAATTTTTGGAAAGATTTGAACATATCACGGCCTCATACAAAATTAAAATATGCATTTGAATTTCAGAGGCCGCGACATCAGCTACGTGGATCGAGGAATGTCAACTTTTATACAAATCCTGCATACGGATTAACCGCTAGCTTTGTTCACAGACAGAGGTTTTGCCGTAACTCAATTTTTCAGTATCAAGGACAAAAGGTGGATTCCGACTACACAGTTTGTTAGAAAAGTAATTTACTACACGTAGGAGTAAGAAGTATCCATGTTTCCGGTATGGGAGACTGACAAAACGAGATTTTTCGTCGAGAAATCGCAGTTTTTTCTGCACAATTACAATAATTTCTCTTCACTACGTTGTAAGTGGCATGCGAGAAAGTAAAAGTATTTCTGAAGATGCTTTTTAATGCAACTTTTTGGCCCAAGAAAGGGTGATCCTGTATTGTTACTGTATTATAAGAGAATAATGTGTCGAGGTACAACCACATATATTACGTAATTATAAATATTACATATAATAAATTACATACAAAACATTATAATCGTTGTGTTTTCGGAGAATCTGTATCCATCAGGTGTTACAGCCACCTCATTAAAAATACATACGTATATAAGGTACGTACATATATAAGATGATAAACGGAATTGTCAAAGTATTAAAACATGAGACTACGAATCCAACATTTCGGAAGAGTCCGAATACTACCCAATAACAACTACTGATAATAAATAACTACCAAGAACTGTTTGATGTTCAAAAAAAGTTTCATTTACTTAAGACAAATATAGATTTTTTACATGAACATTTTTGACGAAAATCTCACGCTAGACTAGGAAACAATTATCCAGCAATTATATTGACCTTGTTTTGTCATATCCGGGATTCGAGAGGCATAGATGAGTTGGAGAACTAATCTGGTACCGGAAAGTGCCAAAATTGGCAAAATTATGAATGAGCGCAAAAAGTAGACGACAACGGGAGAAGAGCAAACATTTTGCGAGATAATGTAGAGATGCAAGAGAGCGGGAATAGGCGGAGGAAAGATTATAAGAACAGGTAGATAGGCGCCGGTGATAAAATGTGCGGAAGTACTAAAAGCGATGAAGTACGGACAGAGGCCTGGGACAGACGGGAGCAGGTCAGAAAAAAGGGAATGGGAAGAAAAGGGCAAAAAAATGCATGGACAGGCGAAAAGCGGTGGGAATAGGTTGTAGAGGTCAGGCGAATAGAGGCGGGGTAAGCAAAAGGGACCCGAACTGGTGGAAAGGTGCGGAGCAGTTGAGCAGGGAGGTGGCAGTCGGAAAAGCGCGGGGTGGGGGAAAGGGGCAGGCGAAGTCGAAGAGGGTGATGCTGGATATGGTGCGAAGTGGAGGATGGTCGCGAGGTGGCGGAGCAAGCGAAAAGGGGCGGGGCAGGCAAAAGGGGCGTGGCCGTCGGACATGCGCGGGGAGAGGGCGAAAGGGGCAGGCGAAGTCAAAATGGGCGATGCTGGATATGACGGACAGTGCTGGACGGTTGCATGGGGGCGCGGCAAGGGAAAAGGGGCGGAGTAGACTAATGGGTCTAGGAGAGGCGGAATGGGGCGGAGCGGCCGAAAAGGGGCTTGCCAGCCAGAAAAACGTGGGACCGCCCCCTCCTGTGGGGGGGGGGATGGATAAAGTCGAAAAGGGTGATACGAAAATAGACAGAAGTGGTGGAAGGGCGCATGATGGCGGGGCAAGGTAAAAGGGGCGGGCCAGGCAAAAGGGGCCGGGACAAACTGAAAGGGATATCTTCGTCGGAAAAGCCCTTGACCAGCGGGGGAAGGGATTGGTAAAGTCGATAGGGTGATGCTGGATATGGCTATAAATGGGAGGGGGACAGCCGCATGGTGGTGGGACAAGGGAAAAGGGGCAGGCCAGACAAGAGACCGGAAGAGGCGGAAAGGGGCGAATCGGCCAAAAAACGGCGTGACCGTCGGAAAAGCATCGGGAAGCGTCGGGAAGCGTCGGGAAGCGTCGGGAAGCGTCGGGACGCGTCGGGAAGCGTCGGGAAGCGCCGGAAAGCGCCGGAAAGCGCCGGGAAGCGCCGGGAAGCGACGGGAAGCGTCGGGAAAGCCAGTGGGAAAGAGATAGACAACGTCGAACGGGGTGATGTTAAAATGGCGAGGTGTGGGGAACGTCGCGTGGGGGCGGCTGTGGTGCGGGGCGGGGGTGAGCGGCGAGCGGCAGCTGTCGTCCGGGCAGCCCCCGCGGCGCCGTTCGTGCGGCCGCGCGGCGCCGCGTTGGGAAATCTTGACGCTGTTTTCTTTCCGGCCTGTCGCCGGCGGGGTAGCGCTCCCACGGGCGACCCGTTGGCGCCGCAACCGCCGTCGCCCCTCCGCCTTTTTTCAGACCCTTTCGCTGTCCCAGCTCCCGGCAGTAAAGCAACAGAAACCAAACTCCCGTTATAACAAAGGCAGTACAATGAAGCCTGTCTGAACCGGTCATTATGGGACAGGAGTAAAGTGGTCGTTTGTTCAGAAGGATTGAACCCAGGTTTGGAGAATACGGTAAACAGTTATCCGGTCTAATTTTTCTATTTGTAATGAAGTTATATATTGGTTGTTAAAACCTATCTAACTGTATGACATCATTGAATGCCAGCCTTTTCCTCTTTTTACTTTCCCCGAATACTATTAATTTCTTCCTATTCCTGGACATGATTTCCAACTAGACTTAAAGCGCAAACAGCTGATCATTAATATGATTCATTGGAATCTGAATCAGAAGTTAATCTATCCGCGAGATGGTATTATATTAACCGAGTTTGCCCTCATCCTTCTTCTAGGTGTAGTGTTAAGACTCAAAAATGAAAACCATGAGAAAGGTTACTGACAACAGAATACATATTCCTTTATAAAATGTGCGTGACTTTTCACCACGGGGACTGAAAGCGTTTCAAGTGTGACGTCATGGATACTCACAGCGAACACAGAGATAGAGCTTTCATATAACAAATATTTATTTACAAAGAAAACACAACAAATATTTACAATGACTTTCCACTTTATACCCTAGCTCTAATAGACCTACTATCCCCTGATCGCGGGAGCGATCCAAACCCAATTGATGATCTGTTTCAATTGTGGCATTCGCCACTCTTACTTCTGAAGTGCGCACAAAGCCACGCTTCCGTGACCGGATGTCACTCTAGGACACAAAGTCCGTACTGGCGTACCAACTGATGGTTTGCCTTGATCGCAGGAGCGATCTTACCCGATTGAGAATCGGCGTGAGTCGTGGCACTGAACCACTCCTCACCTCGGAGCACGCACACTGCATCGCTCCCACGTGACCGCAGTCACCCAAGGACACAGAGTCCTCCACAGGCTCGTCAACATGTGACTTGCCTCGCGAGCCCAGCCCGCCGCATCACCGTCGTGGCGCCAAGTTTTGTGCAACTGCACGAGGTTCTCCCACTGTCTCCAGAACCCATCCACTGGCTCTGAGCACTCCCTTATATACTCGAGGCTCACGTGACCTACTACGTCACGCCGCCCCCGCCGGACCCTATTGCTGGCCATGAGGGTTTCGGTCTCCGTTTCTTAAGACCGGAGGACCCCAAAGCTTCGTGTCTCCCGTTTCCGCGTTCTTGCTTTAAGGAAAGGCCCTTCTCTCCCTCCTGTGGGGAGGAGTTTCCTCTTAGTAATCCCTTACCACGCGTCTCCAAATAGATGCCACGAGGCACGCTGGCTAATAAGTTACACAAGGATGGGATCATTCACGCATGTCGTATGAAGAAATCAGTCTCGCCTACGAATAAATGGCAATATAATAGAAAAGATATGTAAGAATTCGATGTGAAAATCACGAACAGAATGTGAAATAGCATGGAAGTATGCCAGTCGTAATTAAAACTGTTGGAACCGCACCAAGGAAATATTTTGAAAGGGATATCAAGAAATTGGGAAATTATTTCAGAAAACTCCCAAGTATCATTATTAAGGTCCGCATTCACCGTGAACGATTCGTACTAAATGATAAAAATAGTATTGTTATTAATATAATAATATTAAAATAATGATAATGATGATAATGATAATAATGATAATAATAATAATAATAATAATAATAATAATAATAATAATAATAATAATAATAATAATAATAATAATAATAATAATAATAATAATAATAATAATAATAATAATAATAATAATAATAATAATAATAATAATAACAACAACAAATTACGACTTTCTTGCTGGAGATGTTCCAACCATACGAATTGTTCTTACCCTTAAATACGTTCACACAAAATTAAAATCGTGAAGAGGGAGCTAAAACAATGTGTTTTACTACTCCGAAAGCATTAATGGGAATACGGAATTCTGAATCGATCACCTTGTCTGAAATGGCACTTGTCTGCGCCGCCCTGTGCTTCCGTCGCCTTGCCAAGTCGCCCCACAGAGGTCATATTGCTTGCCCAGCAAAGCTCACACCCCGCGGAAGAGCAGTTTACGGACTGAAAGACAGACCTAGCTCACTGAATATCGAGGACTGACAATATCTGTCGGCGAGAGCGCGTAGCACAAACACCTCTCAATCGTTCGCTACAGGAGCTTCCAGTCATGGCTTTATCTGTTTCTCTGCCACTTTCGCCCCTACATGGGGATTGTCCTTTGCTGTGCATTTCCGATCATAAATGTATATTGGCTCCCCTCTTCACGATTTCAATTTTGGGTTTACGCATATTTCAGGATATAAGCAGTTCCTATGGTTTGAGCATCTCAAGCAATAAAGTCGTAATTTATTTTTATTATTATTATTATTATTATTATTATTATTATTATTATTATTATTATTTTACGTTGGATGGAGCAACTCCAGAGCGTTCCAACACCTATTCTTATTCTAGACGCGAAAGTTACGAAATTTATATATTAAGACCTAGGACGTTTGTTAGTTAGGCACAGGTATCACTATTGCTTTTTGAATTAAAGTGCAAATAGGACATTTTATCATTCAATTGCATCACACATTTTTTATTTGCTTCGTTAATATGACTCTGAAAGTGAACCGTCTGATGAAATTAGATTAATTAACTCTTCTTAAAATTAATTTGTAACCCGTTTAAGTATGAGATCCTTCTGACAATTTAAAATACATTACCATTTTCCAAATACTGACAGAAAACTTGGTTTTGGGAAGATTGGGAAAGATTAATTAATTAGTGTACAATGAATACCATTCAAGAAGATTATCGGAGTCTAGTTCCTGTTTACAAATAGACGATACGATCGTAAAGTTAATTATATTCATCAATGCGTTTAATCCGTAATATATTGTCTTTAGATATAATCACATTTATTTCTTTAATTATTTACTGGTCTCACCTCATTCGCGTATTTCGTCCACGTTCGCGTGATCCATTTAAGAAATGCTGTTTTGACGCATTTCTTTACCAGTATGATAGAAAAACTATTAATTATAAGAAATACTTTGGAGGGTACGTATAGAAAAGAAACGATTATAAGGAGAATGGGGAATACCACGTGATGGTTTACCGTAGTGAAGATCTGTTCCAACGCCGTTTTTACACCACAAGAGTGTACAGAAAAAGAATGGCATTTGAATATCGGCTCCCAGTATTGGAAAGTGACCGTGCTGTTGAAGTACTGATCGCTTAATACTTGGACCAGCAATGCGTTCAACAGCAAGGCTACAAGCTTAGATTACGAGGTTTTAAGTCATCTTTCTCCTGCTCGCTCGCTTTGTCTGTCTGTCCCCTTTTGCTCGCTTGTTCTCTCTCTCTCTCTCTCTCTCTCGCTTGCTCTTCTTCACTCTCGTCCGCTCGCTCTGTCTCTCGGTCACCCTCTCCCTCTCCTCGTTCATTTTCTCTTCGATGGCGCTTCATCACAGTTCGGGCTCTGATCAGCTTTCATACTCGTAGTTCTGCTAAAATCTTTCGAGAGCATGTGGGATGGGCCATGTGGGAATAAAATATCAATTTCCTGACCCTAAGAACGAGTGTGAAGATAGACATGGAGATGAAACGATATCGCCTGATTCGTGGCCCGTTGTTTAAGGCACTGCTCACGTATCCGCTTGGCATTGATCGAGTAGCCCATAGAAACTATCGAATTGAATCACAGAGTTGTCATCTTACAGAGTCGATAGGACTATCTATTTTTCTTGGTCGGAAAATTGGTTATCACACTTCTTATAATATGAACGCTAATATTTTATTGTTTCAACAAGCAACTACAACTTGTTTGTCCATTTTTGCCGTTAATTGAATTTCGAAAACCAATTTATTTATATATGAGGTTCATGTGCAAATGTATTCACTAAATTGAAAAGTAGTCTCCAATTCGTGAATTAAGGATAGTAAATTGTATTGGTACCCGCTTGATCACACATTCTCAACCCAGATCAGTATTTAGTTCCCAACAAAAATAATCCTAACTGCTAGAGTTATTTACACTTTCAGTTCCGTTCCCTCATTTTCCCTCTTGACGGACCACCATAATGCTCCCATTTTTGCGTCTTTTAACAGACTTAATTTCCTCTCATATTGATCTCTCCCGTAATCGACGCGTTTGTATATACTGCTTCTTGCCCCAAAGCACCGTAGAGACTCGCGGTCTGCCTGTCGCGAACTCATTCCGTTATTTTCCTGTCCCTACGCCTGGCCTCATCCATGTGCCTCCGCCTCACCGCATGCTTCTCCCTACATGCACTATCTCGGTACCCATCTCTTTAGCTGTATTTGATTCTATCTTCACCCGACCTTGCTTTAATCCCTTTTTATCATCGTTCTCTTCTCTATCTTCATTATCTACCTTGAGATTCATTCTCTTCCTATTTTCGTGTCTTTCGCTTCGAATCTTTTTTTTGTCGTGCCCTCTCTTTGTCGGGTTCCGGCGTTCTGTACCTCACACTTTCCTACCTCGAGAATCGCATCGGTGTCAAATTCATTCACTGTCTGCAAATGAATTATAGCGACCGTCTGAACAGGTTGACAGTATTCTGTGATTTCTCTTATAATTAACTGGTGAATATCAAACCATAAGCCAAGCAAACGGGCAAGAGGCCGGGCGCGATCTTTTCTTCCTCACTCCTCTTTCACCCTCTTCCCTTACACACACGCTCATACACAATTACATGCACAACTCTAGCACACACTACAAAGGCCAATCTCGGACTTCCAGCTTAATCCGGCCAGGCCTTACGAAGTAAAAGCGAGGAAGTAAAAGTTTGTGGAGTGTCGATGGTCACGATTTTCCGTTTCAGTCGTCTTGCGTCTCGACACCACCTTTTTCTCTAGACTCTCTCCTAATCCCATCTCTCTTCGTTTCCCCCAGTAGCTGTCGCTCCCCGCCGAACACCTCTGCTGTACTTCACTGCGGCGCCCGCCATGCCCTTCAGGCTTCCTGATTCTACTTCTAGACTTTTTTTCTCGACACCCCCTCCTTTTCTCTCATCTCTTTTTATCCAGTCTTCCCGCTCCCCGACTTCCTTTATCGCCTCTGCATTACTTCGCACTCGTCTGCTACGCTTCTTCCTATTCCCGTGCTCCGCCCCGCGCCACGACGCGTTCATTTTTTTTCGTCTTATCCTTCCTTTTCTCTCGTCTCATCCTCCACTCGCATTTGGGTCGTCACTTCACACCCCACATCTCCGCCGCTGCCCGCTCCCCTCACCCCCCTCGCGCTATTTCGCAGAGCGTTCCTGTCCAACACAGAAGCGAGAGATTAGTACTCGCGCTTTGCAACGAGGTCGCGCAATATTGCGGGTGGAGTCGGCGCGAAAACTCCCTTTAATCCGCTTATCGCCCGCGCGAGAGGTACCCGGGGACGCTGCACGGCGCGGAGCACAGTGTACGCAATTCCCGTTCTTGCCGGACAAAATGCACAATTTCAATGTACCAGCAGACTTTTGTTTTCTTATTTTGTCGCAGTTATTTCACGCTAGCAAAAAGTAATTTAATGAATGTCGCTTGACAGTGACATTTAAATGGACGGAATAGGTAATCGGACATCGCTGATTATAGTTTGCGAGCAGTCCAAAAAATATTAGAAATTAGCTATCTATTTGCTTCTAACTTTAAAAATTCTATAATTAGAAAATAAACGAGTTAAACATATTGAAAGTGGACGATGTAAAAATCTGCTTTCATTATTGAGTAATGGTGTTTTCTGCCAGTGTCTGTCCATGACTCACGATTAGACTCTTTGCAGTTCACTACTTTGGGGGAGCCAGGTGTCATTGAACCCGCTTCCGTCTACTGATGGAAATCTGGATATTTTTTCGTATCCTTATGACACAATTAAAATTCAAAATAATAGATACAAAAATACTAAAACAGTTTAAATAGTCGGAGACGCCACACCAATTTAGTAATGTTATTTTCTAGGCGTTTACCGGCGTTTCTGATATTCGTCCGGGGAGAATTCCGATCCGGTGTGCTGTGCGTTTCGTCCCCGGGCGCGGACGTTAAAAGAGCTGGAATCGGACTGGTCGCCCTTGCGACGAGAGCTCCCAGTGGTCGACGTTGAGTTACACAAACACTGGCAGTTAGCGCGCGCACTCCGCTGATAAAGGAGGCCGCGGGACCTCCGCGGCGGCCGCGCGGCCGGAAGCCCTCTGGCTTTGGGGCCGGCGGGCCTGTGATGTCCCCCGGGGAGGCCCGATGAGGTTAAGCCGCTCAGGTGGCGTCCTTTGGGGCCGTCGACGGACTGCCATGTTAATTATTACGGAAAGCGATGAACGGATTAGGAACGAATGACTCTTGAACCTTGATTATTACGTGCGTGTTGGCTTTAAATATGCAGTGTAAAATGCAGCTTTTAGAAATTGGGAGGATTCAGTGTAACATTCGAAAATTTTATAATACTAATTGTATAATATTTAGCTTCTGCAATCTGTTGCGCATGTAGTGTGATATGCAAGCTTTTGGCTCGGAGATTGTCCCATCTTAGCTAACCATATATAATGTCTGTAATCACGGGTTATTCCCGAATACCTTAACTTTTCATGTAATGGAAGAAAATGAAACGAGATTGGATATGGCGAAGAAAGTGAAAAGTAAAGGGGAACGTTTTAATGTGGGACAAATAGCACATATGAATTAATCCGCAGTGCCCGGGTTCATAAATGCGACTCAGTCCCTCTAATACGGAATGTCTGTGATGAACGAAGCGAAACGCAACGGAGGATGTACCAATCCAATTTTAAGAGGATGAGCGCGAGACCTGTTTTGACGAATGAGTATTAATTCCATGCCCGTGAGATTATTTCTGCTGCATTTTGTGTCCACTGTCCTCTCAAATGCAGCCGATGGAGGCTAATGGACTGTGGTACCGGTCGGTTCTGGGCTTGCAAGGGTTCCCGCGCATTCCATTCAGCTACTGGCGGTCGCGAATTCCAGATCGAACCTCCACACGCCCTCCGCCCTTCATAAAGGAAGCGTTGCTCTTGGTGGCCCGACTGAGAGTCTGGCTACAGCGCCAGAGGCGAACGAGCTTCCTCCCCCGACATGGACTTGAGAACCACCGTTATTTAATCTTAACGCTAATGGAACATAGTTTGGAGGTGACATTCGACGAGTATTCAGATTATAGAATCACAATAATAATTTCAAATTCGTTCGGTGCTCTTTATTTGAGAAAAAATCGCCCTCTAATTATACTATTTAAAGAGTAAAAAAAGTCCCACAGAACATTTGGAAGTTTTTCATTATTTTTCATCCAAAGAAAAATTACTTATTTAATCGTGTGTTTATTTATGAAACTTGCTCATCATCAACTGTCTTTTCCATGCGGCACCTATAAATATTTCCTTTAAATCGTTGAATGTCTAATTAGACCCATGTAGTATATCCGCGCGCGTCAACTACGATGGTAATCAGTCTCGTATGTGTAGTTAATGTTATGTTCTGAGACGAGGTTTTCTTGCCCGTGTGTGAAGAGATCTGGCGCCGACTGGCACGCGGTCTGGCGGGGATATTTCCTGTCGCTTAGCAGGACCCCACCTGAGTCGCGACAACCTCTGAACTCCCGGCTGATCTCTTGACATCTATTGCGTGTAGGAAGTGTAGATATGTCAGGGAAGATGAGGGAACAAGCGTGAAGATGGAAAAATCGCGCACGATTCGTAGCCCGTTTGTGACAGTACTGCTTGTGCATTACTGCGTTGTGACAGTACTGCCGGGTCTTGATCGAGGAAAAAACAAAACTTTGAAAACGTACCGGTCAGGGTATTACGGCCTCTAAAATTCTTCTCCCGACAGTTGTTTAATTCGACCTAGAGTCTATAAATAGTGTAAACTTCACCACTGTCGGAGCTGAATCCCTAGGACCTCCCGGTGAACAATGCTGCGGAGGAATCAATGTTACCGCTCAGCTATCGACGCTTTT
Source organism: Gryllus longicercus (assembly GCA_038098605.1). Taxonomy (NCBI): domain Eukaryota; kingdom Metazoa; phylum Arthropoda; class Insecta; order Orthoptera; family Gryllidae; genus Gryllus; species Gryllus longicercus. The sequence goes on along the minus strand of JAZDUA010000594.1, from coordinate 51,843 downwards.
TGGTGAGAATAATGGATGAAATGAATATGTTGGTGCTTACAGTGGTGATACATTTGACGAATATTTGCCAGTTAATTTACCCGTGTCAGCCACTCTCAGTTGTTGTTTTTTTTTCGAGTAATACAATATTTACTTTTCGAACTGGTTGTTTGAATATGTCGCTTCGGGATGCATATCCAAACGTGCAAAACGTGCGAGGTGGATTGCTTTACCTCAAGGCACCGACCTATTTCCTTTGGCTTCGCAGGGCTGTTAACGAACCTAATTATTACGAATATTTCGTACTTGGAAGATATCTAACGACGCCCTGTAACACAACAACTCATTAAGAATTTCTGTTTTGGTATACGTGGTGCGCTATCTCATCTCGCGTCATTTTTCTTACATCATCTCCTTTAATAATATTGATTCCTTTTCAAGAAGTCCAAAGGAACCAATTTTTCTTGTGACACATATTCACATGTTTGACATTTGTTATGAACTATATATTTTGACGTTCTGTAAGTGAATAATTTAATATTGATAAATATTTTTAGCAGAAGATGTAGCATTCTAAATAGACGTGATAAAATATATATTCAATGAGTATTAACAAATTTGCTAGTTAACTATTTAAATGTGGAGAAAATGTATTAGTTCGTAGCGTAGATGCCTTCAACAATAGCTCGTTTCTTCAAAATAGCATATATGATCCGCACGCTACTTTTTTCTTCGCTCGGCTTTCAGCAAACGGCCACTTCCATCATCATGAGTTGTAATCGTGTTAATCATCATTGTAGTTAATGCTCATTGTAGCTCATTGTAGTTATAATTAATGTTTATCTCAAGGTTTTCGCTTGGTGATTATTGCTTGGTGGCGTTTGCTTGGTGAATCCCACATCCTCGTCTTTCAGAAGGGGAGGGCAAGTTGATAAGGATGAAATAAATATCTTCTTTTTTACTGAAGCTGATGAACTGATAACATTCTGATTTACTGTGAAACCAATATTCATTTGAAGACTTCATTATTTTCCCATTATATTTATCTCGAAGCTATGCGATGATTGATCATTTCAATAGACCTATGGTTCGAAAATGATTGTCTCAATGTGAAGATCGTATAAGATTATTTCCATGTAATAGAACAACATGAAGATTTCTCACTTTAAAGAACAAATAAGGAAATATTTATGTACCAACTGTGAAACAGGCGTAAATAAATAGGTGCACGTAATAGCTTTTAATTCATCGTATCGAAAATACTCATATTGGTGTAAGAAAATATTTACGAAATGAAAAATAAGACAAACGGATAAAAAAATTATACGGGTTAAAAAGTCATACTTTAAAGCATTCCTTGGTAAGAATATTATTCAAGCAAGTCACAGACTTGTTATTCGGGTTTCCGCAGGAGGCCAGCCATGTTTATGAATGCTAAAAGTGATTAATATATACTTCTTTTGGCAAAGCAATTGATATATGTTCATTGCAGTAGCAAGGAAAGGCCAATGTTGAAAATATCAACATTCGATTAAAAATGAAATATGCACACCACGAAAAGGTCAGGTATTCAAAGTATAATTGTCCGAGTTGAAATAAATTTCTAAAATGTATGCTTCGTAATATCATTTCACCAATATTTCATGATGTAGCATAATGTAGCTGGACCAAATAACGAATATATCATCAGGAAATACCGTTATTGTCTGCATGTATACATTTTCAGAGGGCAAACATTTTTACTAGAGTTACCTACTACATACTTGTGTAGTAAAGAAAAAGTATTGTAATGCAGAAATTGGCGATTTTGCGTCAGAAGAAACTCGTATTGTGGGCCCTGATATAGAAAAAATGAATTTATTTTGTTCCTATATGCAGTAAGCACGTGGTATAGATCTAACACGTTGTATAGTCAGAATATACTTTTTGTAGACTCTTGACACTGAAAGGCTGGTTTAGGGCAAAACATCAGTCTATCCGTCCATCCGTCTGTCTGTCTGACCGTCCGTGTGTGGCCGACGCTCGCGTCTAAAACCATTCAAAGGATTTTCTCTGAAATTGATATTCCCTGATTGATCTGGGCAAACTCAAGCCTTTGGAGAACTTGAAACGCATATTTTGATTGGGAGGGAGGGTGCTCGAACCAATAATTTTCGAGAATCGCGGTTGATGTTACGAATGGACTAGGTCGACAACATTCAGCATCCTACATTACAATAAGGGTTTTTCAGGCGAAATTTCGGCGTTTTCTCCCGATTTCATAACGATTTAATAACTTTCTCTTCTTACGAAGAATTCGCAAGCTGAGAAAGTAAAAATAGACACGGTCTGTTTCCGAAACCACTTGAGATATCCACAGAATTGTCAGTGCACTAAAAAATGAATTTGCGGTTTATGATGAAGCTATTGACGCTGAAGTTGAAGCGTGAATGTTTTGATGAATTTACGGATTATTAATTAAAAGTAAGTGAACCTGCCTTTATACATCCGTTAAATCACAATTTCACTGCTTCTTTATGCCCAGAAATGTTTTCAGACATTGTCAAACGGTAAAAATTTGGCCACATTTTAAAAAAGGCAAAAAAAATGAAAAAAAATCTCATTTAAAAAAAACATATTAGAGATACTGTTTTGGTATACGAAAGAAAACATTTCTCAGAAGAAACTAAGCGTTTTCGGACTCTCAACATGTGTTTAGAAAATCAAAATCTATATGAAACACCATTTTTTCTTAAAGATATTGTTTCATCAATGGTTGAAAAAGAAGGAACTGCTGGAATATTTTTAAATCTTTCGAAATATTTTCACGTCATTGACAGTCATTTTTCTTCCAAAATGACCTTGATACTGAGTTAGTCGTCGCTCCAGGTTGTATGTCCTCGGAACTTCAACATCATTAAACATTGAGTTCATAAAAGAACTCCAACGATCACACGCTGGTATTGTCTGGGTACGCCCCATGCCTCCGTGCTGCATAATCCGCTGTCAGCTTCTGAAGGAAGGAACCCCAAGAACACATGCATGACGTACGAAATAACTATATGAGTCTTTCGTATATGACTCTGGAGAGTGAATTTTTGGCTAGAAACGCTACCACTTCTACTACTTTCCTAATTTGGAAATCACGTAACAAATTCATAATGTGTTTGGCGTTTACAAATACTATTAATATTATTATTTATTTACATAAAATTCAGAAAAGTGTTGAATGAATTTTTAGTATTGTGAATCATAATTATTATTTCCAACAATTCCATGAAAGCACTAGCGAAAAAGCTATATTCATTTGCTTATGGAATAATTCATGTGCACACAATATTATTTGCTGCAATCGTATGATTTCTATTCTATGGTAATGAATTTATCACAGTTTGTCCACGTTCCATGTATAGCAGTTTGCGCTTGTTTGTAAATGAAATAACGTTTCGTGAGGTATTGTGGCATTCCGGCGAACGAAATTACACGTTCAAATATGTTTAAAAAGTAGTTTTTAACGCAAGAGATACAAAATTTAACATGTGAATATGTTCAGATTAGAAATTGAACTGTATGACGTCTTGGGCTTGGAATTGAAATGAAATTTTTAGACAGTAATATATTAATTGTAAATGTGTTTGAAATATTTTTATATCCTTTTCGTTTAAAAAAAAAGAAAACGAAATTATCGGTTTGAGGCATTTCATGGTCACGGAATCGAGGGACTGTAGCCAGGTATTTCATTACAGATAAAATGATTTATTTTCTTCAGAGTATCTGAAACCATTATTTCTCCCCATCACTTTTAATGTTAGTACGTAAAGCGACATACTCATGCCAGGGTAATCAATGTTACATTTACAGGTGAAATTGTAAGTTCGATTCCAAAATTCACCTCAAAGAATGTATTTAACAAGGAAAATTTGTCTTATAATTGTTTATGAAGAATTAAGCTAATATTAATGAACTTTTTCTTATATTAGTCCGATTCGAAACAATGTGGGGACATTATTTTGTTCTATGTCTCCTTCCCGTTACCCATTCTATGGATGGTTGAGATTGTTGCATCAAGAATTGAGCAGAAATTTAAACTTTTAAAGGAGCTGCTCTCTCTCTCTCTCTCTCTCTCTCTCTCTCTCTCTCTCTCTCTCTCTCTCTCTCTCTCTCTCTCTCTCTCTCTCTCTCTCTCTCTCTCCAATGTCAAATACGCGATTGTGCCTTTTTTGACGTAAAATAAAAATGAGGATGAAATACTTGGCTGTAGGAAATAGTGTGCACTATGATCAATCGCTGAATGAGAGAATCCGAGCCGCAATCAGAATACGAATTATCAATGGTCCGGTGTCATAAAGCCCCACGCACAATCTGCTAATTTGACGCTCTCTCTCGCACCGAATCAATCAAACAGCTAATCAAGAAATTATTAGTTGTTTACATTTTTATTCCCAGTTCACTGCATGGCGAACAGCTGTATTTGAAATAAGGAGGGCCAACTACGATGTGTTTTTTCAGTTGTGGAAATATTGAAGCTCTATGTAACTTGTAAGAAAAGGAAAGTAAATGGGATGTAGACAGTAATTAAATTATACTTTTTTGAAGAGGACGAGAGTAATCACGAGAATATATGTCGTGATTGTGTGTTTGCTGAACATTCAGACACTTACAAAAGAACGATCATATCTTTGAATTTTCCTCTCAGAATTCATTTATTAGATGTGCAATGCGAATTGAAATGTTTGATAAAATTAAAGTAATATGTTATCACATATTGCATTTGATGAGATTATGCATAGACGCATGAATTTTCAATTCGGAAACTTGAAAAAAAGTACGTTTTATTATCTTTCCTTAATATGTAACAGCGATTATTCATTTTGATCCATCATTTCAGATCATTATAATTTTAATTTCATGTTATATTTTTACTCATCTAATACGCAAATAAAGCACACGTTTGCTGTGCGAGTGTGATAAACTGTCGACTCCGGCGGTTCTGTGGCCTGAACCTGAGGGGCCTAAGAATTTTTGTTCACTATATCAGAGGGTCACTATAGCCAATAACGTTCGATAATCCAAAAATTAACCAATTTCTCTTATGTGATTTAGTTTGTTATTTCTGAGAGAAAGTAAAATATCCTAACACAGTGAATATACTATCCCAGCGTATTAATTTAGCCTTCAAATATTTTTTTTATTATTTGATATCTACAGTTTTTATGAACAATTTTTACATATCCTTCTCCGTGCTTTCTCTACACTTGATTATAGAGTTCTCATCCTCAAAATATTTTTGAACATCTTGATGCACTTGAATGATTCTCCCGTTTTTGGAACACTTTTCTTCATTTGTATCCTCTTAGTTGTCACACTCGTATTCCTCTGTTATGGAAGACACTTTCACCGCATTTATACATTATATGATATTGTAGGGAGTTGGCATTTCACTATTTTGATTCTCACAGTCGCGACGACTAATTCTTTATTCTTGACAGAGTGCAACTGATGAGCTGAAATATTTCCTCAATGATATTTTCTCTTAGATTCTTTCATTCGTTGTAAATACTACAAAACAACAAATACTACAAAAACAATTCCGCACAGTTCTAATTTTATCAACATTGAAAATGTATTTATAGACTGCAAAGGCAAATTCTCAATTGCAGCCGATGGAATGCTCATTCCATTAATATGTACTAGATGACTTAAGCAATGTTTGTTTAAATGGAAACAAGATATGAAAAAACTATACAAAAAAATACACTAAAAACTTCAAGTGCTCGATGGCGGATGTTAATGTTGTTTAATCCTCCTGAAAATGTAAATCCATTATTTCTTACATTTTACATATAATCAGAGGGGGATCCAATATTTTGCATGTGTCCACCTAACAAATACAGAATTACTACTGGTATGCGCGAATACTTGTCGAATGGCGTTTGCAATTTATATTCATTTGGAAATATGAATGTTGGTTGTAATGTGTTTCTCGGAAAGAGAATTTTGATTTCCCTGAACCGTTTCCTCTGGCGCTGTTCCCACCCTTTCAGTTAAGCCACTAAGAACGACATATCTTTTATGAAGGGCCTCGCTATTGCCGAACGCAGGGCCTGCGGAGGGTCGATCTGGAAGTCGCGCTTTCCAGAAGCTGAATTGAATGCGCGGGAACCGGGCCTTACCGACCGGTACCACACTCCATTAGCCTTAGCCATTGGGAGGTAGGTAAGTGGAAAGAAATGCAGCTAAATTGGAGTTCCTAAAATTCTGGTTCTTTAGGCAAGTACTATTGTAACTATTAGTTCTTCAGGCAAGTTCGTATTGTCGTTGTGGAGAGGAGGAAATATCTCGGCTAGAAAGTAGTCTGTGACAAATTCAGGGAAGACATTGTGGGGAAAAAAGTAAGAAGTATATAGTACCAATTGCAGTTAAAGTACTCCATAATGCAATTGTCGAGTAATTCCATTCATGTGTATTCTTGATCTGATGTAACCTGGAAAATTAGATTAAGCAGTTGCAAAAATTGAGTAAGAAAATAATAAACTTCTCGTTCCAAATCATTGTGAATGTACATAGAGAAAAATACAGTGTTATTGTATTGGATTTTATTATGCGATTTTGAATTAAGAAATTTTCACTTCATGATTTTTCAGTATTTTCCCATCAACTACAAATTCTTTCCGGAATCTCCAAACAGCAATATATTTCAGAGAAAATTTGAGGATAACCAAACAAAAGTATTTGTACACCAGCAAGGATTACAACTGCCTGGGTTTCCAAAGTACTTAATTGGAGTAAATGCCTTTCTTGTAATAACATATACGCAAATGTTGACTTCGGTAATGAGCGCTACTCTAAAGGAGAATGGAAAGTGCCTTGGAGGAGTCGGTTATTGTATTTAATTTTATTAAATCGTGTTGAATTTGATATTTTATCTTCAAGATTTCTCAGTATTTTCCCACCAATGGCGAGGGGGGTATTGGCGAGGGGGGTATTGGCGAGGGGGGTATTGGCGAGGGGGGCATTGGCGAGGGGGGCATTGGCGAGGGGGGCATTGGCGAGGGGGGCATTGGCGAGGGGGGCATTGGCGAGGGGGGCATTGGCGAGGGGGGCATTGGCGAGGGGGGCATTGGCGAGGGGGGCATTGGCGAGGGGGGCATTGGCGAGGGGGGGCATTGGCGAGGGGGGCATTGGCGAGGGGGGCATTGGCGAGGGGGGCATTGGCGAGGGGGGCATTGGCGAGGGGGGCATTGGCGAGGGGGGCATTGGCGAGGGGGGCATTGGCGAGGGGGGCATTGGCGAGGGGGGCATTGGCGAGGGGGGCATTGGCGAGGGGGGCATTGGCGAGGGGGGCATTGGCGAGGGGGGCATTGGCGAGGGGGGCATTGGCGAGGGGGGCATTGGCGAGGGGGGCATTGGCGAGGGGGGCATTGGCGAGGGGGGCATTGGCGAAGGGGGCATTGGCGAAGGGGGCATTGGCGAAGGGGGTATTGGCGAAGGGGGTATTGGCGAAGGGGGTATTGGCGAAGGGGGTATTGGCGAAGGGGGTATTGGCGAAGGGGGTATTGGCGAAGGGGGTATTGGCGAAGGGGGTATTGGCGAAGGGGGTATTGGCGAAGGGGGTATTGGCGAAGGGGGTATTGGCGAAGGGGGTATTGGCGAAGGGGGTATTGGCGAAGGGGGTATTGGCGAAGGGGGTATTGGCGAAGGGGGTATTGGCGAAGGGGGTATTGGCGAAGGGGGTATTGGCGAAGGGGGTATTGGCGAAGGGGGTATTGGCGAAGGGGGTATTGGCGAAGGGGGTATTGGCGAAGGGGGTATTGGCGAAGGGGGTATTGGCGAAGGGGGTATTGGCGAAGGGGGTATTGGCGAAGGGGGTATTGGCGAAGGGGGTATTGGCGAAGGGGGTATTGGCGAAGGGGGTATTGGCGAAGGGGGTATTGGCGAAGGGGGTATTGGCGAAGGGGGTATTGGCGAAGGGGGTATTGGCGAAGGGGGTATTGGCGAAGGGGGTATTGGCGAAGGGGGTATTGGCGAAGGGGGTATTGGCGAAGGGGGTATTGGCGAAGGGGGTATTGGCGAAGGGGGTATTGGCGAAGGGGGTATTGGCGAAGGGGGTATTGGCGAAGGGGGTATTGGCGAAGGGGGTATTGGCGAAGGGGGTATTGGCGAAGGGGGTATTGGCGAAGGGGGTATTGGCGAAGGGGGTATTGGCGAAGGGGGTATTGGCGAAGGGGGTATTGGCGAAGGGGGTATTGGCGAAGGGGGTATTGGCGAAGGGGGTATTGGCGAAGGGGGTATTGGCGAAGGGGGTATTGGCGAAGGGGGTATTTGCAACGGGGGGTATTGCGAGGGTGATTTTGCGTGGGGAGGGCATTAACGAATGGGGTGTTCGAAAGGGGGCGTATTCGAAGGGCGGGGAGCATTCACGAGGGGGGCCAATTGCCAGGGGGACATTCAGGAAGGGGTGTTTGGGCGATGTCACTGCGGGGGAAGGGCCTGGGAGACGACAGCCATTAGGATGACGCGCAATGGACGGGAATGTATTGGTAGATGGTAAGAGGGAGTGGACCATGAAAGATTCTGATTGGTGAAGTGACCTGGCTAACATTCGAATTGGTGGGACGACGATATTTGCGACTAGTGTATTGGGAATGCGTGACCCCGAGACAATTGCCGGTGATCCAGAGGTGGAAGCGGCAGATGTTAGGGTACGACAGAAATATGCCAGGGGAGGGCACTGTCATAGACATTGAATACGAAGAAGACATTGTCATAGCGTGAGGAGGAGTGTGATGAGGGAGGGAAATAAGAGCGGAGGGAGGCATGGAGAGAAGTGGGGGAATGGATATGGAGGGATATGAGCACATATAGGTTGTGGAGGGTGATGAGTGCATAGTGTGACGAGGAGAAGGAGGGCGTGGAGAATGGTGAGGGGGGAAAAAGAGGGTGTGAGTGAAAATGACGTGAAGGGGCGTTGAATGTTGTAAAGATTACTACCAGAGAAATTGATGACGGAGGGCCCGTGGACGAAGCTCAGAGCGAAGAGATGTAAGGATGTGATTAGCTATTAGCATCGTAACGCTGCAGTTAGATCATAGAGAGAGCAGAAAGTGGAAGACGTGGAGAGGAATGAGAGCCCGGGGTGTGTGTGGTGTGAGGTATAGGAAGGAAGGGAGTAGATGCCAAATTCGCCGAAAGAGAGGGCTTGGAGGAATGTTTCGACAAAGAGAGTGGAGGGTGTTGAGGGCACAAGACTTCGAGGGATGTTAAGGCAAAGAGGGCGTGGAGGCGGTGAGAGCGAAAAGGGGTTGAGTGATACGGAGATGTGTACGTGTGCGGCATTCAGTGGAGATTGACACCACAGAGATTGAGGTTGACGCTGATGTAGTTGAGGCCTTGGAGGCATATGACGGCAGTTGGAACGTAGAGGAAACGAAGTGTAATGCGGCGAGAAGTGACGTAAGCGAGGGCAGGGCGAGGGAGGAGGTGAGGACGGAGCCCTCGCGAAAGGTGAGGGGGCTACGAGGAGGACTCGGCGAGGCTCCCGGGGGCGTGGGCGGCGAGGGCGCGCGGAATGGCGCTTTCCGGGGGCGCGCCAACTGAAATAAACAAGCTTACGCGCCCTGCGGTGCCCGAGCCGGGGCGTGGGCGGGGAGGGGGGCCGCGGCGCGTGGAGGTTCAGTGCCGGCACAGGCGAGGATTAGCCCGCTGACGCCGTTGGGCGAGGTCTCTGGAGGTGGCGGGGCGCGGCGGGGCGCGGCGGGGCGCGGCGGAGAAGGGAGGGGCCGGGGACGGGCGGGGCTGACGTGTGACGAGTCGGGCGGGGCCGGGCCGCGGGAAGGCTGCAGTCGGGTGAGGTGAGCCGGAGGCTGCGGGCTGTGATTCGCGCGTTGCCGCCGCCTCCGGGGCGCGTGCCGTGTTGTTGCTGCTGCTGTTACTCGCCCCCACCCAAGGCCGCCCTTTACATCGTTCCCTGATTCTTGTTTGTGGGAGTTGAATTGTAGGAGAGTGAGTTTTCGCACTAATGTGTTTAGGATATGGTATACGGCGGAACGAGAAATACTTCAAAAGAAGTGTAAAATATACGAAAATATGTTGTTTTTTTTTGCGATCATGCAAAATGAGGCACTGTTGCGCAATGATAATAGTGGTTTGTTTTGTAAATCATAAAAAAATAAAGATAAAACAAATAATTGTTTCTAATAGAAGCATGTTATAGGGCCGAAGGCAAAAATGTTCATTTTTCATGAGAAAAATGATTGTTTTTTGCACAACCGTGATAATGCCAAAAACAATCATTTCACATATTTTATTTAAGAATAAGTATTGTTCTAGAATATTATATTTTAATACTTCTTCTTTCTTCTCTCTCTTTCTAGCTTTGTTTATGTTTTGTTCTCTCTTTCATTAGTTCTCACCAATCTTAATTCGTGTTAATGAGTTTGGCTGTGCACACTGTGTCCATAAATGTTAATAGATTCAACGATCCTATTTTCTTAAAATGCGGGATACGAGCTCTAAACATACGGCTATTGTATCGATATTTCCGGGATATTATTAGTAAATATTTGTCGTAGAAATTAGTTTTTTCCTCTAAAGGCTTTTTAAAACTAAATAATTGTTAGGAAGGAAAACACTCTTGTTTAACTTTTCCGTAAATCATGGCAATAAATACATTCTTTGAAAATAATTTTAAATATTATTTTTCGTCACAAGTTGACTGTTTCCTGTTTATTCAGTTTCTTTAGAATCTTTTAAATTCATCTTATGTGTCTTGCTAGGTGCCTTCAAGCCATCGGAAACATCTTCTTATCCACCATTCTAGCCTATTGTCACTTGTCTTTCTCTCTAAGGGTCACTCTAAAGCACTAAAGCTGTAGAAGACCCCTTCTTTCGTTCGGGAAGGCAAAAACTCGTAAAAGGGAGGAAAACCTTCCATTTGAGTGAAAATGCACTTTGACCAACGTCCTGTTGACCATTTGCAGAAGACGAGCTCTTCCAATTCAATTCTTCAGGCAGGAAAAGGTGTCGAGTTCTTTCGACCTGAAAGCTACTGATTCAAAGATATATTTAAAAGGGCGTATCAGAAGCGTACCCATCCATTTGCTTAACCAATCCTTCAACTGTATCTAAAAATCCGCTCTTTAACTTGATAATAATCTACTCGAGGTTTCTTTCTCTAAAACCCCAGTTTATTTGCCGCCATTCCCTCTCACTCATTGGTTCACTTTACCTTTCCTCTCCCTCTCTCTTTCTCTCTCTCGCTTGTTCTCTCAGCCACGTGCATTTACAAGCAAACGTTTAGCTAAAACATTTCATGAGAGACGGTCATAATAGTTAGAATTGCATTAGCAAATATTGTTTCAGTACTCGTGTACTGAAACCACTTCTTTCGTTTTCTGTTTATTGATAGGAAAGTTACACTTTGCGATGTAGAACTTGCGCTACAGAACGCGTCGCGCAAGGTAAAAGAAACGTTTTTTACCGCAAAGTAAAGAAATAACACTCGTAGTTTCCATGAATTCGTGTACCCAACTAATATGTAATAATATACACACTCATGTAATACGGAAGTGTCTTTAGAATACTCATTTCAAAATTCCTAACTGGACTTCTCTCCTTGCCTGCTCCAGAAACCTTTTATTTGTACATATACGAATTCTGTACACGCGTTCTGTACAAGATACGAATATAACTATTTTCTCATTCTAACTTCTTATATTCAGATTAACATGGAAACGTCTCGTATGCTTGTGGTGTGGCAAAATCTTATTTTTCTGAATGTACAATTCTGATCATAAGAAAATATGTATGTGTGCCAATTTCCGGTATATACCCATTTATATTCGTGTTAGGAGTATCACGATGATCATTACTCTTTTCCAAACAATAGTACATCCGAATGCGATGTTTGCGGAGTGAACGACACATAACGTTTGGGTAAATGACGGCTTTAAAAGATACATGGTGTTGTCCAACGAGAAATACCTGCTCGCCGGTCACGGCAATGGCCATCGCCTCCCTGTCCCCACGTCGCGTAATTCCACGTAATTTTATCTAATACAGTAAGAAATCTGGAACTCCAGATTCGAGGCCATTTTCGTCGTGTCCAGCTGGAGCGATTTCCTCCTTTTCCCAACGCTCATCTCTTCACGAGTAGTCTTTTTCGGCGGCGTTTAGCGAACTGGGACCTCTGGCGCTTCAGCTTCGCCAACTATCGGTTTTCATTCTGCTCCGGGAGGCTTCTTGATGGTGGTGGGGGGCGAGAAGGGGAGGAAGGGAATTCCAGAACGAGAAACTGCGGCGCGAAGTTGGCCGAGTTCGCTTTGTTTTTTGTTGTTTTTTTTGTTGTGTTTTTTTCCCTTTTTTCACCCTTCGAGCGTCGGGACCGGCTTCGCCAAGAGGTTGCGGCGGAAGCCTGCCCGTGAGCGGTCTCACCAGGGAAATCCTTCCGGTAGCCGACGGGCCGACCGCGGCGACATATTGCTTGGGGGGAAGGCGCCTGTGAAGGTCCATAACGCGGACGGAGTGAAGTGTGCTGGCGACAGACGGATTCGTTCTCCCAAGTTTTGAAAGAGAGAGCTGCGTGCGATACTGTTCACGCCTTATCACAAGATAATATGTGTTATAATTTTGTTCCAGAGTTTTATCATTATGTATCGTGTCGAATGTACCCTTATGTTATCTATTCGGGTTTCATCTAGCCTCGTTCCACACATCTTATTTAAAGGAGCCTCGTTTCACGTTCCCTTTTCCATCTAGCAGCGTTTCACATACCTTTGTTTAATCTATCCATGTTCACGTAGCCTAGTTTCATCTAGCCTTATGTTTCGTCTAACCTCATTTCACGTAGCCATGTTTCTTCCAGCTTCATTACACTTTTCCTTCTTTCGTCTAGCCTCATTTCTCTTAACTTTGTTTCGTCTAGTCGCATTTCTCTTAACCGTGTTTCGTCTAGCGTCATTTCACCTAACCTAGTTCCGTCTAACCTAATTGCCGTGGCCATGTTTCGTCTAGGCTCATTTCACGAAATCTCAAAGTGTTGATTTTCAGCCGCTCATACTACTAAATATTGGTACGAATGAGTACGAGAGGCGTGTATATCCTTATTTGGTTAAACCTTGTCTTAATTATACTCGTCAAACTATATAATCGTGTCTGACCTAACGTATTTCTGTACACATTAAATGACTCATACTGTATACTCTCGTACATCGATAGAGTAACTGAATATCCAAAATGAATTACTAGTATCTACATCTCCTGATGTACTTGCGGGAACACGATAGTTTCCAAAGAATGTGCCTATGATTTGTAATATTAACTTTTGCGCTTGTTGGAATTTTAATGGGAAGTGATAAAACATCTTAATTTGAGAAATGATGCAATGGTAATGTTATGAAAAAAGACCAGAGTGCGTTTTACATACTGACTAAACCTCAAGCGTTTTTTTTTCATTTCGTGAATGACTCTTTTCCGTAAGTATTTGCGTGTTTAAATCTATTTTAGAACAAGAAACATCTCACTCTTTGAAAGTACTCTGATTTTCACAATGTTACATCAAAGTTCACCAGATACATAATGAGTGGGTAGAGGTTTCGTGGGTTGTCGAATGTATACCTAACAGTGAAATAAAGTTCAAAGCATTCTGTAACTAATCCATTCTAGGTAAGGTAGTAGCACCGCCATGTCAGCGTGATTCAGCAGATATTGTCAATAAGTAGTATCTCAATATGTCGTCGTGGGTGGTGGAAGCGGCTAGAACTGGATCGTATCCGGCCTCACGCATGACATGTTTTGTGGTATGCAAGGGAAGCATTTGCTTTGCAGGGACTCTACACGCAAGAAGTTCGTTGATTAGCTTCAGGGGACTTGCTAGTTGTACACTTAGAAGCGCAAATTTCGGTTCAGGTTTGCAGGGTTGAAAATATCACTAGAAGTGATGTTAATCCACTAAAGCATTTGCAAAGATGCCGTGGCGTTTGTAGAGGTTGGTCTCAATTACTAGGCTTTGGCAGATATTGGCATTCAGAACTAAAATATATCTATATTTATATTCCAGTCATACTTAATTCTTACAACTAAAAAAGAAGACTACAAAGAATATGACATCTCACTATCAGTGCCCTAAACCCCGATTGTTTTCAGGTTCCGGTGAATCCACAAGAAGTTTCGAAGTTTCGTTCGTGGATAGGTTAGGAGCTGAAGGAAACCTGAAGGGTATCCTTCACATTTATATTACGTTTCATTATTGCAACTAAAACATACCTTACCACAAGGCATCTCTAGAAGATATGGGGATTCAGAGGGATACAGCCCCGTGAGGAACGACGAGGTTATATTTATGTGACTAGAGGGTTACAAGAATTTATCATGTTCATCTAACGGTGGTTTTTCACGATGTTTCATTTCATACATTTCATAGCACCTAGATTTAATTTCGTTTGTGCTCTTTCTTTGCTTTTTCGCCTTCAGCTACACAGTAAATTTGGTAGTACAACAGATGATGAGATATTCAGCGTGGAATGATTAGGGAGAATGACCAAGAAATATATTTATCTGCAATTATAGAGAAGCGGAAAGTTTGTGATCTGATGATCTAGTCTTCTTTGGATCAGCCACATCGAATTCTGCCCCAGAAGATGATTTGATCGACATCACCAGACCAAATAGGTATTCATGAGTCTGTCTAGAATTTACTTCAACGACATTATGCTCTGCGACCTTTCCTATCCAAGGCTTGCAGATATCGGTACCACACAGGGTAGCAATGCAATCACAATAATGCGGGCTCCCAGATCTCTACGCGCGTAATATGAAAACATTTCATTTTCAGGAATAGGGAGAATCCATTGATTTTTTTTTATTTATTCAGTCAAAACTGATACTGGTGATATTTACTGATGCTGAGTCACATAGGAAATCAGTTTGGTGTCACTTCAGAATGGATAGACTCATTTGCATAATGATCTCCACATGCAACAACAACAAGAGTCAAGCAAATTGTTTCATCACCTCCCGACGTGTCTATACATTGTTGATTGAGTATTACAGCTTTATTTTGAAATACTTCCCGAAAACAATAGAGCCCTAGAAATAATATCTGTTCAAATTTTCATGTAATATTTTGCAGTCTTTTCTTTCAATTTCTTTCAATGCAATACATTCTTTCTAAATAAACCGCTCCTTTTGACTGTGCTTGACCCAATTTATTTACGTCATTATTTGCATTCCACACATGATTCACTGCCAATTGTATGGGAGACATCAAGTGTGTCCTTAAATATTTTTCCTGAATTTTTCAAAATAATCGTGATACAAAAAAAAATTACACTTACGAGTATCTATTCTCTTTTCCGGGTAACATTTTACCGCAGATAATTCGTGAATGAAAACCTTCAATACCTCCATTGATTGTGCTTGACAACATTATTTTGCAACATTATCTCCATTCCATACGTGATTGATCGTAAACTTGTACTGAAAGCATCCTTTGTTGGGATGTCGTGACCAAGGGGCGGAGGTTTACTGCCTCTTAAAATATCGCAGGCAAGCCTCACGTTCTCAACGAGGTGTCGGCGGCGTCGGCGGCGGCGGCGGCGGCGGCGGCGGCGGCGGCGGCGGCGGTGCCTCGAACCCGTTCTAATTTTCCCTCTAATTTTACTTCTGCCCTTACAAGTGACCTTTTCTCGGCAAACAATTTTATGAACGGCGATTGAAAGAGATCGCGTGGGAAAGCGGAGTGTACGACCGGTTGCCTATATTTAGGATCTGTCCAACGTTTTGGCCTAGAGTGGAGGGTCGATGAGATATCGTTGTCGTCCATACGTCGTACCTTACTAATTATCGAAATACTAATAATTAAATAGTCTATTTCATTAACGAAGCGTGCGTGAGATGTTGTGATACTGCACCTCTTATGACGTATATCGGCCGGTGATAGATTAGACACTTTTGATAATAGGACTTTCAACAGACACCAGGTAATTAACTAGGTTGGAGACAACTTGTGCCCTCGGTAGTTCGTTGATTAGTGTACTTACTTTCCACGGCACAACCTCGTATTCCAGTTCCGGCAGGAACAAAATTGTGCGCTTTCCATACAAATTCCCAGTTACTATTGCTGTGTGACGATGAGAAAGCCCACCCTAAGGTTAACAAGTATATGCGGTGGAGGAATGTCTTCATGTTAACTATACGAACTCATCCTATGGCCGAGAGGCTGGGCCACCGCTGGTCGGCCATGGCCCATATGGGGCTGTCAAGCTAGGAACAGAAGAGACGACAACCTACATCTTAATGGTAATTCTAGCGTCGCTTTAATTCAAAAGCACTAACAGAAAATAAGCCTCGAAATTCAAATAAAAAATGGATAAGTATAAAAATGTTTAAAGTTAGTAATAAAAGATTGAACTATGCCCACGTCACGTATTATGGCATATTATCAGTGATATTGTGGTTTCCAAGATCTTCTTTCTCAACGAGTGGCCATGAAAATAATTGAACGTATCTGCTTTCTGGTAATACGTAATGATACGTTTACATATTGAATTATGTTGTAGGACATCACGTTTTTGGATGTCGGAGTATTGCATGAAATTAACTATACTTTTTGCAGTATGTATATACCATATAATGAGAATATATTAGAGTTCGTGTTACTTTGTGAGCACACTTCCCTTCATCATTAAACCCCTCAATAAGATAAGTGACTTTTAAACATAAATGTTCGTATATTTACTTCAATGGTATTGTGTATACGTTACTCATATTGCTGATGGTAATGAAACTGATGTCAAATTTGAATTATTGTGTTCCTTCTAATAGTTATTTAGTAGTGATTTAAAATTCTCTTAGTGGGGTATGTCTTTATTATCCTACAATTATAAAAAATGGAATCATTATAAAGGTTATGTAAATACCGATGTCTTCTTACCGCATTATCCATTTACGAACTGGTAATCAAATATTTCTTTTATATATACATCCCCCGTACCGTGGTAACATAAATATTCTAATTCTATCGAGTTTGTTTTTGTAACGGAACGAATTTTAATATAAATTTTCACCATACGTATAGGTGTTTATTTTAATAACAACATGAAAACATTTTATCAGACATACTTGTGTATTGTGAGAATATTTGCTTTAGATCTATAGCATTCGTAAGTCCTTAAAAAATTAAATCATTATGACAGAAATCTTCGAACAGAAATTACCGTTTAAGATGGCTCAGGGCAGCAGCATCATTTGTGACCGGAAGGTTCTAAGGTTCGCTTATCGACGGTGGTGGACTTTAGGTAGCAATCTAGGACTAATTCAGTCCCTAGCTGGAGCAGAATCCTAGCGGCGCGCTGATTGGTAGTTTTTCGTATTTCTTCTTCGAGTAGTACCTTTAACAAACTGGCCACAGACAGTGCGCGATCTCTCCTTTCTCGTCCTTGACTCGTCCTTTTCCCGTAAAAACACACACGTACACACTTGTATACATGGACTACGCTCCCACACACGTTGGATGACCATCGGGAGGGTAGACTTGGAGGTGAAAACCCAGTAAACAAACGTGTAGGTTGACGTAGGGTCTTACGTCCAAGCTACGGAGGAACTCCGCCACTTGAAGACAAGTGCACCTGACAAATACTGTTTTAATTTTGGCGAGAACTGTATATGGTAAGAATTGTTTTTGCATACCAGCACTATAAACGATCTTTTCTGTTGCAAGAAATATTTCATAATCGGGCACTGCACGGAACAAATGATGACGTAATATCATTTTGCGGCACGAACGATGCGTCATTACATATTCCGCCAATAGCAGCGAGAGAATCGTCGGCAGGAAGCTGTAGACGGAAAAGCCAACCACAGTTTTCTCGCAAAGATGTCAAACGCCCGAGATGGCACAAGAATGTTGTTTCGCAAAATTATGTTTCATTCTCTCAAAAATTTAAAAGAGTGTTCTAAAGAATTTACAAGAGAGTTCCAAAACGTGTGTTCATGCAATAATGCTTAACATTATGAACTGTGTAAACTACTATTAATACATAGAATTAATTTACAAAACAATATTGACTTTGGGAGGATTTTAGATCCCCCTCCATTGGATCAGCAACAGACATACGGATCTAATGATCAGAGCAGTTTTATGCTCCCGGAAATAAAAAAAAATATGCTCCCGGAAATAACAATCGCTATACTGAACAGAATTCAAGCTGATTAAATAAAAAACTGTTGATGGTTATCGACCTTTATTGTTTTACTAGTTAATTAAAATTCTTCCCAAACTCCTCCCCACAAACCAAACTGAGATTTTCGCACTCAAAAGCAATCGCATGTGGATCGCGCAGGCATTAACTCAGAGATACGTTCTTGTGCATCGCGCAAACTCCTCCCACAAAAGCAATCGCGCAAGTCTAGATTGGGGCGAGCGCCGCACGGGGTTCTGTTCTCATTGATTTGCTGAGTGATTCGAAAAGTTCGGCAGCTGGTTTTGTTTATACTTCTGCCCTACGCGTTGTCTCTTATGTGCTTTGAGAAAATATTTTCATTAGGGAACTCGAATTCTGCAAATTCTGGAGATAATCGAGATTCTGAAAAGTGAAACATCCCTGTTTATCCTGCAAATTCTTGGAACCATTTGACATTTTGATTTCACCAAACTCTCAGCTTTTATAGTTGCCACATGTATACGACTTTACTGTAATTATAACAATAATTACAATAACAACAACAATAATAACAATAATAATAGTAATAATAATAGTAATAATATAATACAAAAATTAATAAAATTGATCATAGTGTCTCAGCTTGTCCAATTCTAGTAAAGACTGAATACTTGAAAAGACAGGGTGTGTAGTTACCTCCACTGGCAGATCTGTATGATCTCGAAATTCTAAATTCGCCCTCGCCCTCGAAGTTCAAAATACGTGCCCCAAGTGGCACGAACACTCACTAAAACCGGTGACGTCTGTTGGACTGTGTATAATATTGTACGACCAACAAATTCAAGCTGATCGCACGATAGCGGCAAACAAATCGGATATTGTTATCCGGGATTTGGAGAAAAAATCGTGCCTACTCTCTGACATTGCTGTGTCATGCGATCAAAACGTCGTAACGAAGGAGGGAGAGAAATGTCTTAAATACAAGTTTGCAAATCAAGATCAATCGAATGTGGGGCTTAAAATCACAGGTTGTACCGATAGTTATCGGAACTCTGGAATTTGTTGTTGGTACTTGGCTAAAATGCCAGGTAATTCAAAGTAGTGGGAAGTACATGGAATTGCTTTATTTGGAACAGCCCACATTGTGCGCAATGTATTGCAGAGGCACTGATAGTCCCTAGGAGGGTATGGTAGGTGAATGGCTCCGGAATCGAAATTGTGAAGATAAAGATAAGGGATTGACAAAATTTTGCATACGGTCCGTTGTATAGGATGTTGCTTCAGAATTTGCTTGGAAATGATAAAGAATACGGCAGTAAATAAATGAAATAAATAACACATGTAAATAAATGAATTAAATTACTACAAACTTGCAGATGTCCAACTCATGAAGGAAACTGCTGTCACCAGGCCTCTTTTATTGACAGATCATTTATTGGATTTTGGCGTGTCAATTACTATGGTCATTATTCCAGTATGTGTCGTGTATGTTATCACAAGAGGTGGCAATATTCCTTCCCGTTTTGAATGTGAAATCTGACCTCATCCTACTTGTCGTCTTACGGGGTTTTCCTCTCCAGGAATCTCTGCCAGCGGGGAACCGCCCCAGTAAGGTATAGCCCAATGCGGATTAATCTTTATATTGGGTCCCATCTCTTACGACCTGCCGGGTGGGAGGGGGCATAGAAAATAAATAATATTTTACCAAACTTGACTTGCTGGGGGATGGGTCTAAACCTGTACACTTTTTATTGTTTTATTGTAGTATGTTACACTTGAGTGGACCTTCGTAATATTAGTGATACCGTTACAAAACCGTGGTTAATTTTGAAACATTTCAGCATGCCAAACTGTGATTCTGTTATTCGAGTACCACTCACAGTAAATGCCGATAGCCTTTATTATGTGACTCTCGTGGCTAGTTAATAATTTAAGGAATATTGTTGAAAAGAAGTTACATATAGAAAGGAGAAAATTAAAATGATTTGGTGTTTTTGATGAGCTCGCAAATGTTTTTGATGAGCTCGCATTTATTAGTTGTTTAAATGCACTAGTACTTCACGTTTTACATGTCGCAACCATGTAAATTTGTTCACAGCTCAACAGGGGTAGGTAGCAATTTTAAGTAGTAATTTTTAACGAAATAATTCGTTACAATATTATCAAGATGTTCGTGAACTCGTGTTAGATTCGAGATTTACTAACTGAAGCTCTGAAATACCGCTTCAAATACTTGACTAGGGTAGTGCTGAATGAGGTGTGATTGAGAGATGGTCGTTATGCATTCGCGAATGCGAAAGTAACTCCTCCATCCTTCTACTACGAGACCGGGAGATCCATGGTTAGTATTGCACTCTCCCTCCGAAGAAATGCTGAGAGAAATGCAAATGGCTGAGCGCCAATAGAACTCGCGTGATGCGTTGGACATTGCAGCACGCGACTGCAAGGCTGTCGGGGCTCACGTTAGTTCCCCCTTGGAAGTTCGCCTCTTCCATCCACCCAGACCACAGTTTTCTCTATTGATCACCATCCAAGACTGCCCGGAGTGCGCTATAATTGCGTCTTGTACTCTCATTTTCTCCCCTCTTAACGTTTCGCTTAATCGCTACATCGGTTTTATGTATTCATTAACTTTCGCTTTTTTTCTTAAAATATAAAATTTGAAATTGTCAGCTATGTTAATATTCACATATTGGAGCAGTATTGACTTATGTTGAGATATAAGAAGCAGTAGACTAGTTGTTCATTAAAAACAAGTAAAGATTTAATGAAAAATTGGATTAACCTGAATTACTATTGTTACTATTATTATTATTATTATTATTATTATTATTATTATTATTATTATTATTATTATTATTATTACTATTATTATTAGTTGTTATTGTTATTATTACTTATTACATAAGTACATTAATATGTAAATAAGAACTAACATGTTCAAATCGACCCCAAAATTCAAAATTTTGAATTTCAAGAGTTCCTCAGATAAATAATATGTGTATAGGGCATGAGATATTGTCTTTTGAAATAGTAACAACAATGCATAGAGACAAAACTCCCTAAGATGATGAAATGCTATTTTGATTTTGAATTTTATATTTCACGTTTCTCTTTCTAATTTTTAATTCCGTTCTAATTTACAAATAGTACGGCTTTCACGACAATTTTCGTTTTTTTGCACAAAGACAAATGGGAACATTATCTCTTTGTAGATAGCGATGTATCACTTAATAATGTTTCGTTGAATCTACGGAAATAAATGCAATAATCACTAACGTATAGTATGAGAACATTGTCATTAATATATAAATTAAGTGAATTAAAATTAGAAAACATTGTATAAATTCCATTTACCAAAATATTAAATAGTATCTGCAGGCCAAATCGTGGCCGTGAGATGTATTTTCTTCTAAGTTAAAAAAAGGGCAGTACCTATTGAAACAAGAGTTCCCTGATTTTAATAAAATAGCATTAGTTTCACCTTTCTCATCCTCTCTCTAACAGCATTCCTTTCGCATAACAGTCCCTTTCTCTAATTTACCCCAACCCTTGTCGTCTACAACGCCGCCTCTCTAGAGATAGCGGACAGATCGGCAACTAATTGCCGTCGTGCCCCGCTCCCCCCTCCCGCCACCACTCCCCTCCCCACATACCCGTCCGCACCTCCCTCCGATCTCATTCCGCGGCGCGCACGCACCATTGCCCGCACCATCGCCCGCAACTTGGTGCGTCGGAAACTCCGCTTCCACTCGCGCCACCCCATTACGCGAAGCGGAGCGCCGCGCTCACCTGGACGCGAGTTTAGCTCCTCGCACGAATTCCACCGCGCCGCGCCACGCCGCGCCACTCTTAGGCTCGTAACTCTCGGGCCTGTGATCCGCACCGCCCAGCCCGGGCGAGCCCCTCGTGCACGCGCCGACCCGCGCGGGCGCCATCCTCCTCTCTGCCTGTCCCCGCCCGGCTCTCCCTCGCTGGTCTCCCCGAACCGCCCCTTTCCTCCCCGCCACCGCCGACGGCCGCCACTGCCGTCCACTACCCCTCCGCCCACTCCGTCTCTCCATGTCGCCCTCACCGTCTCCGCCGGCGTCGTCTTTCCCCATGTCCCCGCCCTCCCTCCGGTCGTCCAGACCGCCTCCGGTCGTCCAGACCGCCAGCGTAATGGATGCCTCCCCGCCACTCCGTCGCCTCCCCCAATGCCTCTGGTGGCTCTAATCGCCCCCCGCCTCTCTAACTCTCATCATCCTGTCCCCGCACATCCCCCATCCCCGCCATCTCTGCCGCCGACTCCCCGTCCCCGCTGATTCGTCACCACTCGTCCGCCCCCCGCCGCCCCGTGCGCCGTCTCCCGTCGCGGAGGGCGGCCGCAACCGCGGAATCCAATCGACCCCGGAAATGGATATGTGAAATCCGCCAGGAATCCGGGGCTACTAATTGTCGGCCTCCTGCTCGGCGCTTGTGCAAACTGCAGAGGGAGCGCGCCGCGCGGGCAGGCCGACAAGGGCCTCTGATCGACGGAGGCGGCGTGGGAGGCGGCGGGGGAAGAGACGCGGTGCGTCGGCGGAGGGGGGCGGAGGACTAGCAGGGCGGGGCGAAGCACGTTGAGGGAGAGGTGTCGAGAGTTCGGAGAGGTGTGGAGACTACGGAGAACTGCAGAATGTAAAGGAAGGTGTGAAAAGGTCGAGGAAGAGCAAAAAGTACGGGGAGGTATAAAAGAGGAGGAGTAAAATTTACAAGTGTAAAAAGTAGGGGAGGTGTAAAAATCATGTGGAGTTGTCAAAAGTATGGGGAAGCGTAAAAAGGAGGAGGAGTAAGAGGTACGGAGGAGGTGTAAGAGGTACGGAGGAGGTGTAAGAGGTACGGAGGAGGTGTAAGAGGTACGAAAGGCGTAAAGAGTACGGAGAGCTGTAAAATTATGAGGAGGTCTAAAAAATACAGGATGGTGCAGAAAGTACAAGGAGGTCCAGATAGGCAAGGATGAAAATCCGCGGTGCGGGAGGCCTTGGTTGTAGTGAGGAGGAGGCAGCGTGAAGGGAGTGTGGTGAAGAGCAGGTTAGTGTGAGAGCGGGGTGGGACAATGTACGGTGTCGGAGGGGGACGGAGCGGGGTGCGGTGTGGCGGCGAGGTATGCGGCCTCGTGGGACACAGCGAGGGAAAAAGTGAGTGAGGAGGAGGCGCGTTGGACGATGTGGAGTAGGGCAGGAAGGGAAAGTAAGGTGAGGCGGGGTGGGCCGAAGAACGATGGAGTGGCGTGCAGGCGTTGGAGGGGTGGCGTGCAGTTCGAGTGGAGGCCTCTACAGAGGCGAGGCTGTCCCCAACGGGTGCCCGGACCGCAGACGAATTAAATGAAGCCAAGCGGAGACCGCTTCACATACGCTACAGTTGCGGCCCCTCAGGCTGATCTGCTCCGGTCGAATTCACAACTAGGGAAGCAGCAAGTACCATGTGTAAACGTCGATTTCTGGGAAATGTGTTTTCTGTGAAGCAATTTGCTTTTGCAACACAGTATACTTTTGTTGGACGAGTGGCATTTTTCCAGTTTTGAAATTTTGTAACAGACATTCATTTAACTGCCTTACAATGTAAGTAGCTACCGTACATTAGGAAGTAAATGACAACTTTTTAAGATAATATTTAATCCAATGCTGACAAATGGAATGGAGACAGCGGCAAAATAGTGTCTTTGCAACTAACTGAAATCCCAATTCTCCGAAACGAGAAGAGAAAGATTCAAGATACATCAAAACATGTTGACCGGTGTACATAGCAACACATGCATAACTCTGTATGTATATATATATATATATATATATATATATATATATATATATGTGTATATATATACATATATATATATATATATATATATATATATATATATATATATATATATGTGTATATATATACATATATATATATATATATATATATATATATATAAATATACATGTACCCACTCTAAATACCGTTTCTTCGGTAAAGATGCTTTCTTATATTGGAAACTAACTTTATTTTGCTAAGCCATTGAATTTCTTTTCCGATACAGCCTATGAGGGAAAGCAACATAACATAGCAAGACATGTTTGAGAATCACGGAACAATCACGTCACGAGATCAAATAATAGCACTTTAAACATATCCGAAGACTGACTAGTCAACCAGCAAAATGCTGCCAGCAAAACACTCATATGCATACTTGTTAAAAGTTCATGCTTGACTAAGAACTTGTATTTCTACAGAGATGAAAACAAAGAAAAATAAAGAGAAGCGATTTCTTTTGGTCCTTCAATAATGTTTGTACTAGTCTAGTACTAGATTCTAAATGAAGTCTTAATTCATACTCATCTGTGAGAAACAAAACTTATCTTCCACGAATTTGTAATGGTAGCTACGTATAGAATATAGTTAAAAATACCGCATTGAATAAACTATCTGTGTGGGCTTTTCACGACTTGTATTACAGGCACATGTATGGAATATTCTTTCTCATACAATCTCGGTGCATTCAGTTATAAAGATGGGTTCAGCAGAATACTGCGTGGGTGGCAGATTGGGCCACCCCTAATCGCGATGTCATTGTGTGAAGCGTCATTCGTGTTCCTTTTCTCTCGACTGCTTGTTTTCGCCGTGAAAAATATGAAGATATTTGGGAGAAGTTTAGCCTTGGCACTAAGTAGGAGGAAACTTGTCATTTTTAACCGTCACTTTTGAATGGTAGAAATGGAGACTTTTTTCTTAGTGAAAAAGGTGCTGCCAGGTGTGTGTCAGGAATGAAGAAGGCGTTTAAACTCGGAGAAAGGATGTCTGTGGCAGTTTCTGTTAACCACCTTCAGAATAAAAAAATGCTAACTTTTTTCACGTTGCCTCTGGTCTCGTAAACGCTTCTGTTGGGGCGGGTTTTGTCTGAGCTGTTACTTGAAAACGTTTAGTTCCTTTTAATCGTAGTTTTGTTTTTTAAGTACTGTGATATGAGGAGAGTGTCTAGGGATTCCGGAGCTCAAGAAAACATTCGCAGATTGTGTTACCACTCCATACGTCACACAGAGTTTTTACTGTCTCTTATCATGAAATAAATAAAGAAAAATATATGGATAGTGGTAGGCCCTGAAATATTTTTAGGGAGGCAGCCTTTAAGTATTTCACGTAAAAACTGTGTTTTGCAACTTCCTTTAATCTTCTAAATATAATAAAGATGTTTCCAGATTTGTTTTAATTCGAATAAAACACAGCAATAGGACGAGGTTGATACAAATAATTTTATGTATTTATTTGGGTGAAATCTACATTTTCTCTTGATTATTAAAACACAGCCACTACTTTTTTCTTAACTATAAAAACAATATTTATAGCAAAATGACGTACAGTTAAAATATTTATATCTTCATGTCCATCATTTGTTATTAACTAATGGTAACTAATCTCAGCGTGTAGCATGCACAACACTGAAACTCATCAGTTTAAAACATTAGTATTATTAAGGACTCCAGTAGCCTACTCTTTTGCTTCCATTTTCTTGTCTCGTTATTTAATTGGGCAAATATTAAATAACATAAATTCTATATTATATTCAATATAATGTTTCCTTTTCTGAAATGTAACAAAACAATTTTAATTGAATGACATTTTAAAAGATAGCCCTAGTATTTTTTTGTAAATTTTACCGAGGTTTAAAATGTATTACTCAAAACTTGAACATAGATATACAACTAAGAAACGCAGTGTATATACTAAGAAACTTTGCTGGACGGCTTCCGCGCTGAAAGCAATCCTTCTCACACGACATCACACTCTCTTCCTTTTAATTCAGTGTCACTTTCAGATTACATTATAGAACTCTCGTTGCTAGAGATCGGTCAATCGGCTGTGCTTTAGCAACTAGAAATAAATTGAAGTTATAACTGTGAACATATAAACGTCAAGCAGAAGTGAATCATTGATCCTTATGTTGTTAAAAATCGTTGCTAGTAGACTTAACCTGAAACCGTGGTTCAATCACCTGAAGCAAAAACCAAGAAAGCATAATTCCCTAAAGAAACTTTCTATGAAAATGCCTAAATCAGAGGAATGAAACAATCATAACCCAAAAAAATAATTTCGCAAAACGTACATGTGTTACGAAAAATTGCACAATATATTGCACAACTATAGATTCTTGTGCTGTTAAAATCTTTGCTAAATTCCTTCTTCTCTTAAAGCCGTCATTCTCATACGATTTCTCACTCAGATCATTTTAACTATAAGAGACACACGCAAATAACGTTTCTGAAGTATCATTTTATTCCATTAACCTATTCGTGCCGGTTCAAGTAAAAGGGAGGGGAAAAAAACAAACTCCAATTTCGATGGAAATGCCTGGAGATTGCGTGCAGGAAACATCTCTGTGCTTTTGGAAGCCGAGATTCCGCAACTGCAGAAGAGGGGCAAGAGCCCACAGCAGCGTGAAGAGCCAATAAAGCTCTTGCTGAGGCGCTGTAGTATTCGGTTTGCAGAGAGCGAACTCCTGCTGCGCCCCACCACCCCGCATCGCCCGGCATCGCCTCCCGCATCGTCCGCATCGCCTCTTATCACCCTGCATCACCCTGCATCACCCCGCATCACCCCGCATCATCCTGCATCTCTCCGCATCTCAACACTACTCCACGCATATCCATCCATATCCAAGCATCTCTCCGAATCGCATGGCTACGCCCTCTCCCCAACAGCCCGCATCACTCCGCATCGTCTCGTATCGCTCCGCATGGTCTCGCATCACCCCTCATCGCCCCCTCATCGCCTCGCCTCGCCTCGCCTCGCCTCGCCTCGCCATGCCTCGCCCCGTATCGCCCCGCATAGCCACACAATCATCCCGCATAATCCCGCATAATCCCGCATCGCCCCACATCGCCCCACATAGCCCCTCCTCGCCACGCCTCGCTCCGCCTCGCCCCGCATTTAACCGCATTGCCCCACATCGCCCCGCATCGTCCCACATCGCCCCGCATCGCCCCGCATCGCCCCGCATCGCCCCGCATCGCCCCGCATCGCCCCGCATCGCCCCGCATCGCCCCGCATCGCCCCGCATCGCCCCGCATCGCCCCGCATCGCCCCGCATCGCCCCGCATCGCCCCGCATCGCCCCGCATCGCCCCGCATCGCCCCGCATCGCCCCGCATCGCCCCGCATCGCCCCGCATCGTCCCGCATCGTCCCGCATCGCCCCACATCGCCTCACATCGCCCCGCGTCGCACCGCATTACCCCACCCGATAACCAGTCGCCTTGCCCCGCCTCTCCCCGCCCTCCGCCGCTTCGCTTTGCTCCACCCCTCTCTGCCTCCCTTCGGTCCAGCCCGCCCCTCCTCACCTTGCATCGCATCGGTTCGCCTCTCCGGCAGAGAGAAATGGCAACGAAACAGGGCGCTTCTCCCGCCGACTTTTCTCATCTCCCGCGCACTCGTCCGACCGCGTCCGTTTCCCGTAGGCAGCGCAGCTCTTGCGGAGATGCCAATTGCTTTTGTTTCAGCTCTTTGCGTTATCAACGGGCCGGGTTTCGGAAACGGGGCATTGCGATTGGAGGAAAACGGTACTAGGGAAGGAAGAAATTGAAAGAGAAAGGTTCGTCCGTGTGGATGCAGATTAATTAATTCAGTTGCAAAATGTGCGTTGGACGTAAACACTTCGACAAATTTTATACGAGTCATTACACTACATGTGATAGTTCATTAGTGCGTTTCCTCTGTGGCACCGTCTGGAGCGTGGAAGATCCTAGGGTTCTAGTCCCGGCGCTGGCGGAATATCGACTATAGCTACATATCTAGGTCTAATTCAACTAGTCTGATTGATAATTCTAGCAGTCAGCTGCCAGTACTCCATGTTTTTTTTCGATCAATACTGGGCGGGTGTCGAAGCAACCTAAGAAACACGTGGGCTGCCCACCCTTCCCGCTTCCCTGCACCCCTCTCTCCTTTTGCCCTCACACTTTTGCACCTCACTGCTTTTGACCTCACAATAAGCTAACTGATATTTTGTATATAATCGAAGGATAATTAAATTGATTCGTCTGTAGTAAATGATATTCAATTCAATAAGCAATCTAAGGAAAATGATGAAAAAAGGAATAAATCAATTGTAATGTAGTCGTTAACGACGTTTAGATTTCATGTAGAACGGAATAAATTTTAAATTAAATCGTTTTGAAATAATTGGGCCGAATTTACACGTATGTGGTTGCAGGGAATGCGACAACAAGAAGAATCGTGGAATTCACGAAAATGATTTCAAAATGTAATGTAACATTTGTAGTACCTTTACTTTGTAATGTTATATTTAGATATTCCGATGATGATCATGACGGATTAAACTCGCAAAACGTTGAATACAATCCAGAGCAGTAAGTAAAAAAAACCTTCATACTGTAATTATATAGACTGTCTCATTTTAAATGGAACCTTCATATACTTTATAAATTTGTCAATCGTAAATCAACACAATTACTAGTGTTTCGGTGATACTCACATGTGACTCAAAATTACTCGTGTTCTCTTAATGTTTTGAAGAAGTTGTACATGTAATGAATTTATGACTTATTTTGAGGAAAATATTTGCATTAACAAATATATATTAATAAAAATAGAATAATGTTGTAAAATAGCATGAAAAATCTTTCAAAAGTATGCCTTTTACAAAATTCCAGATATTTTAATGGAAAACGGACATACGTCAGATTATTTAACAAAATAATTCAATATGTTTGCAAACAAAAAAATAGAAAATTAATTTCGTGTTGTTTGTGAGAAAATATGGTTGAATTTTTTAAATTAAATTGACATTATTTCTCTAAACATCTAGGAAAAAACTATTTTGTGTAATGTAGTGATAGGAGGTGATTGAATTTTTATTTTATATTTTTTTAAATAGATTAGATTGTACTGCAAGTATCAAGAATGTACATTTTTACGAGCGTATTCCGCTGTTCTGCAATTTTTTAAGATAATTTTGAATATATGCACTTCTTGAAAACTAGTCCGAAAAACTGAAAGCGTTTAGTCAGCGCCATCATCGAGAATTTACTGGAATATCCATTTTCTTGGATATAATCTGTACTATCGGTGTTTCCGTGTACATCAACTGCTAGGATCATTAGTCCCGGTAGTGCAGTAAATGTTTTATCACGGGTGGCGGTGATTCCTTCCTCACAGTGACATCGATCCGACACCGGCGAACGGTGAATTTCCTTCTCCAGGTATCTCCCCAGCCTATTTTTCCGACTTATGTGATGGTGAAGTGTTTGAAAATGTGTATGGATGTGTGCGTATGTGCGTGCGTGCGTCCGAGTGTGTCTGTCCGGGGAGAGGATACAAGGAAGTGAGAGGGAAGTTCGTGCTCGGTTCGTAGTCTTTTCGTTAGGGTACAGCTCCGCCATTTGCGTGGTATTGATCGGAGAAACCACGGAAACTACCAAGTAGAACAGCCTAGAGTTCTCCTCTAGACAGCGACTGAATTCGACCCAGCTATAAAGGGGATGTTGAAAATCCACCACTATCGGGAGTGTAATCCAGGGCCTCCCGGTCAGAAACGCTACAGAGCTACTGTGTGTATTTGCAGCGCTCATCTTATTCACTGGCGGTCACAGAGAGACAGACGTTTTCAAAAGAAAAAAAACTTTTTCGGTATCGAGGACGCCTAATAATATGGATTCTGTTTACGTTTAGAAAAAATATGTATGGCAGCAAACTCGAATTTTCCTGTGTCAGATACCTGCAAAATTTGTTTTACTGACCAAAATCTGTACTTTTTCCTGCTGCTTTACATAACTTTCTCTATTCGGAGTTTGCAAGAAAATAATGGTTAACATATAAGACGTAGTTTTGAATGTCTGCTATTAGCATGGGAAGGAATCTAAATAAATTATCATTAATGAAAATGACACTGGTACACAAAATGGAAATAAATCATATACAGTCGCGGAGGAAGAGAGTTTCACGACGCGAGTTAAATAACCACCAACCCAGCGAAATTGTGGAGCGTCTTTATTGAATTCTGGAATGCTTCGAAAACTACTCCGTGGCGGAAAGAGTGGCGGTTAAAAGTAAGGAATTCTCTTGTTTGAAAAGCGGCTCCCAAACATTGAATTCTTGCAATATTGCCGCAACGATGAACTAAGGAATGTGGAAGTTCGTAGCTCGGAAATTGATAGGGAGGATGACGGGGGCCTGCGAGACACGAGAGAATGCCCTGAATGTTACCAGAAATAGTTTGACGATGCAGTTTTCGTAGAGCCTTGCTATTTCAATTCGGAATTATCTCGAGTTCAGGTCGCAAAGCAAATTCTTTACATCGCCATCGCGTCGGCTTTTAATATTCCTTCAACTGGGCTATCGCAAAACAAAATATATATGTAAGGATATATATGTAAGGAAAAATATGTATGTAGGAATCACATTGAATTATCAGCCTTTAATCTTGTATTCAGCAATATTTATTACAATTTTTTAATCTAAATGAAATAACTCACCAGCTTCTTGAACATTTTCCTCCCTAAACGTATTCTTTACAAAAGAAAGTTGAAATACCAGGTATGAATAACAGATATGAAACAGTATTAATTTATATTTGCATGTGGAATGAAAGTAAAATTGCCGTATTCTTAATTTGGGAGAGCTACTATTAGACTCACAAAAACCCCATATCTCTTGCGACAATGCAATTCTCTGTGGTGAGGCGGATAACCACTGGAGCTTCCGCCATTACCGTGTACCCCGTAGGCCGGTGACCTGGGCGGAAGAGGGGGCGTGGCTGGGGCGGGGCGGGGCGGGCGGGAGGCGGCTGTCGTCGCGTGACCCCGGACGGCGCTCCTGGCGGCCTGCGGGCGCTAATGAGCCATCGGCGGCCCACGCGGATGCACCTGGGCCACGCCGCACGCCCACCGCGGACTCTGTGGATGTTCCACTGCCTCCCTGCCGCCGCCATGATACCTGCCGCGCCTCCGCCCCACCACCGCACGGCCACAGCAGTCTTACCCCCGCTGCCCTGCCTCTGCCCCGCATACTCCGCCACCGACATGCCACGTCCCGCCTCTTCCTCGCCCCTGCCCGCCACCCCGTCCTCCGCCCTGCCTCCCCCGCTTCCTCCCGCCTCCCCCACCTCCGCCTCGCCTCCACCCCACCTCCGCCTCGCCTCCACCCCACTTCCGCCTCGCCTCCACCCCACCTCCGCCTCGCCTCCGCTCGCCTCCGCCCCTCCTCCGCCCCTCCTCCGCCCCTCCTCCGCCCCGCCTCCGCCCCGCCTCCGCCCCGCCTCCGCCCCGCCTCCGTCCCGCCTCCGCCCCGCCTCCGCCCCGCCTCCGCCCCGCCTCCGCCCCGCCTCCGCCCCGCCTCCGCCCCGCCTCCGCCCCACCTCCGCCCCGCCTTCGCCCCGCCTCCCCGTGCCACAACCCCGCCTCCGCCCCGCTTCCGCCCCGCCTCTACACTGCCTTCGCCACGCCTACGTCCCGACTCCTCCCACCCTCGTAATGTCTCCTACATCTGCACTTCCCCGCCTCCCCCATCTTATCATAGCCACCGCCCGACCTCCGCACTAATTTCTCATTGCTTCCGCCTCGCCTCCGCCTCGCCTCCGCCTCGCCTCCGCCTCGCCTCCGCCTCGCCTCCGCCTCGCCTCCGCCTCGCCTCCGCCTCGCCTCCGCCTCGCCTCCGCCTCGCCTCCGCCTCGCCTCCGCCTCGCCTCCGCCTCGCCTCCGCCTCGCCTCCGCCTCGCCTCCGCCTCGCCTCCGCCTCGCCGCCGCCTCGCCCTCGCCTCGCCTCGCCTCGCCTCGCCTCGTCTCCGCCTCCGCCTCGTCTCCGCCTCCGCCTCGCCTCCGCCTCGCCTCCGCCTCGCCTCCGCCTCGCCTCCTCCTCGCCTCCGCCTCGCCTCCGCCTCGCCTCCGCCTCGCCTCCGCCTCGCCTCCGCCTCGCCTCCGCCTCGCCTCCGCCTCGCCTCCGCCTCGCTTCCACCTCGCTTCCGCCTCGCCTCCGCCTCGCCTCCGCCTCGCCTCCGCCTCGCCTCCGCCTCGCCTCCGCCTCGCCTCCGCCTCGCCTCCGCCTCGCCTCCGCCTCGCCTCCGCCTCGCCTCCGCCTCGCCTCCGCCTCGCCTCCGCCTCGCCTCCGCCTCGCCTCCGCCTCGCCTCCGCCTCGCCTCCGCCTCGCCTCCGCCTCGCCTCCGCCTCGCCTCCGCCTCGCCTCCGCCTCGCCTCCGCCTCGCCTCCGCCTCGCCTCCGCCTCGCCTCCGCCTCGCCTCCGCCTCGCCTCCGCCTAGTCTCACCTCTGCGCCGCCTTTGCCCCACCTCCTTCTCGCCTCCCCTCTACATTCGCACGGCCTCCTACGTTTCCGTCGCCCCGCTCCGCCTCTTCACAGAACAGCCTCCGCCCCGCTTTCTGCCCGACTTTGCCCCATCTCCATCCCATTCCACACCCTACTCCACTTCATCTTACCCGCCTCTTTCCCTCCTCCGACCAGCCTCCGCTACACCTCCATCACGCCTCCGCCCAACTCCTCCACGCCGCCTCCACCACGCCTCCGCGCCTCTCGCGCTTGCCTGCAGTCTGACGCGCCCCCACGCTCCTCCCGCCCTCTCCTTGCCCTTCCTCACGCAACCCGCTCCGACCTACATTTACCCCTTCTTGCGCCCGCCTTGCCCCACCCCCACTTCCATTCCATCGCATTCTCCTTGCTTCGTTGTGCCCCGCGGCCCCCACAGCCCCCCTTGGTGCCGGAAGGGTTGCGCTAATTAATATTGATTACATTAGTGTACAATATCTTAACCAATAATACAAGGCAAAATATAGTACGTTTAAACAATATACTAGTATTGTTTACTAAAATTGTAGACTAGTATACAATTTTCAAGTATACGAGTATGTATAATATTTTATAGAATTTGCATTATTGTCTACACACTGTAGGCGGTGCATTGTGCATTGTACATATTAATATTATCTACGAGCTTACATCAGCGCGGTGAAGCGAGATAAATACATTCGAGCGAGGAGACATCCGACGCACATAATACCACTTCGTGAGACACACAACGCTGCTCATACACAGCAAAAACTTTATTCCCCATAAATTAGTTCCTGGGTCAATTCAAATAACACCATTATATAAATACACCCCAACTACATTTTCAAAAATTATAAATTAATTCAATCCCAATTTTTAATTATTTTGCGATTCAACCAATCTTAGGGGGCATTCCACCAACAATTCTTTAGGCATAAACATCCAGCAAGCCACTCGCGAGCCTAGTGGGACGGCGGTGAGTGACTCCGGGAGTAAGGCATTTTAATATAAAATATGTAATAGACTCGTGGTTGTGAGATGGGTGAGGAGCAGTGATAGCGGCAAACTGAAAAATGAAATCCCTCAAAACCTCCACCTTGCACTTTTTTATCTCTGTCCCGGGGCGCCGAAGCGCAACGTGTCGCAACGGGCAATGACACAGGCAGAGACGGCTTGCCCATTGAGTGCTTAGTTTTGAATGTGGTGAGCAACAGCTTCCTCACTTTCCATCCATATCCGCACGGGGGTTCTGCCCAGCCGAACGCGGCACGAAATGTCCCAAAAACAGGCGATTTTGGCTCTGTTCCGCGAAGAAGATTGGGTGATATATGTACATTTTTGGGCACGATGGAGTATGCGGTGTTGTTCGTCCAGTGCGGGAGTAACGTTGTTTACCATTCTACCCGAGGTAGCGGTACTCGATGTCACGAGGTACCCGATCACTGGCACCGAACTGCGTGGTGTCTAACGGTCATATACACGAGAAAGCGTGTCTTTTCAAGCTTTCCTCGCGACAGTTGTAATTCTGTCATCCTGCTAATCCTATTGGAGGAACCACGCAGATGGTAGCGCCCGATTTCAAGTCTGTCGCCATCACTGCCATTCATATTGGGCAAACCGTGCACCTGGTAACAACGGCCATGGCAAGCCAGGCTTGACAAACCGCGCTAGCTGGTGTATGCCAGCCCCCTCCGTAACGCCTGGCGCAAGCGAGAGACCCTCTTCAGTGGCACGTAATCCCGGCGTCCGGCCGCGTCCCCGTGTCCGTCGCTGCCTGTTCCCGCTCCCGCTCCCGCGTCGGCGCTGCGTCCTCGGGGAGCAATCACGCGGAACGGCGGGCCGGGCGGCGGGCCCGGTGGGTGGGCGAGCGCATCCCGCTGGGTGCACAGCGGAGCAAAGCGGAGCAGAGCAGAGCGGAGCGGAGTGGGGCGCAGCGGAGCAGGGCGGCGCCCACGGTGGCCTCTGAAAGCCTCCGCCGGCCACGCGGCCTCGCTTTTTACGCCGTTCGCTTTCTCTTCCCAGGAAGCGGCCGCATGCGGCTCGGTCAACTATTGTCCTACGGGGCCGGTGGTGGTGTCCTCTCCGCGTTGGCCGGCTGCGCGAGCTCAGGGCAACTGGTTGTTACTCTGACCGGGAAGTCGTGGGGTTGGAGTACCATAGGTGGCGGGTTTTCGCTAATTGCTACATGGCTGGATCAAATACAGTCGTTGTGCGAGGGAGAATTCTTGCGGCCAGCTACACTGGTTGATAGTTTTCCGTGTTTTTGTCGTTCAATACCAGGCGAATGCCGGAGGAAAACGTAAACAAATGAGCCACTACACTACCACACATTTTGGGACTCCAGTGGGGAGTCTAGAGTAGGGCACTTTACAGCTCCAAGACAACTGCATAAGAGAATCCCCGCAAGTCAGCGTGCAGGTCGGCGCCGCATTTCACGTGCTAGTGAGGAAGCGACACACCTACCTTTTCGGATGTAGCAAGCACTACACCCAACACGTGGAACCATCGTTCGCGACACATAAATTACTGCATACACGAATTAACCTCTCATCTAAGTTGAATTCAGTCACTGTCTGGAGGAGAATTCTAACGGCCGGCTGCTCTGATCATTAGTTTTCCGTGGTTTCTCCGACCAACATCAGGCGCATGCTGTTGAAGTTCCTTAACAAACGGGCCACGGACGTGTGCCATCTTCCTTCACCACTTCCTTGTCCTGTTCTCACTCCCTTACTTACACCTACACTAACATGCGCTACACTAGCACACATGCCAGGAGACCGGTCGGGAGTATAGATCTTGTTCCTGCTGAGCGGTGCCACGCAAGTGGGAGATAACTGGTTTGGGAAAACTCCGCTAGCCGTCAGTGGATCGGCGCCGGATCTCGCCATACAGCGACGGAAGACCACCACCACAACATCCGGAGCATAACTTGCACTACACTTACGGGACTAATGTCCTCAATAGTTGGCGCATCCGGAATCACAATCTATCAAGCAATCAATCAATCAACGAATAAACTATTTTCACGAATCTGACTTGTACATATGTTGCAGCCGACGCACTGTTGTGCAAAGAATAAAACAAGAAGCAATTGCAATAGATTTAAAATGGAACCATTAATTCAGACCTACCTGTGGATGCCAATCTTATATATCAATTAAAACCGAGTGGCTCTTCAAGGGCAAGAGTTGAAAAGAGAGGAGGACATTCATCCAATCGGGAGCTTCAGTATCAAAACTTTAAGTCGTAACGAAGCTCGCGATTGGATGTCAGTGTCCCAGTCTCCCGCCAGCTCGTGACCTTGACGGGATGAGGTTTTAATCGAAGTATAAATGACGCCGAATACTGGCAATACCCTGTAGCACGCCCACCCGAGGAAACGACGCTTGGATATACTTCCTCCCGCGCCCTCTTCGTGCTCCGGCTGTTGGCGGCGCGTCGGGGCCGGGCCGGGGCGATTTATGGGCGACGACTGCTGCTCTGCGGGGGCGGAGGCTCCCTCCGGAGGCCTGCTGCTCAGCCTGCCAGTCCGTCACCCACCAACAATGCACACGCACATGGCGGCACGTGGGAGTGAGTCGTAATCAAATCCCGAGACCAAGGAAATGTTTAGCCGACCCTCGATGCAAATTAGTAAAAAACTGGAATGAAAATGAAATTTAAAAAAAAAATTGAGAAAAAGGTATATATGAACAAAATAGTGTAAACTACTAGATGGGAAATATTTGTTGAAGTTGGATTGAAAGGGTGGTGGTTTAATTTTTCATCATGTGTGTTTCGTATTCTTTCGTTATCGTCCTACCATGTATTTCCAGGCATAGGTGAGAACATTGGAAAAGATTCGGAATGTCAGATTCAAATCTAATTATTAACGGTTTGAATGTTAAATGAATGACAGTAGAGAGAGCCTCGTACGTGTTCCAAGAATTTACAATAATACGAAGCGAGACATTTTAGGTAAAAAATTCACTCTAGTGTGTTGCAAGTCCTGAGCAACCTGGTATATGCGTTACATAAATTTCCCGGTGCATACGTAGGTTTCGCCAACTGAAATTATGCTTCGTGATTACAATAACAATTGTTTATACGTCATTGTATAACGTCCACAATCTGTGTGGAGTACTGTGTGGACCACGTTGTAAATCAATCTTAACAGGAAATTCATTTTCGTTTTTCCAGTCAGAAGAATTTTCAAACAGATCTTGGTGCTTTTATGTTAAAAATAAACACCGCAAAACTTAAGAGCTTCGGCCTCGGTTTGTCTTATATCACAGTGAAAGAACGGTGATACATAACCCAAGATGTTTTAACTGTTCTAACTTACGGGCCTGCGAGTTTTGTGTGGTAGGATTTTTAGCGTTATGTGGTACAAGAGACTGCTGTATTTTGAACCCGCCCTCTAAGTTCAGTAAAAGAATGAAAAAAATGTTGTCTCACTTTACTATAATTTTTCTTAGTTTGTACACAGAATCCTTGTCGATACCAGTAGCATCTTTAGATTGGATGGATGGTCAGATTATTGCTGCAGAAACTCAGCTGCTAAGATCCAACAGTTTTTGCTTCGATTACATGATGCTCTATGATGTTTTTATTGTGTTTTCATTGTAGAGGATGAAATGTATTCCAAATGTTTCCAGTATAACGCAGTTGATTTAAAAACATTAAAATATATTTTCGTTTGAGTGTATTCGAGAACTCGTTTTGAGTGTGATAATAAATTTTATTTTATTATTTCATGTATAATATTTCATGTATATATTTCACTATCATATCAAGTACTAACGTATAGTTGATTTGTTACAGGTATGTATGGATATAAACCCTTCGAGCATAGAATTTGTCTCCGGTCGATATTTGGACAACTGGGGGTAAGTCTTAGAAGTATTTATCAATAGATATTAGTGTGAAATTTTTCATTTTATTCTCGAAAATCCATTGTTTTTTCCAGCATTGTCCTCTCTCCTTTTTTCTCGAAATATCTCTCCTTTATCAGCGCTTTCCTTCTTTCCACGCATTCCCTTCTCAGAGCGTTGCCAACTATCACCTTACTTCCGCGGATGCGTTCTACGACCATCACTATCGATACAGAGAGTCGACGAAAGACAAACAAAGGTAGGAAATTGCGCTGTCCCCCGCACGCGCTGCGCAGTACATCTGCGCGTAGAAATTCATTTCCCAGCTCCCTCCCCCTCCCGACGCTAGCCCCCTCTCCCACCCTCCCAGCGCCAGCCCTCTCGCCCACCCCGTCACCAGCGCCAGCCCCCTTGCCCTCCCCCTCCCAGTGCCAGCCCCCCTTGCCCTCCCCCTCCCGGTGCCAGCCCCCTCGCCATCCCCCTCATAGCGCCAGCCCCCTCGCCCTCCCCCTCCCAGCGCCAGCCCCCACGCCCTCCCCCTCCCAGCGCCAGCCCCCTCGCCTACCCCATCCCAGTGCCAGCCCCCACGCCCTCCGCCTCCCAGCGCCAGTCCTCTCACTCATCTCCTCACAGCACCAGCTTACTTGCCCTGAGGTGTCCCATGGTTCAGTGGCAGTGATCCGCGAGCCGGGAGTTGTTACGCTTAATGGAGGGGAGTTTCACCCGCGCAACTTTGCTTGACCGATGGCCTGCCTTCCTCCTCCCTGATACAATACACACTTGAAGGTGAACGCTTGCACCAAGTAACTGGGTTAGGTGGCTCCGGTCATCTATGGTAGTCATTGCAGTGCTGGTGACCGGGGGGTTGTAGGGTTCGAGTATCGTCAGTGGCAAGATTTTCGGCCCTAGCTTGATCAAATTTAGTCGATATGTAGTGGGTAATTTTAGCAGCTGGCTACTCTTATCGATGGTGTTTCGTGGTTTCTCCTATCAACACCAGGCGCATGCCGTAGTAGTACACTAACAAACGGGCCATGGACCGTACGGGATCTTCCCATTCCCTTTGTTCTATCCTCACTCCTTACACACCCTTACATGCACTACGCTCCCACGCATGCAGGGAGATCAGTCGGGAGTTTATAGTTTCTCGCGGCTAGGGCGGTGTCACGTCCGTGGGAAATACATTGTAGAGAAAAGCCTCAATGACCGCTGACGTGAAGGCCGCCGTCAAATCTCGCCATCCAGCGGGAGTGAATCGTCCCTCGCGATAAAAATGCACTGCACTTACGGGAACAATGACTTTAGCGGTTGACGTGCTCAGAAACGAATAAAACAATCAATATTTCAATCGCAGCGAACACTTTTGACAATATTCCAAACAACATCATTTGCGCGCAACAAGTTATTTGTTGGTGAAGATTCCTGTTCGTGTTATTTCTCAAAAAATGGCTAAGTCAGGTCCAGTTCCTTCACAGGAAACACCTCAAACTCCTGAGGAAGTTTGGAAAACTTGAAATAGCAGCGAAGGCGACATTATTGAGAAAGTTGAGAAGGCTTGCGATTGGCGAAGGGCAACAAGATTCTGGTGTGGCGTACAAGTAATGTTTTGGGTCGGGCTTTGGCTTATAGTGGAACAAGTATTTCGGGGATATGGGGAGTCAATACAAAGAGAGACAAGGATTCCCCTGAAACGCATGATAGAAAGGAAAAATCCAAGAAGAATTCTCCATATCTTTGTAACTATTTTGCACATACATCCTCGAGCAAGAACTTTGAGTGAAAGGTTGATTTATTGTATTTTAAGTCTTTAAAAACGTTGGTCTATTAGTTGCTGTTTAGACTAACACAGTTGATGAGAATGATTTCATTATAATAAGAAATTCGCTCCTGCAGGCACACGAATCTTATTCTTCCCGGGTCAAGGAATTAACCCGTCATGCATTGCATTGAAATGTAGGTTTGCTTTCGATTATCCAGAGCATGGAATTGCTTCAAAAACTCAAGTAGCCGATATTGTAACTAATAACCCTACGCATATCTCGAAGCCATCGGTCAAGAAAAGTTAGCACACTTTGCGCCACAGTGATATTTCTCTCCGTTTCCCTCTGGCGATGACGCTGTCGAAATCATCTGCGTCACAGTTAACAAAGGTTGCGAAATACTTTTGTCCTGAAAAAAAGAGGGTATGTCTAGAAAAATAAAGAAAAAATAGTAATAAATACGACAATATTCGCATTATTTTTCTTTACTCTCGTCTAGGTGTATCTCGCGCGTTAGTGCCTAAGCAATTACCTCCTTCTCTGTCTCTTGTAGGGAGGCCCTTATCTGCGTGGAGAGGAGATTTAATAGTGCCACCCGTGTTACTGGGTTCCAGTGGTGGCAACTACCGTGCCAATATTGGCCTAACGTGTGCGCATTCTCGTTTGTGAGCATCCCGCCCCGGTAATTAGATCAGGGCTGCACAAAGACAAGAATTGGGGCCTTAACGCCCGCGCTATCCCGATGCAGAGGCCGCGTACCACGCCCTTCACAGTATAAGAGCCGATCGCGTCAGAGCGTCCCCACTCCCCCGTCGGGATGTCCCAAGAAGCAGAGGATCACACCGCTGGCCCGTATATATGCCGTATGCCAGGTGCAGGTGCAGTTGGCCGCCCATTTAATACTCTCTATCCATTCCCCCTCTTCTTCGACCTCTCGTTCCCACTCCTTTTTATGCTACTTTATACTTACTTCTCCTTGTCATCGTTCATCGCCTTTTTATCTTCCTGTTATACTTCTCATTCATTTTTGTCAACGTCAACAACAACTTCCTTCCCATCCAGTATTTGGCAGACAGTCACGTCACACCCGGGATATCACGCCACAGACCTTTCTATGACAGTCACCGCGGCTTCTATCAATACAGAAACTCGCCGAAAGGCAAACAAAGGAGGAAACAGTCTACTGCGCTTGCAGCGTAGAACATTCGCGCGCAGCAATTCATTTACCTCCCCCTCCTTCTCTCGATCCCTCCCCTCCCTCCCGCTCCTTACCGCCTCTCACTCGCTCGCTCCCTCCCTCTCGCCCCCTACCTCGCCCCCTACCTCGCCCCCTACCTCACCTCCTGCCTCGCCCCCAACCTCGCCCCCTACCTAGCCCCTACCTCGCCCCCTGCCTCGCCCCCAACCTCGCCCCCTGCCTCGCCCCCAACCTCGCCCCCTACCTAGCCCCTACCTCGCCCCCTACCTCGCCCCGTACCTCGCCTTCTCCCTCGCTCGCTCCCTCCCTCCCTCCCTCCCTCACACCACCTTCCTCCTCTTCCGTACGGAGAAGGCCAGGCTCATTCCTAGCGAGATCAAGTTGCTTCGGCGAGCGGCGCGCGCTGACAATGGACGGCGTCCTGTGAACTCGAGGGCAGGTGTGTGTTCCCGGGTTCGTTCGCCGGCACGGCGCTGCTGCATTTGCACGCGAGAGCTTCGCGCGTGCCGGCAGCGAGGCGCCGAGCGAGCGCGGGAAAGAGCTAGTGGGTGCGGGGGAAGCAGGAAGGAGAAAATTGTCCCGCTCGATGCAGCTGCACTTCAAGAGCACTTGGCTGGAAACTCGAGTTGCGTTTAGCGCCAGACCGACCGGTTGTTTTGAGAGTTTAGTCCCTTCATTTTGGAGCTGAAGGAAGGAAATAATTCGAGAGCAATACTCAGATTATTATTATTATTATTATTATTATTATTATTATTATTATTATTATTATTATTATTATTATTATTATTGTTATTATTATATCTTTTAATTTTTTCCCAGCGAACGTTACGGACTATTCACTAAGTCATATCACTTGTGACCAGCTGTATTTGCCCAAACCAGACTGATCTATGATACGACGGAAAATAAATTGATTTTTGTCCGTCGTTCAGTTTAAGAATGTTTGCACACAATGGCAAGTTTATAGGATTAACGCTTTCTGGATGGTTACACCATATCTTTTTTATAATTTTATATTTGTAAGTCTAGAAGTATATAAGTCACAACTTACGTGGCTGGCACAAATTGCCACTGTAGACCTAGTCCAGTTGGCATACATGTTGAATTTCCGTTGTGTTCCGTCAATTTAAATCCTGTGTAGATTTTAGAAAATTCGTTAAAGAAGCTTGTGTCTCCAATCCGGTAAGGAATTGCCCATACATTCATTTATTACCAGGTACGTGCGAGTAAACTTTTGTTCGTGTCTCTGCTCTATTTACTTCTAATAGTTGTTTCGTATCGTCTGGAGGCATTCCTTTTGGCATTCGATCCAAGGATTCTCCTCACTGGCGTTGAGGTGAGTATTGCCGTTTTGATCGCTTGGCTTATCATCATCGGGCTTAAGTCACGCGCGAGCCAGATGATACCTGCTGTCATTTATGTGGGCTAAGGGAACGGTAAACAGCCGAGGTTATTGAGGTCAATGAAAAAATTGGCATAATAAGTGGATGAGGAATTGAGAAAATTTGAGAAAATATGCACAAGTTCCAGAAGGGTTTCCTAGGAATTGAACCCGGACCTCAGTGGTAGAAGCATACTCTAACTACTACGCCACGTTTTCTATTTGTTGCATCACGCTTACGCCCTCTGAACGTGTGTATCGACATGTTGTTAGAATGAGGCACGTCATTTATCTTCTGGGCCTGATGATGGTGACGTGTGTTCATAGTGACGAAACCTTCTATACACGCTGCCAGACACCAACTAGGCGCTATGAATAGGCCGTACCAAAGCGCTAAACACTAGTAAACGACGAAAGTGATACGATTAAGGTTGAAAGATAGCCACATAAACTATTTCGCATTCGGTTGGCTATTTTTAAAACTATTTATAGAATTAATTCTTTTTTTCTAATAGATGATTCAGATAAGTAAATACC
Source organism: Gryllus longicercus (assembly GCA_038098605.1). Lineage (NCBI taxonomy): Eukaryota > Metazoa > Arthropoda > Insecta > Orthoptera > Gryllidae > Gryllus > Gryllus longicercus. The sequence goes on along the minus strand of JAZDUA010000594.1, from coordinate 9,707 downwards.
TGGCATCGTGGAGGTACGTCAGCAGTAATTGTGAGCACGACAACAATAAGAGTGCCAACACGTCAACTAATTAGGTCACCTGATCAATTAGTGTAGTGCATGTTTTATCACGGAACCTGCGATGTTCTGATACCGTCTGAATGTGAGATCCGACCCTGACCTACACGTTAGCTTGTTTCATCCTCCAGGTACCTCACCCAGCCAAGTAGAATCTCTAATCCGTGATAATATCTAAACTCCCGACGGATCTCCCGTCATGTGTGGCAGTGTAGTGCATGTCATTATAAGTAAGGGATGGTGATAGCATAGAAAGGGAGGAAAGGTCGCGTGCAGTCCGTGGCCATTTTTTAGAATATTGCTCCAGCATTCGTCTGGTATTGATCAGAAAAACAAAAGTACATATCAGAGCAGTCGGTTGCTGAAAGTCTTCTCTAGAGAGTTGTTGAATTCGACCTAGGTATGTAGCTAATATCAAAAATTCACCACCGTCCGGACTCGGACCGTCGAATGATGCTGCAGAGGCCACTGTGTTGTCGCAGAGCTATCGTAGGTAGCTCCAGGTAGAAATTATCATCTTATATATAAAAATAGCGTTTGTTTGTTTGTTGGTGGGTTGGCTCATACTTAATGGGCTGCCGTACCGTTCATCCGATTAAATTTTGTCAACGTATTATTTGTCAACGATCCGACATTAAATTTTGTCAACGTATTGCTTGTACTTATGGGAAGAAAATAAGCATAGTACATGGGAATGTGCTTATGCCTACACACATAGACGCGTGTTGATGATGGCTTATATAGGGGCTTAAGGGCCTTGAGAAGGGTACTCTACGCAACGGCGCTTTATGCAACCCAACGCACTTTGCCCCTGCGAGTGTGAGATTTCTCTCGAGAAACACGGATACAGAGATAGACAGAGGAAGGCAGAGACGCAAAAAGAGAGAGAGAAACAGACAGAGAGTGAGAGAAAGATAGAGACGGACAGAGAGAGACAGGGAAAGAGACGGAGAGACAGAGGGACAGAGGGGGGAGGTGATGTGAGAGAGACGGAGAGAGAAAGGGAGAGGGTAGAAGAAACAGAGAGATGGTGGGTAGGACAATGTCTGCGGAGTTCCGCTAGTAAAGAGTATAATAGACGAGTTAGCATGTAGGGCTCATTTGCTCCCGCAGCGATGCCCAGCCGCGCCTCCCGCGCGCTCTCAGCCTTTCGCCAAGACCGCCGCCGCCGCCGCCGCGGCGTCACCTCCAAAATTTAAGCGGCTAAGCCGAAGGGAATTACGAATAATGTAATGCCGTCGCCATGAAACATCCAGGCGGCGCCCGCCCACTGGGCGGCCCGCCCACGCCGCGCCCGCCGCGCCCGCCGCGCTCTCGGCCGTTGCACATCGCCGCGCGTGGCCGCTGGCTGAGCGCGAGACCGGTTTACCCAAGCGGGTGCATGGCGTACACGGGAGGTAGGTTTTCGAAGGAGAGACGGCTCAGGTCATCCACTGATGTCACTGCACTCTCCTCTGACCGGGAGGTCCTAGGTTCGAGTCCCGACGGTGGCAGGATTTTCGACACTACCTTGTCAGCTAGATCGAATTCAGATCTGTTTAAACAGAGAATTCTAGCGGCCGGCTGCCGGAGCAGTACCCTAACAAACGGGTTGCGGACCGCGCGCGATCTTTCCTACCTCTTCCTTGCCCTATCTTCCCCCCTTACACACATCTACACTAACATGCTTGGCGGTGCCCCGCTGGTGTGCGATACCTGGTTGGGGCAAATTCGCTAGCTGGCGGTAGGTCGGCGCCGGATCTCGCCATTCAGCGGGGGAAGACCACCGCCACCTCCCGCGCAAACCAAGCATGCACTGCACTTACGGAACTAATGACCATAGTAGTTGACGCGCCCGGAATCACTAACAATCAACCAATCGGAGGGTTTCGAAGTACGAATGGTTCCGGGTGGTTGGCTAATAGCAGTGGTATTATTGTCGGAACGTGCATCTTCCTCTACTGGAACTGGGGTGGATTCCCTGTAGATTGTTTGAATTTGTCATGGGACGTCAACTGCATTAGTCCCATAAGTTTGGCGAAGTTGTTTTGTGGCTGGCGGTGGAGGTATCACGCGAACTTCAGGCATAAAAAAATTCATTCCTCGCTGGATGATGAGATCCCGCACCGGCCGACATGTCTTGGGAAGATTTCTCCTTCTCAGCAAGTACAAGCTCTACGCTCCCAGCTGGTATCCCGAGATGTTTGGTAATGCAGTGTTTGTACGTGAGTGTGTGCGAGTATAAGGGGAGACGAAGAAGGAAGGAATGATCGATGTTTGGTAATGCAGTGGTTTGTACGTGTGTGTGTGAGTATAAGGGAAGAGGAAGAAGGAAGGAACGATCGCACGCGATCCGTGGCCAGTTTCTTAGTGTACTGCTCTGACTTCCGCCAGGTATTGATTGGAGAAACCAGATAAATTTCCTTGTCAGAGCAGCTGGTCGATAGACGGACAGTGGCTGAATTTGTTCTTCCTATGTAGACGGTGTCGAAAATCTATCACCGTGTCGCGCCTATACAGGCACTAAGACAAATTCATGAGCTTCCCGGTCGATGCATGTGGATTTTGTTTTTTTATGTTTTTATCGTCAAAAAAGTAAAATCGATGAGACGAATCTGGGAAACGTATGGTGAACGATTCCTTCAGCACCAGATTCTCCATCCCCATACCCGTTTACTCTACATTACTAAATGATGAATAAAATTACCAAGAAAACATGGTTAACAACTGGAAACGATTGATAGAAATAATTGTGGTGGACACAGCGCCTTTTGGGCAGGATTGGGGAAGGACATGCAAATGCCAGAAGGTCCAAGCGATACGTAGGCTAGTAATGAATTTCACTTCTTCTCGCTCTAGAACTAGTTAATTTCTCTACCGCCTACGTTTCCAGTCTGTTATATCAAGGTTTTTCCCTATGTTTTGTTATTGATTTCACCGTAGATTTATAATAACACAGAAATACTCGTTTTATCTTGATTTATGTGCACAGATAGGCACTTTATCCGATCACTGTTATCACTCCTTTGGTTTTTATATTAAGTATTATGAAAATAAATTGATTAACCAGGAGGATAGGGAATACGATAGAAGGAAAATGAGGAATTGCAAGAGGCGCAGTAAAAAGAGAAATGAGGATAGACAAGGGGAAGAGACAGGATTTAGTCGTGGGCGTGTGGCGGGGAGGTGTGCGGGCGCGACTATGCCGGAGGTTCAGGCTGATGCGCGGAGGCATCCTACACAGTCGTCGTCGAGCAAACATATTTGATATGATTATGCTTTCATTTTATTTCAGTAAATGTGTTACAAATTTAATATTTTCTCGGGTGAGTTCAATGACGACTCACTTCAGTTACATTAATCCCGGAACTTGTCTCTTGAATACTGTAAACACAGATGTAAGATGGACAAACAATCCGTATATGCTTTCGTGAATGATGAACATTGAATCACTTTTTAAATGCTTTCCAAGAAAAACGAGGTTTCCTTTCTAGTTGATGGAAATATTTGGCAAACAGTGAATGACATCACTTTGAAACATCTTTGTTTCATAGTTGTGCAAGGAAACCACAATCCCTGGCTTATAAGTCTTTTGGAAGAACAATGCTTGTGTGTTTGTTACATGTGAAAAACTAAAGGACTGGGTCTCCATTCAATCAGGTTACCGATTATGAAAAGAAGATTCGTATGGACAAAAAGGGAGTGTGCTATATACGACCTTACCTCTCGGTGAAACAAGACCTTCACAAAAAACAATTAATGTTGCGGTTGAAATAAATAAGTTATTTCGTTAATGTACCCTTCATGCAATCGGCATTTTAAATTCTTGGTTTTCTATTACGATGTAATATTCAAAGTCTGTGCATTCCTCTATATGCACGTTGTAAGGAACTTTGTTATGTTCTGAGAGATAGATGGTCTTTTAGTAATCAAAAAACGAGGAACGGGAGATAAAAAGTGTGAATATTAGGTATCCGAGCCTACGATGGCATTAACAGAACAACTATCTGATGACGTAAGTATTTAGCAGTAGAGTAATTCGTTCGTTTAGTTCTCTTTTCCTTTGTGAGACGAGTTTGATAAAAATTAATTATTTCTGATAACAAAATTTTGAAAGGGAAATTTTGCAAATAATGTTTAGTCGTACATAGCGAAGGTTAAAAACTCCAGAAGAAAAGAAGTGTTTTCCTTGTCTGATTTATCTTAAATCACTTCCGTATTATTTTCTTCATGCTTATTTAATTATTTCTTTATTTACGTCAAAACACAGTTAAAAACTGTGTGTGGCATGCTATGGGGAGAAGTTAATTTGAAGTTAAATTTCTCCTTCACAATAACACTATTTATCAAATGAAGGTGGCGAAAATAGCTAAGAATAGTCTCGAGTTGTTGAGGTGGAAAAAATCCCTCCGAATCCAAAATGTCTTCAAATATTCATCGTGTACATAAAGAGCACCTTCTGTTCTCAACCTAACTGGGAGGTGCATAGAAATTCGAAGTTGACAGACCCTTGACGTATGACATCACTTCACATAATGTAATACAGTCAGTGCTTGGATGCGCACAGAGAAGCCATACTGGGCCACTTACATCAGAAAAGACTCCGGTGTTCAAACACTTGAAATGCAAAACAACAGAGAGTGAGTATTCGGGTTGGCTATTGAAAACGTCTCGGAGACGGAACTTGCTGCCTCCTCACGTTTATTTGAGGTTCAAGGCAAATCGTTGTACCTTCCTGCTTTGGAAACGTTAATCTGTAAATAACGAAATTATGAGAATTCAGACAACGGAATTCGGACTAATATATTTGAATGATTTGTGTTTTGGGGCGCGGCAACTATGTCCATTAATCCCTAGTCTAGAGCATGTTATATCCAAGCCGGGACATGCTCTTAGCTCCTCACTGGTCTCCCGTCATATATAGTAGTGAAGTGCATATAATTGTGTGTATGTATGTGTGTGTAGGGGTGTAAGGGGAGAGGAATGGACAATGACTTCGGTAAGCTTGGTAAATTCATTCCTCGAAAGTCCTCTGCTGCAGGTAGTAGTCACTTTCAGGGTTCGAATTCATTTTCTCCATAGCGTTAGTCCCAAGCGGCTGCAGGGTCTACCCGCCGGCGGATGCCAGTTATCGGTTCAGATGGTGGAGCGGGCGGTAGGGTTAGGACGGGGCGTTCTCTCCCAAGGCGCTCTTGTCCCAATTGAAGGAAATTGAGATGTTTATAATGATGATGATGATGTGAATGTGAAGGAAGGCACTCACGTCGTACGAGGTCCAAATTTCAGAGCGCTTCTTCTGCATTCGATTGGAAGTGATCAAGGAAGCATAGGATAGAAGGAGTTGACTTACAAATTCAGATCCAGTAGGCTCTACGAACTGACCTATGTTAAAAAAATGAAGTGTCCGTCACTCTGTCAAATATCTGTCACTTTGACGAGTTCAATCCGCAGCCTACCAATCACGGTTCGTTTACGCTCGAGACGTGAGGAGTTCAGACTCATGCCGTTACGCTCGTCGCTAGCACTGTTGAATGACAAGGTGCAAATTGACGTAGAAGGCAATGTCGTAGAAGGCATAATTATGCTTACGTTGGTCCCCATTTATGATTTCCGTACTGAAAAGTTGAAATGATAGAATACAAATCACGGAAATTGGAAAAGCAAACATTCCCAAGAATGTTCTTGGGATTATTCATACTGTTCTGCATCTTGGAAGTTTGAACTTCCATCAGGCTGCGATGTAAATACTATGATTTACAACAGGTTAATCTTCATATTAGGGTTGATTGGTTTCCCCATGGTTTCCTCGATCAAAACCAGGCTAAAAAACTTAACAAATCCTTTACGGAACCCTCTAATCTTTCATTCCCTACCCTGACCTCTTCGCTCGTCTTACACGCGTACGCACGCACACACGCACACACACATACACACTCTCTCTCTTTCTCTTCCTCTTTCTCTTTTTCTCTCTCTTTCTCTTTCTTTCTCCCTCTTTTTTCTCATTCTTTCTCGCTCTTTTCTCGCCTCTCACGTTCTCTCTCATTCTCCTTTAATCTCTTTCCTTTCCTTTTCTTTCTCTCTTTTTCTTGCTTTCAATTTATTTCCTTTCTCTTTCTCTCCTTTCCCTTTCTTTATCTCTCTCCTTTCTCTTTTTAATGTCCCTCTCTCTCTTAAATTTACATGCGTTCTGTCTTACATTTACTGAATTACACGACAACATACGTGAGGTGCATTGAGCTCGTCCCGACTAGGACAGTGGCCCGCTGCCGGAGATACTTGGAAGGAGAAATCGCGCGTACGACGCGTAGGTCGGCGCAGGAACTAACGTGTTAACGGGCTAGGCATACCTCCCAGGATGTTGTATATCTTACCCTAAAGCAACTAATGACCATAATATTTGACTCGTTTCCAAACAAAATAATAAACAGTCAATCATAATAGGGTGTTAATGCATTGCTGCCGGACAGCGTTATTGAGACGAACGTTTTCAAAGGGAATGAGCATCGGGAAACTCTATTTTATATTTTCTAAATTATCTTCTTCACTTCAATAGATAAGAATGATAAATTGTATATCGCAAACTATCAAGAACAACAACAAAATTGCACCAAAGGGGCGTTGGGAAGTCGAGAATCTTTGCTTGTTACCGGCAGCGCCCTCATCGGCGCCCGGAGGAGAGGCTGCAACTCCATCACGCCGCACCTGCCTCCCACGCGGGGCGGGAACAATAGTTAATGTTCAATAGTTAATCTTCATTAGGGCGGCGCTCGGCCCGCAAAGGCAGCCGCCGCGGGCGTTCGCACGGGGCGAGGCGGGGCGTGGCGGGCGAGGCGGGGCGGGGCGGGACGGGATGAGGCGAGGCGGAGCGGGGTGAGGCGGGGCGAGGTGAGGTGGGGAGAGGCGTGGCGGAGCGAGGCGGCGCGAGGCGGCGCGAGGCGGGGCGGCGCGAGGCGAGGCGGGGCGGGCGAGGCGGGGCGGAGCGAGGCGGTTCGAGGCGGGGCGAGGCGAGGCGGGGCGGGGCGAGGCGAGGCGGGACTGGGCGGGACTGGGCGGGACGGGGCGGGACGGGGCGAGGCGGGGCGAGGCGGGGCGGGATGAGGCGGGGCGAGGCGAGGCGGGGCGAGGCGAGGCGGGGTGGCTTCTCCCTCGGCCACGGTTTTGCAAGACGCCGTCGCGCTTTACGGTACAAGGGTTAGGAAATTTAGGCGCCTCAAGGTCAGTTTCGAGGCCTCCCCGCTCCTTACACTTGAGTCGTCCGTCCTCTCCGTTTAGCTCCACACTAGAAGCTTGCGCCCAACAGACATGTATGCGTATTGGGAAGATCACTTACTCCCTTGGCCTCCTGGTTTTGTATAGAGCGGATTGACTTGAAGGGATTGAATCGTTTATTTCAGAAACTTAACAAGGGCCAAAACTGCAAATTTTGGTAAAAAACTGTAGCATCATACTAAATTTTTGTACGTTTTTTTTTATTTTCTGAAGTTATTATATATTTCAATAATTTATATTGAAGAAACAAATACGTTTACACTTCTAAAAAAATATTCAAATATTTCATCATATATTAATTATTTGGCGACTCCTAAAGATTGAAATAAACAATTTAATTGTCTGTCTGATATTAATAGTGTTGTGTAGGATTGGCTAATCAGATTTCGAATGTCATATAAGGAATAGTCTGCCATGTATCGGAACACATCTTGATTTTTTCGGTGATGGTTGGGGACACATATGGCACAAATGCAATTTTTTTAGCTACTGAAACAAAGCGGTTTAACATATAGTTTTGCTTGCCCAGCCCTGCTCTACCGTCAGATAATGAGCTAAGTTCAATCGAACAGGTGACCGATGATCGTGGGTTTGCCCTTTGACAACTACCCAATCTCCAACCATTCAGTTACCTTCAAATATTTCTAAAAGTATTGATTTTTTAAAGAAGTTTCTATTTTCTTTCTGCATTTAATATTTTACATACCAACTGCCTGTTACTGTAACTATCACTGAAATATCGAGGTGAGTTTCTTCACAAAACATACCATTTTCCCTTGTTAATATAGTGCAGAGCAAGTGTAAAGCGACGAGAAATTTTATCATTGTAAATGATTAACATTAGAACACTGATTACCACAAACATATTTTTGAAGTATTTTTGAAACGGTTTTTCAATTGAGTTAGATAAGATAAGCACTAAACGTGGAAGCGTTCAAGTTGTTTCTTGCGGTGATTTCCCGATTTTCAAAATTATAATTTGAGCTTATGTCTAAAATTCTCATAGTAGCTCATCATTGCTTTGTGGATGTAGAGTGAATAAATAAATCGGTTTGGCAAGTGGGATACTAAGAAAGTTTAGAGTACCTGTGATATACTAGTTTCGATTTTCCAGAACAGGAATTCATATAAAATCAGTCTTATTTGAACACTTTGAAGAAATAGATTAAATAAAACACTTGTATTTCCATATTGTGATTGTAATATCTAATTCCTGCACTATTATCTTTTGTTGCATTGAAATCGTGAATGTGACACATAAAAAAACCTTGACCTTCTGAATGAAAACTGAATTTCTTAGCTCGTTCTTCGTTGAAATGCCCGCACACCAGATGTCTTTTAATTTTTTTGCCGTTCTATTACCTGTCTTTGTTTTATTCTCTGCTGAAAGTGAAATTACTTCCTACGTGTCGTACCTCAAGCCTTGAACCTCGTGCATATTCCTTTTGAGTGCGATGAAATTGTCTGGTTTCATTACGTCTGCTCACCTTAAGGGATTTAGAATTTTGATTTGCTCGAAAAATATTACTGTATTGTATGTCTGGAATATAATGAAGTGCTGATCAATTTCGAGGTATATAAAGTATAAATAAAATGGTTGCCTTTTATTTGCGAGTAGGAAAGTTTGCGGCACGAGGCCGATAGGCCGAGTGACAACCATACTGACATTTTGACCTTTTTGTCATTTTGTCCTCTTGACCTTTGGTCATTTGGGTTATTTTGGTCCTTCCGATCATACGAAAGTTTTTTTGTTTTCTTTTTCGCATTCGCAGTTTTATCAAAACGCCTGAGCATCGTCTCACGTTTAGAACTAGTGCTAACATTTCAACATTTTGTACGCTAACATGCCCTGAAAGGGGATAGATTTACATACTCACGATGGCTGACATTACAATTACTGAGCGAAGAAATCGAATAAGGCTAGTCAGGAATTCTGTGGAAAATATTTCTTCCATCTTGTATTATATTATCTTAATATTATCTGAAGCATGTACCGCACCATTAAATGATATTAAAATCAATTAAATCAGCGAAAAATGATTTAAGAATGGCGACAAAAGGTAAATGAAATATTAATCGAAATCAAAAAAATGCGAAAGAAATTCATATTAACATGGGTCATTCCTTTGGTGATACAATAATTTATTGTAAATACTAAAAGGCATTGTACTAAACTGAAAGGAAAAAAAATATATTTCATTAAAATCCCTTTCTAATCATGACATAAAAATCCGTAAAACGTGTTAGAATCTCAAAACTGAGAACACAAGTTGAAATTATACCCCCCCCCACGGTCAGAAACGCCGCAAGGACCACAGTACAACACACCCCTGCACGTGCAGCCATCTCCGCCGGTCTGCAACGAAGCGCGTGTAAACCACGCGTGAGACAGTAACGGGCCG